>OY282477.1:2410000-3036102 GCA_958295575.1 Leucania comma | reverse complement strand
ATCTCGATCTCGTAAACCGTGAGTCTCCGGCAACTCAAAAATTTGTCTACAAAAAAAAAAACCGGCCACAAGCGTGTCGGGCCACGCTCAGTGTAGGGTTCCGTAGTTTCCCGTCCGTCCACAATAAGTATCCACACCGACAATAAGTAAATTATACAGTATAAAACAAGTATTCAATGTAGCTATATACTGTACAGGCAATACAATGATGTATTCTAACAAACTTGCCTACTTCAAATCGTTTTAAGTAACTGCGTACATATAAATTAATATGAATAATATCCCCAAGATAATGTAATTTAATTTAACTAAATCTCTCACAATGTCACTGAACCCGTAAACTACGACGATATCAACCAAGAAGTTTTTCCCCGCACAAGTTAAAAAAAATAACGATCATATCCCGGAGGGTCATTCATGAAAGCTCGGAGAATATAACATATCGACGGGTCCTACGTATACTGGTGTAACCCGCAAAACAGCGAAATACGTTTTTTTGCACCAAAAGCCTTAAAATTACCTTAACTTTATATCCTGTAAAAATTATATTAATTTATGAAGTAATTTCAAAGATACAAACTTGTAAACTAATATAAGTGACATCATTTTCAGCCATACGACCATCTACACTGATGTAAGTCACTTGCACCAGTGTAGGTAGTCGCGTGCGACGCGACACGTCAGCGCAAGTGCCCTTTACTCTAGTATACGCGCGGCGACACAGTCGGGAGCACGTTAAACACTGGTATAACTGCGATGCGTTTTAGTTTACTTATTGGGTAAACAGGTGTCATTCGAAGCGTCTAGTTGAGTTATAAGTATAGCAAGTTGAATAGAGTTTTTTATATTATGGCAGCATACTTGAAAAGTTTGGGGTTTAGATTTTATAAGACATTATATTTTAACCTAACCCAAATGTTCAAATACCTTAAATATACTCATAACATAGTAAATGTATGACAGACATTTTTGAATTTAGCTTGTCATGCCCTGTACGATTCTACATAAACATTTGACAAAGGCCATTGCGTAAAACTCTTCCCAAAAATTAAACACTTGGGTTAGGTTAGGTTAAAACATAATGTCGTATAAAATCTAAACCCCATATTTTTCAGGTATGTCGTCATAATAAAAAAAACTATTCAACCAGACGCTTCGAATGACGATTTTTGGGGTCAGTATATTGTTCGAGAAAAAAGTCAAACTTTCGTCTTTGATTTTAAGTCTTGCCTTCCCTTTTTGGACAACTGGAAAAAGAATTCCGTGGGGGAACTTGTTGTGTGGAATAAGGTTTGCGAAGTTAATGTTTAAGCCAAAGATTTATTTATGCTTAATTATAATTATGTACTTTAATTAAATGGTTTTCCTTTATTTTATTTTAATATGTTCGTACAATAAAGTGTATAATAAATAAATAAGTATAATGCGTTTGAAGAAGGGGCTTACAAAACTATTCAATGTTTGAGAAAACACGTGCCAGTAGGTATACAAAATTTTTCAAAAAAACTTTACTGATTAGATGTAGCTTACTAGAGCTTGTTACCAATTGACAAGAAAAATTTAAAGATCTTCAAGATCTTTGCAAGTCCAATGTGATTCCTGAGTTTTTTGATTTATTGTATTTTCTGGATTATTGTAAAATAAATGGTACCGATTCATTTTATCATAAATTGGAAGATATAGACCGATAACACTCAAGATGTCTCTGACTAGGTTATATTTTTAAAAAGCCTAGTTATCTTTTCTAACTTGTTGTTTCTCTTTTTACCTGACTGCGCCAGAAGGAGGGTTATTTATTGGGTTTTCTATACCTTTCTATTATCCACTGTGTTTATTGTTACATTAAATAACAATGTGACAATGTCTGAAACACTGATTAACTAGTACGTAAGACTGATTAGGAAGTACTAATAAAAATATAAATAATAGTATAATAATATAATTAACGAAAGTTCCTGCTTTAGTTAAGAAGATTAAATTTTTTAGTTTTATTATTTTTAAGATAGCAAGGCCATTGATTTTATTTTTCATTAAGAGTGCCATAAAATATTAACATCAAAATAATAACACCTATTAAGTATAGGTCTGGAAAATTCATTTATTTGAAAAAAAAAATAAACAATAATGTGTATTTTTAATGTTTTTATTTCATTTCCTTAAATATTTGAATAGGTGTGGCAACCCATTCAAATGTTTAAGGTTAATAACAATGCAGAAAACTGTTGCAAGTAGTTTTCCAGTACTGAGTAAACTGTTGTAAGTGCTTAAAAATCGATAAAAGAAGATGTTATTGTTAATATTATAACCTCATATTAATAAATAGATTAGAAATGGCATGTTAAAAGAGTAAAATCCTTCAATTTTCCTTTATTATAAGTATAAGCAAGTACACTATATACTGGTATAAGTGGCCACTTGTATCAGTTTACAGGTTCTACCATAGTAAAGAAAACAAGCTACATCAATGCATGTGATGCTATTTTCCAAAGTATAAAAAAATAAGAAAAACCAATAATGCAGTCTTTTTCCTTAGATATTCAAATATAACATATCAAAATTTCAAGTATTTCCATTGATGTATGACAAAATTACAAGCTTTGGAACCTTTAAACCGCTCTCCTGAACAGTTGTGTTTTTGCACTTGTACTAGTATACGTAGGACCCGTCGATATATTGAGTTTATCCTACATAATTATTAGGAACCAAAAACCGCTGCCAATTTTGATATGCTCTCCTGTAAAAAAAATGACTTTTTGACATATGGCCCTTTTGAATTTGAGCAGCAGCGAAGTGTCGCGACAAGGTCATTAGTCTACGTCGTAAGATGTCTTCCCAACCTTTTAGTCTAAACGGCCATCTGATCTGCGAGCAATATGAAGTGTCGCCAATGAAAGGTCCTGTGTGTCTCGCATCCATCGAATTCCCGCGACAAGGTCATTGGTCTACGTCGTAAGATGTCTTCCCAACCTTTTAGTCTAAACGGCCATCCGATCTGCGAGCAATATGAAGTGTCGCCAATGAAAGGTCCTGTGTGTGTCTCGCATCCATCGAATTCCCGCGACAAGGTCATTGGTCTACGTCGTAAGATGTCTTCCCAACCTTTTAGTCTAAACGGCCATCTGATCTGCGAGCAATATGCCCTGTCCACTGCCACTCAAGTCTGGTGATTCTTCGGGGGTATATCGGTAACTTTGTTCTCCTGCCGATATCTTCATTGCCAATTAGACCACGCAAGGAAACTCCGAGCATAGCCCTCTCCATGACCCTTGTCAGATCACTGGGCGGAGCATCGCCGTGTCCTCGTGGGGGCGATCGGCGGCAGCGATCTCTCTCGCCGGGCCTTGGTTCAGGCCATGGTCCGTAGTGAGGAGGGATGGCAGGCGGTTGCCTCCTTCTGCGAAGCAGTAATGCTAGCTAAGGAGGAGGCCGACCGCATCAGGCAGAGGCAACGGGGCGCTCGCCCCAGCCGCCGCCGGGATTCCGATCCCGATTTCCGGCCACCGTAGGCGCGGGCTTGCGGACGGCGTGCAATGGGTAGCACGCTGTCCGATCGTCCGGTAACCGACCGGACCGAGCCCAAGTCGTCGACGGCGCGTTCTGTTCCCGCGCGCCTCAAGGAGCTGTCAGCACACCGAAGAGACCCAGCCTGCTAACTGCAGGCAGGCAGGGTCGAAGCCTGCTGGGGTCAAGGGCCGTTTTCTGAGAGGAAGGCTCAGCCCCGGCACTATAGACAACGAAGGAACGGGGTAGGTTTTTAGTCAGTAAGAGTCTGACACTACTTCCCGCTCCACCCAAGGGCGGGATAAATCCCGCCCTTGGGTAAAATTGGATGATTTTACCCAAGGGCGGGATTTGTTATTGGATGATTTTACCTACCATAAAAAAAAACCCTTGTCAGATCAACTACCTACATTTATAACGCACGTAGCAAGGAATTGTTCCTCGTATCAAAACAGCCAAACCATATCGTCTATAATTTTCTTGGAATTGGTTACGGCGTGTGATAAACATATAAAAACAAAAGAAGCTATCCTTTTTGAAAGGATGAGATTATTATGTCGAAGATAGACATATGACGCCATCAATAATGGGCCCTATTGAGTTTCTTATTGTCAGTAACGAACAATACTTTTATGAATTACTAGCTTACCGCTAGCCAGCGGCTTCGTCCGTGTGATTATTGCGGACGCGAAGTCGCAGTCAATAAAATTAGATGTCCACCCTTGGCGTTCAAGCTTCGTACCTTTTATCAAAATCTCGGCCCGGTAGTTTAACCATAAAAGCGTAATGGACAGACATCACATTTATAATATTAGTATGGAAGTATGGATGAGCTACTATTTTTATTGTAATATATACCTAGTTGACAAGCCTTGTCGGTCAACTTGTTTACCGAATTATTGTTGCTTCGACCTCAGCAAAAACCAACTTGTGATAAAATCATATTCTTTGTTTGGCTAGAGAGTCATTAAATAGCTTCTCTCGCTCTGTGGAGCAAAGGAGTCTGGGTCGCTACCTCAGTTTCTAACAACTGGCGTCACCCATCTGCTCCATAAGACAGGTACTGCGGAAGACAGGTACTGCGGAAGACAGGTACTGCGGAAGACAGGTACTGCGGAAGACAGGTACTGCGGAACCCAAGAACTATAGACCGATAAAATAATGTTTGTCGACGGTCTATAAACTTCTTACATCCATCTTGAGAACAAAAATTAACCAACACTTTGATAGCAACTTCTGCCTCTCAGAATGGATGTAGGATCGGGTCTCGTGGTACTAAGGAGCTACTCCTCATAGACATGACCATAAGCTGACCATAAGCTGACCATAAGCTAACAGGTTTGTCGATCTCGCAAGGATCTGTCAACATGATGGATAGATTATTTAAAAAAAACTGCATTGTCTTGTACACCAAATAATTAATCTGATGAAAATCACATGGAAAGTTGAGGAGAGAATAGTGAGCGCACCTAATTTATAATATGTCTAGACTTTCATAAAAATATAAACAAAAATGCACAGAAAAAACTCAAAATAGAAAAGGGAAAGCTTAACAACTAAAACAAAGAAACCCATCTCAAAAGTCTAAGCACTGCGGAACAATGTGGGAAAGAATATCATTTATTTATATTGAAACTAATATTGTTTCTGAAGTCGTGCTAGTTAAGGCTCATCCATAGCTGTGGGGCCGAATGGTGTGGTGGCCTTGAACATTTACTGGGATAGGTACTTAATATAATTTTGTTCATTGGGCAAAACGGCACCTATAATAATATTAAATATTAAAGGTAAAAGTAGTGTGTGTGTGTATGTTTCTGTGTGTATGTGTGTGTATTTATGTGTGTATGTATGTGTGTGTGTATGTGTGTGTGTGTGTGTGTGTTTTTGTGTGTGTGTCCCTCTCTTAGTATGAACAGATCCTTATATTGAAATCAAGATAAAATGCTACACAGGACTGTTATGAGAAAATTAGAGGTCATTTCAATCGATACTAATGCAAAGCAAGAAATCAACCGTTGGCTGTGTTAACAGGGTGATTAAGAATGCTTAATTCTGTAAACAGGGAGGAAGTTCAAAAACAAATACCCAAAATTTACAGTTTTCTCTACTAATGTTATAGGCACCCCTCTAAATTATAAGCAAAAGCTCTTACTTTATAAGCAAAAGCTCCTGAAATCAACCGTTGGCTGTTAACAGGGTGAACCCTTCTTGGGCCAGTCTTTTTTAAGTTTGGCAATAAATCCAGTCATTCGTTTGTTATTTGGATGACGGAACCCTAGGAGATGATGTAGACAGTTATTTTTGAAATTTCTATTCTATAATCTATTGGATTACAGCTTAACCTCTCAAAATGCGAAATTTACCTTTCCCAAACGACTGACAGACACGACTTTAGCAAAATTTAACACAAGAGCACCAAATATCTAAATCACTTAATTTAAGATAAATCCTTTCCATAATTCATTGAGTAGAAAAAAAAAATGAAGACTGAAAGACTTATCAAAATTAAAATGCATTCGGCTTTTACGCTCATTCGATACTGTTGAAATTATTAGAAGCACACAATCTTCATCTTTCTAAATGTGGCCTAGGACGACTGCGCATGGCAGCAAGCTATGCTTCCCATCCGACTGGGTGTGGCCTCGGCTTTCGAGTTTACCAGCGTTCGTCTCCTCGATGCACAGTACTGATACATTAACCAGGAATATGTTATCTTCTTCACTGGTTGATGTTGAGGTACCATATTTGTCCGAAGCGTTGAATGCTTGGAATATGCTAAATAGGGAAGCGTCGGGTACTTGCTTTAGGCAACAGGGTTTTTAACACTGCAAAAATCAGGCCATCTGGAGTTCCATCAAGTTGCTATCGTCAACTACTCGCCAATACTTCTTTGCGCGCCAATACTTCTTTGCGCGCCAATACTTCTTTGCGCGCCAATACTTCTTTGCGCGCCAATACTTCTTTGCTAACATATCGTCAACTACTCGCCAATACTTCTTTGCTCACAAATCGTCAACCACTCGCCAATACTTCTTTGCTCACAAATCGTCAACTACTCGCCAATACTTCTTTGCTCACAAATCGTCAACTACTCGCCAATACTTCTTTGCTCACAAATCGTCAACTACTCGCCAATACTTCTTTGCTCACAAATCGTCAACTACTCGCCAATACTTCTTTGCTCACAAATCGTCAACTACTCGCCAATACTTCTTTGCTCACAAATCGTCAACTACTCGCCAATACTTCTTTGCTCACAAATCGTCAACTACTCGCCAATACTTCTTTGCTCACAAATCGTCAACTACTCGCCAATACTTCTTTGCTCACAAATCGTCAACTACTCGCCAATACTTCTTTGCTCACAAATCGTCAACTACTCGCCAATACTTCTTTGCTCACAAATCGTCAACTACTCGCCAATACTTCTTTGCTCACAAATCGTCAACTACTCGCCAATACTTCTTTGCTCACAAATCGTCAACTACTCGCCAATACTTCTTTGCTCACAAATCGTCAACTACTCGCCAATACTTCTTTGCTCACAAATCGTCAACTACTCGCCAATACTTCTTTGCTCACAAATCGTCAACTACTCGCCAATCCCCACCGCCTGTGTTCCCACGTTGTCGTCGTGGTGGGGCTTGCGTGTCTCTGTGATCTTGAGGGCTAAGCCGGTAGAGCTACTCATGCCGGAAGGCCTCAAGGGAGAGACTAGACCAAGAGGAACACACATGGCGGAGTCCAGTCGGACCGCCACAGAGGGTGCGCAGTCTAGGAGCATCGGCACAACCAGCTGTTGGTGCTCTTGGATGGCGATTTTGGAGAAGTGGGTTCGCCTCCGGTACGTGTCTGTTCATCAGACATGACCAGGATGGCGAACGTGATAATGGGGACCCCACCCCATTTCAAAAATAAGGCAAAGCTGTGTTCAGCAATAACCATGGCGAGTAGTGAAAAATTAACTACCCCAGGAGGGTACCTCATTTGCAGGAGAATCCCTCCCCGAGCAGAGCTAGGGCTGCCCCTCGTATTCTGGGGGGGGCAACTGCCGCCTTGGGTCTCCGGACCCTGTACCGTCCCTTGAGGACGCATTGAGCCAGGGTGGCTCACCTGCCCGCGTTGCGGAGTCCCTGGGACCCGTTCCCAGCACGTCTGCGGCGCCGGCAGGTACAGGACAGGCCGGAAGGAGTTTCGGCCTTAGGGAGGTGAGCGGAGACACGGCGTCGGACTCTGATGCCGCGTCTTCGCTCACTTCGGAGAGCATGGAGGTGGAGGAACCGAGTCCTAAGCGGAACGAGTTCCTCCGAAAGCGCCACTTGCCAGGGGACGGTCAGGGATCGTCCTCTGATGAAGCTTCGGCCCGGAAGATCTCCTCCTCCGGGCGGGGAGCGGGCCGCAAGTTTGGAAGGGGGAGGGGGCTTACTGCCCAAGAAGTAGCCACCCGGCGAACGCTGGAGATCGCCAGGGAGGTGCGACACCCCGGGGCAACCAGCGGCCAAGCCGGCCGATTGGCACCGGAGCCGTCTGACAGCGAGTCAGACGGCATGAGGGAGGCGCTTGCCAAATTTGGCGAGATTGTCACGGCCACCTTAACGGCCGTGTCAAAAAAGCGAAAGCACGCCAGTAAGGAAAAGGCCATCGCCCAGGGGGCCATCTCCATTACGGACGGGCTGGCGGTAGTGTTTGAGCCGCTCAAAATAGGCTTCAATCGAAGGATTGAGCGGCTCGAGGCGGACCTAGCCTATCGCCAGGGAGGTGGACCCGAAACGACTCCAGAAAGGGGACGCAAGCGGGGCCAAGGCAAGTCCCCGCCCCTGCCCGGGCCGGAGAGCGAGCTGCTGACCCTGCTGCGGCAGGAGCTGGGTGCCTTCCAGCAGCAGCACCAGCAGCAGCAGCAGTTTCAAGAGAGGGTGCAGCGACAGCTCTCTGTCTTGGAGGGCATTGTGCTGCGCCCCCCACTCGCGGCCTCCGGTCCAAAGAGGGCGGCGACGTACGCTGCCGCAGCCGCAGCTACCGCTGCTGCGCCCAAGGCGGGCCCGTCGGGGCAAGGCGGGCCCGTCGGGGCAAGCCGGGCGCAGGGCCGTGGCGACGGAGCTGGTGAGGCCGGCCCCGGCGGCCAAGCAGCAGCAGCGGCGGCAGGGGGGGACTGTTCCTCCCCCAAATGGCAAGGCTGCGCCTGCCCCCCCCGCTGCTAAACCGGCAAGACGTGCCGGGGCGGTTGCCAGGCCGCCTCCCCCGCCTGCAGAGCCCTCAGCCGACACCGAGTGGACGGTGGTCGGCGCCAAGAGGAAGGCGGGCAAGGCGGCTAGGGCGGGCAGAAAGCGGGCAAGGCGGCTAGGGCGGGCAGAAAGCGCGCGAGGCGGCTAGAGCGCAAGAAGCGCGCCATGGCGGCAAGGCTTCGCGCCCCTAAATCCGAAGCTGTAGTAATTACGCTACAGCCTGAAGTGGAAAAGAGGGGCGTAACCTACAAGTCCGTCATGGACAAGGCGAGGCGGGCGGTGTTGCCCCACCTGAAGGAGCTCGGAGCCTCTGAGGGCTTCCGCATGCGGCGCACCGTAATCGGTGCCCAAATGCTGGAGGTCCCTGGCGCGTCCAGTGGCCCAGCGGCAGACGCCCTGGCCAAGAGGCTCAGGAAGTCCCTGGACGCGGAGGAGGCCCGAGTGTCCAGGCCCACGAAGTGCATCGAGATGCGCATCATGGGCTTGGACGACTCTGTTGGGGTCGACGAGGTGGTGGCCGCCATCGTCGGTGCGGGAGGGTGCACAGCCGATCAAGTTCGGGCGGGCACCATCCGCACTGATGGCACGGGCATGCGAGCCGTAACGGTCAGCTGTCCCGTGACGGCGGCCAAAACCATCACCGGGGAGGGCCGAAGGCTTCTAGTGGGCTGGGTCTCCGCCCAGGTGAGATTGCTGGAGCCCAGACCTCTGCGGTGCTACCGCTGCCGCGTGGGACACCACGCGGGGGCCTTTTGCGCCGCAGAGGTGGACCGCAGTGACCGCTGCTTCAAATGCGGTCAGCCTGGTCACAAGGTCGCCGAATGCCGTGAGTCGCCGCACTGCTACGCATGTGCGGCGGCAGGCCAAAAGGCGGACCACCAGGCTGGTTGCAGGTCCTGCGACCCCCCCACCAAGGTGAAGAACAGGGTCCGGCCCATCCCCGGTAACGTCCTCACCGCCGCAGCCGCCTCCGTAGCCGCCGCCGCTATCGCCGCCACAACCGCCGCGGCAGTGCCTCCACGAGGGGCTCAGGAGGAGATCGTAATGGAATGTCAATAACAGCTCCATTACGTCTCCTCCAGGCGAACATAAACCACTGCGCCCCCGCTCAGGATCTGTTGCTCCAGAGCATGGCGCAGTGGTCGATTAATGTCGCCGTAGTCTCCGAGCCGTATTTTGTCCTGCCCAGTGCAGACTGGGTTTCGGACCTAGACGGCTCGGTGTCTTTAATTAGGTCGACCGCCGCCGGTACCCCGCCCCTCGAGCGCGTCACGAGGGGACGAGGTTGCGTGGCAGCACGGTTCGGGGACATTGCAGTGGTAGGCGTCTACCTGTCCCCGAGCAGATCTCTCGGCGATCTCCACATCTCCCTTATGGAGCTGAAAAACGTCGTCGTTGGGTTTAGGGACCTCCCCGTGGTCGTTTGCGGGGACTTCAATGCCTGGAACGAGGCTTGGGGTTCCCGCTACACGAACGGGCGGGGTCGGTCCGTAGAGGCCTGGGCTGAGGAGTCCGGCCTGGCCCTCCTAAACCGGGGCTCTGTTCCCACGTGTGTGCGGATGCGGGGCGAATCAGTGGTGGACCTGTCGTTCGCCAGCCCCGATCTGGCACCGCGTGTCGTCGACTGGCGTGTTATGGAGGGGGTGGAGACGTTCTCAGACCACCGGTACATCCGGTTTGACGTCTCCGCCCAAACCTCGACCGCGCCGGTCCAGCGGAGCCCTTGTGGTCCGCGATGGGCGCTGAGGCAGATGGACCGGGAGCTCCTCCTGGAAGCCGCGACGGTACAGGCCTGGGTGCAAGCACCGGACAGGCCTGTCGACATTGACGTCGAGGCAGAGTGGTTCCGGGAGGGCATGTCGCAAATCTGCGACGCGTCAATGCCCCGAGTCCGTCCAGGACGTGCCAAGCGCCAGGTGTACAGGTGGTCGCCGGAGATTGCGGCATTGCGCAATGCGTGCAACCACGCGCGACGCCGGTACGCCAGGTACTGCAAGCGCCGCAACCGCCCGCCGGATGCGGAGGCTGTTGAGGCGGAGCTGTACGAGGGTTACAGGGTAGCGAAGCGCACCCTCCGAGCGGAGATTAAGCGGTCCAAGATGGAGGCCCGCAACGTCTGGCTGGGGTCTCTGAATGCAGACCCGTGGGGACGCCCATACAAGATGGTACGGGAGAAACTCCGTCCATGGGCTCCCCCACTGACTCAGAGTCTCCGGCCCGAGCTCGTGGAGGGTGTGGTCAGCACTCTGTTCCCTACGCGGGGGTAAACTCCCCCCCGTCTATGGCTCCGCCAACACCGGCAGTACCTGACGCGGACCACGACGACGACGACGATGTTCCAGAGGTGACCGAGGTAGAGATGAGAGTGGCGGTACGAAGGCTGAGTGCCAAGAATACCGCCCCAGGACCTGACGGCCTGCCTGGGAGGGCCTGGGTCCTGGCTATGGAGGCTCTCGGGCCTCGATTGAGGGGGCTCTTTAGCGCATGTCTGGAGAGGGGCCAGTTCCCACTTCGCTGGAAGACGGGGAAACTGGTCCTCATAGCGAAGTCTGGGCGCCCTGCGGACTCTCCGTCCGCGTACCGGCCCATTGTGCTGCTCGACGAGGTGGGCAAGCTCTTTGAAAGAGTCATTGCAAACCGCCTCGTCGCGCGCCTTGCAAGGGTGGGGCCGGACCTGTCGGACGGACAGTTCGGTTTTCGCAGGATGCGCTCCACGGTGGACGCCATCATGCGCGTGCGAGCCCTCACGACGGGGGATGCGGTGTCCCAGGGCAGGTGTGTCGTGGCAGTGTCCTTGGATATTGCCAACGCCTTCAACTCCCTGCCCTGGAGTTGCATTGGAACGGCACTCCGGTACCACCGGGTGCCCGACTACCTCTGTCGTGTGATCGAGGCCTACCTATCGGAGAGGTATATAATCTACCCCGGTCACCAGGGAGAGTGGAAACGTCGAGAGATGTCGTGCGGTGTTCCGCAGGGATCGGTACTAGGACCACCCTTGTGGAACATCGGGTACGACTACGTGCTGCGCGGCGACTTCCCCGACGGGGTCAGCGTGGTCTGCTATGCGGACGACACGTTGGTCCTAGCGCGGGGAGAGTCGTACCGGACGGCGGTCGAATTAGCGACACGCGGGGTTGCGATGGTCGTTGACAGGATCCAGCAGTTGGGACTCGAGGTGGCACTGCACAAGTCCGAGGCCATGTGCTTCCACGGCCCTCGGGGTGCGCCACCACCACGTTCCCAGCTAACGGTAGGAGGGGTTCACATCAGCGTCGGGTCGACGATGAAGTACCTGGGACTCGTCCTCGACAGCTGGTGGAACTTGCAAGGAGCACTTCCGACGTCTGGCTCCCAAACTGAATCGGACTGGGGCTGCTCTCGGGCGGCTCCTCCTCCTGCCGGAAGCTCTACGCGGGAATCGTTCGGTCCATGGCCTTCTACGGGGCTCCGGTGTGGGCACTGACGTTGACACAGCAACCGAGAGCTCAGCTGAATGCGTGCCAGAGGGTCATGGCAATACGCATGGTGCGAGGGTACCGAACGATCTCCCGCGAGGCGGCGACCCTCCTTGCTGGCCAACCGCCGTGGGATCTGGAGGCAACAGTCCTTGCACACATGCACGACAAGCGCATGGAGATGCAACGCCGGGGCGAAATTCCGCTGCCACGACAAGTCAAGGCATGGCGGACAGAGCTCCGGCGGAATCTCATGGCGAAATGGCGTCAACGACTATCGCAACCTCGTTCGGGGCGCGCCACAATAGGGGCGATAAGGCCCATCCTTGAGGCGTGGCTGGAAAGACCTCACGGCGTTCTCAACTTCCGCACGACGCAGGTGCTTACCGAACACGGAAAGTTCGCTAAGTACCTGTTCCGGATTCGTGCGGAGGATTCGCCCGGGTGTCGCCACTATGCGAAACATCCGGAGGACACGGTGGAGCACACTGTAGAGGTGTGCCCCGCCTGGGCGGAGCATCGCCGTGTCCTCGTGGGGGCGATCGGCGGCAGCGATCTCTCTCGCCGGGCCTTGGTTCAGGCCATGGTCCGTAGTGAGGAGGGATGGCAGGCGGTCGCCTCCTTCTGTGAAGCAGTAATGCTAGCAAAGGGAGGCCGACCGCATCAGGCAGAGGCAACGGGGCGCTCGCCCCAGCCGCCGCCGGGATTCCGATCCCGATTTCCGGCCACCGTAGGCGCGGGCTTGCGGACGGCGTGCAATGCACGCCGTCCGATCGTCCGGTAACCGACCGGACCGAGCCGAGCCCAAGTCGTCGACGGCGCGTTCTGTTCCCGCGCGCCTCAAGGAGCTGTCAGCACACCGAAAAGGCCCAGCCTGCTAACTGCAGGCAGGCAGGGTCGAAGCCTACTGGGGTCATGGGTTAGTTCCGAAAGGAATGCTCGACCCCGGCACGATAGGCTACGAAGGAACGGGGTAGGTTTTTAGTCAGTAAGAGTCTGACACTACTTCCCGCTCCGCCCAAGGGTGGGGATTTGTCATTGGATGATTTTACCTACCATAAAAAAAAAAAAACTACTCGCCAATACTTCTTTGCTCACAAATCTTCAACTACTCGCCAATACTTCTTTGCTCACAAATCTTCAACTACTCGCCAATACTTCTTTGCTCACAAATCTTCAACTACTCGCCAATACTTCTTTGCTCACAAATCGTCAACTACTCGCCAATACTTCTTTGCTCACAAATCGTCAACTACTCGCCAATACTTCTTTGCTCACAAATCGTCAACTACTCGCCAATACTTCTTTGCTCACAAATCGTCAACTACTCGCCAATACTTCTTTGCTCACAAATCGTCAACTACTCGCCAATACTTCTTTGCTCACAAATCGTCAACTACTCGCCAATACTTCTTTGCTCACAAATCGTCAACTACTCGCCAATACTTCTTTGCTCACAAATCGTCAACTACTCGCCAATACTTCTTTGCTCACAAATCGTCAACTACTCGCCAATACTTCTTTGCTCACAAATCGTCAACTACTCGCCAATACTTCTTTGCTCACAAATCGTCAACTACTCGCCAATACTTCTTTGCTCACAAATCGTCAACTACTCGCCAATACTTCTTTGCTCACAAATCGTCAACTACTCGCCAATACTTCTTTGCTCACAAATCGTCAACTACTCGCCAATACTTCTTTGCTCACAAATCGTCAACTACTCGCCAATACTTCTTTGCTCACAAATCGTCAACTACTCGCCAATACTTCTTTGCTCACAAATCGTCAACTACTCGCCAATACTTCTTTGCTCACAAATCGTCAACTACTCGCCAATACTTCTTTGCTCACAAATCGTCAACTACTCGCCAATACTTCTTTGCTCACAAATCGTCAACTACTCGCCAATACTTCTTTGCTCACAAATCGTCAACTACTCGCCAATACTTCTTTGCTCACAAATCGTCAACTACTCGCCAATACTTCTTTGCTCACAAATCGTCAACTACTCGCCAATACTTCTTTGCTCACAAATCGTCAACTACTCGCCAATACTTCTTTGCTCACAAATCGTCAACTACTCGCCAATACTTCTTTGCTCACAAATCGTCAACTACTCGCCAATACTTCTTTGCTCACAAATCGTCAACTACTCGCCAATACTTCTTTGCTCACAAATCGTCAACTACTCGCCAATACTTCTTTGCTCACAAATCGTCAACTACTCGCCAATACTTCTTTGCTCACAAATCGTCAACTACTCGCCAATACTTCTTTGCTCACAAATACAAATCGTCAACTACTCGCCAATACTTCTTTGCTCACAAATCGTCAACTACTCGCCAATACTTCTTTGCTCACAAATCGTCAACTACTCGCCAATACTTCTTTGCTCACAAATCGTCAACTACTCGCCAATACTTCTTTGCTCACAAATCGTCAACTACTCGCCAATACTTCTTTGCTCAAAAATCGTCAACTACTCGCCAATACTTCTTTGCTCACAAATCGTCAACTACTCGCCAATACTTCTTTGCTCACAAATCGTCAACTACTCGCCAATACTTCTTTGCTCACAAATCGTCAACTACTCGCCAATACTTCTTTGCTCACAAATCGTCAACTACTCGCCAATACTTCTTTGCTCACAAATCGTCAACTACTCGCCAATACTTCTTTGCTCACAAATCGTCAACTACTCGCCAATACTTCTTTGCTCACAAATCGTCAACTACTCGCCAATACTTCTTTGCTCACAAATCGTCAACTACTCGCCAATACTTCTTTGCTCACAAATCGTCAACTACTCGCCAATACTTCTTTGCTCACAAATCGTCAACTACTCGCCAATACTTCTTTGCTCACAAATCGTCAACTACTCGCCAATACTTCTTTGCTCACAAATCGTCAACTACTCGCCAATACTTCTTTGCTCACAAATCGTCAACTACTCGCCAATACTTTTTTGCTCACAAATCGTCAACTACTCGCCAATACTTCTTTGCTCACAAATCGTCAACTACTCGCCAATACTTCTTTGCTCACAAATCGTCAACTACTCGCCAATACTTCTTTGCTCACAAATCGTCAACTACTCGCCAATACTTCTTTGCTCACAAATCGTCAACTACTCGCCAATACTTCTTTGCTCACAAATCGTCAACTACTCGCCAATACTTCTTTGCTCACAAATCGTCAACTACTCGCCAATACTTCTTTGCTCACAAATCGTCAACTACTCGCCAATACTTCTTTGCTCACAAATCGTCAACTACTCGCCAATACTTCTTTGCTCACAAATACAAATCGTCAACTACTCGCCAATACTTCTTTGCTCACAAATCGTCAACTACTCGCCAATACTTCTTTGCTCACAAATCGTCAACTACTCGCCAATACTTCTTTGCTCACAAATCGTCAACTACTCGCCAATACTTCTTTGCTCACAAATCGTCAACTACTCGCCAATACTTCTTTGCTCAAAAATCGTCAACTACTCGCCAATACTTCTTTGCTCACAAATCGTCAACTACTCGCCAATACTTCTTTGCGCGCCAATACTTCTTTGCTCACCTAGTGTTATTAAATGATTTCTTTTTTCCTTCACACAGCTTCAGTTTTCACCCTAGCTGTTTATTAAGTATCTCCTCTTCTCTCTCCATGGAAGCGGAGCGGACTTCACCAAACAAGAGATATTTATTTAAGCCATGCTGCACAGTGATTTTAGTCATAAACCAAAAAATATTTAGGGCTGGGCGGCTGTTATATTCACCAATCGAACAATTTCAACGAGGGCAATATCAAGTCGCAATTCCTCACATCATCACACATAAACAAGCTAATAAAAAGGCGATAAGGGAGATAAAGGGTCGGTCAGAGGTCTATTTGGTGAAATAAAATAATTTTTCTTATACCAACCAGTCTTACGATTTTAACATCAGTATTTGAATTATTGCCACTAAGCGACGCAATAATAATTCCTTTAATATACCCAAAGTTCATATTTTAGTACAGAAACGCACGGTGTTGTTGGCATATAAAAGAGTCTTTAATACTGCGGTCTACAAATTTTATGCCAGTATTATGGGACCGAAGTGTACTTGTACACATTTTTTACGCCCCAATGTGAGCATTAAACCGAACATCGTGATAGGGACAAGCGAACTGCGTATAATACGTGAATGTTTCTTAAATATTTCAGGACGTTAAAAATGTGGGTCAAAATGAGTTGGTGCATATGAATTGTAATTTTACAAGACAAATCAAATCAAATTCTTAGTGAGGTTAAATACGGACAAAAAAGAAATCTTAGGGGTCTAAAGTCCTTGGGGTTAATAAACAAATGAATCCATTTTACAATTTGTTTTGCTCCCTAATAAAAGCAGCTCATAAAAGCAGCTCCTTAAAGCAGACTATGATTACAAATTACTATCTGCGATTAGAAAACGCACTCAGGGCTTGTCCGATAAATTAGAAAAAAATATCAATCTGAGAAACTCCAAATTCTTTTAAGAAATTTCCGTCCTTCGTATTCGGCCTTAAATGATTTTTCAATCATTTGTTTCTCTTAGCAGCATGTAAAAAATACGAAAATATAATCGACAGAGATAAAAACTTTAAAGAAACTCAGTTAAGAGATTTCTGTTAAGAGATTTATCGCTAGCTGAGTTTAATTTCAACCAACCAGTCGCGGTCGGGTTGAAACTTCATATCAACTAGACAAAAATAATTCGTCTAAATAAAGTAGTCTAAACCTATACAGCAACAGCCCCCCCCCCCCCTCAAGAAATCAAATGTTGGCAATAATTTCTAATCCTTATGCGTTTTATGTCCACGTTGTCGTACAAAAATACTTTAATTGCACTCTAACCTCGGTTTTGCAAATGTTCTTCTATTAATCTTGGCTAAAACGAATCTTCCATTCCATTGATTCAAAAAATTAATAAATGACTGGATAAATTGGTTACAAATCATCCGCAATTTGCAAGTTTTGCTAACAAGATAATATCAGGCTCTTAAACTCACAAACTGCAGTTTCAATATACTCTCTAATTTAAAAAAAGATTTTAATATAATAGCATTTCGTAGTTAATCATCAGTGTTTGAAATAAAACGGATTTGAGAGAAAAATATTTCTTAAATACTGTGATGTAAGAATAAGGTTGTATGAGGTTTTCGTGTTAGTCAACGAACTGGCTTGTTATAATATGTTTTGAAAGATGGCAGTTATAGAATAGGTTTGAAAATTTGATAGGAAAAATATAGTTTGTTGCTTCTGAAGAGCCTGCTTGTGGTCGTTGAAGTGTAATGAAGTCATCAATACATATAATAATAATACATACATACTCGTACATAGAGATCTCCCTGAATTGTTTTTATTTCATACAAATCCCGGAACCGAGGCATGATTTCATACAAAAATCCCGGAACCGAGGCATGCCAGAGCGAAGTCTCTGAGATGGTGGAGGCGCCAACTTGAGCAAGAAGAAGAAAATGCGGGCGTTTGAGATACAAAAAAAAGAGATACAACATGGCACAAATGATACTTTTTTCGAGCCTCACTAAATGCTTATTCGACGATTTTTTTTGTGCAATTTCGCGGCAATAAATAAATGACTAGCGCTAATCATGGGTACATTACATGGGTACATTACATGGGTACATTACATGGGTACATTACATGGGTACATTACATGGGTACATTACATGGGTACATTACATGGGTACATTACATGGGTACATTGCATGGGTACATTACATGGGTACATTGCATGGGTACATTGCATGGGTACATTACATGGGTACATTACATGGGTACATTACATGGGTACATTACATGGGTACATTACATGGGTACATTACATGGGTGCAAATCTTGAAGGACAGGCCCTAACCTATTATAAATTCATATACAAAGAAACGACATCGCTAAAATCTGAATTCCCATCTGGAACAGACTATGTGGAAAAGCTTTACAATGCTCGCCAAGGCGAGAACGTGAAAGAGGATATTGTTGCTTTTTTTACAGACTGGTTGAGTACGGCCAACAAGCGAGCTTTACAGATGACAATATTTTCATTAAAAAGTTCCTGAAAGGAGTAACCAATTATAAATTAAAATTGGCGATTTCTAGGCCTCCCCCAATCCCTCCAAGGACATCTAACATAGGACTAAAGACATCTAGAACTTCACTTATTTAAAATTTCCCTTTGAAATCTGAAGGATGGAAATGGGAAAATTGATTTTTCGGGTAACACACGCGTACGTGAATTTTTTATCTGTTAGGAATAAAAGGAGGCAGACGCCATTCCTGACAAGTATTTAGTCAAACGTTTCCATGATGTGTTGTCGGGGACTGCATTGAAGTACTTACTTAATTATTAAATTCACTCCAAAAATTTTAAAAATTAAGTCATTGCAATGGTGTTTTAATTAATAATCTCTCATAATTTAAAAAACCTTGCTAGCTCTAGCGTAGATCCTATTGTTATTGGCGTACATATTCGGCTACAGGAATTATTTTTTACTTTTCTTTCTATTGTTCCTTTTTTTGACACTTCTCATGACCAACCTGGTGTCAAAGACTGCATTTTATTATTCATATATTTTAGTAACCAGAAATTGTGGAAATACTACAAAACAAACCTATTCACAATAAAATAAAATACATCTGTATTTGAACGAATTTATCGCAGACATAGTTTCTATTCTATTTGCCTTGACAGCAAGCGACCGCAAATGTATCAGCAAAAACATTCACTTATCACCGGGAAACCATGTCCCACTATGATGATTTTATAAATGGATATGGTTTGGCACGTGGTGACCATAAACACAACTCATTAAAAAATCTTACCATGAACGGTCAGGTGAAGTGATCATGAAGGTGACCAGTAAGAAATATAGCAATACTATATACTATATAACTATGGAGCAAGTTTCTGCTGGACCTTCATTGAAGTGGACCTTTTTCTTATTGAAAATGGTTTTTGCACCCAAGCTTGTAGGCTCACAAAGCTCAGCAATGTACGTTGATGGAGAAGAAGAGAACGCCATATCTAAATGGTTAAACATTAAGCAAAGATTGCATTACTGTGGGAAACTGTATCAGGAATGTGGCAAGTAATTAAGCTTTTATATCGTTTAAGGTACATTGCCAATCAAAATGGCAAAAAAGAAAGACATACTTCAAATCCAGAATGTTGTATTATATTTACAAGAATTTTGATGTTTCTGACAAAACAATGAAAAACTGGAATAGAACGATGGGCCCTTACTCAGATATGTTTTTTTCATACTTATTAAGGGTCAATCGAGCTTTGTCATCTCATTACATTTCTATAAAATAGAAACACGAAATAAAGGTGATATCACAAAGAGTAATGGCCGGACGGAGCAAAGTTGCCAACCGATAGTGTAGGTGAAGCTAAATTGATCTCCACGCCACCGACACTTCGAAATATGGTCGCATTTTATCATAAATAATAATGGTTCAACCTTTCTTGGTAACCTTATCACGGTATTATAAAAGGGATCATTCAACAGCATGCATGCTTGTCAGGAAATCAGAAATATAATAGAAAAGAGGATGCTTTTATTTAAAAGCATCTTAGCAATTTGTTTAAATTGCAAACCGTAAAATGAATTGTCAAGAAATCGGAAACGTAAAATGAATTGTCAAGAAATCGGAAACGTAAAATGAATTGTCAAGAAATCGGAAACGTAAAATGAATTGTCAAGAAATCGGAAACGTAAAATGAATTGTCAAGAAATCGGAAACGTAAAATGAATTGTCAAGAAATCGGAAACGTAAAATGAATTGTCAAGAAATCGGAAACGTAAAATGAATTGTCAAGAAATCGGAAACGTAAAATGAATTGTCAAGAAATCGGAACCGTAAAATGAATTGTCAAAAATCGGAACCGTAAAATGAATTATCAAAAATCGGAACCGTAAAATGAATTATCAAAAATCGGAACCGTAAAATGAATTTTGAAAGAAAAAGTCTTCGATATCCATGCAGTATAGGAGCGTTGAATGTATATCCTCGATCAATAACAATATCATAAATAAGTGCCTAGGAAACCGTAAGCAAAATAACAACGTAAACGTAAGGAAAACACATTTTTGACACGTATTTTTGAAGGATTTGAAGACCGAGTGGGTGAAACTAATACATTTTGAGATTTTGACCCTCACACGTTCAGATCAGATTCAGATTTAGATTATTAGAAACAAAACTAGTTCATTAGAAACCAAATTATGTGCAGCTCAAAAACTATTATCTAAAATCTTGCAGAGCAAGTATGACCATCTAATTGAAATAGCAACATATCACGGAAAAGACGAAAAGTCGAAGTCGAAAAGTTTGAAGAACGAAGAAACAAAACGGTGGGACTGTTAAACACGAGTGGATAAAACTAGTATTAACTGAATATTTTATAGTGCAGTGTCACTCTGCATAAAAACCTTTACTATCGAAGCTAAGGATTTTTAGTCTTCGAGAACCATATATCATGCAAGATAGGGTTGGATGTAAATTATCGATTGCATCGGAAGCACCTCGGAAACCGTAAACGAAATAATTGAAGAAAAAACACACATGACACTTGATGACACTATTAAACATAATTCTTAGTGCAGATCACATGCTTCTTTTGCAGACTAAGCATAACCGTTTAATTGAAATAGCAACAATATCATGAAACGTGAAAAGTTTTTAGAAATAAAATGGAGCCGACACCGTGAATGTAATTCGGGATTTGAAAATTATTAACATGAGTGGGTGAAAGTAGTATAGGAACTGAAGTAGTAAGATAACAGTGCAATGTTACTCTGTATTATACCCTCTATTCTGGCTGTCTCACTGTATTCGAATTGCGCGTTGCTTAATTTCATATTTTTTATGTGCATATATGTTTTATATCACCGAACCCAAGGTACACTTATTAAAATTTTTGTTTGTTTGTCCGTCTTTCAAGCAAAACGGAGCGACGAATTGACGTGATTTTTAAGTGGAGATTTGAAGGGATGGAGAGTGACATGGAAGCCTAACTCCCCTTCTCTAAAATGAGGAGTGGAAGTATTTTTTTGATTTGCCCCAACCCCTTAAAATGGAGGATGAAATTTTATATGGGACTTTTCGCAGTTTTCAAGGTAGGAAGTTTAAAATCGGTACACAGATAAGGGTCTGTTTTACCAACGAAAAACACCTGCCTTATTTTTTTTTTTGGATATCGTCTCCTAGCCTCTTAAATAGGGGATTGAAATTTGTTTGAAACTCTCCGCAAATTTGTACAGGTTCTATGATACATACCAATAATAAAATAATTTTATTAAAACAAATTTAATAAAACAATATTATAAAATTAAATCTTACCATAAATCAATCAGCTTTTGAGAAAAAAATCAACATTCGAAACAATAAGTGTTACTCATGGATTCGGATAGATGACGCTGATAGGTTTCTGAAACACGCTAATGTTGTGTGGTCTCTATTTGTACTTAGTGCGGGCATCGGCCCGCGCTTCACACTATAGTGCATAACGGTACCTATACTGTTATTTGACTATTGATTCACATTGATTTAACTACAACGATTTTTGGCTAGTGATACGCGATCTGGTAGTCTTTGTTTTCGGAAATTCCGAAAATGAACTGTTTTGGATTCGGTTTCACCGTTGTTAACAGGAGTATTTATCAATAGACACAGTTATGGATACATAACAGAGCACATCATATCCCGTAGAGTTTCAAATTCGTTTGAGCTGTCAGGTGTGCCCCTCACACACAAGCTTCAATCAAAACTAGGCGGCCCAGTCATTCTTATACGAAATTTGGATGCCCTAAGATTATATAATTGGGTTCGTATCACAAAACTTGGCCACAATATCATTAGCGCCACTATCTTAACCGGCGTAGGAAAGGGATGTAATGATCCCACGAATCCCAATAATTCCTATGTTTAGTTTCGCTATGACCATTAACAAAGCACAAGGACAAACAAAGGTGGCTGGGGTGAATTTAGAAAAGCCGTGCTTTTCCCATGGACAATTGTATGTAGCATGTTAATAAATCTTTACATTCTATCCCCAAATGGTCTACAGTAGCGTATTAAAATAATATTCTGTTCAGAATTCTCTTCTGTGTACTAACTAAATCGGGAAAGAAAAACTGTTTTACCCCGAATTTAACGCGAGTGAAGCCGTGGACAAAAGCTACTAATAATTTTAGTAAAAAGCGGTGTAATAATTTTAGTATCCGTAGCATATTGGTGGAGAGTGCCTACATGTATATTTTATCTAACATCCCGTTAGTATCAAATAACACAAATATAATTATATACATCATTTTTTATTAAATTAATGAAGGGCGTATTAAAATTCATAAGACCGTTCTTTTTCCATACTAATATTATAAACAAAAAAGGTCATGTTTATTTTACCGCTAAAATATAAACCAGTAACCTCTCGTTTTAAATTTCTTGTATAAAATTCACTCTATCAAAGCAAAAATAAGAACACACGAGTGTTTATTTATGTCCTGGTTTGTCGAGCAATTTATTTGTATATCCATATCGCCGTTACGCGTTTATTCGGTCGATAACTTTTTTTCTATTACACTCTTTCAAATCGATTATCACATTGTCTTTTGAAAATAACAGCAAAATTGAAATTAATAACACTATGCAACAAAATAAAAAAAATAAAAATTCACTGGGTTCACTGTACGTAATTACGATTCCCCACCCTAGACCTAATTGAAATATATAAATATTTTTTTTACATCACATCAAGTTTAGTAGAGAAAAGCATTTAGTGATTTTACTTAAAATTATATGAAGTAGGAACATAAATTGTTATTCTACATGAAAAAAACCTTTTTTTTTTGGAACGATTGGCTTTCCTCATAGAGTCATTAGTGGCAGTGTCCCTCTGAAGGATCCTACGGTAGTCCACAAGCATGGCTGGCAACCATCTACCTTGATAACGCTTTTTATACCCTGTAATTTTTTGATGAAATCTTTCACTGTGTTTATCACTTATTACACCCATGTATACGGAAAGAAACTTAAACGGGAGTGTAAGAAATGGATTTTCAAAGACATTTTGCATCTTCGCTTATGATACACATTTGAAAACATGTTAAGTTTTTCATAGAAGTCTCGTAACTTGTGATTTCCAAGGATTTTTTTTTTTTTGTAATGTCAACAAATTAAACTGACCATGCATTTTTTCAATGGGACTGAGGCTATCATCGATATATATGTACTACGGAGGCTATATAATAATGTGGAATCTTTGATTATTGCTCATATGCCAGGAGCAAAGAAATTGTCATTGGTTTTTGCCCCACTTAGTGTTTAAGAAACAAAAATTCAGATCCGTCTTTGGAGAGTGCTTTTACAAATTTTTTTTATCAATCCAACTTAGGTGTCTGGAGAATTATCTTCATTGCCACTGATGACATATTAGCATACTTTACTGAAAGTTTCGAATTTTTGAAAAACCTTTCACAGTGGTTGTGCAGTTATAGACGCCATGATTTTTAGGTTTACAGCACTGCATTAGTCCACCAAAAAGTATCTGGTTTTTAAATATTACCTATAGGACAACTCGTCAAATATTTATACCATTTTAAACAATATACTATTAACCCACAATTAGTGCTAGATTTTAAATTTCAATTTTAGTTTAAAATAAGTAATACTCTCAAACTAAAGCGAAAATGGGACTATTTTTTTCACTTTTATGCATTAATTGACCACAAATTGAACAAATTAAATGAAACTTAACAAAAAAATGTGACATTTTGTAGATTTAAGAGTAATATTGCTTTGCACACATTAATGATCTACCTAATTGAACATGTACGCTCGAACAAGTGTTGCGCAAAGTAAAAAAAGTGAGATTTCGGTTTTGGGATGTGATATCTAAATATAAATGTGTAGTCTATCGTTTATAAGGTATACATAATACAAATCACCATCCGGAATATCGGTGATTTTTTCGGTGTTGCATAGTGTAATTATAGTTACAAGTAGTATTCAGATTCCAGAAAATCTGACCATCTGTCTATCCAGGGCCCCTTGCCCAGTAACTGGTTTCTGGAGGTCTGATATTCAGCCGCATTCGGTTAGACTGGAAGCTAACTCCAACTAATTAGAAAGGTTTATGTTTATTTGAAAGAGAAAAATTTATATTATAAACTGTTGTATTCGGCGTCTCACACTAAAGCCAAAATAAATCAACGCATAATCACGGAAACTAATCTTTACGTTACCTCAAAATAAGGGTGACATTGATCGCATAATGTGTATAGATTTTGGTTGGATTTCGATAGCCAACAAACAAGTTAGTTGGGAAAAGGCTTGGGAGATGATGATAGATGGATGAGAGCCGATACGGAATTGTCGCTAAAACCGATACGAAATTGTTAGTAAAAGGCGACTACCCACCTATTAGCCATCGGGTTCTTTCACTGAAAATTCATCAAAAGGTTCCAACATCAAGGGTAAAGAAGACTCAAAGGAGGTGCGATCGCAATAAGGGAACAATAACGCATCGTGCGACACACTGCTTCGCCTCTTCAGGAAATTGGAAAACGTGAGGCGCTTACCTCCTATTTATAGTAGCAGACCAAGATTTGGGACGGTTTTTGCTTCGCTTTTTCATCTTTTTCAGCTGAGAACTAGAAATCAATCGAAAAAACAAAAATCTGATAGCTTACAAAAATCTTATTCCCGTAGAACTTTTTCCTATACTTGTGTTAATTATGAGACCTTGCTTCGTACTGTTACGTCTGCGTAATGAGTTTGCATAAGATTATATGCAGACTCATGCGTATCCTCATAAGTTAGCATACTGGCTGTATAATAGTTCGAAGGCTGTTAGTATTCTAGAATTAATTTGAACATTTGTAAGAGTAGATTGTTTTTTGTTTTATGGAGTTCCATGTAGTCGTTCAAAGAGGGAAGGAGTATTTTTTTTAATATATCGACATACAAAGCCTGTGTTGTTTCCTTTTACACAAGTGTAGATCCCGGTAGTCGAGCCCTAAGCACCCAGGGTTCGACAGTACTAAGATTTTAGGTCCAGAAAGTACGGTTTTGATTTCCTATTGAGTGCCAAAATATGCGGCCAAACGGAGCTTATACAGATTACGTTGACTAAGTTGGAATGGTCAGGCTATGTCTCTGCACCACCGTAAGGTCGACTGTTTAAAAATGCCTAAAGGCATTAAGTACGCCTTTGTACAAAACTGTAGTGCATAAATTTATAAATAAAAAATTAGGAAGAGAAAGAAATAGAAAGGCAAAAGGAGAAAATGTTTTAATTCCCCGTATTCCAATAATTCTGACAGATTTTTTTTATAAAAGAGAAGTTTCTCCTCAAAAAAGCATTTGCAATAACAATAAAGCTTAAAGACAGACGCTTTTTGCAGGTATACATTTGGAAAAATGTTATAGGTGACAACGTGGCGTGCGTATTAAATCCATAAAATCTTTAGTTAGGAATGGTAAAACAAACCAGACTGAAATAAAATAATAAATAAAATGCTGCCTAGTTTATGCTATTGCACGTGGACGAAGTCACAGGCAAAATCTAGAATCTTATAATAATGTAACCAACTCACTGATTCCTGGATAGCAATTAGACTGTCTTCCTCCGTATCCTCTTAGGCAGTTTGATTGAGCTAGCACTTGGCCCTCCCTTTCTTTTCTTTTCTTTTCGAATATTTTATAGATTTTGGTCAACGAGTTTTATGCTTCTCTCAAACAACCTACACTAGGGTCCATGAGATGACAGCCCAAAACAGAAACCTCTTTCAAAATACTCCATTTAGAAATCTTTTTCAAACTATAAATTTGAGAAAAAAAAACCTCAAATGCTTGAATCAGAGAAATGGGGATTAGCATTCATACTAAGATAGATACGGAAGAAACTTTCCCTCTTTTCAATCGAAACTTATATTATTTGCGAATCCTATTTAGATACATGTCGCATAAGCCAGAAAGTGCTTACAGAGACAAGACTGTGCGGTGACAACTCGGGTTAAGTCGATCAGTACTGTCCGACATTTATTGGGGGCAACGTTCAATCTCTATCAATTTGCAATGCAAACTCGACAGTAGACAGACAGTTTCTAATGTTCTAGCTTTATCGATAACTTCCATTTCGAAAACGTTAAGAAAATGTATAACATTCTTCTTCTTCTTTTCTTGTGTGTTGATGTTCTCATCTGACCAGTATTTAGCAACCTGTACAGATGTTATTGGTCTCGTATAAATCCTAAATCATGAAAATTGCAGATGGTTGACGTAGTTGTGCAGGATGTGCAGGATAGGCAGCATAGCAGGTGACGCATGTTCTGGGTCGAGAAAGCCACATTTAGCCAGGAAGCCAACCTTTGTCCGCAGTCGCTTAAGAGATCTCCAGATTGGCCACAGAGTTCGCGTTCAGCGGGGAGATTTTCTGGGGGGGTCATTATGTAACATTGCCAAAATACACAACTTAATCAGCAGTGGAGATATACACAACTTAATCTGGAGTGGAGATATCTACATACTTTTACTTACTAATTATACCTTGTAACGGTTAGTCCTACTGTTAGGACCCAAGCTCCTTTCTTTGGAGATAGAAAGGGCAACCACTCACGCGGGTTGGTTGATGTCACATTTTGGTTTTAATACATCGGCTTCCCAAAAATTTTTTTTTGGTTTAAAACAATCGTGTTTGAAGCCATGATGGTAGTTATCACTGGAGCCACCACTGCTCTAAAATTAAGCACTTAATATCGAATTGCTTATTGAAGAATGAAAACAAATCTTGCTCACTAATATACATATATGTCACCGTAAAATTGTAAATACCGTTAAAAAATTAAAAAAAAAGTGAACCTAACCTAACAAATAGCTCGCGATTTAACACATATTTTTCAGTAGATTGTAATACTCTTAAATTTTCAAATGAAACGTTTCTCGCACGCTGGAAGTAAATTTGAATCTGTGACTGTCCTGAGGGCAAGTTAGTTTCATCAGTCACCGAACATAGCCTAAATTACTTAAATTTTTCGTGTTTTCAAATTTTTAATGCATGCGAACCTATGTGATCTCATTTGATAATATTTACTATTACAATGTCGGATGATATTGAGCCTGTCCATCAACACAATTCAGAAATACCAGTTATTGTTAATAAAGATGATTTTATCGTAGATACATAAAACGGCCTATCTACCAACCATTCAAACAATTCAAACCATTCAAACAATTCAAACCATTCAAACAATTCAAACAATTCAAACCTTCGGACAATTATTTAATGCGCGATAGATTGTGATTTAACGGTTCCACTTGGATATAGTGTACCGAAAAATAATGCGTTAAAACGTAAGCTGTTTGCAAATCAAGGTTCACAATCTATCGATAGTTTCCAATCTCCGAGATTGTAATCTAACGGTATTTACAATTTTAAGGTGACATATATATATACGTATC
Organism: Leucania comma; assembly: GCA_958295575.1. Classification (NCBI taxonomy): domain Eukaryota; kingdom Metazoa; phylum Arthropoda; class Insecta; order Lepidoptera; family Noctuidae; genus Leucania; species Leucania comma. Next base: position 3,008,419 of record OY282477.1, on the reverse strand, counting down.
GCTAGAGCAAAACTTTAATTTTTTATATTCGATTGCCATTTCTATATTATCCTAAAAACAATCATTTGGATAGCAATAAATGCCCCCATTTTAATTACAAGATGCCCCTAGTTCTTTTTATTGGAGTTTCTAAGAGTGATAGGATTAGGTTTGGGTCAATTAATGCGGATAATGGCCTCTTAGGAATTGAGGTCGCTCTGGTATTCCTGGTTTAATGACGTCTAGAATTTAATCTGCTGATATTGATGTATTTTGTATGACCGTCCACGAAATCTGCTTCATTTTTTATTTTAGAGACGTTCATTTTTTTAAGGATCTTAAAGATTTTGATCTTAAAGAGAATAAATATTTTGAAAATAGTAGTGACAAATCATGGAACCACTAGGTAAGCAGTTAGCCCTGTATTGTATGATCCGAAGGAAAGAAAAACACACCATCCTGCTTAACCCTAGTGAGCAGGAGAAAGAAATCATTGAATGATTTATCATCAAAAGTATTTTCATGCTGGTTACATAGAGGCGGGTAATATAGCTCATTTCCTAGCTCATTTTCTAGCTCATTTTCTAGCTCATTTCCCACCTCAAAGCAAGGTGCGATCTTTACCCGACTGCGCCAGAAGGAGGGTTATGTTTTTCGAGAGTATGTATGTATGTATAATTGTTTGGCATGCTCTGCAGCCTGAACGGCTTGATGCATTTTATAGCTTGAGAGGTGTCGTTAGATTTGTATTTACTGTGAGAGTGACACTGGGTATATCAAAATAAAAAAAAAACAATATCGCGGATTTAGTCGGGACCCATTCTAGAATGTCAGCCGTCTAGTCAATGTAATATAGGAATATGCTCTCAATTTCACTTAGCCTCCATTTCTAGAATGGGGATTCCGACGTGCTACCATTTGTCTTGTATTTAAAATATTTTATAGTTAAGTGCAATCGGGTACAACGACTTTCTTGTTTTAGGGCTTTTTCATGAATAATCATACTAAAAAAAGAGTCGGGATTTTTAGTTTTTTAAATGACCATTTTTTTCATACATAAGAACGATCATTTATAGCTATATATAATCATTATCGTTTTCCACCAAAATGAATAATGTTAATTTCAATTCATCTCGCATAAAAATTAAAACTCCAACAGTGTTGAGACAAATATTTATCATGACATGACGTAACTGTGATTTTTAGATTTTTATGATCTTTGACATTGACAAGTCTGATGTAAGTTGAATTGTTCGTTCGGAAATCTTTCACAGTTTTATATTGTTAAGTTATTTTGGATACTAGTCTTTTAATCTATCTTTAAATGTCGGGTGCATCGAGGGTCTTTGGAATAACAGTTGGGTTACTGTTATTTTTGTATTTGTATATTAAACATAGTAATATTTGTTATATTATATTGTATATATTATATTATATTATTATATTTGAGTCATGCTTGATAACGATGATGGCAGTTTTGTTTCCTGTTCTTCTGCCGATTCCTCTGATGAGAGCAGCTATTCTAGTGCGTTCAGTAATGATTCTGTACATCTACGTGACCAACTCTTGTCTACTTTTTCATGCTATGGTAAATTTTTTAATGTTGTCCATATAAATGCTCAAAGTGTTCCTGCTCATCACTCCGACCTAATATCTTCTTTCGACTCAGACATTATTCATGCTGTCCTTGTCTCTGAAACATTTCTCAAGCCTACGCTTCCTTCAACGCAATACTCTTTGCCTGGTTTTAAGCTCGTGCGTAATGACAGAACTGGCAAGGGCGGTGGAGGGGTGGCCATCTATCTCCGTGGGGATATAACATACAAAGTCGTTGTTCAGTCTCCGAGTAATTATTCTAAATCAGCTGAGCACCTCTTCATTGAACTTATTTTTAACCACACTAAACTACTTTTAGGTGTTTACTACAGTCCGTCCTGTCATATTGATTACTTCTCTTCTTTTGAATCGAAACTTGAGTATTTTTCTTCTTTATATGATCACACTGTAATACTCGGAGACTTCAACACCTGTATGATAAAGGATGATGTGCGCAGCCGTAAACTGCAGTCTCTTGTCTCTTCTGTCAACATGCATATCCTTCAGCTTAACGCTACCCATCATGCTCCCCATTGTAACCCCTCACTTCTTGACCTTATTCTGGTTTCCGATCCAAGTAAAGTAGCCACGCATGGACAGCTTACTGCATCCTTCTCTTACCATGACCTTATATTTCTCTCTTTTAAAATTCGCCCTCCTAAACGTAAACCTAAACTTCTCTTCCTTCGCAGTTTCAAGAGCATTGATCTGGATCGTTTGAGGGAAGAAGCGGGCAATATTAACTGGTCTCCTGTTTATGATAGCAATGACGTGGATACTAAGGTAACTGAATTTAACACATTACTATTGAATCTCTTTGATGTGCATGCCCCACTCAAACAAGTCAGAGTGAAGCATCTTCCGGCTCCTTGGTTATCTGACAGTGTTAGAAGCGCGATGTCAAAACGGGATAAGGCTAAAAAACGGTACAAAAGACATCCTACTGATGAGAACTGGTCTCTATACAAGAAACTTCGAAATCGCTGCGGTCGTATATGTAGGGATGCTAAAAGGCGCCATATCCACAACTCAGTTCAAAACTCCAACACAGCACAAGTATGGCAGTTTCTCAAAACTCTGGGTATCGGTAAAGCTGTTGATGACAGCTCACCTAACATAGACCTTAACACCATCAATTTTCATTTTTCCAAATCCCCTGTAGTTCTGGACGACAACGTCAAGGCTTCCACTCTTAGTTATCTCTCTAAACTTCCACTGCCAACTTGTGCTTCGTTTTCTTTTCACCCAGTTACGGAAGGAGATATTAAACGAGCCATCACATCTATATCTACGAAAGCGGTGGGTGATGATGGTCTTCAACTCCAGATGCTTCTTCCTATCCTGAATGAACTCGCTCCTGTCATCCTCCACATTATCAACTATTCACTCTTTACTGGCTGCTTTCCTTCTGCATGGAAGAAAGCATATGTCCTACCTCTACCCAAGGTCCCTAATCCTTCGTCAGTTTCCCAGTTCCGTCCAATTTCCATACTTCCAATCCTATCCAAAGTTCTTGAGAGTGTTGTTAATAATCAACTGTCTCATTTCCTTTCCTCTAATAGCCTGCTGAGTCCTTATCAATCTGGATTCCGTCCTGGTCACAGTACTGTATCGGCACTTGTTAAGATAACTGACGACATCCGACTGGCCATGGAAAACAGGCTTCTTACAATATTGGTTCTACTGGATTTCAGCAGTGCTTTTAATTCAGTTGATTTTGACATCCTCTTAGGTATCCTTTCCTCTCTCAATATATCTCCTTCCGCGATTGCATGGTTTAATTCTTATCTTCGGGGTCGCTCGCAGTCGGTTCGCTCAGGAGAGGCTTCCTCTGACTGGTGCGATCTCGCTGTGGGTGTTCCTCAGGGTGGCGTTCTTTCTCCTCTTCTTTTCTCTGTTTTTATTAATGCACTCACTAAGGTCTTATCGTCACATTTTCATCTCTATGCAGACGACCTGCAGCTTTATCGCCACTTTAAGTTTGAGGAGCTCAACGACGCTATCAATGCCATCAATAATGATCTTAAAAATATCTGTCAATGGGCTAAAAGTTTCGGACTTTTAGTGAATCCAACAAAATCACAAGCTCTCATTATTGGTGGCAGATATTTCATAAACCTGCTGAATAACCAGTCTGTCTCACCTGTTTTGTACGATGCTGTCGCTATAGCCTACTCGAAAAAAGTTAAAAACTTAGGTGTTTTTCTAGACTGTAACCTGTCATGGAATATCCACATTGCAGAAGTAAGCAGGAGGGTGTTTTGCTCGTTTCGGTCATTGAAACGTCTTCAGAAGTTCCTGCCTTTCTCAACTAAAGTTACTCTTGCTCAGTCTCTTCTTTTACCTCTTCTTGACTACGCTGATGTCTGCTTCCTTGATGCGACTGAGGAACTTCTTGATAAACTGGAGCGTTTGCAGAATTTGTGTATCCGCTTCATTTTTGGCCTTCGAAAGTATGACCATGTGTCGGATTTTCGAGGGCAATTGAAGTGGCTGCCTATTCGGCAACGTCGGGATTGTCACGCTCTTTCTTTTCTATTCTCTGTTCTTCATAATCCCAACTCCCCCTTGTATATTCGGGAACGCTTTGAGTATCTTGTCCCAAGAGGAAAGCCTTGTCGCTCATCATCCTCTCTTCTCCTTCGTTTTCCTGCCCACACTTCAAGTCGCTACAGTGGCTCTTTTACCGTTCGTGCAGTGCGCCTCTGGAATTCTCTTCCTCACACATTGAGGGCTAGCCCTTCGTTAGAGGTTTTCAAGCGAAGAATTAAGGAACATTACCTATCAACATGACCCGTAAATATGTATGTATATGTTTTATTATTATTTATATATTTATATATATGTTGTATATATTATGTTTATGTATAGTATGCTGTACAAATATCTATTTAGTATACTTTTAGTTTTAAGTTAGATGTAATCATTTATTTAATTAAGTTTTGTTGTGCATGATTGTCGTTATCCTCAAATGTAAGGTTTCTTTCTCATTTTTTATGTATTTGGTTTGCTGTAAGAAAACCCAATTATGGGTTAAGCTCGCCTATGTACATCCACTGACCTTTTATTGTTTTATTAATACTGTATGTACAATAAAGAATAAAGAATAAAGAATAAAGTGTTAAGAAAAACCACGTATATAAAGAGACATTGGGTAAGTTTCTTGATAAACAGTAAAGAGCTGATATTTAATTTATCAACACTAGTTCAATATTTATTTAGTGTAATATCGATTTAATTTTCTTTAAATGACACATGAATACTGGTTTCAGTCATCCCAATGTCATAAATATTTCAAATTAGTCCCGTCCGAGTCGTCAACGGCACGGCACGGCACGGCACGGCACGGCACGGCACGGCACGGCACGGCACGGCACGGCGCGGCGCGTTGTGTGCCACCTTAGCAAACGGTAGGGGCCCAGGGGCCTAGTAGGACCGAAGCCTAATGGGACCATTTTTTTTTTTTTTTTTAACGTAGGTAAAATCATCCAATGACAAATCCCGCCCTTGGGTGGGGCGGGAAATAGTGTCAGACTTTTACTGACTAAAAACCTACCTTCCATTCCTTGCCTTTATCCTGGGGCCTGTGGTGACAGTCTCACATAACCTTTGGCCCCAGTAGGCTTCGGCCCTGCTGGACCCCTACAGTTTGCTGACAACTCCTTGAGGCGCGCGGGAACGGTGCGCGCCGTAGACGACTTGAGCTCGGACCGGTCTGTTACCGGACGGACGGACAGCGAGCTACCCATTGCCCACCGTCCACGAGCCCGCGCCTACGGTGGCCGGAAATTGGGATCGGAAACCCGGCGGCGGCGGCGGCGTGTGCGCCTTTGCCTAATGCGGTCGGCCTCCTCCTTTACTAGCATTACTGCTTCGCAAAAGGAGGCGACCGCCTGCCACTCCTCCTCGCTCCGGAGCATGGCTTGAACCAAGCCCCGGCGCGAGAGATCGCCGCCGATCGCCCCCACGAGGACACGGCGATGCTCTTCCCAAGCGGGGCACACCTCGACTGTGTGCTCCACCGTGTCCACCGGGCGGTGTCCCGGGCGTCGTCTCCGCACGAATCTTGTACAGGTACGGACCGAACTTGCCGTGTTCGGTCAGCACCTGCGCCAAACGGAAGGTGACGACGCCGTGGGGCGTTTCCAGCCACGCCTCAAAGAGGGGCCTTACCGCCTCGATCGTGGGGTTTTGGTTCCATCAGACAAGCCCTCCCACTTTGCTCTAGAAGTCTTTGGACAATTTTCCGCCTAAAAAAATACTACTAAAGTGATATTGAAGAGCATCCTTAATAATGCTGGAATTACTAAATTTAGGTACTCGGATCCTGATCTTTTAGTCAAGATAAAAATTTAATACACAACACAGTGAAACAATACTCCAAAAAGAAAGTCAACAGTAGTAAATTTAAAACGTTTGTTACTAAAAAAGACTTGAAAGAGTTCAAACTTAACACCCAAAAGCCAGTAAGTCGAACAATAATTTCTCGTGACATCAAAGCCTGAAGGAACAAGAAAAGAAAAGCTAAGCCCCTAGTCTTTCGGAATCGCTGTACAAAAGCAAACAGACACTGCAGTTTCTTATACGAGGGGTGAAAACAAAAGTAGTCGCATTGTTTGTCGAGACAAAACGCAGAGGTCACACCACTAGTAACAGACAAAAGCGTTGTCCTAAATAACAGACAGCCTATTTTGCCCTGTAAGCTCAATGTTAAGTCGAAATGACGTATCTGAGAATCTAAATTATTTGGAGAAAGTAAATTGGAGTGGTATTAAAAAATTATAGTTAATAACATATTGTCCCACTGCTGGACAAAACAAAAACTTCCTTTCTCTCAGGTCGTCTCACCGTCTCTGGCGTAGTCTACCGCGGCCCGGGCACTCGGGCCCATAGCTAGTTTTATGCGGCAGATATTACCTAACCAAATCGAAAACTGTAACAAAACTATCTAAAATCAACGTCAAATTTTATGCAAATTTTATGTAAATCAGTGGCTTTAACAGATTGGAAATGATATTAAGGTGCAAATAGCAAAGCATAGCATAGCATCAGCCTTATAATGTTCCCGCTGCTGGGACTCAGGCCTCCTCTCCAGTAGAGGGAATAGGCTGTAATCCACCACGCGGGCCCAGTGCGAGTTGGTGAATGTCTCTTGTCTGGAGCAGAGCACATGGGCGTTGGGACCAAAAGGTTCTGGAGTGACGGTCGCGTATCGTAAGATGCAGCATTGGAAGGCCTCCTACAAAGGTTGACCGATGACCTGGTGAGAGTCGCGGGAATGTGGTGAAAAAATTGCTTTATAAACAATACAAACAACACTTTTATGAATTGAAATAATGTCAGGTGTCAGAAACTGTGTCAAAAATTAAAAGTAGATGTCGAGAATAATGTTACTAATCTAATAATATCGCTTATTCACGTCCGCCAGTATGTTGACAGGTGACTCTATATTATTAATTGTCTAATTTATAACCCGTAAACGGTTGTGTAGTAATGTATTACAGCGGGTATACGGATGTGGCCCGAGCAAAAAATTATGCAAAGATTCTGGAAATTCGAGAGCATTTTTCCTGCCGAAATCCAGACACTCTAAAAGCTTTTCTAGTGACCCCTCAATAGAGGCATCATCACCCCCTTCCACTCCAGAGAAAGCTTTTGCCACTAAATGATGAATACCTTGTCTCCGGAAGTTATAGGAATGACAGACGTTTGATAGAATAAATGACTGCATGATAGGTTAACCTCCAATCATCTGGAAATCATGTTCTGAAGTTGGTCAACCCCTATCTGAAGACATTACTATAGACACAACTATTAGGGAAACTAAAGAACTACTGGACTCAGAGGATCCTTTAGATGATAAAATTCTTACAACCTTGAAAGAACTCAGTGTTCAATCCAGGATCATAGAAATGATATGGTCAACAAGTACAAACATCTTGTTAGACTGAGTGGAGATTATATGAACCTTTTTATGACCGGCATACAGGCGTTGGAAACCAGATGGAAGAAGTGCATAGAGTTAAGTGGAGATTACGTGGAAAAATAAAATTACTTTTGCTTATATTTTATATTGTTTTCTTGCTGAGGCCGCGAACTTTTCAATCCACTCTCGTAATTTATGGTTTTGTTGATTGTTTATTCAATGCGAATCAGAGAATCAAGAAAATGATAAAAAGAAAAAACGTGCACTCAGACAGGACAGGTAACACAAAAACCCAATAGTAAATTACGATTAAATTACGATGAAAATACGATGCTAACAAAAGCAGCTGCCCGTCGCGTACGCCATTCATCCCCGGGCATGTCGCTCAGCTCCGTCTCGCCGCCGCCGGACCAGTGTTAACCAGCGGCTGAAGTTGCGTCAAGCTCGAGCGACGAGTATTTTTCCCCGCCGACGTCGCCTACACACACCACACCTGTAACGTCGGCAGGGGAGAGGCCGGCCACCGAAGAAGAGCTTGGGATCTAGGGGCCAACCGGCCCCGAGCCGTGTCGCCGCTGCTGGTGGTTGTGAGCAGCGCGTCATGCGCGCATCCACAGGTCTCTACAGAGGGCAGAGGGAGAACTAACCTCACTGCGTACTGTGTCAGAATACTGTCTCTGTTCAAGGACCTAGAACCAACCGTAGAGGTCTCAGCGCAACGAATGTCGGATCAGATGCGGGTAATCCAACGCAATCATAGGTTGGACGACGATGCACTTGACAGGCTGTGCAACTTCACCGCAGTCCCACACAGTAAGTAGCTGGTACAACGAAAGACTGAGGAGCGTACTGGAGGATGTGCTTTGCGAGTATAGATCAACTTCGACTGAACTTAGGGCCCGGTTTACCTCGGTTGCGTATGCACAAAAAAAAAATAGAGCACTAGTGTATATGCTCTGGACTCGCTGCTTTAGAATGTTTTTGAAAGCAGCGAGGGCTTCCCTGGTACGCACACCATCCTGCCTGTACCGTGGAGCTATTGCGCCATGTCGGTTGCCCAAATCATGATGTAGGTAGTTGTCTAGGCTTAGACTATTTGTGTGTCAGGTCAGGGTGTGTCTAGATAGGAGCGGAAGAAAAATACTAGGAGACGATTTTAGAAGTTTATTGTACGTTCTTTACAAATTGTGTGTATATAATTATTCTACACGAACTATACAGCGTAATGGTATCAGACGCAGACGCCGAAGATCGCGGTACACGCACTATATATAGGCACAATAGGGAGTAGGGAGATGGTGGCCGTGCGTCCCGCACCCTGCACCCCGCACTCCTGCGCGTTAACAGTAGTCGACCAAAACCTGTCGCCCCAGCCTGGCAGTGCAGGATCGAGAAGCGTATTCGTGAGGCCAGAGCACTCATTAGTAAATTATACTGCTTCAAGGAGGGTACACGACCACGTGGAGTGAGAATGACATCCAATTGACTTTCTGAAAAATACACCGATCATGTACTGAATGTCGAATGTTTTTGGCGTACATATTCGGCAACAGGAAATATTTTTTACTTTTCTTTCTATTGTTCCTTTTTTATATTGCCTAATTTTTCATATCTTTTACACCAAAATTAAAAAAAAATGTGATTTATTTATTTATTTCGCTACAAAAATTTCGGGAGCGTATTATTGAAAACGAACTTTAAGCCTTTTTAATGCATATTGAGGACAAATAGTAGTGATGAAAGCAATGCAGTCGACATGTACAAGTATTACAATTTGTTGAATTTCCGTACTGTTGAGTTCTCATAAGTTATTACTGTTTTCTAAGATATTTCACACACAATTTGTTTATATTTCAAAGTAAGGAACGCTTTATTTCATAAGTAACCTTACTAATATAATATTTTTTGGTTTTATTCGTTTTAATTGTTAAGGTTTTATTCGTTAATTGTTAAATAAACATGCATCGCATATTATTTTCATGAATTTTTCATGAATAATCAAAGTATCAACTCTTTTTATACAGCGTACATTGCTTTTTGGCTCAACAGCGTATTTGGCTCCTTTTTGTTGTACCATCTTACGATGGCCAAATTCTAATACAACGGCAATGTAACATAGAACAAAAGCTTTTCAAATTGCGAAGAAAAAACAAGAAAGCTTGGTCCAAAAGCGATGCAAAAATTAAGTAAAACGAATGTAATCCAATATAATCTTAGCCTGTCAAACTAAGGAAACCCTGACGTTTGTACACAAAATCGTTTTATCAGCCCTTTCACATTACTGCCGTGTCACCGGCGTGATGTATAGCACAACGAGGGTAACGCACGCCTTTCATGTATCGCTTTCACTTTTTACTCTATGGATTAAGCATAACTTGGGACAATGTCCGGGGCTTCACTCGATTTTCGTCGAAGAGATATATTATATAAGAAATACATCGTTACATTTTGATAGTTTTTAATCCCGTGGAGGGTGGGTTTTTTAATTTTATCTTTACTAATCGATAGTGTTTCATGTACCGGATCGACCCTCCACGGGATTAAATCGATCACAATTTAACGGTAAACTCATCGACCAATATTTAGCCACCCGGACAGCTCTGTCAGCTCTGTCGTCAGCCTCGTACAGTGTATATTGGAAATGACGGACGGCGGTATACAAATCACAAAAATGCACTCGCTTCAGGACCTCTCACCCCAGACTGGTTTCCAGACTGGTTTCCAGACTGGTTTCCAGACTGGTTTCCAGACTGGTTTCCAGACTGGTTTCCAGACTGGTTTCCAGACTGGTTTCCAGACTGGTTTCCAGACTGGTTTCCAGACTGGTTAACCCAGATTGACCGAGCGAGACCGCGTACCCAGCAGAAGTCGAAAAAAACTAGAATAGAAAAGAACTATTTCCAATCAGATCAATCAGTTAAATCTGGACAAACCACTACATCCGGAACAGATTAAGCCCCTGTTATTCATTTTCGATTTTTCTTTGTCTGAATATTCCCGAATGCAAAATTTCGGTACCGAAGTTTCAAAATGGATTTTAATATTTCATGAAAGGTGAACGATTTTTCAGTCGTTCGTTAATTAAATAAGCTGGCTTTTTATCGAATGTGAAGTTTTATTGGTTTTATTTTATCTTTGAACTTAGGTATGAATACATTATGCTTAATCCGTACATTTAGCAAAAAGGTGCGAACAACGGACGGATTCTATTAAAATTTTACATTATCATGGTGGTGAAAGTAAAAAAATAGGATTTAATTAGCTTATCCTGCTACGGTCAATTTACTAGATCAGTCAATAATAATAATAATAATATAATGGCAACACCCGGTGTCAACAAAAGGTGTATTTTTTCATTCCCAAATATTTAAGTTTTAAAACACTGATTTCTGGACCCTTTTCAACCCAAATTACATAATAAAAATAACAAGAAAGATTTGCTACATAATAAGGACCTATAAAAGCCATAGTCAACCAAGATAATACCATATATAAGAGAAAAATGAACACAGCAGACAGATGACATATGTCACTACAATGGACAATACAAACAAATTAATAAATGGAATGATAAGACAACAATGTTGACGAGAGCCGCAGCACGCCGTGCACGCCCATCACCTCCGGCCTCGTCGCTCAGCTCCGCCTCGCCGCCGCCGGAACCCAGCCCCACTGTGAGTGCTGTGACACCGGCCGCGGCAGTTGCGTCGAGCTCCAGCGACGAGTTCTTCTCTCCGCCGACGACACCACCACCTGCGCGTCGACGAAGAGGACGCCGGCCGCCGAACGGCTTAGGATCTCGAGGCCCACCGGTCTCTGATAGGGTCCCAGCTCCCGGCGGAAGTGTGCAGCGCATGCGATGGACGCAATCCATCAACGAGAACGTCATGCGCTCATACTATGGGGCTACAGAGGGAGGAAACAACCTGACCGCGTACCGTGTTCGGATGCTCTCTCTGTTTCAGGTGCTTGAGCCAGCCGTCAACGTGTCAACCCAACGACTGTCGGATCAGGTGCGGGTCATCCTGCGTAATCACATGTTGGATGATACTGTAATTGATCGCCTCCGAACGGAAACGAGTAACCGTGCCATTGTCCCTCCGTCGCAGTCTGTGGTACCACTTGTGGCACCACAGCCCAGCCATATATTCCACCAGGCTGACGAGGAGGGTACTGACACGGTTACTAACGTAAGTACCCAGTGCAATGATGAACTGAGGAGTGCTTTGGAGTGTGCGATTCGGGAATATCGCAACATATCACCCAACCTTAGGCCACGTTTACCTCGTTTGCCTATGCATAACAAGAATAGGGCGCTGGTGGCTGCTCTGGATTCGCAGTTGTCTTGGTATCTTGGTGACTGCGAAGATCTCACCGATACACACTCGATAATGTACTGCGCAGCCGTAGCGGCATGTCGTGTAGCTCACGTCAAATTCCCAACCAGTGACGTAGCTACACGACCGAAACCAGCTGTACCGGCCTGGCAGTGCAGGATCGAGCGTCGTATTGGTGGGGCTAGAGCACTCATCGGCAAACTAATTTGCTTCAGGGAGGGCAACACTCGCCCTAGAGTGATGCGCTTTGTGAGACGGGCATTCTCGGGGACAGGCATCAGCCCCCGAGACTACATGTCCCGAGTCACAGAGCGCATCGACTTCCTGAAGCAAAAAGTGTATGCATGGGCAAACCGTATCCGCAGGTATAAGCGCCGAGTGGAGCGATACACCCAGAATCACACATTCCGGAGCAACGAAAGGTGGGTGTATAGGGCTTGGGAGCGACCGGACCAAGGTGTGACTGAGGCACGCCTCCCAGATGATGACGCCATGAGTTCATTCTGGCGCAGCATCTGGTCGGTTCATTCTGGCGCAGCATCTGGTCGGTGCCTGTCAGTCACACCGAGGGTGATTGGATTCGGGAGGTGGAGCGCGCGTGCGATCCAATACCACAAATGGGGGCAATTTACATCAGCCCCCAAGATGTAGCTCGTGCAGTCCGTCCGTTGCCTAACTGGAAATCTCCAGGGCCGGACGGACTGCACAATTTCTGGATAAAGTGGTTCACAAGATCGCACGCTCGTTTGGCATCTCAATTCCAATCTGCCCTAGAGTCAGGGTCGCTGCCCGAGTTTTTTACGACAGGAATAACCCACCTGCTCCATAAATCAGGCAGTACTGCGGAACCTAAATATTATAGACCGATCACGTGTTTGCCGACGGTCTATAAAGTTCTTACATCCATACTGAGAAGCAAAATTAACAACCATATTGACAAAAATTTGATAATGTCGCCTTCTCAGAATGGATGTAGGAATGGGTCCCGCGGTACTAAGGAGCTGCTCCTCATTGATATGACCATTAGCCAACAGGTTCGACGTTCCCGAAAGGATCTGTCGACATGTTGGATAGATTATAAGAAGGCCTATGACTCTGTTCCTCATACATGGCTCATGAGGGTGCTAGAGTTGTATAAAATTGATACAACACTACGCACCTTCCTGATGTCGTGTATGAGGAAATGGAGTACGGTCCTTCGCTATCCAGGATGTCGACATATCCAGAGGAATAGCGAACCTGTAAGGATAGAGCGAGGTATATTCCAGGGTGATAGTTTGAGTCCGCTTTGGTTTTGCCTAGCCTTGAATCCTCTAAGCACACTGCTGGAGAATTCAGGTCTAGGCTATCGGTTGAAGAGAGGTGGTCAGGTTATATCTCACCTTCTTTACATGGATGACTTGAAGCTTTTTGCCCCCAACAACCTGCAACTGATGGAGCTACTGAAGGTAACTGAAACCTTCAGTAGTGCCATCAGGATGGAGTTTGGTGTGGACAAATGTGCGGTCATGCATGTAAAGCGAGGGGAGGTTGTGGAATCTGTGGGCACTCAACTCACGGATTCCATAAACCTGAGATCTCTCTCTTCAACCGAAACCTATAAGTATTTGGGTATGTCGGAAGCTCTAGGCATCAATATCACTGACATGAAGCAATCGTTGAAGGAGCGTTTCTTTGGACGCCTGAAGAAGGTTTTCAATAGCCTTCTTTCAGGCGGAAACAAGGTGCGCGCCTTCAATGGTTGGGTCATGCCGGTATTGATGTACTCTTTCGGCGTACTCAAATGGACTCAAACGGAACTTGACGCCCTGGATAGGCGGGTCCGAACACTGCTGACTGCATACCGAATGCATCACCCACGATCGTCGGTGATGAGACTGTATATCCCGCGGAAGTGTGGCGGTCGAGGTTTTTTAAATGCTAAGACCCTACACAACCGCGAGGTATGCAGTCTCAGGGAATATTTCCTAGCTGCCGACGTGGGTATGCATCGAGATGTAGTGGCAGTGGACAAGGGACTCACACCGCTCTCCTTGGCTAACGAGAACTGGCGCAAACCGGTAGTACTTGACACTGACGATCGCAGGGAAGTACGGCAGAGCAAGGAACTTCACGGACGCTTTTTCCGGGCTCTTCACAGGCCCGATGTAGACCAATTGGCGTCCGTAGCTTGGCTGCGTTTCGGTGACCTCTTTGGGGAAACCGAAGGTTTTATCTGTGCAATTATGGACGAAGTTATCATGACGAATAACTACCGGAGATTTATTGTGAAGGACGGCACGGTTGACATCTGTCGGGCATGTCACCGTCCGGGAGAATCAATTCGTCACATTATCTCCGGTTGTTCTCGTCTGGCTAACGGCGAGTATTTGCATAGGCACAACCTCGTAGCCAAGATTATCCATCAGCAACTTGCTTTGAAATACTCTCTTGTGGGATCGGAAGTGCCGTACTACAGGTATGAGCCCGACCCAGTTCTTGATAATGGTCATATCACGTTGTACTGGGATCGGTCCATCATCACTGACAGGACTATTGTAGCCAATAAGCCTGATATAGTGGTGGTGGACCGAAACGAGAGGCGTGCAATGATTGTTGACATATCCGTTCCGCATGACGAGAACCTCGTGAAAGCCGAGAAAGATAAACAAATCAAGTATATTGACTTGGCTCGCGAGGTTGTCGACATGTGGGAAGTGGATTCGGCGATCATTGTACCGATAGTCGTGTCGGGTAATGGCTTAATAGCCAAGAGCCTCGACCAACACCTTAGGAGGCTCTCGTTAGGCGGCTGGATCAAGGGCTTGATTCAGAAAGCGGTACTCCTGGACACGGCTCGTATTGTTAGGAGGTTCCTTTCTCTGGAGCCCTGACCGCCGGTAGCTTGGACCCTGTTCCCGATACCGGTGGGACACTATATTTTATATTTTTAAATGTTTATTTTTTTATTTTTTTATATTTTATATGTTAAAAATATTTAAAAATGTAAAAAATATGTAAAACAAGAAATAAAGGAAATAATAATAACACAAACACCTTAGGAGGCTCTCGTTAGGCGGCTGGATCAAGGGCTTGATTCAGAAAGCGGTACTCCTGGACACGGCTCGTATCGTTAGGAGGTTCCTTTCTCTGGAGCCCTGACCACCGGTAGCTTGGAGCCTGTTCCCGATACCGGTGGGATATATTTTATATTTTTAAATGTTTTTTTTTTTAATGTGTTTGTTTTAAAGAAATATTTAAAAATATAATTTATAAGTAATTGAATTAATAAAGGAAATAATAATAATATATTTTTATTTCAGACAATAAAAACAATACAGGATGTTAGTAACAATGTTAACTTATAAACTATGTTAGTACGTATAGACTACTAAGGACAATGTGGTTTTTATAAGATGCCTCACTATCGGGCTCCCATCACGTCTCTCAGCAATCGCTTTCAAGAGCCTGTTGCCACTGCCACGCAATCTGGCGAGAAGAGACGCACTCTTTTTGCGTATGACAGCTGAGAAGCTGTCGACTCTCGCTTGAGCAAACATCTCTGAAGCACTACAACAACGTGGTAACCGCATCAGCATCCTAAAAGCGTTGTTGTATTGGATTCGCAGCGCATTGGCACCCAGTTTCGTACAGTTGATCTATAGGGAGTACATGGATGTACAGTATGCTTTAAAAAGCGTGTGCATCACAGTACATCGGGCGACCCTACGTGCCAACATGTTTGCCCGTACCGCCAATGCCCTGCGTTCCCGTTCCACATCAGCATCATCCCTAAGGTCGTCAGCAATTAAATGTCCAAGATATTTAAACTGATGTACCCGTCGAATTGGGATATCATCGATTTTAATCGATGGCACATTTACTGGACATTTTTTGCCAACAGCCTTAAAAACCATGAGTTCTGTTTTCTTTACATTATACAGCAACCCGTGGCCGGCAGCGTAGTTCTCACAGATTTTAACCAGTTTCCTGAGAGCACTGACCGAGGGAGCCAACAGCACCATATCATCTGCGTAACTTATGTTATTGAAACAAACATCAACGAAACAGCCAGCATGTGCATTGTTAAGCTGCCTGATCAATGCGTTCAGGTATAAGTTTGAAGAGATTTGGGGAGGTTAAGCCTCCCTGCCTCACGCCACACTCTAACCTGTATGGTACGGAGAATTCATTCCCCCATCTTACAACGTTTGTTTGGTTGTCATACCAGTACCTAAAAACGTTCAGCAACTCATTGGGCATCCCTGTAGCCTTCAACTTATCCCAAAGAATGTTGTATGAGACCAGGTCGAATAATCATTCAATTTACCAGAAAATCAATATTATTATATCAATATTATTATCATTCAATTTGCTCGGCCCCAAGAAAATGACAATTTTTTTTTAAATTGCAAATAAAAATAAATTGAATATGCCTCTTTTTCAGAAAAAATAGTTGATTATAATCAGTCAATACACTCAAATGAATCAGGAAACAGTATTTTTAAGCTCAGCGTGCATTTCTTATAATAATGTGCCAGGTTAACCCTGTAAACATCCTGAGGTGCCCTCTGTGCATCTAGACACGACTTTTCACGTAAACGTGGTCCAATTGTGCATATTTTTGAAAGGCACATAAACTCCAAAATGCACTCACTTCAGATCCTTTAAGTACACCATCTCCCCCCCCACACCTACTACTTCATCTTTAGATCCGTTTTGGAAAATTCTTTCGAAATCCAAAACCTCTTGCCCAGTTTTAAAGCGAGTTCTCCGGGGTGCTAAACCCTCTGTGGCTCAATTACTAGCAGGATGCGTTCACCTTGCCATACGAGAGAACTCTTTTACACGCCTAAAATAATTTGGCAACAAAAAAAAAAAACTATCAAAGAAAACTATAATGCCGTCACCAAATTATGCATATTATTTATTATAATACTGCACAAACACTACAAAGCTAACCATGGTAATAACGAACAACCATTCGCAGCAACGGTAATCCGTTGCCAATAGGTACCTTGCAAGAAGCAGAAGGTCTGATGACACCAACCACAGGGGGATCTAGGTTTACTATTTACTTTATTTTTATTTAACTGCTCTTGCACATGTGGGCCTAGATTACTTTAGCCGCATAGAAGAGCGGCAGAAGGTTGGCGATGGGGAAAAAGATTTAGAAGGTTTAAAAGTGCCCATACACCTGAAGATAGCTGGCATCAGATTTAACGATCAGAGCTTTAGATACTTCATAAGCTCGGTGAGGAACTCGCACGATATTTTCTGATAATGACCACCAACTTTTACTTGCATCGCTTTACAATGAAAACGTTGAGAACTTTGCGATCAGCCGCAAAATATCGCATAACGTTACTAACGATCACATACATAGTTCTACGTGCTACCTTGTAAAAGATACAACCCCACGCAAGAAAGAGTTTTTAGGCCGTTACAAACTCATCAGACGTCCCAGAAGTTTCGACAACCATTCACCATTCATTTTACCGTTGCCTATGCATTGGCCGGCTCCAGTCAAGCCAAGCTCTCACACCAAGTCCTGCTAGGTACGCAGATGTAATTGAGGGTAGGCACCGCTCTCAGGCTAGCAGATATTTTTTGAAAAAGTGGCTCACAGAATACCTACCCCAACGTTGATTCCACGTGGACAAATCAGTTGAGACGTTAATGTTAGCAAAGGTGACATAGTCCTAATCGCAAAAAACTACAAGGGATCTTTGTCTTCTTGACGTGGTAGACTTGGTCTTCTGACATGGTAGACACCTTTCGGGCAGGTGAGCGTCGTAGAGGTGGCCAGTATGGCCACTAAAAGAGGCATCTTGCACCGATCTGTTGCAATCCCCAAATTATTCATCACTGGTAGCCGAACTCCAGCTAAATGCCGCCAGGATTTAGCGTTCCATTAGGCCCTAGAATGACGGTGACTGGCTGGAGCCTTGTTTTATTTTTAACTTTTTTATAGAGAGAAGTATAAGAATTTTTTTAATCGTGTATTTTTTAGTTTGAAAATTATGATTAAATACTATATTTTGCTAACATCGATGTTTCTATATGGACGAGCAAAGCGCATGGACAGGGAGATATATTATCTTAGGTATGAGCGAGATGCAGATACAATAATCAACTATCTCTACTAGGGAGCTCATTCGTTGTGTAGCCTTTCACCCCGTATTTGAAGCCCATCATGACAGGGTTCATCTATGCTTAGCCGGCCGCGTGGCCTTTCATAAAGCGATGATTCGGATTCCAGTGTCTCTTTAACTGAGGAAATGGATCAGGTATCAGATGTGATATAGGAGCAAAAATAATTAGATGTACCTACCGGATTTTTTATCTTTTTGACATAAGATATTTTAGTCCGATGTGAGAAATTTGGCACGCCCTTTTATATTACGGAAACAGTTCCTCGGTCATGGCATGAAGCCAATACCCGTACTTTACAATAGCCCCTTCAGTCTTGGCGCATTTTCATAGTTCACTCTAAGTAGTTCACTACATTCATTCTGTTTAGTTCAACTCAGATTTTCCAACACATTCCTTATTATTACCTTGAATAATGTTTAGTTACCTTGAATAATGTTTAGTTACCTTGAATAATGTTTAGTTAGGCATCTTTCTTCACTTCGCATCTTGCACTTGTGATTTAAAAAGAAAACCTCGTGAGCATGACGCGAGCAAAACTGAACGGGATAAATGTATTGTTGTTTGTATGATAAACTTTTCTTATCTCTCACATCAAATTAGTGAAGCTCTTAATTGGTTAGGCATGAAATTTAGGACCATAGGGGGTGCATAGTGATCAGGCCACTATCGAGGAAGTCTTGCGTGATGCTGCTGATAGAGCATCACCAACGCCATCACCATCACCTTGCACCCCAGGCACATCAACCTTAAACTTTTCTCTCTTTTTAATCAATGCCGGTACTGATAAGATGCCTCTGCTATGTGACGATAAAAGATTAGTTCCATTGTATTTAGTCCGGGGCCAAACGGAAAGCGCAAATACCCCACATCATCATTAAATAACGCGATCAATCTGATCTCACGTTCCGCCATCGACCATCGCGTTACGTCACTCATCATTCACTGCGACCACGCTTAGCACTGGACTTTGATGAATATCGCTATTGGATAGACCAATTGTTGCCTATTTGTTAGTGGTCGGATCCATATTACATTGTTTACTGAATTAATGGCAGCAACAAAGCCTCCGTTAAACCTGTGCCTGACGCTGAAAATGATTTACTGATGGCGGCAAGCGGTGTTCGTGAGACGACAAATCATTTTAATAGTTTTGCGCGTTGATGAATTTTTGAACGCAGCTTCGATTTTTTGACTCGTATGCAATATGAGTTGACAGGCATTCTGTCATGTATCCATTAGACGATTGCTATGTTTATAAATACCAGCGTCTTATATACCAATTCGAGTAGGTAGATTTTCTGTTGACTTCAACGCCAAGCTATGCCAACGCTTGGAGACGTTAGACGCTTGAAGAAGTTGGTTCGTGGAACGCCGACTGTTTTTACTTTTAAGTTGCTAGATCATATACTATGTTTTAGTTCTCAACGTGTAGAATAGAGAGTGCACCTGTGAGAACACTATTGCAAATAGTAGAATATTTCGTAAGTTTTAGATTAGAATATTTATTTTCTTCTAGGTCGTTCTTGCTAAAGTGATCAAGGACAGTAAAATAGTTATGCAGCAGGTAGCGTACCCTGACAGCTTTCAGAGCGCTAGTGCTCTGAAAGCTGTCAGGGTACGCTACCTGCTGGAAGTCACCCAGATTTTGGTTACAGAGTCTGATAGCATAAAGAAAGATGAGAATGTTAGTATTTTTCAAAACGGTTTTGTTGTTTAACATGTTTATATCGACAGATTTGATATACCTACCTATATAACTTCCAAAAACTTCTAATCGTCACGGAATATCATTTATAATTCTTGTACTTATGATTATGGCTCAACTGAAATATAAACATTTTTTAAATCATGGACTGGACTGACTGCATATCATGGACTGGACTGACTGCATATTATCATGGACTGGACTGACTGCATATTATCATGGACTGGACTGACTGCATATTATCATGGACTGGACTGACTGCATATTATCATGGACTGGACTGACTGCATATTATCATGGACTGGACTGACTGCATATTATCATGGACTGGACTGACTGCATATTATCATGGACTGGACTGACTGCATATTATCATGGACTGGACTGACTACATAACATGGGTTCTGCACCATCTGTAATGTAGGAGACTCTACTGGGATAGCGTCGGCGTCAATTGGCTTTTACCTTTTTTACTTGAATGTTTTAGCTATAGATACTAAAGACTTTTCATTCTAGAATTTAAAAGTAAGCGTACGTGAGATTTACCATTTTTTTTTTATGGAATCACGTTCTGTAGTTGCTGTGTGATAGGGTTATACCCAGGGATCGACCCTAAGGCCCAAGCGATCTGTTACTAGTCCTAAATGCAAGGATCACCACAGAAATTGCATTTTTCGTTTCAAAAATAAGTGTACCAAAATACAAAAACAACAAAACAAAATTTGCCAACATCCGCAGTGACATGAATTCTCATAAAATAATTGCTGTCCACATAATGCAACCCTGCTCATTATATACAATTATGTACATATCATTATTGCGACCGCTGACAGCCAGCGTGGTACAATACATGCCGAATATTAACCGTCGTAATTATATAAGATAGGGCTAATTTATAGTTAGGATGCTGTCCAAGGTATTAAAAATAAGCGGGGTAGAAGAATGTACCAAAAAATCAAATGTTTTATGCAACAGAAATTCAAATATTTCCTTATAATATAATTCTTACGTTCCTTTTTTCAGGCTAGGTCGGATGATGATCTTCACTAAGTAACTGTTTAATACTGTTGAATGAGCTGACGTGTATCATTTCCATCGAATCACTGTAAAAGAGGAAGAAAGAATCCTGTGTGTTATTGGCTATGCGAGTGGTAATCTCAAGCATAGTGACAAGGTAAGTGAGCCGTAAAATCCAATTACAATACGACTATACAATACAAATCCAAAAAGTTCTAAAGACAAAGAATGTACATGATTTGCGTTTGTTGCTATCCTTGAATCAGGTCAACCTGTTGGCAAACTCGCTCGATCCCATCGCAAAAACAATAAAACAAAACTCATCGTACGACAATAAAACCAGGATAATCAATCAAAAATATTGACAGACGTCTTCAGATACCAAACCGCTTACGGCTTAGCGGAATATGGAAAAAAAAACCAAGTGATATCATCAGTATATAAAACCGTTTTATCCATCGATTCGTGAAATCTCACGGCCGGAAAGATGTTATCTGAGACCGGAGCGGTTAAACGCTGCCGAATTATTCTATCATTACTTTGAGTTATTTTATTTGGGCAGGCCGTCCAAAATGTACGTCTATAGGTACATGATTGCCTTTCATACCCTCTGTGTCGTATATTATGTGGTTGGGCAGCATGAAAAGGGTGAGTCATATGATTTTAAGAGTAGTTTAAGAGGTTGGTTAGGTATGGAGGAAAAAGGATTATGTGTCCGTCAGTATTCAATTAGTCTTCACAAAATTAGCAGCAACACTAATAGGTTTATCAAAAGTCATATTTTATTTATTCTAAATTAATAATTACCAACTAACTAACTAAAAAAAACGGATTCAAAACGCTATATTGCACTCCAAAACCAAAATACTCGTAATTCATGTGGCTCAAAAGGCTGCCAATTGGGACTGGGTAGGACACATATGCTACATGCCTGACCTGTGGGCCAAGGTAGCACAAAGTTGATGCCCCAGATTCTTCCAGAAGGAAGAGCTGACCTATGAAAGATGGAAGGAGTGGAGGAAGGCCATGGGCAAAGGCGGTTTACAAAAAAGCTACTCGTATATGTATTAAAAAATATTTTAATAAAGTCAAAAATATGTTGATTAAGAAAAATAAACAAATAATATTTTTAAAACAATATTATGATATTTTAGAAAGTAAATTCGGCGAGATTGTGAAGAGGACAGTGATAGCCACAGCACACACATGTATGGACCACGTCAACGCTACGGTCAAGGACTTGGAGAACCTTCGAAAAGAACCTCCTTATCCGGAAAAATCTGCTTGCATCGTTATGTGTTTGCTGGAAAAGGTCAGTTACTTGTACAATTATGTCAATGGTGCAATCTTCAAACACTATCTTGAGAAATTGTGATTGTACAATGTCAAGATGTAACAATACTACAAGCGTAACAGTAGGTATACAGTATAAAGAATCACACTGAATGAAAGGCGAACGTTTTGATCACACCTAATATTATAAAAAAGAAGAAGTGTTTGACTGTCATGTCTGTTACTCTTTTACGCTCAAGCGGCTGTCCTGAAATAATCCTTAAAGTATTTTTTTTGGGAAAAAATTCTACAGGTAAAATCGCTTACACAAGCTATACAGCAGCAGTGTATACTAGAGTAAGGGTATAAACAACTAAATGGATTTAAATGAAATTTAACTAACAGATTTCCTACAGATGTATTTAGCAGATAGTATGAGATCGACAGGACCGCACACTGGGAGGAAGGCCCGTCGCCACGATGGCTGGACATAGGTCTCCGCTATGTCCAGCAGGAGACGTCTTTCGGCTAAAGTGATGATGATGACAGCAGTCAAATACAATTAGACAATTCATTCTTTACATAACTTTTATCATTATTGATTTAGATTGGCGTAGTGAAGAACAACAAATATTCCAAGCTTGGTTTTATGACAGCGGTAACACCCCTTGTATTCGCAAACAGAAAGAAATTGGAACACATGAAAACAGTGTCGGAGAATTGCGACAGAGAGGTAAATATTTATGACGCTAATTCATAAGTCTTGGTACACAGCCTTATGGAAAAATGGGTTTGTTTTGTATACAAATTCGTGTACGGAAGTAAGTACGTTTTTAGAAATGGTACCTACGTACAGTAATAACAGGTACTAAAGGTTTCAAAGCGAAAGTAAGTTTAGTGTAACACTAAGTTATGTGATGGTTTTTGGAGGATATTACATTGATTTGATAGTAAAATTCAAGCAGCTAACAGGAAGACATTATAACGATAAAACACGAAAACAAAAATAAAATTAATGATTATGACAAAATAACAAGCGTAGGTATAAAGTAACACTACGGTAATACTTAATTAGTTTTAGCAAACTGCTAGCTACGAAAAACAAAGCTTAGTAAAGAAAAATCACAAAGGAATAAAATTAAGGCAGAACTCGATGCGCCACACAATAGGAACTTAGGTGAAACCCAAAAGGTCATAGAGCTTGGGTATGAATAAACATGGCGAACACAGACTAATGTTTTATCTAAACAAAGAAATAGTCGAAAAGCCAGTGACCCCAACACGAAGCCAAAATTTACGTTTTTGTTACCATCTTGTAGGGGTTGTGGACATTTACTAAATAGTGAAAGACTTGATTGTCGTAAAGGTAAAGGGTGGGGAGATGCAAAACACGTCCGCGCGCATTCGTTCGTAAAGATCACTACCTCAATGCCACCTGCAGTGGCGCTAAGTCCGCGCCCCGCTCCCCTTGCTTGCGTCTCCCGCGCCTTGAGTACCATATTTATTAATAAAATTTAGGTACAGTGGTATATATAGAAACTCAAATTTAAAACATTATATAAAACTATTGAACTAAGTGTTTAATATCACGCGTCGCCTACACATCTCATGATCTAAATATATTATTCTGTTGAAAAAATAACCCTTGTCTTTTATAAAATACTAGGTATCACACAGAGAAAAAAGAACGGCTTTGCCCAGCAGTGGGACATAAAACAGGCTGTATCAAAAGGTAGGTACAGTTTAAAGTTTAAACTGAAAATAAAACCATCAAATAGGGTGGTGGTCATGTTCTATTGGACTGCAATTAGCGCGACTGCCAACAGTTGCGTAAATTCCAAAATGCTAAAACTTTACTGAGAACTCCGTTATTACACTAAGATAAATAAATACTCCATCTCGTATAACAGGGGTCGAAATGGGTTGATTAAATAAAATCCTTTCTGATATTGGTCCCAGTTTGACTAAATCATTACCGAATTATTTTTTATAAATTCGACCCTAAAAGTAAATTGATCTTTTTGAGCTAATAATAGTCTTTTTGATTTATGATAATTAATAATAATAATTAGGATGTAACAATAATAATTAGGATGTAACAATAATAATTAGGATGTAAAAATAATAATTAGGATGTAATAATAAATAATTAAGATATACTAATAACAACTTGTAGACGATGTGCGGTCGGATTTGCGGATGCGGATTTTGAGTGTGGAACTCCATACTTCCACACTCCCACCGCACAACTATATCGTAAGGAGCACACGTACTCCTTTCTGCTCAGAATGACGCCGCAAAAGCTTACTTAGCTGGTAGCAAAAGCTTACGGTGCGACTTCGCCTGTGATAGCTAAATATTTTCAGTAACTACCAGTGTTATCGACTTGATGCTTGATGCTTGCTTGTTGAGCAAGGTTCAGTTGAAAACCAGCGTCAGGCAACTACCACTGACTATCATGTAGTTGTCTGGCATTTATGCTGAACTGGACCAATTTGGCGTCGCCGTGAGGCACACATTGTGTCTGTATCTTATCTTAAGTTTTATAAATTTGGTTTTACAGTGTGTTTATCCATGCGTGCCAAATAAAATATTTTTTCTTTCTTTCTTTCTCTTTCTTTATGATTGGTATGTGTAGTGTAGTATGCTTATCCACATAGCATTGGTGGTTGGTTCCTCTGATATAGCAAGACAAACGAAATAGCTCGATAAGATTTTTCAAAATAAAGATCAAACTAGGGCTTGACTGCGATCCCACCTGATGGGGAGCAGTGATGCAATCGATGGTGAGACGGTTTATTTGGAGAGCCTATTCAATCTAACCTTGAAGACACCTAAATTATAATCGGAAGGGAAGACTGCAGCAGGCAAATTTTTATTACAGTCCGTCCTTCGATGTACGCGGTTTAAACAATTTACAAACAACCTTAGTCCGGACCATAGAGATTTCAACAACGCAAGATGTTAGAAAGGAGATGGCGGAATACTTCAGCCAAAAGTCCAAAGGCATTGACACGTGGTTTTAGCGGCGGTGTGTTTTCGGCCTAAGACACTAAAATGCAATAAAAGCTCATACATTTTTTTTAACACAACATTAACACAACGTCTAAACCCAGACTAAGCAGAGCTTGTGTTATGAGTACTAGAAAACTCAAATTAACGCTCTCTTGAAAACCTTTGTATAATTTTCAGGTAAATCATAAACAAGAGACGCCCTGCCAGCTTGGAAACGAGGTCACCACATGCATCTTTAAATACGCTCCCGAGCTGCATTTTAAGTCTTAAGTATAGTGAGTCGCGGCACATGTCATATTAAGACGGAATGTAAAGTGCAGATGGTAAAATTAAACATGATAAATTGTTCTGGATTTTGTTATTTTAATTCTGACTACAAAACCTTGACAAGTCTTATCAAGAGCTTTTGACATGTCGTGCCAAGGGCTATCATATTATTCAGTGACTGGGTACAGCTTGAATCTAAGCCGATCTAAACAAATGACCAAGTTCTTCCGACTACACAAATTGAACCTCTCGACACTCATCGTTTCAAGTTTACATTGTCAGCAATTATTCGAAAGCACTATCATCCAGCTTTGTTTACGTCAGATCTGTTCATAATGATTATTAGAAGATGACAGTTTCGTTCAGATAGCGTGAGGGTAATATTGTTATTACTAGCTTCGGCCCGCAGTTTGTGTGGAAAAGTATCAAGTGGGTGTTTTAATACTGACCACTCCGTTTACGTTGCGATGGAGAAAAAATATAAAATGCTTTGTCCTGAAGACCAACGCAAAACCTAAACCACTGGTCGGGAGTATGTTCTGTGTATGACGTAGGCATTTGATAATAGAGGATTTTTCAGAATTTACCTTGTGAAAGGCCCAAGTCGTGAATCATCCTTATTTAGCAAATTTTTTTCCACAACTATAACACATCGCCGTCTAGTCTCAAGTTAAACAGAGCTTGTGTTATGAGTACTAACTAGACAACAAGTCACTCACACAACGTTACTAAGTATTTTTTAAAGCTATAGTTATTTTAACTCCTTATTAGATTTCTTATGACAACATCAGACTCCTTGAGATTAGTTTGTATTTTAATGACGATTATTTTGTTTTAGCGAGTCTTTTGGAATTGTTTCCTCGAGCTCATTGTTTTGATGTATTGTATTCTTTGCAAGATAATTATGTGGGGACATAATGATGCCAAAAAAATTTACGACCATACTTGAATATACGAGTATATAGTTAATTTAATTCCATAATAGATCTCATACGACAATATTAGACTCCTTGAGAATTGACTTACTTCTCTACCTCCGCCTAACTCTGGTAAACCACCTGCCGTAACACATACCGGCAGGCTCTTAGGCCAATGAGTCATATTGTCTCTGTTAGCGTTACCGCCAAACGCTTAAGTAAAAAATGTATGGCAATGGCTACCTGTCACGCTACTTTTCATATACTCACATTACTGGTAATCTCATTACCATAGGTACATTTTGTCCATAGCGTTTGTTGGGAACGCCGACATAAGAAATTTGTTTAAGCCTCCTCAATTTAGTATCTGGGAAACACGATACCCATAGCACGATCTTACCAAAAACAATCCTTACTACTAGACAGCAAAAAAAAAATACAATATTTATGAAAAAACTTCCAAAAATAATATTAATAAAAGCTTATTTCGTCAAGAACGTAATGAAAATGTAAATTCGTCACGCGGCGTGTAAGCTGTGCGTGACAAGAGTGAAGATTTTTAATGTCCTGAGAATATTTGTTAATGGCCTTCTGGAGGGAATACTGAACAATGTTTACGTTCAAATTATTATCACTGAAGGTCGTGAATATTATAGATATAGAACCAACATACATCTTTAATACAAATAATATGACTTTTGTTAGTACTAACGACCCGCCCCAGCTTCACACGGGTGCAATGGTGATATTAAATATATTATGCATGTATAACTTATAAAAATAAATATAATACATATAATCCTTCCTCAACTATTAAAAAACGCATCAAAATCTAAGCATACATAGGGACAGATAGCGAAAAGTGACTTGTTTTATACTATGTATTCACAATAAAAGACTATTTAATTTAGCTTATTAAGGATTGGAATTCACTTGAATTTTCTTATGGGTTGGAAATCCGTTTATAATTTAATGACTTATCAAGATAACAGTACAACGGTGCGACAACGTGCGAACGATCAGCTACAGGCTACAAAAGAGGACACGAGTCACATTTCGTTACCGAGTAACTTTTTAGAATGTAACTAGAGTCTAGAAATATTTTTGAATACCAAAATACATAATATATTGTGAAACTGTGTTGTTTACACAAAATTTAGACGACACCTAAATAAATAATTATGCGATTTCTGATTTTGAACGCTGGACTCAGCTCCAATGATTTAAATTCAGTATTGTAATCAGCTGAACATGTTTTAGTATTTCTATGAGGCCTTATATTAATGAGAACGAGTAACATATTTACCCCAAAACAATATCATCACTCAATAGAATGAGCCAGAAACACGTCGGGAACAAATTCTTCGTAAAAATTACATACATAAGAAGTAAGATAAATAAGACTTCTCCCAAATCTGAGGCGACATGACTCGCTTGAAGCGTGTCACGGCGCCTGGCGTGAAATATTTCACGTCAAACTAGCTATTCTGAAGACGAAGGCAAGGAAAAAAAAATTTTTTTGGCGCTGAATGACTTAACAATTTACAAGTTAGTTTATCTACGTTTGTTGACGCACAATGTTTTTTTTAGTTCATCATTGCTGGATAGATGGTGCTAAAGCTAAGGGTCACTATGGTTATTGAAAAAAATATTTATCATCTTAGAGGTACCTAATATTCTATTGGAAAATTCTTAAGTTTAAGGTTTAACGTTTGCATATTTTATAATATACGATAACATCATCTTATTATAGTCTTTTTTATTATGTTTCATTAAGAGTATAGGAATTGTTAGAGTAGAATTGGTAAGAAAATATTTTATTTTACAGACAACACAACAGCAACAAAGTAAAAAACAATTGCACTAACTGAGCGTGCCCAGAAAGACCCGTTACCTTCTCCACATTTGCTGGACATCAGACTCCTAGCGCTGGATCTAACGCAGGACTTCCCCCATTTGCAAAAGGTCCCGCTAGTGCAGAATGACCGATTTGCAGAACGAACGTTCCATTCACAGAACGTCCCTTCCAATTACATTACTTAGCTGCACCGGTAACTGGCGGTATAACAGCTGCATACCAGAATTGCATATACATAGAAAGACAGCCTATAAGTCACCTCTATAACCCAATATGTAGATGATATTTCGAATGGGGAATATGCGCTGTCACAAAGGCGCTCAGCGCCAATGTGCGCTGTCACAATGTCACAAGGATGCTCAGCGCCAATGTGCGCTGTCACAAGGACGCTCAGCGCCAATGTGCGCTGTCACAAGGACGCTCAGCGCCAATGTGCGCTGTCACAAGGACGCTCAGCGCCAATTTGCGCTGTCACAAAGACGCTCAGCGCTAATGTGCGCTGTCACAAAGATGCTAAGCGCCAATGTGCGCTGTCACAAAGATGCTAAGCGCCAATGTGCGCTGTCACAAAGATGCTAAGCGCCAATGTGCGCTGTCACAAAGATGCTAAG
The DNA here is from genome assembly GCA_958295575.1 of Leucania comma. Classification (NCBI taxonomy): domain Eukaryota; kingdom Metazoa; phylum Arthropoda; class Insecta; order Lepidoptera; family Noctuidae; genus Leucania; species Leucania comma. The sequence continues at coordinate 2,979,784 of OY282477.1, read as the reverse complement.
CGCCAATGTGCGCTGTCACAAAGACGCTAAGCGCCAATGTGCGCTGTCACAAAGACGCTAAGCGCCAATGTGCGCTGTCACAAAGACGCTAAGCGCCAATGTGCGCTGTCACAAAGACGCTAAGCGCCAATGTGCGCTGTCACAAAGGCGCTAAGCGCCAATGTGCGCCGTCACAAAGACGCTAAGCGCCAATGTGCGCCGTCACAAAGACGCTAAGCGCCAATGTGCGCCGTCACAAAGACGCTAAGCGCCAATGTGCGCCGTCACAAAGACACTAAGCGCCAATGTGCGCTGTCACAAAGAAGCTAAGCGCTATTGTGCGCTGTCACAAAGGCGCTAAGCGCCAATGTGCGCTGTCACAAAGACGCTAAGCGCCAATGTGCGCCGTCACAAAGACGCTAAGCGCCAATGTGCGCTGTCACAAAGAAGCTAAGCGCTATTGTGCGCAGTCACAAAGACGCCAAGCGCCAATGTGCGCCGTCACAAAGACGCTAAGCGCCAATGTGCGCTGTCACAAAGATGCTAAGCGCCAATGTGCGCTGTCACAAAGATGCTAAGCGCCAATGTGCGCTGTCACAAAGATGCTAAGCGCCAATGTGCGCTGTCACAAAGATGCTAAGCGCCAATGTGCGCTGTCACAAAGATGCTAAGCGCCATTGTGCGCTGTCACAAAGACGCTCAGCGCCAATGTGCGCTGTCACAAGGACGCTCAGCGCCAATTTGCGCTGTCACAAAGACGCTCAGCGCCAATGTGTGCTGTCAAAAAGGCGCTAAGCGCCAATGTGGGCTGTCACAAAGACGCTAAGCGCCAATGTGCGCCGTCACAAAGACGCTAAGCGCCAATGTGCGCTGTCACTAAGAAGCTAAGCGCTATTGTGCGCTGTCACAAAGACGCTAAGCGCCAATGTGCGCCGTCACAAAGACGCTAAGCGCCAATGTGCGCTGTCACAAAGAAGTTAAGCGCCAATGTGCGCTGTCACAAAGAAGCTAAGCGCCAATGCGCGCTGTCACAAAGTAGCTAAGCGCCAAAGGGCGCTGTCACAAAGAAGCTAAGCGCCAATGTGCGCCAATGTGAAAAGTTAACAAATATTTATTAGATGTTTACTTACCTCGGTGAAGTCATTTTACCCCAAATGTAGAAACAGAGAAAATGCCTTGTTTCATTCCAATTATTGCACATTTAAGCCTAAATATATAAATATTTTAGTGACAGACGCCGCAGAGACGACAGCGCCTGAGCCTGTACTTTAGATTTTTTATAAAATAAATTCAATACTAATAAAATTGTTGAAAATTTTTAATGTAGCATTTCAGAAAACCACAATTTTTGTCACAACAACAAACCAAGACATAACCCACCAGATTTGGTAAAAAAAAGGAACACAACCGACACAAACGTAGTTTTTTTTAAGAGTACTAAACTATGCGAAGGTCTTCAGAAACGACCAATAGAGACTCCAGCATGATTAGCTTTTGAAGTTTCGTAAGATCCATAGAAAACCGAAGAACTTGCAAGACGTCAGAAGCCATCAACAAGAAAATTAGATATTCTTAATTTGAACTAACAACGAACAACATTTCAGTTTTTTTTGTGATATCAGAAGGCGTTACAAAAAAAAACGATCCCTGAACAATATAAAAACTAAACAATTCGGAACTTTTAATTTAACGAGTGATATTTACGTTAGAAGTTCCAAATGACCATCATTGCAGACAAGAATCACAACCTTAGGAACCTTCGACATAAAACTATAGGTTACTTTATTTGCTAACTGTCCCTGCTCATTACATCGAACCGACATTTTGTTGAAGCGACCAAAAGTAGACAGACACCAACCAAAAATCGTCTTTCTAAGAAAAACGACGAAATAGAAGAAAAACCAATTGAGTAGTCGACTTACTATAGATTTCAACTGTTTTCTTGCACTTTTGCTACGAACCAAACACATTTCTATGAATACATCCTACTAAAGTCGAAAAACAACAAGAAAAGCCTTACAAAACACTTTTACACTAAATTTTTCCCACTAATTGTGATTTTCACGATGAAAAAAATATTTTTTCCTTAGTAAAATAAAAATTCTCTGCAATATCACAAACGACAGCAAATTGACAATCAAGCGTTCCCATTGAATGACAGTTTGAAATTCGAACGTCGTTTGATGATTTCAACATTCGAAAAAAGAATGATCAAAAATTGTATTGTTCATGTAAGGGTCAGATCACACCGAGATGTTACGCTGCGAGCCATTTTCAGATTTCACTTTATTAACTACTAAAAAGGTACACATGTCAGTGTCAAAATTTTAATTCACCCGCCGGAATTTTAATCTTAAATTCTCTGGCTTAAAAGCGTTTTTTAGTATATAGTAAATAAAGTTCTATATTAAATTACTTTATTGAAAAGTGTGTGAATTGTCGTGTAGCACATCGATGTGAGATGACCCTAATAAGTTGGCCATGCTAACCTTTTTATTTTTAAGTGGCCAGTGAAATATTTTTTTTGTTATCTAATGAGGCTGTTAATAAAAAGAGTCCGATCTTTATTATTATAAACTTTTCTCAGTTTTGCATTATCTTTGAAAAGTTATACACGACGTGTGATAATAAGTAAGGCGCCCCACACACCTACAACAATATTATTAGTGTGCAATAGTATTGAATACAATAAATTCACTCAATAAAATTGACATACCAGTCTGAACAATATTTTTGCGTGAAAATATTCGACATGCAACATGTCTGACGATACGGCCTCTCTTTGAGGCGTGGCTGGGAAGGCCTCACGGCGTCGTTACCTTCCGCTTGGCGCAGGTACTAACCGAACACGGCAAGTTTGGGACGTACCTGTACAAGATTTGTGCGGAGACGACGCACGGGTGTCGCCACTGTGCGGACCGCCCGGAGGACACGGTGGAGCACACAGTCGAGGTGTGTCCCCCTTGGGAAGACCATCGTCGTGTTCTTGTAGGGGCGATCGTTGGCGGGGATCTCTCGCGCCGGGCCTTGGTACAGGCCATGGTCCGGAGTGAGGAGGAGTGGTATACGGCCGGTTCTTTCTGCGAAGGAGTAATGCTAACAAAGGAGGAAGCCGACCGCATCAGGCAACGGCGCACACGCCGCAGCCGCCGCTGGGATTGTGATCCCGATTTCCGGTCATCGTAGGCGCGGGCTCGCGGACGGCGGCCAATGGGTATCGCGTAATGGCTCGCTGTCCGTCCGTCCGATAACAGACCGGTCCGAGCCCAAGTCGTTTACGGCGCGAACTGTTCCCGCGCGCCTCAAGGAGCTGTCGCAGTACGAAGTTTGCCGTTTGGATAGCTAGTGTTGAATAATATTGTACAATTAGATATATTGTGCAATATTATTGTAGGTGTTTGGAGCGCTTAGAACGGTGCGACCTTCGAGAATTTAAAAAAATAATAATAAAGTGTGCCATGAGCATAAAATAAATATTTCATTTATTATAATATTTCTGGCTCAGACATTTACAATTTTATTTATCTCGGTATGAAATAACTTACCGCGGCTCTTGACTAATGCGATATTTTATTGCTTATATTTTTCGGATTTAAGGAAATCTTAAACTTTATGAAGTTTTATATGAATTATTATTTCTAAGGAAGAAAAACTTTACTGAATTGGATTTTTTTGCTTGTCGAGGCAGGTCCGTAGATTGATTCCGATTCATTATAATACCGAGACTCGTTCATCTCGAAATTCCATTGTGTTGTCCTGCTGCCATTTATACCTACCTCTCTTTTTCGGCGATCTCCACATTTCCCTGATGGAGCTGAAAAACGTCATCGTTGGGTTTAGGGACCTCCCCGTGGTCGTTTGCGGGGACTTCAATGCCTGGAACGAGGCATGGGGTTCCCGGTACACGAACGGGCGGGGTCGGTCGGTAGAGGCCTGGGCTGAGGAGTCCGGCCTGGTCGTCCTAAACCGGGGCTCTGTCTCCACGTCTGTGCGGATGCGGGGCGAATCAGTAGTAGACCTATCGTTCGCCAGCCCCGATCTGGCGCCAAGTGTCGTTGGCTGGCGCGTTATGGAGGGGGTGGAGACGTTCTCAGACCACCGGTACATCCGGTTTGACGTCTCCGCCCAAACCTCGACCGCGCCGGTCCAGCAGAGCCCTTGTGGTCCGCGGTGGTCGCTGAGGCAGATGGACCGGGAGTTCCACCTGGAAGCCGCGACAGTACAGGCCTGGGTGCAAGCACCGGACAGGCCTGTCGACATCGACGCCGACGCAGAGTGGTTCCGGGAGGGCATGTCGCAAATTTGCGACGCGGCAATGCCCCGAGTCCGTCCAGGACGTGTCAAGCGCCAGGTGTACTGGTGGTCACCGGAGATTGCGGCATTGCACAATGCATGCAATCACGCGCGGCGCCGGTACGCCAGGTACTGCAAGCGCCGCAACCGCCCGCCGGATGCGGATGCTATAGAGGCGGAGCTATACGAGGGTTACAGGGTGGCGAAGCGCACCCTCCGAGCGGAGATTAAGCAGGCCAAACTGGAGGCCCGCAACCTCTGGCTGGGGTCTCTGAATGCAGACCCGTGGTGACGCCCATAAAAGATGGTGCGGGAGAAACTCCGCCCTTGGGCTCCCCCGCTGACTCAGAGTCTTCGGCCCGAGCTCGTGGAGGCTGTGGTCGGCACTCTGTTTCCTTCGCGGGGGGTACACTTCCCCCCGCCCATGGCTCCGCCACCACCGGCAGTACCTGACGCGGACCACGACAACGACGATGTTCCAGAGGTGACCGAGGTAGAGATGAGAGTGGCGGTACAACGGCTGAGTGCCAAGAATACCGCCCCAGGACCCGACGGCTTGCCTGGAAAAGCCTGGGTCCTGGCCATGGAGGCTCTTGGGCCTCGATTAAGGGGGCTCTTTAGCGCATGCTTGGAGAGGGGCCAATTCCCACTTCGCTGGAAGACGGGAAAACTGGTCCTCATAGCGAAGCCGGGGCGCCCTGCGGACTCTCCGTCCGCGTACCGGCCCATTGTGCTGCTCTACGAGGTGGGCAAGCTCTTTGAAAGAGTCATTGCAAACCGCCTCGTCGCGCGCCTAGCACGGGTGAGGCCGGACCTTTCGGACGGACAGTTCGGCTTTCGCAGGATGCGCTCCACGGTGGATGCCATCATGCGCGTGCGAGCCCTCACGACGGGGGATGCGGTGTCCCAGGGCAGGTGTGTCGTGGCAGTGTCCTTGGACATTGCCAACGCCTTTAATTCCCTGCCCTGGAGTAGCATTGGAACGGCACTCCGGTACCACCGGGTGCCCGACTACCTCTGTCGTGTGATCGAGGCCTACCTTTCGGAGAGGTATATTATCTACCCCAGTCACCAGGGAGAGTGGAAACGTTGAGAGATGTCGTGCGGTGTTCCGCAGGGATCGGTACTAGGACCACCCTTGTGGAACATCGGATACGACTACGTGCTGCGCGGCGACTTCCCCGACGGGGTCAGCGTGGTCTGCTACGCGGACGACACGATGGTCCTAGCGCGGGGAGAGTCGTACCGGACGGCGGAAGAACTAGTGACACGCGGGGTTGCGATAGTCGTTGAAAGGATCCAGCAGTTGGGACTCGAGGTGGCACTGCACAAGTCCGAGGCCATGTGCTTTCACGGCCCTCGGGGTGCGCCACCACCGGGTTCCCAGTTAACGGTAGGAGGGGTTCACATCAGCGTCGGGTCGACGATGAAGTACCTGGGACTCGTCCTCGACAACTGGTGGAACTTCAAGGAGCACTTCCGACGTCTGGTTCCCAAACTGAATCGGACTGGGGCTGCTCTCGGGCGGCTCCTGCCCAACCTCAGGGGACCAGACGCCTCCTGCCGGAAGCTCTACGCGGGAATCGTTCGGTCCATGGCACTTTACGGGGCTCCGGTGTAGGCACCGACGTTGCAACAGCAACCGAGGGCCCAGCTGAATGCGTGCCAGAGGGTCATGGCAATACGCATGGTGCGAGGGTACCGAACGATTTCCCGCGAGGCGGCGACTCTCCTTGCTGGCCAACCACCATGGGATCTGGAGGCAACAGTCCTTGCACACATGCACGATAAGCGCATGGAGATGCAACGCCGGGGCGAAATTCCGCTGCCACGACAAGTCGAAGCATGGCGGACAGAGCTCCGGCGGGATCTCATGGCGAAATGGCGTCAGCGACTATCGCAACCTCGTTCGGGGCGCGCCACAATTGGGGCGATAAGGCCCATCTTTGAGGCGTGGCTGGAAAGACCTCACGGCGCTCTCAACTTCCGCACGACGCAGGTGCTTACCGAACACGGAAAGTTCGCTAAGTACCTGTTCCGGATTCGTGCGGAGGATTCGCCCGGGTGTCGCCACTGTGCGGAACACCCGGAGGACACGGTGGAGCACACTGTAGATGTGCCCCGCCTGGGCGGAGCATCGCCGTGTCCTCGTGGGGGCGATCGGCGGCAGCGATCTCTCTCGCCGGGCCTTGGTTCAGGCCATGGTCCGTAGTGAGGAGGGATGGCAGGCGGTCGCCTCCTTCTGCGAAGCAGTAATGCTAGCAAAGGAGGAGGCCGACCGCATCAGGCAGAGGCAACGGGGCGCTCGCCCCAGCCGCCGCCGGGATTCCGATCCCGATTTCCGGCCACCGTAGGCGCGGGCTTGCGGACGGCGTGCAATGGGTAGCACGCTGTCCGATCGTCCGGTAAATGATAAATGATATGATAAATGATATTTTATTTTTGCAAATAGGTTCTCAAAAACACTTTTACACGTCAATAATTTTTTTTTCGTCAATTTTAACTAGATGAGGCCGGTGTTTCCTAGCTGACTACCCTGAGAAGAAACACCGAAACAAACTCAGGGGTCAAAGTCTCATTTAAAGTCCATACAGCAAACAAGTAATGGTCAAAACATATGAAAACCATGCAGATTAGTGTCTGGGATGGTCTTTTGAAGAAAGAACCACACAGTTCGGAGTGGACCTGTCCAGTCAGTGCAAGCATTTGTCAGTATTCGTAAAGCTCAACTCAGGACTACTAAGGAGCTCAACGACTTGACGAACAATACCAAAGAAAGGACATTTGGGTAGGCCGCAAAAAGTACTCATAACTGTCAGACATTTGATTAAAATTAGAGAAAAACGAGAAAAAAAATCCACATAGTCCCCAAATTCACAATAATAAAATATACAAAATGTAATTTTACAGAGTTAATATTGCTAAAATAAAAAAATAAAAATTATAAAAGTAATTGTTAATGTCAAATTGTAAAAATAAACAATGTCATAATTGTATAAATAAGAATTAAAAAAAAAAAAAAAAAAAAATTTAATTAAAAAAGTTAACAATGTCATAATTGTAAAATAACAATAATCGTCAAATTAAATATAATAAATAAAACAAATAATAAAGAAGGGCAATTTAAAAAAAAAAAAGTAAATGAAATAACAACAAATATAGCCGGTAACCGGCAGGCAGGCAGGGTTGAAGCCTGCTGGGGTCAAGGGCCGTTTTCTGAGAGGAAGGCTCAGCCCCGGCACTATAGGCAACGAAGAAACGGGGTAGGTTTTTAGTCAGTAAGAGTCTGACACTACTTCCCGCTCCGCCCAAGGGCGGGATTTGTCATTGGATGATTTTACCTACCATAAAAAAAAAACCTCTCTTTTTGAAAATTGTTATGGATCTTCCCCACGGAGTACCCACCCAGTTACTGGATTTTAGACGTCAGATAGGCAGTCGTTCCATACAATTCATAATATTAAGGAATAGGCTAGGTAGATTTATGGAAAGAGTCACGCTTTTGATCCCCAGGGCGTCTACTGCGGAATAAAAAAATGTTGACTCTCGGTCACCGTAGGCGCGGACTTACGGTCGACGAGCAACGGGTACACGTCGTCCAAAAAGGACCAGGCCTGGACCGACAGTGCATCGTGTTTTATGAGTTCGCTTTGGTATTTGGTACATGTGGAATCCTGGAGGAGTGCTGGGCTGATGCAGGGCCGCTCCTTGATGACTACCACTCCACCGCGCTGCAGATTCTGAACTAATTGTGCTCTATTGGTGTAATTGCTGTAAGGCGTTCCAATGTGAAGAAAAACAAATAAATAAATAAATTAGCGCCTCAAAGAGTTGACGGCAACACGTACCTACAAAAAGTCGATGACTGCTCCAGGGTTGTTCGTAAGAGCTACTGCGGCCCTAGGAAACAAATAGCAACTGAAGAAATACAAGTGGTTAGTCATCCAGGCCTTGGTACAGGCCATGATTCGGAGCGAGGAGGAATGGCAGGCGGTCGCTTCCTTCTGCGAAGCAGTAATAATAATAAATAATTTATTTTCAGGCATCTTAGCCCTAAGATACATACCTTATAGACTAACGTATATAAAGTAAATACTGTTTTTAGTTAGTAAATAAGACAGACTATGTTAGTGACACTTCAATTGCACTAATTCGCTTTGTGCTGTTCTTTGGTACTTGTCCGCGGAAGCGACAGAAAATCACGCCCTGCGGTCAAAAGTCTTCCTTCAACATGAGGGGCAGAAAACTATTCGGGGCTCGCACTGCGAACGCCTTGAATGCTAGCAAAGAAGGCAGCAGCGCGTGCGAGGGAACGGCCCTCCGACCACAGCCGCCGGGATCCCAATCCCGATTTCCAGCCACCGTAGGCGTGGCTTGCGGACGAAGAGTAATGGGAAGCTCGTCATCCAACCGTCCGGCAACCATTCGGACTGAGTCCAAGACGTCGACGGCGCGTAGTGTTCCAAGCGCGCCTCAAGGAGATCTCTGCAACACCATAGGGGCCCTGCAGGGTCAAAGCATACTGGAGCTATGGGTACGCTTAGGAAACGAAAACTCGAGGCCCTGGAATGCTAGGCAACGAAGGAATATAGGAGTGGGTAAAATTAGTCAGTAAAATTCTGACATACCCTCGCGCTCCGGTCAAGGGCAGGAGAAGTCATTGTATGATTCCCACCAAAAATAAAAGTGGATTTTAGTCAGTTTCAGGCGGCGACCGTGCCAAGAGGTAGCCGAGTAAAGTCCCACACGCCGCACAGGAGTGCAGCGCCGCCGCTCGCCGTCTCCGATGTCTCACGATAGCATCCGAAGAATGCCGAATGGCCGAGGGCGCCCGAATACTGACACTCCGTCTCGCTCCACTCAGAGCAGAAGAGGTTATCTGAAAATTTCCACCTAAAAAGAAATGCCTAGATACAATACGTATCTATAGGCATATAAGTTGAACTAAAATAGTAACTGATTTTCGGATCTCAACCGAAGTGCGGCACAGTGGGGGGCTGCGCATACCCGTAGTAACGACGGCCATTTTGGTTTAACTTATTTACCACGTATCTATTATAACAAGTTTTCGGGTTTCAATTGAGGTAGGGAGTTGCGCGTAATGCTAACCATTGCAACTGGTTCAAATTATTTGCCGCTATCTATACGAGAAAATTGATTGTTCTAAGCTAATACTAAAGCTCTGCCCAATTAGACCAAAAGTTGTGTGAAAGTGAACCCCAGGGCCCTACAAAGAAGGAACAGTAGTGCTATTCTCTAAGAAAAAACAGCGCTGACGCAACGACGAACATCCAAATAGGATACATTGAATTAACAATCCAATGTATAGGTGTATTAGGTTGACAATCCAATGTATCCTATTTGGGTGTTCGTCGTTGAGGCAGCTGCGTTTTCAATGAAGTACAATTTTTATTGTGCTTTTGGGTATGAAGCTGGCCGGGAAATATTGTAGAAACAATTATTTTTTTAAAAGAGTATTCATGGAATTTCTAGCCGGTTCTTCTCCATAGGAAACGACCAATAGGAACCGTACGCTAGCTTCTGACGTTATATAAGTGCCCATGTAGGCCTTTGTGAAATAAACGCTTTTGTGTTTGAGTTGGTTTTTAGCCAGTAAAAGTCTGAAACAAAGGGCGGGAGATGTCATTACATGATTTCTCACCTAAAAAAAAATGCCCAGTTTGAAGTTCCTACCTTTCCCTTTACAAAACGATGTTTTCCTTTCTTGGTTCCTTAATCTCCGCAGAATAACCGCGACCTTCTAACTCGGGATCTAACAAATTGAATTTCCTAAGCCATATATTTTAGTGCGTAGCATGTAGGCATTTATTTTTCCAGTAAAGTAAACAGATATATAAAAATAGAATAAACGAGACGGCCTTTTAGTGCTCAATATCGCAAAGTAAACTAATTAGGTTCATCTCAATTGTGGGTACTTAGGGCTTTAAGGATTTATTGACGAAGGCATAAATAAAATGGCTGAGTCTTTCGTTTATGTCAAAAGACTATTTATTTATTATTTACTTTATTGTACACCTCATAATGAACACAGGATAAATATTACAAAACTAAGTGTACAATGGGTGGTCTTATCGCACAGGGCAATCTCTTACAGACAACCTTAGGATGGACTGAAACAAGAGGAGAGGACTATCTACTGCAAGTAGCTTCACTGGCCCACAGGTTGTGTGAATGTGAACCCCGAGGCCCTGGAACGAAGGTAAAGAAGGAAAAGGAGTGGATTTTAGTCAGTAAAAGTCTGACACGCCCTCGCGCTCCACCCACGGGTGGGAGATGTCATTGGATGATTTTACTACATAAAAAAAAATTCAGTTATGTAAAAATTGTAAATTATCTCTAGGAAACATACTCCCGGCTTATCGGACATCTTATCTGCCAAATTTCATCCAAAACCGAGATTGAGCTTGAAGGGTTGATACAGACGACGAGCGCTGGATAGCTCGCCGTCCGGCCATTAAGAACCGAGCCTGAATTGACAACGGTGCGTAGTATTCAACACGTGCCTCTTGAGTTGTTAGTAAAACCGTATATCCCTACTGGGCCGATACCTGCTGAAGCTACGGAGAATTTTTGAAAGAGGTACTGTAGTTTTGAAACGTAACTGAAGGACATACGTTCATACTTACGTAGGTTTTAGTCAGCAAATGTCTGACGCTCCCACTCGCTCCTCCCTAGAGCGGGAGCAGCCGATGCGATTTCCTGAAGTAACAAACATGGCGCCAAATAAACTTTGATAAGTGGTTTGCTTAGTTTTTAACACCCAGAAAGGTACCCAAGTAAAACGAAAGTTGTACAATTTTAGTAATCGGAAGTACCGTGCGCATGTTTCTTGGTGTCTATCATTGCAGCTAGCTCCAAAGGCAGTACACAAGCCACCTGTCAGTTCGTTTTACGGCCTCAAGGGGCTTTCGTCTTAGGACGGTAGTCTTGATCTTTTACGAAGGATTAAGGTAAGTAAAACGCGAACAGGATTTTGGAATAGAATGTTTATTTGAGAAATCGCTCAAGCGATATGTTCGGGCGCGCTCGGCCACTCAGCATTCTTCGGCCGCTGTCGTGAGACATCGGATGCTGCAAGCGGCGACTAGAGATGCGGCGTGTGAGACTTCACTCGGCTACCGATCTCCTTAGATGACGCGCGCGCACTCCATACGTTGGTCAATATCAAATTGTACCTATTCGCAAAATTGTAAAATTGTAAATTGCTATATAAGCATTAAACGTACAGTTTCTATTTATTATTAATTGTTGCCATCAACAAATTCGACAAAATGCAAGGAAAAATCATCAATACGTGCATGTCCTGGCGTAGAATCGGAACGCTAGCATACGTCAAGGCGTCACCCCTGACTCTGATGGGCGCTCGCCCCAGCCGCCGCCGGGATTCCGATCCCGATTTCCGGCCACCGTAGGCGCGGGCTTGCGGACGGCGTGCAATGGGTAGCACGCTGTCCGATCGTCCGGTAACCGACCGGACCGAGCCCAAGTCGTCGACGGCGCGTTCTGTTCCCGCGCGCCTCAAGGAGCTGTCAGCACACCGAAGAGGCCCAGCCTGCTAACTGCAGGCAGGCAGGGTCGAAGCCTACTGGGGTCATGGGTTAGTTCCGAAAGGAATGCTCGACCCCGGCACGATAGGCTACGAAGGAACGGGGTAGGTTTTTAGTCAGTAAGAGTCTGACACTACTTCCCGCTCCGCCCAAGGGCGGGATTTGTCATTGGATGATTTTACCTACCATAAAAAAAAAAAAAAAAAAAAAAACCCCTGACTCTGATGCGCCGTTACCGGCACGGGCACGGACATGTGTGATTGTGTTCATAGAAAATGTATGCATCGATATTTTCTTGACTCCTGTCGAAACACGTTCCTGAAATAGCACTGATGTGTGGGGATATACCTTTATGCTGTTATCTGGTACCATTCTGAAAGTGTTTTATACGAGAGCGAACATTTTGGTCTCTGATGGAAACTTTTTTTTAAGGTGGCTGTCATCCAAAGACTTCGCACGGGAAATCATGAAATTACCTCATTCACTCTGGGTGGAGCGTGAAAAAGTGTCAAGCTTTTACTTAATAAAATCCACCGGTGTTACTGGCTATTTAACTGTTATTCCACTGCCGTGATACTCTTTCCAAAGCAGTCGTGGTCATCACGCAGTACCTTCTTCTACAAGAGCCGACCATTTGGCATTCTTCCTACTACCCAACATCTTGTACTCGTACACGAGCCAACCTACAGCAGGTCCGTTGCAAAGGTGACTTTCCTCGTCCTCTGGTCACCCGTAGGTGAAGGTGAAATAGAGGTCCAGCGTCTGCTCGATGGAGTAACTTTAGCGCCAGGAGACGTACACAGAGTTTTAACATGCAAATTTACACTACTTACGAAAGACGTCGCTATTATAATTAACGATATTGATTCAATTCAATCGATTGCCAAATTAAAAATAAGTAATTACATGTCAAAACAAAATAAAAACATTTCAATTCTATCATCATCATCATCATTTCAGCCCAAAGACTTCCACTGTTGGACTGGCCTCCCCCAAATGTCGCCATAATGAACGGTCCTGAGCCTCCTGTTTAAATAAAATATCACAAAAAAAACGTCAGATTTACCTGCTTAAAGTACAAAATATGTAGTTTCAACAGACAAACTGAATAAAATAGCAACTACCAAGCTATATTTTAACCAGTTCCCATAGCAACACAATGATAAAACGATATATTTATTTTTTTCCGACATCAGATTCAGAACAAATGTGAGTAAATTCAATTCATTCAGAGTAAAATATACACCACGGATATAAAACACCAGTTAAAAGTAATAAAAACATGTAACAATAACAATGGTATTTTTCTTTCATTGTTACGTACACGGCATTGCAGAAGACTTTATTCAGGTCTTTTGGTATAGAATCGCATTCATATAATCGCTTGGTACAAGCTTCTTTTAAGTCCATTCAAATAGTGTCAGACTCTTACTGACTAAAAACCCACCCCGTTATTTCGTGGCCTTAGATACCAGGGCCGGGCTTTCCTTTCGGAAGCAAACCCTTGGCCCCAGTAGGCTTCGACCCTGCCTGCCTGCAGCTAGCAGGCTGGGTCTCTACGGTTTGCTGACAACTCCTTGAGGCATGCGGGAACAGTGCGCGCCGTTGACGACCTGGGCTTGGTCTGGATGGTTATCGGACGGTCGGAAAGCGAGCTGCCCATAGCTCGCCGTCCGCAAGCCCGCGCCTACGTTGGCTGGAAATCAGGATCGGAATCGGAATCCCCGCGGCGGCTAACACCTACACCCTCCAGGATTTATTTATTTATATGTAGAAACTTTATGCACATAACACTGTATTAAAGCGGACTTAATGCCTTAGAGCCAAATTCACCAATAAACTAATCGCGATTATATAAAAAAAAACTCAGTTTGAGCACCTAATCGAGATTATAGCTTCATTTTGCGTTTCACCGCGATGACTTGAACCTAGTTTACGCTAAACTCAGTTTCAATTCTTTTGTTGTCGCCCATGTTTACGACACGGGTCTTTAAACTAGATTACGCTGAGCTCAGTTTAGTTGAACTAAGTTTTCATATTGAATGATGAAATCAGCCCTTAGACATTTTCTACTAGTCGACCTTAGATTGATGCAGATACATATCAAAGTAGGTGCAACTTAAAAGAAAGATAAACAAAACATATGCAATGTTATTGTGAAAAAACAAATCCAACCAATCAGTGTTGTGATAATGTTGTTTATTCAAGGTAATTTTTAAGTGACATTTTATTTGCTATTAGATGAATTTTAGTATACGAGTAGTTACAGACCAGACATTAAGAGGCGTATTACAAAAAAACACGAAATTGCAAGTTTTCTACGTTGAAATTTTAGGTTTTATGTTAGTTGTATGAAATAACAATTTCTTGGTTAATATAGTTCGTTTTCTCTACTACAATTACCTCAAAACTGATTTTAGATTAATTATTTAATTATTTAGTAATAAGCTTTCTCCCGATACATGTTTCGGCAAAAATTCACGGAGACATCATTTCTGAGCTCTAATTTTGAGATTCTACTAAATATCAGTCAAAAACAAAAATATTATTAGCTCTCAAATATCCTATACTTCAATCATAACAGGTAATATTTTCGTTATATGCCTTTTATGTAAAGAAAAAAAAAACAACGTAATTCAATTATCTACCGAAAAGGCTTCAAAACAAGCCCCAATATCTCCAAAGTTCTACATTATTTAGACTTCAAATTTATACCAAAATAATCATCAACATTTGCTTAAACTATAGTATTATTTTTATTTTTTAAATCGCTACTATTATTTTTTAATAAAATAAATAAAAACACTTTATATTTCACTGCGCCGGTCATCTGCGATTAGTATAGCGCGAGCGCTTGTCGAGGTCGGACCTATGTCAGTTTCTTTCCCGCGCGCTTTCGTTCCGATACTACCGTGACTACCGTCGTGTGCGCCGACTGTCGCGTAGACGCTGCCGCATTGCTATTGTGTGCGTGTGAACTACGAACGCAGTTTTTGATCTTTGTAAATATTTATTTTCGAACGGTATAATATACCGTTATATTGAAGATAGTGAACTTATTAAAGTTAGACTAGTTAAAGTCATGACTGGTTCTACCAAATTCAAGGACAGCTTTATATATCCAATAAAAATGTCTGCATACTTGCCATATGGACTGGACCAGACTTTCCTGTAAAAACTATAACAATCTACAAAGACGACGAATTTTGGTCGTTAAAAATGTTACCCAAATTAAAAGCTTTTTATGAAAAATGTGTACTGCCAGAAGTTATCGACTCAAGAAAAGATCGATCAATGCCTTTGCGGGAAATATTTTTCTGATGTAAAAATATGATGTCTGACTGTACCAAATAATAAAATAAATAATACATTTTGTTGTTTCATTTATTCGATAAGATTTCAACCATACTACCATAAAATTAAGGCTAGACTGAAAATACACTTAATAAACTAGTTATCAACGATTGCATCACTGCTTACCATCAGGTTGGATCACAGTCGAGCACTAATTTATATGAATTAAAAATAAATATATACAACTTTAAAAATCTATTTTTGCTATGAATAGTATATATTACAATCGATTGTTTATCGAATACTGCAGAATATTAAAAATATTTGTTTGAACATATTTAAATTAAAACGACATTTAAAAAAAAATATCCATCTTCTAACCTCTTTCTGAATACTTCAATTACGAAAGATCAAGATCGTTTAGCCGCCGTATACACAATATCATAGTGCGAGCGAGACTGCTAGAAGCATGAATGAAAATATCGCTCACGTAGTTCGCCGCCCGCTCGATGCATAAAATACCTAAATTTGCGTAATGCCGAAATGTGAAAGGGCTCTTAAAGGAGTATATTTTATACGACAGTATTACTACTAAACTTTGAAGTATTTGGTTATAGTTATAGCTCAAATCTATAAAGAGATATTTTATGTATATCCCGAGAACACGTTCCTTAGGATAATTTTCAAGTTTCATGGCCCGGAAAACGCAACTAGAAAAAGCTATAATTCAATAAAATATATATTTACAATCTCTTACAATACACGAAACCAATTTAAGGATCAGTGTGGTTAGAGCTCCGCGCTCTGTACATATGGATACATTCGTAATATGTGCATCTGCAAGATATACAGGAAAAGTTTTTAACCAGTGCGCAAATTTTGACATAATAAACTTGAATATATTTTAATAAACACGTATTTTTTATTTTGATATGTTTCAATAGTAAAAAATTAAGTTAACGCTTACGAGACTTGTTTACTCAGAAATTTATTTTATGGACGTCGCTTGCCAGTCCGTCGACTGGTCGCCCGATTCACGCCGCGCGTCGACCGCTCGCCTGACGCGCCAGCTGGTAGAAGTACTCACGCGCGCTCGCTCTATGCGACGGTACCTACTAACGCGGTGCGATTATTGACCCCAGTTTAGCGATACAATTTTTTAAGTTTAGACTGTGTAAAGTTATTTGTAAACGTAATTCCAATTTATCCTTCATACTTTCATGGGCTTAGGACCATCAAAATGCAGAAAATAAATCATAATAAATAAGTAAGAAAGTAGGTAATACGTTTTAATCCATTCAAAATAAAACATTTAGGTATGATAGGTATTTAGACATGGTACAATTTAGATTGAAACAATTGCATTTTGGCGTAGGTATTTAAAAAATTGTGGTGTGATTTAAAAGGCTCGACGTGGTGCTGGGTCTGGGTCATGGAGTTGTTGTACCGGCTGAAAGTGGTATGGATGGAGTCCGGCTGTATTTAGCAGCTTCCATACTGCGCTTTGGCTAACACCAAAACGTCGTTCTGCGTCGTAGGTACTGGCTCTTGGATTGCGTTCAAAACAATCGGCTTCGACTGCCAGTCTAGGTCTGCCAGACCCTTGTGCGTGGCTCGGTGTTCTGAACTGGCCGTGATCAAGCAGCCTTTGGTTAGCTGCTAAAATTGTCCTCTCATTAGGGACCGTAGGATTGAGGATCCCTTGGGCTCGCATACGAGGTACGCTCTCCCTTTCGTATCTTCTTTGTGCTGCTCGTAAATTTTCATTGCTTAACAAATACACTCGCACCATTTCATAATACTCGCGGTGAGTAAAATGAGACATTGTCACTACGCTAGTCTAGTACGCGGCACACGCGCAGGGACGGCGAAGGGCGCGATCGTCCGACCTCCGCTTCTGTAAGTGACGTACTGCATGTGCATGCGTTTTGTTTATCAAACGCCGGCGCCGCATGCCCCCACACCCCCGTCTCTTGCGCTGGGCGTGGTCAAGCGGCCGGCGGCCTTCGCGTTTTCATTCATGCTCATTCATAGTATTACTATTAAATTATATCCATGTCTTGCTTATTTCAAATTGGGACAAAGTGGAAAAATGAGAAAAAAAAAAGTCATAAAGTAAAAATGGAAATGTGTTCTATTGCTTACACTGAGCCACCAAAAAAAATTTACGCAGTGGTTAAAAAATTTTCCTGTATAGGTTTTTAGTCAGTAAGAGTCTGACACTACTTCCCGCTCCGCCCAAGGGCGGGATTTGTCATTGGATGATTTTACCTACCATAAAAAAAACACATGTAAGTATATATTTTATTGTTTTTATTTCCTTTTAGTTTGTCTTTTATTAAGTTGCACCTGCCATGTTATGTTTCTGCACCACCCTAAGGTCGTTTGGTAGAAAATGCTAAGGTATTAAGTTCATCTTTGTACAGTGTTTCATTAGTGCATTAAGTTTTAAATAAATATTATACTATTAGCGGTCCTGACAGACGTTGTTTGTAAAGTGGCTTTCGGGATTTACTTTGGCGTCAGAAAAAAATTACCTACTACCTAGTCACCTCATTAATAAACGTACTTATACACTTATTATTATTACCTACCAGGTACTATTGTATTTTCAAACTATCCAGGGATCCACTCAAATATCCACACAAAATATCATCGAATTCGGCTAAGCGGTTTTGGAGGAGTTAGATGACAAAGTTC
Source organism: Leucania comma (assembly GCA_958295575.1). Lineage (NCBI taxonomy): Eukaryota > Metazoa > Arthropoda > Insecta > Lepidoptera > Noctuidae > Leucania > Leucania comma. The sequence continues at coordinate 2,961,950 of OY282477.1, read as the reverse complement.
AGAGCAACTGTGTATAGAAAGATTTATGATATTTAAAATAATTGTCATGGACTTTTGGATGCCGTACGAGGGGCCGAAGTTAACATGTACATGTTTCGTTGTACACATTATAGAAGTGCACTTAATAATTATTTTTCTTTAGAATTAAATAAAATTCTCAACGTCATTTTAGTGATTCTTCATATTGTCTAATTATATAGCCACTATAGCTGATATAGTACACGTAAATAATTTGAACAATTTGCTATGGTCGACCGCCATGATGGTTCAGCTTGTGTGACGAGGATTATAACAGATTTTCAGATCTCAATCGAAGTGGGGTCAGCGCAAAATATAGCAAATGGTTTAAGTTATTAGCCGCGTGCTATACAAAAGTATATTAAATTTAAATCACAATCCCACCAAAATAATTGACGTTACCTTTGATGAATTTAAAAGAAAAATCTGTACCGTAAACATGCATTCCTCCATTTTCCGTGCGGAATTTTCATCGGTCCCTAACCTAATTTCTCAAAAATCTCCGCACACAAAATGCGCAATGAAGCGTGGCCAGCAACAGATAATCGTTTATCGCATTTCATAGCCTTCGGGCAAACACGTGAAATACACAAGGAGGGCTGAATATTTAATATTTAAACCTCCTTTGTGGATTAACCTTGAGATTAAGTTCAAGAGGTGTTTAGTGAAATACGAGTATATTGATGGGTCAGTAATAGATTTGGATGTGTTAACTCTGTTTATGAAGCCTGCTGGGGTCATGGATCAGCTTCCGAAAGGAATACCCGGCCCCGGCGCGATAGGCAACGAAGGAACGGGGTAGGTTTTTAGTCAGTAAGAGTCTGACACTACTTCCCGCTCCGCCCAAGGGCGGGATTTGTCATTGGATGATTTTATCTACCATAAAACAAAAACTTTGAATATGAATATGTAGACATTGTAGATAACATATATGATCATGAAATATGTAAATCAATCAGGGCCCCTAGCCAAGTTACAATAGTTTCGTTTCGGTTCAATATTGTAACTTGGCTAGGTTGATATAGAAATTCTACGAAAATTTTATAGAAATATATCGCATTTGGTTTGGAAAAAAAACCACGGTGCAAACCGTACAGTATGTAATTGGGTATGTGGCTCCTATCGTCAACGTCGAGCATGGTATAAAAACTTGTTGCTTCATTTAACGCAATCCAAAACGATGTTTTAATGAGAGGCAACGCGAAAAAAGGGACATAACTTCTCAAAACTGTTGGCATTCGGTAATTCCATGATTTATTCGAATATTTCACAAAACTTGTTGCAGTAAATATATGTTGTTTTAAATCCCTTAAATGATTTTGAGAAAAATTGTCGTCATTCTGAACCTCGATTGAATGTGCAAGGTTTCTATACAATTTTTTTTTTTGTATTTTTATTAAATGAGTACATTATGGAGGGCTAAAGTTCACGTAAAATAGCAGATTTTCAGAGAACTTTACAGGATTAATTTTAAACAAATTTATGTTCTCATTTCTATAAAAGCATAGATAATATCCTCAATTTATTTGTGTATCCAAAATATCTGAAGAAAGATGTGTAATACATCATAATCACGTATGAGCGATTGTATGAAAATATACCTCGGGTTGGCCGCTTTGAACTCCTCGCGCTTAAATAGCCCAATGGATTTGGAAGATATTTGGTACACAGGTACACTATGTCCTGGGATAGCACATATGATACTTTTGTCCTCCGAATTGTGTTTCCTTGGGACAATTTCTTTTACTCGAGTCTCGAGTAAAGTCGACGACAGAAGCTAGTACTCGTAAATAAATAAACATGATCCATACAACTGTGCTACATGCCCATATACATTTCAGCAGCTGAGTGCAATTTCCCTAAAGGGGATAAACAGTACATCATCCTACTGGAGGTGGTTCCATGACATATCGTCCGTGTCACTTTTCTGCTCAAGGTGTTTTGGGGTCCCTCTAGGGAAAAGAAAAGGTTTACGGTTTTACTTTTCTTCCAGCATTATTTTTGCCATACGATTTTCAGTTTTAAGTTCGTAACAGTAAGGGTGGAATTAATGTTCAGTAGGTATAAGTGATATGGACATTGTGCATTTTACGTTCATGTTTGTTGTACTCATTTATAAATTGCAATCATGGCTTGACAGCAACGGAAGATTTATTTGCGTTGTCTTTGTGAAAAGTGTTTTATTGTCCTGTGTGTACTTACTGCCAGGTTGTCAAGTAATCTATGTTTCAAACTAGATGAAAATCTATTCGTGTATCAAGTTTTATTAAGACTATTAAGGCGCCTCAAAATTTGCCGCTCGGCTGCAGCGCGGTTGTAGCGCGGCAGTCGCACGTTTTTATTTATATGGAACTAGCGACTCGCCCCAGCTTCAGACGGGTCCAATGGTGATATTAAATATGTTATGTATGTATTATACATACAATACAACAACATTCTTGAAACATTCTATCTATTAAATAAAATCGCATCAAAATCCGTTGCGTAGTTTTAAAGATCTAAGCATATATAAGGACAGACAGCGGGAAGCGACTTTGTTTTATACTATGTAGTGATAACAAAGCAGAACGGCGCGGCATGTTGCGGCTAATTTGAGAGCACCCATAAAGTGAAATGCAAAATTTAATTTGGCTGCTGAAAAATCATTCAATAAGTAAAACTGAACTGAGAAGGTTATGTTCATGATTTTAATGCTTACAATTCCGTAAATATACGTCTTAAAGTTGCCTATTATTATAATCAACATATTCAAGAGTTAAGTAATAACCCAAATTTCAAAAAAGTAATTATTAAAACTATAAACGAAGTCAAATGACTAGCAATTAATCTCTTTTATTATAATTAATATAATTTTTTAGACCAAAAACTTGCAGCAATATTGTAAATTGTCGTTTTCATTGATTTTTCTTATTAGTCCAATCACATGTTATACAATTATTCCACTTAGAAAGGGAAATAAGTTATTGGCTATAGATTACTGTAAAGCAATTATTCTGTAACGTGTTTCGTGTATCGCTGTTGATTACCTAAAAAAAATTAAAAAAATTGGGCAAGTGCGAGTCGGACTCGCGCACTGAAGGTTCCGTAAAAAATTATCTATTTAAATAGTTCAATTCCTGAATGGAATCTAGAAGATATTTCAGAATAACAAAAAAGATTTTGTTTAAGACGTAACAAATCTTAAGTTTTTAGGTTTATTCCTATATTTGTACTATAAATATAGGAATAAATCTTTGCTCATGCCACATGCAGGGTTCTAGGTCAGCGGGAAGTACCCTATGAAATTTAATTCCCTTGAGAGTGTCAAAACGCGTTTTATGTGAAATAAACCGCCGTATCTTTTTTTCATTAACTTAGAAGTTTGATTTTTTCACGGCTTCAAGGGACCGCAGATTTGAATACATAGTTTTAATTTTAACTCGATACCTCTGCACGTTCTCGAGATAAAGGGACTTGACCGACAGACAGACGGACAACGAAGTGATTGTATAAGGCTTCCATTTTTTTCTTTTTTAGGTACGGTACCCTAAAAAGTGAAATACGCAGGGTACCTTAAATTGATTGTGTTTACATTGCGTAACATATACACTTTTTTATTGTTAGTATTGACTCGGTATCCCGCCTTTGCCTCACACGGTTTTAAAGACTTGACAAAACTTCGACGTTTCTGTGAAGAAATGTAAAGATTAAAATAAGCCAGTGGCCAGTTAAGAGATGACCAGTCGCGTTTGACAGTGGCGATGACCGTTCACAAACATGACGCGTTTATCAGCGCCATTTTGAAGAGAACTGAATGACTATAGAAGGTATTTGGTACGCGGCAAATAAGTTGAACCCGTTGCTATATTTACGCGAAGCCCTCGATTGAGACACAAAAAACTGTTACTGCGCATTCAAGGTCGATCGCGATTTTGGTTCAACTTATATTTTGCGTATTGTACGCGACAAAATAACCAACAAAACCACATTCGTTGTACTGGTATGATACTTTAACTGCTCCAAATCTGCGTTGTTATTACCGCCGGAAGCTGTTTGAGCTATGATAACTTCTTCTTTACTCTGATTTTTCCCCATGATAATATTGACTATTATTGATGGCACAAATAACACTGTTTCTCACACGACTTTGTACACTACACTTGCGGTTCATCGTGGAACGTTATCCTTATAAGGTGATAGGAATTCTAAACAAAGTCCAGGGGACTATTTCGTCACGGTCGCCATGTGATGTTGGGTATTGGAGCGAAATGATACCAAGGCGAATGATGAGTAAATACTGCCTTTATTAAAATAATGTTACATGTTTTATACTGTTAGACTTATAATATAAAGGTGCCTACATACACACGACAACAGGTTTAGGTCATAAAAAAGTATACCTACAGCCCAGTAACCGACATCCCTTTGCCAAGACTGGTACCACTATGGTCTCTGATAGTAAATTAAAAAAATAATTGGACATTCAGACGGTTCAATAGTCCATTACATAAAATTGTGAAAACTGTCGCGCCGACCTTTTCATTGAACAGACGTACGTAAAATATTTCGTTTTTCATATTATTTATTGTGCTGCCATTCCTGCACTACAGTGAGTGTTTTAAATTAAAAAAAAAAGGAAAATAAATTCAACATAGTAGACACTTCGGTAGTGTTTGGGAAGGTGCGTGGTACTTCCTCATCCTAAACCTATGAGCAGTGCGTGTAGCCAGTGATAATGAACAGCTCTCTTATCTGCGAAGCAGTAATGCTAGTAAAGGAGGAGGCCGATTGCATCAGGCAAAAGCAACGCTCACACCCCAGCCGCCACCAGGACTCCGATCCCTATTTCCGGCCACCGTAAGCCCGGGCTTGCGGACGGCGAGCAATGGGTAGCTCACTGTCCGACCGTCCGGTATCCGTCCAAGCCGAGCCCAAATCGTCGTCAGCACATACTGTTCGACGCGCGCTTCAAGGAGTAGTCAGCTAACCGTTGGGGGCCCAGCAGAGTCGAAGCCTACTAGGGCCAAGGGTTTGTTTCTGAAAGGAGGCCTCGGCCCTGGTATGAAAGGTAACAAAGGAACGGGGTGGTTTTTTAGTCAGTAAAAGTCTGATACTATCTCTCGCTCCGCACAGGGGCAGGAAATGTCGTTGGATGATTTTCCCCACAAAAAAGAGAAAAAATCGTGGTCGCTCATAATAAGCCATAATAGATTATAATTTAGATGTCTTCAAGGCTAGAGTGAATAGGCTCTTAATAAATTAAGGCGCCTCACCATCAACGATTGCATCACTGCTTACCATCAGGTGGGATCGCAGTCAAGCACTAGTTTATGTAATTAGCTTGAGTTACTCAGTATAACATCAGTTATCTACCAGTGAGAGTCTTGTGAAAATCGGTCCGGTCTTTACCGAGATTTGCGGAAACAAACAGACAGATAAACCGGTATACTTACAAAAGTTATAAAAAACCTTTTTGTCATAGATATCGAATATACCTTCCGAAGAATTTAATGAAAAAAAAAAAAATGTTATGTTGATATTACAAACCGATACTTTGATTTTTTATACGTAGCGATGGAGTCGCGCTTTATGTAAGCGCGTGACAGCATCGCTGCTAACGCGCGTCGCATTTGCAAGCGCTTTAGGAAAGATGCCAATGCGCTACTAACGCACTACAGCATAGCAACTGTATCGATGCGAACGTGCTACAGCATCGCTACAAAATTCGCCGTGGGTGAGGGGCCTTATTGCCCGCTTGCCAAAATCAATCTAAAACAACGTCAAACTGCGCGCCTAATGTTTATTTGTATAAAGCAAGCCAAGCTAAGAGTAAGCAAATGTTTGACTCATGTAAGAGATTCCATTAAGTCAATTTAGCGGTTTTACTAACTTCAGAGCAGTTAGTTGAGTTTGTTTTAAGGCTAATTCTGTTACCGCTAAGTTAATTCTTGCATGATTATGTAAGTTTATTATCACTTAGTGCTTTATACTAGGTAGATAATATTTAGCAGAATACTTTTAAGTTCATGATAAATGAAAGAAAGGCTCATGATCATCATCATCATTTCAGCCCAAAGACGTCCACTGTTGGACATAGGGCTCCTCCAAGTGTCGCCACAATGAACGGTCCTATGCGTCTCGTATCCATCGGATGTCCGCAACCTTTACCAGGTCATCGGTCCATCTTGTAGGAGGCCTTACAACGCTGCGTCTTCCGATACGCGGTCGCCACTCCAGAACCTTTCGGCCCCAACGGCCATCTGTTCTTCGAGCAATGTGCCCTGCCTATTGCCACTATAGTTTGGCGATTCTTCGTGCTATGTCGGTAATCTTGGTTCTCCATTCGATCAAGGAAACTCCGAGCATAGCCCTTTCCATTGCCCTTTGGGTGACTTTAAGCCTTGTGATGTGGCCCATTGTAAACGACCACGTTTCAGAGCCATATCTCATCACTGGCAAGACGCACTGGCATAGACTTTGATCTTGAGACACTGTGGTATGTTTTTTTTTATGGTAGGTAAAATCATCTAATGACAAATCCCGCCCTTGGGTTTTGCGGGAGATAGTGTCAGACTCTTACTGACTAAAAACCTACCCTGTTCCATTCATTGCCTACGATCCGGGACCCCAATGTTCATTTTCACCTAACCCTTGGCCCCAGTAGGCTTCGGCTCTACTGGACCCCTACAGTTTGCTGACAACTCCTTCAGGCACGCGGGAACAGTGCGCGCCGTAAACCTGTACAAGATTCGTGCAGAGACGACGCTCGGGTGTCGCCACTGTGCGGACCACCCGGAGGACACGGTGTAGCACACAGTCGAGGTGTGCCCCGCTTGGGAAAAGCTTCGCCGTGTCCTTGTGGGGGCGATCGGCAGCGGCGATCTCTCGCGCCGGGCCTTAGTACTGTGGTATGTTGGATGATCATCAACTCCTTGGTTTTTCCCCCAATTAGCCCAGGGTCGGCTTCTAGTCTAACCAGATGTGACTAAATATCCATGTTTTATAACGCCACGGGTCGTATATAAAAGTTAGTCATAGCGATCCCTTGACATGCGACCTGTGACAAACTGAGATGCGTAGCTTTATTTTTTAAACGTTGCCCTATACTCTAAATAACTTCTGTATCGTGCATTCACAAACATGTAAACTAACATACACAAGACACCCGAACTCGGAACATCCAAGGAATGGAACACACGACACGCAGTGCGGTTGCAAATCGCTCAACCACAGACATGCATGCAGAAGGGGTTCTGAAGTGATCTTTGAAGGCGTAACAATCTTCTTTGTAGTGATCACAGAAGTGATTTGGGCGAGGCAAAATACCATACACCTTGTCATCGAAATATTGTTCATCATCATCATCATCAGCCTTTTAATGTTCCCACTGCTGGGACACAGACCTCCTCTCTAAGAGAGGGAAAAAAATGTGGTTGAAATGTTAAAATCTATCATACCTTATAGTTTCTTATCATGACACCGATTTTCTGTGGGAAACTGCTAAAAACCGTAGTCGCTAGCAAGTTCGTATTCGATACATTTTTACTTGAAGACTCATTCTACCGATTGTGGTTCCATAAGTGACTGCTACTATTTCTTTAAACTCATGGTAGAGGCACAGATCTTGTTATGGACAACGACTAATTGGAACCATGGACTAGCTTTTAACGTTTTATAAGTTCCCACGTAGGCCTATGTGAAATAAAATATTTTTGAATCCCAATTTGAAGCCTTGGTACCATTTTAGATTTCTCCTCAGTTTAGGCATTATGAAGGAATAAATGAACATTGTAAGTAGACTGTCCATCTCATATCTAACCTTCCCAGTATTCTGCAAAAAATTAGCCACAATCATGTTTACCCTTAGTTACGTATTCATAAGACTACTAAAATAATGACATCATATTCTTAGTTTCCTCGAGAATGTCCCCTCAAAGAGAAACAAGGTTTCCTTTCTCATGAAATACATCCTTAGTTTGCATAATATTATGTACTGCATACTGCACGGGAATATTGTAAGCAGCTTTCAGTTGATTTAATTTTATAACTGGAAAGAAAACTGAATGACGGGAAGTTAATAGCTTATTTAAAGCCGCAAGTTTTTATGGCCACTTAACTATTATCTGGTTTGGACCGTAGTATGTCGCTGTACACTTGGTCTCATTGACAAACTGGTTTCCGTAATATTTGACTTCACCGACACATAGAACCTTTGCTTTCTATACAGGCTCTACATCTTAAAACAGTGCCTTTTCTTCCTAAACCAACTATGACAGTAAACCAAAGTTATGATAGAAACATGGGGACATATCTGTGGAATGCATTGCAAATATAAATGCTAAGAAAACAGCATTTTCCTGTATCGGTTGTGTTGCAGAGCTTAAAAAAAATAGAGTTGACATGCCTTTATTTTTTTTTTCGTTGTATAGAATAATACAAGTTGCTTCTTTTTTGCGTAGGTAATTTAACATTTTTGGCGCCCGCTAATTATGTGGTGACATACAATTCTATCAGGTTTTACTTATAGCTGATTGCTACCGATTATAAATTCCACTATTTATCGCAAAACAAACATCGAAATTCAGAGCTTGAAAAACGCTAAACTAATTCTAAAAATAGATGTCAATTTTATAATATGGACTTAATACTAACTAACTAATAAAAATTAAGAAAAAAAGAAAACATTTTCTTGTACTTAGATACAAATAAATGATTTCATTTTCAGTATAACCTTATCATAATTTAAACTATTCTTTAGGTTTCCAAATATTTTAAGTGAGAAGAGGCAGAATTACATAATTTATGATTAAAAATTAATGAGAAATATATGACGGCTCATTCAGCATGGTTCGAGCTCGGATCATCTACCAGGTGGGCCTACGTGGGTATCGTGCAATGAATAAAAACGGTTACACATAAATATATTAAATATAACATATGTATTATTATATATATGTTATATTATATGTTAAATTTGAAATATAAAAAAAAATATCCCAGGTGAAGATGCTAAAATAATAAAATATAGACTTCTATTATATGGAATATCTATCGTTACGAGCGTCTATGGTTTACGCAATGCAGACGACACATGGTACAGTTTGTTTACTGTGCCATGTTTAACCTTTATGTGGCCTGAATCAATAGTATGTGGATAAAACGGGACTATATTCTATAAGTATACGTTGAAAAAGGGAAATATGGCAGCTTTTGTATGCGGCTTGTTGTTGTGTTTCAAATTTTTAACATTATCATTTTTTAGGAAAAATAGGAACCCTCACTTTGTTGTCTGTCTGTCAAAACCCTTTATTTTGGGGACAAGTGGAGATATAAAGCTTGTAAGTTAACGAGGCAAAAAAGATATGGCCGTTTATGTCACAAAAAAAAACATATATATATATCGACTCCTCAAATTCTGTTGATCTGGAATCGTGAAATTTAGCATGAAGCAAGGTCTTATAGTACAAATATAGGAAAAAATCTGAAAAATTTAAATTTGTAGTTACGTCACAAAAAAAAACTTTTTGCGATTGGGAAAATCTTCGAAGCTCCATTCAGGAAATGAACTGTTTTAATAGGCAAGTTTCAACTCACACTTGCCTGGTTTTTTTTTTTAAAAGCTGGTGCTTGACTGCGATCCCAACTGATGGTAAGCAGTGATGCTATCATTGATGATGAAGCGCACTAGTTTATTAAGAACGTATTCACCATATCTTTGAAGAAACCTAAATTATAATCAGACGGACGATCAAACACAAATTGTGGTCAAACACAAACCTATAAATAGTATAGCGCATAATTTCCGAATCGTAAATGAAACAATGTAGGTAGGTATTTTATGAAACAAGAATCTTCGTTGAAACCTTAGTATATACATTAAATCTATACTTATAATAAATCTGTAGAAGTAAAAATTCTGTACATTGAAAATATCAAAAAAATAAATGGCAGGGGGTGTTACTAGACCGACACCGAACCCAAAAATGTGATTAAAAAAATTTTTTTCTCTGTCTGTCTGTCTGTTTGTTCAGGCATCACGCAAAAACTACCGGTTCGATTACGATGAAATTTGGTATAATTATTCTTTAATATCCTGGGCACCACACTGGGTACTTTTTATCCCGGAAAAGTATGTACAATAAAAAACAAACTTAATTTTGCGGTTCGATCTCTAAGCCCGATTACTGTACCAACCGCAAATAATAAGTTTGTCGCAGGTTACGTCACCCGTTATTATTGTAATTAGCCACAAAAGGCCCGCACCGAGACAGTAGTATTAATACCGGTAAGTATGCTCGATAGATAACGTTCTACACAAGTAGCACTTTACACAAAAAACTCATTGATAAGTTTAGTCGTTCACGCGAACGAAGTTGCGGGCACAGCTAGTTAATAATAACACAGCTAATATACATAATCCAGTTATTCTTGTTACATCCATAAGCAAACAGAATTAATTTACTCCAACTACCACATAGGCGGGTTAGATCTAGATAAAATTATAGGTCTAGACCAAAATATAATCCTAGAGCGAAAATAATGCGACCCCAGGACACGGGTAGTGTGAGTAAGGGTAGAATACTAATTTTGTTTAGGTCGGCAAAAAATATAAAAAGGCCAAGTGCGAGATCCGTTTCATAAAAATGAAAAAGTGGAAACTTGGTTTTTGCTATCTATTTGGGCTGCGTTTTTTTTTAGGAATTTAAAACTAATAAGTATTGTACACGGCAAATAAGTTAAACTAAAATGGCCGTTGTTGTTATGGTTACGCCTCCCTGCTGTGCTGCACTTCGACTGAGACCCGAAAATCTGTTACGCCACATTGGTGGTCATGGTTCAACGTGCCGCGAATAATAATAGACTAATTACTCTATTTTTTTTTATGTTAGGTAAAATCATCCAATGACAAATCCCGCCCTTGGGCGGAGCGGGAAGCAGTGTCAGACTCTTACTGACTAAAAACCTATCCCGTTCCTTCGTTGCCTGTAGTGCCGGGGCCCGGTATTCCTTTCGGAAGCTGACCCATGACCCTAGCAGGCTTCGGCCCTGCCTGCCTGCAGGCAGGTTTGCTGGCAGCTCCTTGAGGCGCGCGGGAACAGAACGCGCCATCGACGACTGGGGCTCGGTCCGTTCGGTTTTCGGACGATCGGACAGCGTGCTCCCCATTGCACGCCGTCCGCAAGCCCGCGTCCACGGTGGCCGGAAATCGGGATTGGAATCCCGGCGGCGGCTGGGGCTAGCGCCCCGTTGCCTCTGCCTGATGCGGTCGGCCTCCTCCTTTGCTAGCATTACTGCTTCGCAGAAGGAGGCGGCCGCCTGCCATCCCTCCTCACTCCGGACCATGGCCTGAACCAAGGCCCGGCGAGAGAGATTGCTGCCGCCGATCGCCCCCACGAGGACACGGCGATGCCGCGTCCAGGCGGGGCACGTCTCTACAGTATGCTCCACCGTGTCCTCCGGGTGTTCCGCACAGTGGCGACACCCGGTCGAATTCGCGAACTTGCCGTGTTCAGTAAGAACCTGCGTCGTGCGGAAGTTTAGAACGCCATGAGGTCTTTCGAGCCACTCCATAAGGATGGGCCTTATCGCCTTAATAGAGAGATCGACTTATTTTAATGTTCCATAGACAGATGCTTGTAGGCAGACTTTTAATTTTTACCGAATTTTCCGATTTTCTGAGCCGGTTTTCCTATTTTCTATAATAAAAATTTTCATCATCATCATCATTCAAGACGAAAGATGTCCACTGTTGGACATAACCCTCAAAGTGTCACCACCATCGATATATATGTACTACGCACGTCACCACAATGAATGGTAATGATCGGTAATCCTACTATTATAATAAAAGCGATAGTTTACATGTATGGGTGCATGGAAGTTTGTTATTCTTTCACGCAATAACTACTGAACGGATTTCAGTGAAACTTGTTACACGGGTAGATGATATCTTGGAATAGCACTTGATAAACCAGTGCGCCTCACCATCACACGATTGCATCACTGATTACCATCAGGTGGGATTGCAGTCAAGCACTAGTTAAAAATTAATTTTTAAAAATAGCCAAATTAGTTCTACCGTTCTCAGGTGATGCAGATATATTTTTCTTGTAGATTTATCTACATGCAGTATATCTAAGTACATTGTATTTTATCAATAATGTTTTGCTCAATGCCCGGAGAACCCTAAAAACTAGAACATCGGTGTTGTAGCAACATTTTGTAGCTTTATTTGAAGGCTAATCCGGTTCTGTCATATTTCGACGCAATTTATTTTGTAATCCCAAATAGAATAACTTTTTTTCAAGTAGGTATACAAAGTCAAAGTCAAAATGTTTTTATTTCATATAGGCCTATATGGGCATTTATAAAACATCAAAAACTAGTGCACGGTTCCAAATTGGTCGTTTCCTATGGAGAAGAACCGACAAGAAACTCCATATGTATAATATATGTATATGAGTACCTTTAACATACAATATGTCCCTACTATAGTGTTGACTGGAAACGATTTGTGTTGCTAGTTATGTAATATTTTATAATAATCTGTGTCGATTACATATCAAACTGTAGCTGCTTTAGCGCGGATGTAGCGCGACAGTCGCGTATTTTTATATATATTTAATATTTTTTTATTAATATATGCTGTATTTTTTTGTTTTCTTTTTTGGGAGTATATTAAATTGTGTTGTGGTTAATGCTTGAAAAATAATACTGGATAATGCGGTATCCCTAGGGAATACTGGCCAATTTTCCTGGCTTCTGTCTATCCAGAACCACAAACAACGACTGCCAAAGGTCCACGAATATCAGGCGGAACCAATGGCTCAACACGTTTCCGAGGCATTGCGGTATGTTGTCTAGTACCCATAGCCTAAGATTTGCTTAGTTTGGGACTAGCGTTGTGTGAAAGTTGTGGGATATTATTATTTTTGTCTGTCAATATATCCCAGAACCCTGAGGTCCTAAATCTTTGGCAGGTGTACACGGAGTCGAAACCAACTAGCAGAGGCCCCATAGATGCTTTTAATGGAACGTGGTACCAACCGACGATTATCCCTGTATGCGTTATGTTAGTGTATCCAAGGACAACCCCAATTGGTGGGAAACTATTTATTATTATGACCATCCCTACTTGATTTCATTTCTGTTAGCAAAGCCTCAACATTAATTTCAAGTGAGCTAACTTATTAGTTGCCATTGTCACTACAATTACATTATAATTGTAGCTGTCTCACCAAGAACAGGAGCGATATAATTTAATATCGCTGAAGGCTTAATAATTATCTTGTCAGATAAAATGTCAGCTCGACATTTTCCAGACGGAGAACGGTCTATCTTAATTCCTTCGCTAAATGTTGTCCATGAAGTTAGGTCTTACTTGTGATCCTGGGTTTTGCTTAATTAATTATGGCCATCTGGCTTAAAGTAGGATGTACTTGTGGCATTTAAAAAGTCAAGTCCGATATTATTATTAATATTAATAGCTGTTCCCAGTGGTAAATTGTTCCAATTGTACTTACTTTTGGGATAAAAAGTATCCTGTGTATTATTTCAGGACATGGTCTACCTACTTGTGCACAAAATTTCATTGAAATCCGTTATAGCCATATTATTTTCTTTACGTTCAAACGGTTGAACGTACAGAAAATAATATGGCGGCCGTTCTTTTTAAATGAAATAAATACGGAAGACAATTATACGTCTGTTAGATAATTCTTAATTTTTGTGTTTTTTTTTTGGTTCGGAAGTAGAATTTAGTTAACAAGTCACCACTATCATCACCATCTCTCTAGGCTTTTTCCAACTAGCTTGGGGTCGAGTTTTACATGGACTGCTTATCAGGTTTCCACATCCCAATTACTGGGCAAAACGATACTCCTGGAATAGACTGATGGGCAGACTTTCTGACGTGAACCAGTAACTAAGATCTAACTACCAAGACCAAAGGTTTTACGTAGTTTCCAAGGCACGTAGTTTTAGTGATGTACCCAATAAAGTTACCACTCTATTAAAGTAAAAATTGCAATTTTACTTTCTTATTTGCATAAGAAAATAAAATTGCAATAATTCACTCACAATTTCAATACACGTTCAATTAGAAGCTTTTAAAATAAGCCATAAATTATGCCATCCTTTCGAGAAAATTCTCTTTCACTGTAAGTGGATACAATTAATTCGTTTTTCATCATTAAAACTCGGCATTCAGTGTGCCCTTTTAAACTCAACAAGAAAATGTTTCACTAAATTACTTAGTTAATAGTGTTCCGTAAAAAAAGTAGAGAACCTTTATCTATAATGTAAAAGGAGATACTGACTGACTGACATATCAACGCACAGCCGAAATTACACGGTCCAGGAGCATGAAATTTTGCACAAAGTTTCCTTTTATGATGTAGGCAAGCACTAAAAGAGGATTTCCCAAAAATTCTCCCCTTAAGGGGATGAAAGGCGGGTCCAAAGTTTGTATGTAAAAACTAATTTTCAAAAAGTATTTTATATGTTGTGTATATGATTTAAATCTAGTATTATATGATTTAATATGTTCCACTAGCTGCTACTAGTGGGCTTTTCCCGTGTGATGATAGAAAATTATCCCAAGGGTAAATAATCCCAGGATAAAAATTATCCTATGTGCTATTCTACGAGATGTACCAAGTGTCTGTCTACCGATGTACCAACGCCGTAATTTCTGCCTGACCACTTAAAAAAAAATCGAGAATACTGCGGCGCGGCGCCAAACCAAACCTTGGAATTTTCGTTTCGAGTGCAAGCAAAAATGAACTTAACGGTGGTCAGGCGGAGGTGTCTCTGATAGTACATACCAAGTTTAGTTGAAATCCGTTCAGGCGTTCGAACGTGAAGAAGTAACATACATACAAATATACTAACTCACGAAATTTCACCTTAATAATAATAGTGTCCTTCTTATCTTCTCTCTTTTTTTTTCTCACTTTTAAAGTTTACATTTACCAAAATCATATGTTTCTGATTTAACAAAAAATAAACTACGGAATCCAACTTTCTGTACGTACATTGGCACGCACTTGACTCGTTTCTCCATTTGCTTAATGAATCGCAGGTAACTAAAAGTTACGAATGAAATTCTTGAAACCCTAACAACTTCAAGTATTTATCTTAGTTTAAAAGTATTCCTAAGTGAAAAGAAATGGTTTACCTACTCAGAAATATTTTTTTACGGAATTGTAAGAACGTATCCTTTTAAAAGAAGTATTTTTTAAGAAAAAGGAAGATTTATTTAATTTCAAACTAGCTTCTGAAAGCGGTTTCGCTCACGTGAACCACGCGTGTAGAAAAGCATCATCACAGCAACGACGAGCAATGGGTAGTTCGCCGTCGGCGCGTAGTGTTTCATACGCGCCTCAATCTGATGACAGCAAACCGTAAGGGCCCAGCAGGGCCGATGTTGTTGCTTCCGCTCCACCCTCCACCCAAATAAAAAAATAAGTAAAGTGTGATTATACTTATTCAACTTATAATATATTGACAGATTCAGACCAGATGGACAGATTTCGTTAAATCATCTTCGAAGTGTTCCCTTATCAGCAGTATAGGCAATGCCATGATGCATATTAATGTGTTCACCTACACCTATATTTTAGTGGCCATTTCAGTCAGCCTTCTTTTAGATATTTTATTGTTCACACGTATTGCGTTGACCCCTAATAAAAATTATTTATTTATTCTCACCTTACATCTATCTTTACAGGTTTTTTTTTAGACCCCAATGCAATAAATGCGCTATTCCTAACTAATTAGTTCTAACCTTATAATCTATAACTAATTACAAATAATGCATTTCTTGAAAATGAGACAAGGGCAGCAGATAATGATGACACAGTTATAATGAATTGTTTCTTTAGTTTTTCCTTACTCTGACAAGCTTACACATCTGTATTACAATACCAAATATTTTTTTTATTAGTAAAACGACATAAACTTGCCTACGTAACTATACCTACGATATTTTAAGGGGTTTTTCTTCTATCTGAAAGGCATAACCTCGACTATAGTCTAGTCTCGACGTTGTCTGTCATTAATAACGCTTTGTCATGTCCATCAGCCATTTTTGTATTTTATTCAGAAGTGGACAAAAGCCCATGGGCCATAGCACAGAATAGCCCTCGACTACCGCAACATTAACGCTGACTCCGCACTTTTATTGCCAACATAGATTTTTATTTTGTTTTCCTTTGTTACTGCATTCTGTCCTATTGATGCTTTTTATTAGGCTGATATTTTATGGTAAAATATTTTTAGTTATTATCGATGGTGATATGCTGATGGAAAAGTTATATCCTCTTTTGGATCCGAATTAATACCTATCAGAATATAGTACAATATTTATTTTACCGATTTAAATTATCACAGTAATATTATAAAGGCCAAGGTTAATAATATATTATATACGTTTGTATGTGCACGCACATACATACATGAGTAGTACACGCGTGTATATATATGTTCATTACTCTTTCTCGTTCATACGGCCTGCAAAAGATGTCTTAGAATAGAACACAGGATACTATTTCCCCAGGGGTATGTTTAATTGGTATAATTTTCTATTTCCATACGGGCGAGGGCACTGCAAGAATTTATATTTTATCAAGCTTTTGACTACCTATAAATATTTATGTTAAATGCATGACTTATGTACAAAAATACCCACTTCTATCTTATAAACCAGAATCTCTTATCTACGAGTATACTACATCTCATAGAATACAAAATTCCGTTATAATAGTGTTCGTTAATCTTCAAAACATGTCAGTAGGCTATGCATCTGGAATATTTTTAGTTTAACGTCTCTGTCTAATCGTACCACAAACATAATGATTTAGCTAACAGCCCCCTTTAATGAGTAAAGTAACTCTCAGCCCCTGGGATTGCCGGTTAACGTTAATATAAACAGGACCCTAAGCCAGTTAAAAGTTCAAACATAATAAACTCTAGCCACACTCACGGGATAGCAGGTCTAGACTCGCATTACCATTTCGAAGCAAGTCACAAACACAAACTTAGATCCTACCTTAAATCCAGATTTAGACCAAAAACAGTTTCAAAGTTAGCTTTACCTTGCGATTTACATTCAAGCGAATGACATACATATTCACACAAATACGTTTTTGTGTGAAAAAGTGCCTTTACGTGGCTACAAAAAAAAAGTGGGAGAGACGGTAAATTATCTGGATGAAAATATCTAGAAGGACATGCAAAAGCTTAGCTAAGCAGATGATGGCGCTTATCAGCGAAGTGGATGGTGCCGAAAGATTAAAAAAGCATAGACATAGCCTAATGGGAAGAGATGAGGGTTTTGCATGGGTGGCCTGGCTCATTCATGGTTATTGCCTTGAACAAAGTATACGATATAATAAGATGTAGTGACAAAAATTCAGAAGTATTACGTATGTTTCGTGAGGTTAATAAAAGGATTAACAGGCATTATTTAAAGAAGCGCCAAACATAAGTAGCAATCGGTTCAATGCATGTAGAACACATAGCGATGGGGCTGAATGGTTTTGATGTGGTGACCTTGTTCCAGAAGATGCAGAGTCGGATGCTCTCCTACAAGGTGGACCAGTAACCTGTTGAGCTTGAGTTGATGTTTGTTGAAGATTAAAGGCTGATTTACATTGATACAGTAGCTACCGCCAGCATCACTGGATTCCGGCACTGGATCAGTACTGTATCATCTGATACAGTGCTGATCCAGCGCCGCAATCCAGTAATGCTGGTGCCAGCTAATGTATCAATGTAAATCAACCTTAAAAGCCAGCTGTGGACGTCTTTCTGCTGAAATAGTTACACAGAACTTATTGGTGATTACTTTAGAAAAGCCAAGTGCACATTATTTAAAACCGATGTGCTTATTTGACCAGATGTATGTGCAAAAGTATTTGAGAACGTATGTGGTATATATTTAAGATGGCGTTCATTAGTTTTTAATTGCCTCCGTAGGAAAACTTCTGATTGACTGAGTGAGTAGTTAGATTTACATAACACTTTTTACGCTGTCTAAAAAATTCAACAAAAACGTCACGAAGTTGGTAATTTATTATGATGAACTCCAGAAATCCGTCATTTAAACGTATCTCTGCATGTGATTTGTGTCTGGATTCTTTCTTGTGACATTTAGACTTCGAAGTACTTTTACTCTTTATGTCCACATCTAGAACACTAGAAGGAAAACGAACTGGATGTTAACCATCATAAATCCGGCCATTTGCAGGAATCGACGGTCGCTTTCCTCTAATGATTTCAATTATATAGAACTCAGCTCACGATCTCATTTTGAAAGGGAATGAGATAATTTTTCTACAACCAGTAATGACGCTGAATGGCTCGGGTTTAAGACTTCGTATCTAACTTCGAAACAATGGTGATTTCATAGGCTTAAATAGCGATTGGAGGAATCAAACGGCCGTTTAGAAGGAGGAACGAAAACATAAACATGGACTGAGTACGATTTGAAATGGTGGCGTTTGACCCAAATATTAAAAGATATTTAGGAGTGTCATCACACTTAGTTTCATAGAAGAATACTTGCTATAAATGTTTGTTCCATTTAGATAGTTTATCATCACTGTTGAAGACTTATGTCACTGTACTACTGCACTGTACATGGTAATCTGTTTTTTCAATCAATTTAACAGGAGTGAATAATGGTTAGTACAAGCCTGCAGTATGCCCGCGTGGTCAAATTTCTTATTTAGAGAGGACGTTTTAGTCCCAGCCCTGGGATCATTATAAGGTAGATTATATAAAATAATGATCTAAAGTATTGTGTAGAATACGCAAAATTACTGGCATGGGTAAATAAACACTGCACAAGCAAGAAAAAGAAAAGAAAAAGAATTTATTCGGTACAATATAAGGCACAAACATAACAATTAGGTAAAAAAATAGCAAAAAAGAAACGAAAAAAATTAGTTGTGCCTCATGGCTGCACCAAAATAGGTCCAGTAACAAGAACACATTCATTACGCGTACAGCTGAAAGAGTGGTATTCCTTGCCGTAGTCTGTGTTTCCTGATAACTATAACCTGGGTTTTTAGGTCAAGAGTGAATAAGTTACTTCTAGGCGATCGTACTCCATTCTCGACCATATACTTACCATCGGAGATCAACCAATGACTTCATCCGCTCTAGAGTTGAGCTGGAGGGCGTGTCACACTTTTACTGACTAAAAAAACACCCGTGTTCCTTCATTCATCCTTTGCGATCTAAAAACACGAAAAAACATTATCATATCCAAACAGCTTTGGACTCAGTGGAAAGGCATGCGAAAAGGCTAATTAGTGATCCAAATTTGGTTAAGTTCAATTTACAAAGCCTTGAGCACAGACGTAGAGTAGCCAGCCTTTCGGTATTTTTTACAGGATGCATTTTGGAGTGGGTTTTGCGGGAATTGCATGACTTGATTCCGCCATCACATCATCCTACCATCGGATAACCCAGCGTACAGCGAATATCCATCCTTACGTTGTTGTCACTTCTACGGTCCGGATTATGCGTTTTGTCACGTCGTTTATCCTGCATACATCGAAGGACTGGAACAGTTTGCCTGCTACGGTCTTCCCGTCCGATTATAATTTAGGTATCTTCAAGGCTAGAGTGAATAATCTTAATAAACTGGTGCGCTTCACCATCAACGATTGCATCACACAAAAAAATATATATATGTCGGATCCGGTGTTGATTTGTTGACAACAAAACAAGGCACGCCATCTAGTGGCGACTAGAAGAAATAGAGGTGGCGCGCCTAGACAGAGTAAGCTGTTTCCGCTTTGGCTACGAGCTTGAGGAGGGAGAATCCGCCGAGTACAGCGGGCACTCTCAGCCAGACCGTGGCAGAGTCAAGACGTTCTGAAAATGTCCGTTTTGTTGTTTGTACCTACCTAATAACAGTGCACTTTACCGAAATGTATTGAGAAGTAAACTGATTCAGTTCCTAACCGTTTTTATTCATTGCACGATACCCACGTAGGCCCACCTGGTAGATGATCCGAGCTCGAACCATCCTGAACGAGCCGTCATATATAAATTATTATGAGTGTATCGAAAAATTAAATAATCCGTACCTTTATATTATTTCAAGACAAGCAAATGCGCAGCAAGGAAATATAATTTATTACCCAAATTGATTACTCTGAATCTAAATTGGGTCAAACAGATAATACAGAAAACGAATTGTTTTCGCGTTTACACCAAGTAATGACTGTTTGTTAAGCAAACGAACGATTAAACAATTTACGAGTCTGACAAAAGTGCCCCGTTGATATATTTGTATCGGTTTGTTTATGTTTTGGGCTAATAAATTGATTTTTCTGAAGTTGAACAAATGTTCTGGTTTTGTAATGAATCAACACATTGTATTATCAGCCTTCGTAATCGGGTCGTATTCAACCACGCTGGCTTAGTGCGTTTTAGTGGATGACACATGTCTTCGAATTTTTAATTCTTGGACGTGCCGGTTTCCTCACGACGTTTTCCTTCATCGTTTGTGAACAGTTACGATAAATTACACAAAGTAACGCGCTCAGATGGGTTTAAAACTGCGACGTACTACTCGTTAGTCGGGGCCATTTCCACTGGGCCATCACTGATCACATACAGTAATTAATTATAGCAAAAGCTTTAGAGTATATAAATAAAAGTGTCTTTCCTTAGCGCAGACTTCTGACTGCCAAAAAACGATGATGTGGAGGCTTCTACGGCATATTTTACATAAAGCGTGAGTGATCACCCTTGCATTGTTGACACACCTACGGTCCAAACTAAGCGACTCACCTACTCATTTATATCGCGAACATCGAAGTACTGGAATAGTTTGCTTGCGGTTTTCCCATCCAATTATAATTTAGGTGTCTTCGAGGTTAGCGTCAAAAGGCTCTTAATAAACTAGTGTGCTTCGCCATCAACGCCTGCATCATGCTTAAAATTCGTGTGGAAATGTCAAGCTCTGGTATAAATTATTAAAAAAAATGTGATTCAGATGTTTTGCATACGTTACCGCATATTCAAGTATATTTCTTTACTACTTTACGTACTCAAGAAAAAGTTTTTTTTTGAGACTGGGAAATCATCAAACTTCTCAAGTTCTGGGTGCTATAGCGAGATGCCTTTTGTGTCCGATGACTCTTTCAAAGAATTTCGCAACCCTGTTCAAGCAAACGCTTATGCACTTCAGATTGCTTAGTGCAAGTTTATTTTAAGTTAACACGACCGACCACGTTTACGATGCTCGGCGCTCTGATTGGTTCGCTCAAATAAAAAATACACTCAGCACACAGAACGAGCTCAAATTTAAACTGGTATCTCCTTCAAAACTACACAAGGCGTAATTAAAATGACTAAAAAAATCTAACAATAATTATTGATCAAGTATCGTATTTCTTAAATTTACTATTTACGAATTTTATGACCACATCCTGAAATTTTGTGCAGATTCAAAACTTTACCTTGTATTCTCAAGAAAATATTACGAGAGTAAAAATTGTAAGAGTAAGAGATAGTGTAAGAGATAGTGTCAGACAGATAGTTTAAAAAAAATGCCCGTACCTACTAATACAACAAAATAACTAACTCGGTTCACTTTAACCACAAAACATGAAAACAAAAACAAAATACCATTTGCCATAAATATTATTTTTATAACATTGTTACTTACGGCCTTGACTCTCGTGTCGCTAACATTTGGTCCCTAAGGGAATGTTGGGAGCATTCCTCGCCTTAATAACTCGCTCCATGGATTTCTGCGGGTCCAGTACATGTGTTGGTATGTCGTCATATTCAAAGGTTACTCTTTCAAAGGATAACTGGGGAAATACTCCAGTTTTCTTCAGGGTCTTGTTGCATTGTAAGAAGATTTTCAAGTTCCTTAGCCTTAGTTTGGTTCATAGTTTGCGAATAGTATACAGTATTCTTTAATCTGTTGTTGTCCTATTGATGTTAAAATTTATCTGGGTGTATGGTTAAATCGATGATTATAAAGTGAATAAATAAAAAATGAACTGTTTTTAGGGTTTCGCAACTCAAATTCCCTTTATCCCAAACCCTTTATCTCGACAACGCGTGGAGGTATCAAATTGAAATTAAAACCATATATTTAGGTTTACCGTCCTTAGAAGCTGTGAAAAAATAAAACTTCTAAGTAAACTAAAAAAGATATGGCTGTTAACGTCGCAAAAAACATATATTTCAACAATCTCAAGGGAATCAAAATTCATAGGATACTTGCCGTTGATCTAGAACTATAAAATATAGCATGAAGCAAGGTCTCTCATAGCATAAATATAAGTAAAAATGTGAAAACTATAAATTTTTGGCTATGTCACCAAACATTTTTTTTTTTGCGATTTGATAAAATCTTTGACAAATTATTTTATAGATAGGTTTGTAGGGAACCCTTAGTGCGCGAGTCCGACTCGCACTTGCCCGGTTTTTTAAAGCTAAAATGAGTACATAAAAATTGTTTTAAAAATATTTTTTTAATTATTTTTATCTTTTTTATTAAATTAACCTAAAAAGTGGTGATCTAAAATACAGACCCTCAAAGCCTAGCTTAAACGCCAATCTCCCATAATAAACGATGATAAAAATATCAATTTTATTTGCGCATCTCCAATGTTTTTAATGTTTATTGTGGTGAGAAAATAAACAATTATTTAAAAAAAACTCACATTGTACCTAATTAGATTAAGTATTTTAATTAAATACTTACCTATATTATAAGAAAAAAATAAACAAAAACTTAGTCCGCCATCTTTAAAATTTCACCATATTGGATTTAGAGTGACGTCACTTTATTTTTCAAGTTATTCTAAGCAAGTAGTTTTATTTGATATCCTTATTGTAGGAGTGTATTAAAATAACTAATCAGCCATCTTAGGTGTTCTGCCATTTTGGATTTAGAATGATGTTACTTATTTAATCATGCATTTTCATCCAAACCAAACGCGTACTCAAAATTTCAGCTAAATCGGTTGAAGATGCTGCTTCAAAATTGAATTGCAAGATTCCAGCCGATCAAAAATAGTTATAAAAAGCTTGTAAAAAAAAACTTACAAACATATACCATGTTCCACAAAAGAGATATCATATTATTTTTAGATGTTGTGGAATAATATTTGTTTTTATAAGTTACTGCAATTATCAGAAAATCGTAAAATTGCAGATAATATTTTTCACTTTGCACTCGATGAAATGGTCTATTAAAGTTTTACGCTCCCGTTATGTACCGTCGTATAAATGAGTAAAAACTACAGTCATCCAGATATATATGTATACACTAGCTGCGGCCAGCGGCTTCGCCCGCGTGATAGGAGATAATTATCCTTAGGCAACACATTCCCAGAGTGAAAAGTATCCTTTGTGCTATTCCAGGACATGGTCTACCCGTGTACCAAGTTTCATCAAAATCCAATCAGCAGTTTTTGCGTGAAAGAGTAACAAACATCCGTATATTCATACATACAAACTTTTGCGTTCATAATACTTGCAGGATAATTATTATTAAGGATGATTATTATAGGTAATTAAACAACATTATATTTATAATATGCGAAATCTGAACATTGTTTAGAATCAGTAACTGAATCGATTCCAATAATTAAAAAAGAAGTCCATGTTGTATTTTTTTCCAAAAATATTTAACAAAAAGGTCAAAAGTTGGACACCACTAACACTAAGTACAATACAGGTCACAGCAGGCATAAAGCGCCAGTGCGCACCTGGGTGCGGGGGCAAAGCGACCCCTCAGTGACCTGGATGGCCCGGTGGCCATGTACTTGTGCAGATAATATAGAGATAGAAATATAGAAGGCCTGTCAGACTTTTATTGACTAAAACCAAACCAATCATAATTCAAGCTCTGAAATTTGACTTAATTGCACTTAGGTAGTGTATTTTCACGAAATAATTTATTCTAATTGTAGATAAACAATTATGGGAATTGACGCTCTACGTTGGTAGCGCATCGGTATTGTTACCTACGCACGTACGCACTAATACGCTAAAGATCTTTATCAAGAACTGGTTTTTGTCCGTGGCTTCGCTCCCACTCTACTCTACTTTACCCTACTGTACCCTATAAAAGAGCAGGATTTTGATTATTATTTTATTTTATTTCACTGGATAAAAAACCATTTCCTAGAGAGGAGGCCTGAGTCCCAGCAGTGGGAACATTAAAAGGCTGATGATGATGATGATGGAAAAAATTATCCTATGTCCTTGTCCTGGTTCTAAACTACCTTCCCACCAATTTTCAGCCAAATCGGTTCAGCCGTTCTTGAGTTATAAATAGTGTAACTAACACGCCTTTCTTTTATCTAAATAGGTTTAAGCTCTTATATAGATAAAAAAGAATTTATCAAAACAGGTACCTTTATTAAACTAAAATTCTTGATTAATGGTTAATAATTTAGTTCATGGATGTTCTTTTGCCAATGAGAGATTACTGTGAAGCAAATGACTAATTTATTACAAGTTGCGATATCAAAATAAATATATTTGAACCAACTGTGATTAGATTAATGCTCCAGAGAATCAGACATGAAATACAGCCTAGATAAAATACTTTTTATGTTGATTGAGGATCATTTGTATTAGATACCTATAAAATTCTGTGAGCTCGTAAAAATATCACAAAAACGTCCCAAGATATATTTTTGTCGTGTTTTACGATCAGTAAGTAAAGGGATACGACAAGTAAAAAAATTTGTAGTGCTGAAATACTACTTAGAAACTAAAAAGCTCAATATTTATTTTGTAGTTGAAAAAGTGATAACAATATCATTTATTTACTGGCTTTTGATACATGTATTAATTATATTTGTAACAGTCAATTGTGTGTTGATATAGTCACCACATAGTTTAGAAAAAATTCGCTTCCCGCTGTCTATCCCTATGTATGCTTAGATCTTTAAAACTACGCAACGGATTGTGATGCGGTTTTTTAAATAGATAGAGTGATTCAAGAGGAAGGTTTATATTTATAATACATGCATAATATGTTTTATATCATCATTGCACCCGTGCGAAGCTGGGGCGGATCGCTAGTTTTTTTATAACTCATTTTAAGATTATTTTGGAAAACACTAATCAGTTTTTACTAAAACTTTATTTATGAAAGATACCTATTTGTGTATGCATAGACAATAATGACAACTGTTCCTGATATCAGTGGGCTACTATTTTTCATATGTTTTTAATGTTTATACAATAAATAAAGTTAATAATATTCCGCACCTATCACATAACATCATCTAGTCCCAATTTGAGAAAAGCTAGTGGTATGAGTACCAGACTATTAATAAACAAACTTATATATGACGGCTCGTTCAGGATGGTTCGAGCTCTGATCATCTACCAGGTGGCCCTACGTGGGTATCTTGCAATGAATAAAAACGGTTAGGAACTGAATCAATTTACTCCTCAATACATTTCGGTACAGTGCACTGTTATTAGGTAGATACAAACAACAAAACGGACAGTTTCAGAACGTCTTGACTCTGCGACGGCATGGCTGAGAGTGTCCGCTGTACTCGGCGGATTCTCCCTCCTCAAACTCGTAGTCAAAGCGGAAACGGCTGACTCTGTCTAGGCGCGCCACCTCTATTTCTTTTAGTCGCCACTAGATGGCGTGCCTTGTTTTGTTGTCAGCAAATCAACGCCGGATCCGACATATATAAAATATTAAAAAAAAAGAAATTATATATAAAATAGAAATTAATTTCGTACATGCGTGATTTAATTCGAGTTTGAAAGAAGTACTTTATTTTTCATTTTTATCTTTACAAATCGATAGTGTTTCATGTACCGAATCGACCCTCCGCGGAATTAAAACGACCAAAATTTAACGGTGTATACATATTATACATAAATTGACATAAAATTTTTAATTACGTATAACTTAAAAGGTATACAGACTAAAAATAATAATATTTACAAATGGGTAAAAAAAAGGAACTTATTGGGCATCAAAAAATTCATCCACATCGATGTCAATGGGAAAAGTGCCCAGAACGCTGGCAGCATTGCCACGTTTGTTATAGATAAATTATATCCAGACACAGAACAAATTTAATGTTCATGCTCATCACACAAACATTTGTCTTGGGCGGGAATTTAACTCACGACTTTCAGCATAGCAGTCAGGGCCACTAACCACTAGATCAACATGACAATTGAAAAAAAAAACTCAGTTATATAAACTTGGTAAACGTTGTTGTTTCTCTATAGAAATAAAGATAACATACGTCTAAGTGTGCTCATTATTTTTAAATTTTTACGTGCACATTACATAGAATTTTAAGAGAGAGTCGGACTCGCACACTGAGGGTTCCGTAACTAAAATGTAAATAGTTCAATTCCAGAATCGAGTCCCGACGATTTTTCCGACTAAAAAAAAGTTTTTTTTTTTATTGTGACGTTACAGATTTCAGATTTATTCCTATGATTGTGCTATTAGACCTTGCTTCATACCAAATTTCAGGGTTTTAAGTCAACGGGAAGTACCCTATGAATTTTGATTCCCATGAGAGTGTCAAAAAGTACGTATTTTCGACATAACGGCCGATCTTTTTGTGATTAAAGCTTTATTTTTTCACATTTAAGGGACCACAAACTTGAGTATATGGTTTTATTATCAACTCGATACCTCCACGTGTTCCCGAGTTAAAGTGTCTTGACAGACAGACAGACAACAGACGGACTTTTGAGGTACAGAACCCTGAAAATATGCGAGACAGTATTTTATTTCAAGTTTGTTTGCAGCCAAGTACTGTTTACATTTTCCGAGATGATACATCGCAAAGCTTCGTTACAATAACAGTAACTAACATTTCTACTTATCCCATAACTGCTAAGTGCCACTAACACAGTATACGGGTACCAGGGGAGCATGAATCATGTAGAGGTGTAATAGTGCGCTCGTATTACACTAACGAGAATTAACCCATTCTTTATGTAGCTGAGTTTCACGGCTGAACTATGCACCCAACTGTACAAGTTGGAACTAAGTTTAATAAGATCCCATTTATAGTATAGCTGTGTAGTGGGTTGGGATTAAAAGCATATAAATCCCTCTGCGTTATGAGTAGAGTGCACATCAGTGTCTTTTTATGTACACGTGTGAGTAAAATATAGGCCAACCAGTCCCCACCTACGGGTGTTCTACAATACTACTATGGTATATACATAAAAGGAGAAGTAGTTTAATAGTTTGAAGAGGAATAGTTAGTTGTAGAAATAGTTAATAGTTTTGTGTTAGTTCCTACTAGTTTTCTAACTTTATATTGCAATCACAGATCCACTAATTTAATAGCGGTCATAAGGTAACTGACTGTAGTTTAGAAAGTTCTTCGTTGAATATTTTAAGTGAGCTACACAAAATTATTATGTTTTTATAACTTTTAGTTACCCAAAACGTTATTATCATAGATAATAAGGCATTTGTTTTCCCTTTTACGAGTACCTAGACAAACGCTTACGGCTATTTCCATTGAAAAGCTCTGCGCCTAACAAAATAAATATTGAAAAAAGGTACTTAATCCCTGTATTCAGCTTCATAACCATAATTTAGTGAAAAAGGAAAAATAAATAATGCCCATTGCTTAAGCCGATTAAGAAAAAGATGAACATAATTCTACGCATTTCATCCTCAAATCCTAAGTCTTACAAAATAGTCCCCACAGAACAATATAAAAACCTGCTAATACATTTTCCCCGTTCACAGAACCATAACAGAAATCCGGAAGATAAAATCGTGTTGCTACAATCCCAAGAAGATAGTAGGCCTTCAGAAAATAACTACCAAATAATATCAGCCAACAGAGACATACATGAACCCAGATAATGGATCATAAGAGGAACTGTCCCGATAAAGCCGGTAGTAATAAAACGAGATCATTTCACTTGATTGGTTTATTTTCCTTTACATTAGATTTTTTGCTTTCAAAGAAAAAAATATTTAGAAGCTATTCTGCCCGACTAGGTGGTACACAGCGTAAACGTTTAAGTTATAAAGAGGTGAAAAACAAGAGAAAAGGGGTCAGTCTTATGTTTGGGAAGTTTGTATAATAAACAATACTTATTTACAAAAGTTTAGCTAGAATATACGGACAGTAAAGCAAATTTCAACTGAATTTCTCTCATTTATTTTCATGAATTTCGTTGGTGAATTATTTAAATACTGCTGTGGACTGGGCACAGTAACACTGACGAGAAATTTTTAATCCAATAAGACCGGACTTGTTCAACTTTATTAACAAAACTCAAAAAGCGGGTCGACATTAAAGAGCGTACTACTTGAGCTCGACAAATAGTTTTCCGATTAACGCTTGTGCGACAAAACTGTACTGCGACTCACCATAGTTCGAATAGATGCTTGTGCGACACACTGAAGCTCAACATCACGCTGGTGTGACAAACTATTGTGCGACAGTAGTTGAACATAACAGTAGTGCGACAAACAATTGTGTGACTACTACATGTGTGAGTACTTTAATTTGAAAGTACGTTGGTACAGTATTACAGTACCTACATTGACACTACTCTACCTACCAAGATAACTCGAAGGTTTACTTCTGGGTGGTTATAATAAGCCTCAGCCTTCTAACCTAACCTCTTCGTGTCCGTGTGCCCGAAAATTTGTTAATTCTTTATGTCGCATTTCAGTAATGTCGAGTTTCATTATGTCGCACAAGCAACAACAAGCATTTGATCTATGCGCGCTTAAGTGTGTATATAATTATATTAAGTGTGTTCTCTCTTTGTTAAATTTCTTTGTTTATTCTCAATCAATATTTTTGCAAAAGTGACATTGAATTGCTTCAATGACAGAATCATATTAAAAATAAAAATCAAATTCAGTCAAATATGACTGAAAAAATCTGTCCATATATTCCAGCGCATAGGAAGACGCTTACTCGAAATACATAAAAAGAATGTCTAGGGAACAAATCAGGTAGACTAATCGCTCACATCTCATTACCCAACGTATCAACAAGTTCACTTTAAATGCAATATTACAATATTAATATTGATAACAATCTTACGTATTTACCTCACAGATGTCACACATCGTCCATGTCTTAGCGTAATAACTATTTACATTTAAATTAATAATCACTTCGAAATTATCATAATGTACAATATTATTGGGGAATAGTCTAATTGACTGCGAGTTTTTGGGTACCAGGTCACCTCAGTGTTGAGGCATCCAGTACCAGAGGCCTGGGCTAAAGGGAGACAAACTCAGGAGGTGGCGGTGGCAAGGTCAGCACTGGTGTTTCTGACACTTCAACATTCTCTGTGCTGGCTCCTGGTAAGGACCAAGTGGAGCTGCCTGTGGCTGTCACTCTGGGACCCATGTTATCATACGCTGGAGCAGCAGTGCAACATGTTCTATTCCGTCGAGGTAGTGTGGCACCACCACTCAACAGATCAGGATATTTCGCAGGTTCTCCACGCCCAGCTACTTGGACAGATATGAAAATGTTACCGTATGGAACTGGTACTGCAAATTCTGCGGGCGGTGGCGGAAACGCACCTGTTGTACCTTCTATAGTAATATGAACAGGATCGAAGCCGCAGCCTCTAGGAGGCTCATCTGACATTCGTTCTGTCATTTCGAAATCACACGGTGAGGCCATATCACCGATAGAACGGTCACAACTAACAACTACAGATGCATCTATTAGTCGTTTTTCTTGGTCAGTAAAACTTCTGCTTGGTGGAACCGTATGTCTCCTTAGATGCCAGCAGGCTACCGCACCAATAAATCCAAGAGTTGCTAGAATGCCCAACGCTCCGAAAACCACTCCTAATAAATGTGGAATCCCAGGTGCCGTCCGTGCTGTCGCTGTCTGTGACCTCGGTAGAACAAGACTTATTATAGCCCTTGCCTCACCCGCTATACTTTTAGCTACGCACGTCCATTCCCCGGCCGCACTTGACGTCACATTTAAAAGGGTCACGTTAACCCATCTTACACTACCCGGCACTCTATCCTCTGAGTCGTCTTCGACACTCGTCTCTGTCTCTTCCATATCGCAATCCACTGAGCTATTATGTACATCGACACCATCGAAAAGCCACGTCACTTTAGGTTTCGGTACTCCGTGTACCCAGCATCCGAAGGAAGTAGGTAATCCAATTTCAGCTCTGACGACTAAAGTACTTGATTTTATTTCGGGCGCACACGACATACTCTCACCTGAAATGTGTCGCCACTTGTTTCCTGCTTGCGTCGAAGGTTCTACACAAAGCAAATCCTCTGTTCCCAATTTGCTCTCCAGAAACCAATCCTTAAATTCTCTTAGTCTACAATCACATCTCCACGGGTTTCCAGATAAAGACACCGTCTTCAAAGCAGGTAAAGAAAACGTGATCAAACGAAGGAATGTAAGCTGATTCCTACGCAAATCGATCGTCTCTAAAGATTTTAAATTCCTCAAAGCATTTGTGTGTATCGACCTTAATCTGCATCCATCTAACAAAAGCATTCGTAAATGTGGTAGAGGTGGGAACTGATCCGCTATGAGCGTGGTCAGAGGATTGTTGGTAAGCACAACTAGTCGTAATCGTTCGTTGCCTCTGAATATGTCCCTCGGGAGATGGGACAGATCGTTGTCTCCTAAATCAACTTCTATTAATATCCTTAATTCTAAGAACGCATCAGGATGTATCGACCTGAGGCTGGTCGCTCGGAGGTTTATTCGTTGTAAGTTAAGGAGACCGATACTGGCAAAGACTTCCTGTGGTAGGTTCCTGAGTGGGTTGTCGTGAAGATCAAGCACCTGTATGTCAGATGAGAGAGCTGGCGGGCGGCGTAGGTCTCCGGAGGCACACGAGGCGGTCTTCTTGCCGGAGGACCATTTGCACTTGCAGGTGGAGATATGGGCGCAGTCCAGCCAGTCGCTGGCGGTTCTCGCGGCGCACGTCGTGAATATAACGATCCAGTACCACCTGGCCCACGCCACGCGCATACTCATCTCATTTCGACTTTGTGTTTACATCGGCGGACTGCCTGAAACAACAAACAGTAGCGTTAATCAAACTAGATTAGTTAAACAATGCGGGACCTAAAATACAATGGTTGGGTATCGTGCCGTTGCAAAATCATATTTGTGTTTTACAAACAGGTGGCTTGCGTCAAACTGGGCATAAAGGTTTTTTGTATCGCGTAATTTCGGTCAAGGCTGTGATATCGTAAATTCCGAGAACGCTCGGTTCCAGTAAAACAAAGCCGTATCGCAATCCCCGTGAGTTTGGAACATCATAAAGATGCTGCGCGTATTTAATTCATTTATGGAACATGTATTACGCGATAGTAAATATGATGTACCTATTTTCAGACAAGTTGAGTCGTGTTACGTAAACCTTTCTGAAATAACACGTGTGTTAGGTATAATGTTTACGTTACATAATATAAGGGACCGGCGGCGTGCTATGTAGTAAAAATTAGCAGATTAATCTTTCCTGTAATGAAATTAGTTTGGATATATCTATTTGAAGACGGTAATAATTGTACCTATATAAAATAAACGGGGTGTATCAGACATCGGCGCTCAAACAAATACCATGGATCAAGTATACAATTCTAGATACCCCAGTGGTGGAATTTTTTGTCGGCTTTTTCGTAATTAACATAGTTCTGTACTTTTTTAATTTAAACTGTATATAGCTTATTCCAAAATTTTAATTAAAGACATTGATAAAATCGTTATTCTAATCAAACCCGATGACAGTTTTAAATTAAAAAGTAATTATTTTTCACTAAAAATGTCACTATTATACACCGTTTAAATTAAAAAGAAAAGTTTTTTTTTTATTAAGAAAAAATCCATTATGGTGGGGGCCAAAATCATATACTGAATCCATGGTATTCGTTTGTGCGTCGATGTCTGATACTCCCTGTATACTATTACTAACGGTCCCGGCAGACCACCAGCCACCACCACCACACAACCAGCGCTGTGGACTTGTCGCATTTTGCGTATGGACACGGCATTGCGCTGAGCGTTCGGCCGTTATGCGCCGACATGGCACATATTTATACATACTCTTTTTCCAAAATGTTTGTAATCTGTTATATTATGCCTTATGCCTTTTTCTTTTCAGACGTTCTTCTGCCTGAAAACTGGCTTTTTGTCAGAAAAATAAGAAGAACCCTCCAGGGATGCACTTAATTGTACGAACAAAGTTTCATTCAAATCGGTCGGACTGTTTTGGGGAAGTGAATAGGTGATAAACACTCACACTCAGCGGTGGGAAAGCATAGGGTAAAAAAATATTAAACACCGTAAATTTTGATCGTTTTACGGTACATGAAACACTATCGATTTGTAAAGATAAAATTAAAAATTAAGTACTTTTTTTAAACTCGAATTAATCTACATATGTAGGTACGAAATTAATTTCTTTAAGTAAACGTCAGCTGGGTGAGTTCAATGACCTGTAGGTAGTTAGTATGCAATGACCAACAAATACCTTCAAGGTCAATGACTCGTTTACTTAAAGACATTAATTTCGTACATGCGTATATTAATTCAAGTTTTAGAAAAAGAGTACTTTACTTTTTCTTTACAAATCGATAGTGTTTCATGAACCGGATCGAGCCTCCACGGGATCGAAATAATCAAAATTTAACGGTGTATATCTACTTCTCCCTGTTTTTTTGTTTAGGAGGGAAGCCATCAAATTACTTCTCCCACTCTAGAGCTGAGCGAGAGGGCGTGTCAGATTTTTATTGACTAAAACTCACTCCTTGCTTGCGCTACTTATATGAAACAGTTGCTGTACTGTACGGTGTAGGAGAATTAGGTAGACAATATTTATTATTTAATAGCTAGGGTTTCCAATCAGCACTGGGCTTACATCGTGGGTTACGACCCATTCCGTCTCCTGAAGAGGAGGCCTAAGGTGCAGAAACAATTTTGTATTATGGCGGATAGTAATCAGCCATAATATAAAATTATTTAATAAAAGCAAGTTGGTATTCAATTAAAAAAAAATACAAGTGAATTCGAGTGTGGGGACACTCGAATTCACTTGTATTTTTTTTTAAATTGATATAAACTAGTGCTTGACTGCAATCCCACCTGACGCACTAGTTTAAATGTATTTGGATCTTGGGTACGTTCGTCGTTCATAGACACATAAAAACTTACATTCACACACAGGTTAGACCACCACCACCACCACCACCAGCCCACCAGCACCACCAGTTTGGGGGTGGTGGAACAGGGAGTAAAGTCCCACGTACCTCCGTTGAAAAGGGAGGATCCTTCGACCAGACAGGTGTTATATCTGGTGGGCTACTGCCCGATAGATGATTTCGGGTTTTTTTCTATATGTTCCAATCGCGCCGCGAATCTTAATTGCGCGATGCAGAATTAGTTCTTATGTGACGACATAGATGTCGCTACATTTATATGACCTACAGATCTGGTTGTTGTTGTTGTTGCTATGGTTATGCGCAGTTCCCACTTGGATTGATCCGAAAACCGGTTACTGCGCATTACTGTCATAATGTTTCAACATGTGTGACGAGGATTATAACCGATTTTCAGGTCTCAATCGAAGTGGGGCTACGCGTAACCATAGCAAATGGTTCAACTTATTTACCGCGTACTATACCGTGCAAGAACCGAACCCGTGACACGCAGCGTAGCAGCTAATCGTTCAACCACTGCAGCAACCAGCCGGAAAATGTATGTAAATAGCTAAGATTACATATAACCTCACGAGTTTTTGCCATAGAGGTAGGAAAAAGCTGCGGGAATGTTACCGTGGCCCTGGAACGTAAAGGGTCACTGTAGTAGGGATGCGAACATTGTAAAGAAAAACGATATATCGACACATCGCTGAGTTTCTAACAGGTTTGTAAACTTGACAGTATTGTAATTTTTGCTTTGTGCGATGAATGAGTAGGTTAAAAAATGTGTAATATTTATTAATATTTAAAATGAAATTCAAATTATTTTTTAGTTGTTATTTTTTACCAATGAATATTGTTTAGACTATTAGTGCCATCTGGTTACGCTGTTTCTTTTCACGTTTTTTTAATTTTTTTGGCTGTTGGTTGCAATTCTATTTCTATCCCTTTTCTGCACATACCTATCGAGTGGAAGGGACTGAACTACCGAATTCGAATATAGAATAACGTTTCCACGTGTACCCTACAAATTCAATGGCGTCGATTGACTGATTTGTTTGTATTGCGTCCACCAAATTCGGAAATAGTGTGAAATTCGGTGTTTGTGCCCCGAAAACTGTACCATTGTGTATGCTGAGTTGTACCGAGGTTTCACCAGGTATTGTGCAAGCCTTACTTTTAAGAGACGAATTGTTTTGACCTATATTTTCGGCTTATGACAAGCCAAATTCCAAATAGAGTTCTTTCACCTGAACCGCAAAACGATTTATCGACTACGAACTACTTTCTCTGTGTTAGTTACAAACTTCACTTTAATAATATAGTAGTAGAAAATAAATAGCCTATAATTAGGGTTTTGTACATAAACTGTAAATATATCTTTAAAAGATAATTAAAGAGGTCTAATGTCTCTGTTACACAGTAAAGATGTAGCTTTCTAATGGTGAAAGAATTTTTTAAATTGGACACGTAGTAAGTGAAGTCGTACACGTAGTGAGTTAAATCGGACACGTGGTGAGTTAAATCGTAACAAACAAACAAAAAATCAAATCTTCCCTCTTTAAATTTTAGTATAGGTTAGCTTCTGCCAGCAGTTTCGAACGCATTAAGCGCAATTTAGACGGTACGAGTTTCTCGCCTCGAACATACGATAATCGTAAGAGCATAGAAAAAATGTCATCGTCTAAACACATACCTAGGCGGTGCGAGTTTCTCGTCTCGAACGTACGATAATCGTAAAAACAAAAAAGTTTCTTCGTCTAAACATTCATACCTAGACGGTTCGAGTTTCTCGACTCGAACATACGATTCTCGCTAGAGTGGACGAGCGAGAGGTATGACTTACCTCTCGCTCGTACACTCTGGCGAGAACAAGGATCATATAATATCCTAGGGACAAACTGAATTGATTCCGGAGCAAAATTACACACTCTAAAGTGTACTATATTTTCATGAGTATTAGGTTCATATGTTTCATTGACAAGTAAAAGAAGAAAAAACGTTCAGAGCAAGACAATGAGAAAGAGGTGGTGTGTCCCTTTCTAACCTCTATTTATAACTAGGGTAACCATAAATTTACTGTATATGTAAATTATTAATATTTATGTCATTGCAGCATTTTAATATTAATTGATGCTGTAGAATTCTATTTATTTTTATTTTACAGCCCGCAGCCTTTCTGAAGAACATCATCGATTAGGTCTGCGAACACCCTCTCTGGTCATCCTTTCCTGGCGTTATAATAATGAGAAGTTCAGTAATAACTTCGTTTCATTCATTCACCCGAAAATAATTTGATTAAACCGAGAAACTAAGTTCAATTTATTTTGCTGAAAAATGGTAACTCGATATTTTGGTTTGGCAAATATTTGGCTTATTCAATCAATCAATTCCATTGAAATATTAACTGATAGCGGGAAAATCTCAGAAAAGCCAGCTCGCTCACAACAAGTTATTTCAAAATAAATAAAAATATACTTTAAATCTCAGACCTGTACTTGTTCACGATATTTGAAAAGTCGCCGGGACGGCAACAATTCGTGTCATTTTTACACACGACCTGTGTATACTGCTTTGATGTTGACCAAGAAAAAATTTTGTCTGCGCTAGACGAGCACCTTTAGGCCGCTTAATTAGTTTGGACTCAATCCTCCTCTCTAGGAGAGGGAATTGGCCTTAATCCATCACGCAACCCCAGTGCGGATTGGTATGGTGGATGTCACATGTCTTTGAATGTTAAACTCAACCGTTTTGAGAGCAGTGATGACATAAATTACAAAAAGTAATGCGCACCACGCGCGCCTCAAGGATATAAATGGAGATGTCAGCAAATAAAGAAGATGTCAGCAAGAAAAGAAGGAGAGGGTTTTTGAAAAAAAAAAAACTTGCGACTCACAAAACAAACATCCAATACAAAATAATATCTACTAGTACGTAACCAATAGTTAACAAAGCCATTTTGGATTTACGAAGCCCGATTAATCGCTCGTCTAATTGAATTGCCTGGCCACTCGGCCGGCTGATGACGGGGAGTGTAAACATCATCACTGGACCACTCCCGATAGGCTTACGATCTGCCCGAGTGGGCTGAAGCGTAAACAAAGTCAGCGGGCAGTTTTAGTTTAGATTTATCGTATATGGCGGCCATATTATTAGATTTAAAGGCTGCGTAGAGTTTGGTTTTTATAATAAACGAATATAAACAAATCGACGTACTAATCAAATGCACGCATATTAATTTACCTTTCTGTTATCACATTAATATTATTAGAGATATTTCGCATCAAAATCCGATTAGTAGTTTTCGAGTTTATTGCGGACACACAGACGCGGTAGGTGATGTGGTTTTATATGTATTACTTATATGTATATATAT
This sequence comes from Leucania comma, assembly GCA_958295575.1. Lineage (NCBI taxonomy): Eukaryota > Metazoa > Arthropoda > Insecta > Lepidoptera > Noctuidae > Leucania > Leucania comma. The sequence continues at coordinate 2,925,396 of OY282477.1, read as the reverse complement.
TATTATTTTACGTCCTGTAAGATTCGCAAACAGATATTATACAAATCTGTTCTCACAGAGTCGTCGTGCAACTCAATCTGCTTTCCTATATTGTAAACGTTCACAACTACATAATTGATAAGCAATGAATATTCACAACGATCGAAACCTAATTGGTATAAGTTTGTGTGTACCTAGAACCGCAGTAAAGCAGAATTTATAATGAACTGGTATTCTGCCAAAAACCTTAAAGCTCTTCGGTAGCGAAGCGATAGCTTTTGAGAGGCGAACGTTCCGTCAACATTGAACCGCAGTAGAAGAGATATTTGCACAAAGACTAAAAGGAATTTGCAGTGGAAAACCCTAGGTCTCTGTAAGGTCTCTGTTTTAAGACCTATTATAAAATATCGTATTGTATTTTATTATGAAGATCTCATATTTAACTTCGGTAGAATGAATTTTTAAAATTCTTCTTAAGAGCTCGTACACACGAGCGGCATGTTGCCGACGGCAGAGGTAACTGCAGCCGTCGACGCGTCGGTGGCTGTTGTTGACGCGTCGACGACGGCCGTCGACATTCCAACAAATGAAGATCAGCGGCAGCCGTCGTGTGTGGCAAGGTCTACGGCTGCAGTCACCTCTGCCGTTGGCAACACGCCGCTCGTGTGTATGAGCTCTAAGACATCTACGGGTGCAATCATAGATATCCGTGGGTGCAATACAGAAACCATCGTTCGTGTATTTCATTACTTTGTGTGTGTCATGCACCTGGATATCTGAAGATAAAGTTTCGATACAGGTATAATATGTCAAGTCTTTGTTTGGCTAATTTTTGTTACTTAAATGTTTTTTTCTTAATATAATGCAAATGCAATTAAGTAATGTTTTAAAATTGTGTATTATTTTGTGAAATAAATAAAAGGTAAAATCTATTAAGTACTGCACTGCGAATAAACGGACCGCAGACCCTGAGTATACGGTTTTAATTTGAGTCGTTACCCCACGCGTTACCTAGATAAAGGGTTTTGACAGACAGACAGACAGATAAAAAAGTAATCCTATAAGGGTTATTTTATGGTGGGTTAAAATCTTCCAAGGAACATACCCCGCCCTTGGGCGGAGCGGAAGATAGTGTCAGACTCTTACTGACTAAATAACCGACCCCATTCCTTCGTTGCCTCTCATACCAGAACTGAGCCTTCTTTTCAGAAGCTGACCCTTGGCCCCGGTAGGCTTCGGCCCTGCCTGCTAGCAGACTGGGCCTCTATGGTTTGTAAGTATATACACGGTGTGGGAAGCTTACCGTCCGTTAAGTCAAAAATGAGTGAACGAGTTCACAAATATAAGGTTAGGTTAGCATCAAACTACAACATAAATTTAAAAAAAATAGCATATTGATCGAAAGGCATCCTCATCCACAAGTATAATTTAATGGTCTAACTCAAATAAATACAATTTGACTTTAACTTTGATTGTAGGATTTTGATTATTCAAAAAAAACATATTAATTTTTGCTAAAAGCCTTAATAAAATTGCGTAAAATCGAATAGAATAAAATTTATTGTACACCAAAAAAGTAACACAACTTATTACATCTATAGGTACTGGCGGTCTTATCGCTGACAGCGATATCTACCAGACAACCTTAGGATAGAACGTAAGAACTTAAACTAATAAAGGAGGTAGCCTGCGATGTACCGTTAACCAATTAATATACATATAAAATAATTTATATACCTTTATAAAAACACAATACATTACTTTAGATAATGAGTTTCTTGATTCTTTTGTAAATATTATTTATCGCATTCGCTCCGCCTTCATTGTGACGTGTGCCCTAATCCAGCGTCTAATGAAATTAGTTGCTACACTGGTTTGCTTGATGGCAGGAAGTGTAAACACTGCACTACACTTCCGAAGCTAGGCCAGCGACACGAATTAATTACACCGTGTTAATGGAAGGTGCAGGTGAGGCCAACTTTAGGGTCACTTTGACGAGAGTGTTTTGAGTGGGCTTGGAGTTTTGTGGAAAAGTTTAGGGTGAAAGTACATATGTTATTCTAAGTAATGTAATATTACTGCGGTGTTGTTGTCATGTTTAGTTTAATATTTATTTATTATCTTCATGGTGGTTTTCATCCTGGATGTTTTTTTTAATATAACTGACAATTATTTATAAAAAAAAAACTTAATTGTCATATTTTTGTTAAATAAATAGTCATCATCATCTTTTCAGCCAAAAGTCAGGTTAATTGGTCATTGAAAAGGTATGAAAAGTAATTACATAAATAGTAAATAGCAGTCTAAATAGGGATCACGGGCTTTGGTGGGACTGGAGCTGGAGCTGGAACTGGAGGATCCACTAAAGATGAGAAGGAATGGAGGGAGAGCATTGCCCAGAATGAGAAAAATATGCTGTCAGATGGTCACCTGTCACTTGACTGTTGATTTTCTAGTGAAATTATTAAGCAATGCAAAAAAATCGCATATTCCACAACTTTCACACAACGCCATCTAGTCCCAAACTAAGCAGAGCTTGTGCTATGAGTACTAGACAACTGATAAACATACTTGTATATTTCTAAATAGACATATTAGAGATAAATTACACCGTGTGGAGATCGAACCCATGACCTCATAGCAGTGAGGGGCACTGACCACTACACCAACAGGTCTGTCCTTATAATATTATCTAAACTATATCTTTTCTGCTCCAACTTTAATAGATTGTAGGCTAAAGAACAGGACATGTTAATATTCTCTAGTATCTGATAATCTGGGCAAAGGTAACAATGCTTTTAATCTTAAATGTCGCCTAGTCTACTGAATAAATATCCCTATCTTGAAGCCCAGTTTTACTTGAAACATCTCATTAAAACCTCGGACTTCTCCACCAACGAATAAAAAGGCATTCTAACAGTAAAAGAATAGAGTTTAGTTTTATTTGTTCAACTACCAAGTAAAATTACCCCATGTCTTTTATTTGCGATAGAGGGTCTCATTACCGATGTGCATGCATTACGAACACATCTACATAGACGAACACACATAAACGTCCTCTAATAACAAAATGAGTCTGTCCCTATTTTTGTAGGTACTTTTTTCCGTATTACATTTTGTATTTTTTGGCCTAGTATGGTAATGTCGCTAGTTATATTCAACGCGTTATATCGTCACTATGACAGTTGATTTCGGTGATTATAATATATTTTTTATTTAGGCTATAAAAATAAGTATGTTTTTCTAGGCCAATTCGTGCCAGTTTCTAAGGTAAACATCTAAGTCACCGCGCTGTCTCATATGTAGCTTGTTGTGACCTGTCTTGCGATTTCAGGTCACCAACTTTCTGAATGTTATTTTTTTTCACTAAGCATAGTTACAGTCATCCATATTAATGTTCCTAAGCACTGGGCTCACACCTCCTCTCTAGAAAAGGCAAAGAGCCAGTCCGCAGACCCAGTGCGGGTTGGTAGACGTAACAGTCTTCGAATATTTGGCTATAGGACATGCCGGTTTCCACACACTATTTTCTTTCACCGTTTTGAGAACAATAATGATAAAATAAATTACACGAAGTAAAGTGCCTGCCTAGATTTGAATCCACGACGTGCAGCTCGTAAGTCGGGGCCGTTACAACTAGGTTACTACTGCTCCATTTTTCACCGAGCCACGCTTTTGACGCTTTAACAGCTGTGCGGATTTAAATGTAACTTGCCAGACAATGACCTAGGAACTTACGTTGATGTGTTTAAATGTCAGTTGTGTGAAAGAAGATTAAGAAAGAAGGATGGAGCTATACACCCTTATTATATTAAAATTAAAAAATAAAGTACTTTTTTTAAATCTAATTAATTTACGCATGTACGAAATTAATTTCTTCAAGTAAACGTCAGCTGATCGAGGCCAATGAACTGTAGGTAGTTAGTACGCAACGACTGACAACTCGCTACAAGGTCATTGACTCGTTTACTTAAAGAAATCAATTTCATACATACATAATTTAATTCGAGTTTTAGAAAAAAGTACTTTATTTTTTAATTTTATCTTTATAAATCGATAGTGTTTCAAGTATCGAATCGATCCTCCACAATATTAAAACGACCAAAATTTAACGGTGTATAGCTCCATCCCTTTTACAGTTCAGTTTAGGTCCCAAAATGGATTGAGTTAAGAGCTCGTGATAACACTACTGAAGTTCTCGGTAAAGTTTCATACTATTCACAAATTGGCAATTTTTTAGGGACCACGTAACATTTGAAAGCAAAGTTGATTTCATTTATGAACTGCCAATAAAGCGCCTTATATCTATCAGCCATCTTGTTGTGCTTCCCGCCAAGCCCATGCACAATGCACGATTTGTATCACGATGAAGTTAACGTACGTCGATAATCTAAAATATTGAATAAACTAGTAGTAGAACACTAGACTTCTACTACAAAGAAATTTTAGACAGTTTAGCATTGTTAGAGTGCAACTGCACTTTTGACCCCTGACTGTACGTCAGAGCGGTCCTGCGTCGTGCGTGCTTGATCGTGTACAGGCTTGCTGAACAGCAGATTCGCCATTTGTAAACACACACTCTCAGAATAAGCGTTCGATTACATCTACTATTCTGGACACGCGCTTGATCGTGTGTAAGTATGCTACATTTTACATCGTGCATCGTGCATGGCGTTGGCGGGACAGTTTTATATGCCTATGTGAAATAAAATATTTCGGAACAAAATAAATTGATTTTTAAACTAATCAATAAATGTACGCAAAGAAATGTACACACCGTTAAATTTTGATCGTTTAACGGTGTGTACATTTCTCTCTGGCCCAGCTGACATTTACTTAAAGAAAATAATTTCATACATGCTTATATTAATTCGAGTTTTAGAAAAAAAAGTACTTTGTTTTTTTTATTTTATCTATACAAATCGATAGTGTTTTATGTACTGGATCGACCCTCCACGGGATTAAAACAATCAAAATTTAACGGTGTATATACGTACGACCAAGACAGTCGAGGACGCGTAGTATTTCACGTGCATCTCAATTAGATGTCAGGAAAACTGAAGAGGCCTATTAATGCCGATGCCTGCTGGAACTTGTAAAAGAATTAATTACCAACGTCCTGGAACGTAAAGAGTGACTGAAGGTGAGATTTAGTCAGTAAAAGTTTGACACGCCCTCTCACTCCACCGCAAAACGGGAGAATTCGTTGGATGATTTCCCACTCTACAAAAAAAGGTATGCTCACTTTCAAAGTATATCCTAACACTAATCAATCCTGTAATTAATAAGAACATAATTATGTAATATCTGGCAGTCTCTTAGTCTGGCAGATCTTCGATTAATTCGAGTAAACCCGCGGGCGATAACCAAAACCTGCATATAAATTACAAACTCTATGAAATATTCAATTTAGCCAGTTTACTACGTAGCAAAACAGTTTTATTACAATGTATTCAATACATACGCATTTCAGTATTCATGTACTCAACTGTTTATTTCCTGTTAAGAAGATTTATTATACCCAATGGTAGTAAATGGTATCACTTAATGTACTCTCTCTGACATTTATGCGAAGAATATTTATCACTAAATCTGTTATTTGGATTGAATTCAAAACAAGTCTAAATAAACAATGTTATTTATCTTTAATCAACATGTAACTGCGATAACGCACATCCTAATTATAAAATTTATTTACAATCATAATAATATAAGTACTGAAATTTTACTTAAATGCATTGGTCATTGTTTTTTTTAATTGGTTATCCTATATATAATGGGCGTTTTAAAACCACATTCGGTTTTGTGTATCTATACACGTAATCTAATTAAATCACGCTACTGACATAGTCCAGATCTATCAAAATAAGTAATTTTTGTATCCTAAAGTAATTAAGTTGTCTCGATAAAAAAAAAAACGTAAATCTGATCCTAACCACAGTATAAGTAACAGAGTAAGAGTACAACTAACTTACGATTCCAAACGTGTATATTTACGAAATTACATAAACGTACGTATGTACGTACGTTTACGTTCCGGTAATATTTGAAAGTTACATAAAATAATAAAGCTTGGTTTTCAAAAGGGTCTGGTAAAAACAAAAATATTGAATTATTACGGTGTATTATAGTTTTTTTTTTTTTATAAAAATAAAATTACTGTTACGGAGCCGCAAAGTCGGTCATAGATCCGGGTTGAGTTCATACAAAATAATCTGTTATTACTACCGGCTCTAAATATTATAAATTTTTTCCTTAACTCGGTACAAAAATGTTTTTTCTTTTAAACACGTAGAGCTTACTACATCTCGTATCAATGAATAAACATGAACGGAGGGAATTCGATTTGCGAACAAAAGGGCGACGATGAAAAATATCTAAAAATATAGTGAGCTAATTCTAAAAAATGCTGCGAATGGATTTCGCGTGGTTTTCCTAACCTTTCTATACGGATTTAGATTAGACTTTTTTTTTTTGTTCACTTGAAGTATTCTAAGCCAGCTTCATGAATATGGATAATTTGTGTAAAATTATAATAGTTTATGACTACACTAACTTCTAGCGTGAACGTAAGATTCTCCATACTAACTTTTAACCTCCGTTTCATACTTCGAATTTTCAAAAATCCCTTCCTAACGTATCTCTACGTCATAATAACTGTCTGCAAGTCAAATTTTAGCGCAATCCCTTCAGTAGTTTGAGCTGTGTTGATAGATCAAATAGTCAATAACGATTAATTTATACTCATGTATATACACCGTTTGATCGTTTTAATCCCGTGGAGGGTCAATCCGGTACATGAGACACTATCGATTTTTAAAGATAAAATAAAAAAATAAAGTACTTTTTTGTCGGTCGTTGCGTACTCACTACCTACAGGTCATCGAACTCACCCAGCTGACGTTTACTTAAGAGAAATTTAACATAATTTTAAGTTATATCTCTAATACAAAAGGTTACAGTTAACGGTTAGGCATATAAAAGGTTTATAGATACAACTGCAGTCCCTGCCCCAGTTGACTTCCTCACGCCCCAGCCACCGGAATCCCGATCCCGACATCCAGCCACCATAGGCGTGGGCTTGCGGATGGTGAACAATGGGTAGCTCGCCGTCGGGCCGTCTGGTAACCGTTCAAACCGAGCCCTAGTCTTAGACGGCGCGTACTGTTATAAGCGCGCCTCAAGGAGATGTCTAGCAGGGTCGAAGCCTACTGGGGCTGGGAAAGAAAACCCTGGGGCGCTGGAACGGAGGCAAATAAGGAACTTAGAAGTGGGTTTTAGTCGATAAAAATCTGACTGGCTCTCCTGCTTCGTGTTCATTCGTTACCTAATAAAAAAAGCCTTTGTACAATTCTTTCACGAAACAACAGTAACAATATCTTCATAATACTAATAATATCACTAAACCAACATCTCCAATCAGTGTAGCTGCCCAAGATTTGATAAATACCTTCACACCGCCGTCTATATAATTCTCCGGAGGTTTTCTGTCAAGATTAGAAGGATTAATGGCGCAAGTAGGATATTTGTCTTGTCTCAAACGCACTACTCAATGGACCGGTCAGAGTCGGAATGATTCATGACCCGCGCCAGGAAAAAAGAACTAAGATGGATTTTTGTTAGCGTTTCGTGAATGGAAATTATCGACGCCTAGGTTCATTTAGGCTCTCAGAAGCGTTGTGAGGCAGCGATAAATTTTGTTAGAATTTAAAAAGGGATCGACTTGGACCGATTGTTCTCGATTATGTTAAAATAATGGTTGTTTTTTTGGGGTGGGAATTTATCAAATTACATCTCCCGCTTTGGGTGGAGCGAGAAGTCATAGTTTTATTGACTAAAACGCGACCGTGCTCCTTAAAAGTGTCCATCCCGAAGTTAATTTTTAAACAACAGCTCTTGGGTGATTATGACGTTATTACACATTTTAATCTAGATATTTAGAAAACACATAACTTATGGATATTATCTAGGTTTTTATTTAAATGAAATCTTACATTTGTGTAAGACAAATTCTGTAAAGATCTCATGAACTTTAGCCCTTTAAATGACAATTGAAAAAACACAAATGAATAACAAAGACAAATTAATGTTACAAGTATTATTGTATGTAGTTTGTTATGATATAAATATAAATAGATAAAAATAATAAATAAATTATAGGTAATAATAGTATAAATAAATAAAAATACATAAAATTACTTGAAGTATAAATGCATGTTAATAGTATTAATGAGGAATATTTTATTAATTAAAAATTATTATTTATTTTATTGACAGATAAATATTAATATTATTGTTTAGCTAGGTAAGGTTAGTTTATTTTTTAATTAGATATAAATAAATAAATAATAACTAATAACTGCACTGTCGCATTGGGTAAAGAAAATAAAATTATAATAAAAAATATCGCACAAATAATGGATTTCTCTCATTTTCATACAGTTTTTAGGTGTGTGATCATAGTCATATTCTGTAATTTAAAAACGAGTAGGTACCTACGTTATGTTCAGCTTAAACATGTTTTAAGTACCTACTTTTATGTTGGTTTATATCATATTGACCTGCTAAACTTAGACATTAGTAGCCTTCATTTACCAGGTAATATGATATAAATCCATGTAATTAATTACTGCTTTTAGCGTCACACGATTTGGAGTGTGATAGGCATGTTTAAAAATAACTATTTAGTTTTATAGTCAGTTTTCATAACCCGAAGAATAGCTAAACTTAAGTGGAAGTAGGCAGGACACATTACTCGCGGAACAGAATGATAGTCGATGGAGACGAAAGGTTCTGGAAGACACAATGTTGGAAGGCCTCCCACAAGGTGGATCAATGACCTGGTGAGGGCCGCGGAAACTCGATGGATGCGAGATGCACAGTACCGTTCGTTATAGCGACACTTGGGGGAGGCTTATGACCTACAGTGGACGTCTTTCGGCTGAAATGATGATGATGAGTCAGTTTAAGTAACTTTGAGTTCCATTAAAATGCAAATGTCACATTCTAGAATCTATTTTTTAGCAGAATATGACAGTAACTGTCGTTATATTTTGTCAGCGAAGTTCGCCAATAAGGCTGACTAAATAATCACACTTTAGCAGTTTTCGTTTAGGTAGTCAATACTACAATAAAATTTTAAGTTCCATTTTACCGAAATGGCACTTGTTTTAATAATTCCACATATTATTATTATTATACCTATAGTTGTTTAAACACATGAAATACAACACTCGTTACACAAGAATCATTTTGTAAAATAATTAATACAATTACAGAACTTTTCTTGGAAATATATAATTCCATTACTGATCTTAATTCAATTTCAAATGAATCAAAGTTTTTATTTAAATTGATGAACCAATAAAATGAATAAACAGACCCGGATATTATTAGATAAAATGATTGAGATTTTTGTTTTGACAGCAACTGCTTAAAATAATCTTTTAATAAGCTGCTTGAAAAGAACAGGAAAAATAAATGCGAATTTAAATACAAATGAAAATACATTTAACTAAAAACCAATAAACAAAATCGTTTTAAAAGATTCAATTCGAATCATAAAACAAGACCAAAGTCTTTCATTGTAAAGTGTTCCTTTTTCAAAAGTACCTCGGAAGGTGCTCGAAACTCGAGAACCCGGGTAAAGTCTCGTACAAAGTCTTAGAGTCGAGAACGCTCGCATCATTTGTTCCACAATCTTTAGAGGCAAATGCAGCAGTGAGTTATTTTTCCTGGGGTCGTCGGTGGAAACGTAGTGTATTGTCGAACAATTTAGTTGTGTTTGCACTTTTTGACTTTTTTTCTTGAACTGGTAAACTATTGAGGCAGGAGCTTGTGAGCTTTTGAAGTTGAGCGTTAGAACTTCTTTTATCATTTAAGTCTCTCGCTGACATATGATTCAAAACCTTTTCTTTTTTTTTAAGGTGGGAATTTATCAAATGACTTCTTCTGCTCTAGGAGAGGGCGTGTTAGACTTTTAGTGACTGAAACCCACTGGTGTCTTTTAGTTGCTGTTTGCGTCCCAGAGCAATACTGTATATTTAATTTTTTTGGCTTACATTCTTGTGTTCCTGTGTTTTTATACTTTTATGTAAATGCTGGGACAGACAGCAAATGCAGGCGCAGCGCGGCTGGCAGACCAACGTGGACACTTTTAAAACTTCCGAAGAACCGGTGAGTAACACCATGGTTTTTTTTAAGGCGGGTGAAAATCATCCAATGACAACCCGCGCCCTTGGGCGGAGCGGGAGATAGTGTCAGACTCTTACTGACTAAAAAACCCACCCCGTTCCTTTTTTGCCTATCATACCGGGGCCGAGTCTTCTTTTCAGATGCCGACCCTTGGCTCCAGTAGGCTTCGACCCGTCTGCAGGGTCCCTACGTTTTGCTGACAACTCTTTGAGGCGCGCGGGATCAGTGCGCGCCATCGACGACTTGGGCTTGTTCCGGACGGTTACCGGACGATCGGACAGCGAGCTACCCATTGCTCGCCGTCCACAAGTCCGCGTCTATAGTAGCCGGAAGTCGATATTGGAATCCCGGCGGCGTCTGGAGCATGAGCGCCGTTGCCGCTGGCAAAAGACAGTATACACTTGGGCCATGGGTTTACTTCCAAAAGAAAAACCCGAGGTGCTGGAACGCAAAGGCAAGGAGGAAAGTTTAACACGCCTTCCCGCTCCACCCTAGAACAGAAGAAGCCATTGAATGGTTTCCACTTAAAAAAAAAAACAACAAGTATACAAGAAAAAAATCAAACCAAATAAAGTTACGGCCAGCATAATAAAATAAACTTGTTTTCACAAGTCATTCAAATTCCTTCAATTTCATGCAGCCCCGCGTTGACGCTCATGTCGTATTTAAACAGCTTTCGGACCTCTCAGGAGGTTCGAACCTCTGAATAAGTAAATTTGTTTTCGACTGAATCCCACGACACGAAACTTTGATCAGAGGGAAAGGTTATGACAGTTGAGTCATTATTTTCATGGTTGGCCTTTTAATTGGTTGATAATTTGATTTATTTAAGTGAATTTCAGTGATTATTATGCCTATTTAAGATAAATTTGTGTCGTAAACATTTTGGAGTTTAAGGTTTAGATTTTTCGTTTAGTATGATTGGTACGTTATTTGGTTTAATAATGGTGAATGGCCTGTTGGTCTAGTGGTTAGTGGCCCTGACTGCTAAGCCGGAGGTCGTGGGTTCGATTTCCACCCAGAACAAAAGTTTGTGTGTATAAGTATGTTTATCAGCTATCTAGTTCTCATAGCACACAAATTCTGCTTAGTTTGAGACTCAGTGGCGTTGTGTGATAGTTGTGGAATATTATATTATATGTTATTATAATATTAAAAGATTTTGTATACATGTACATTTTATTTAAAAAAAATAAGTATCACACATTTATACATATGAGGTAATTTGTTCTTAATATCAAAATATTTTTTTTTGGTAAATGCGTAGGAAAGTATATTCGAACCCTGTATTTTTTTTATTTTAACTTTCAGTTTGCCATTTTGTTCTGGCTAATCTTAGAAACTCTTATATCAAAACTCGATCCAGCCGTTTTGGAGATTACATAGCATAACATAAGCATGTTATGCTAAAAGTAAAGTCCCATGACTTTCACTGATGGAAAGCTGATGTTACAAAAACGGAGAGAAATTTAATAAAACAAGTCGTGAGCAACTGCTAATATGTATATTATAAAGACGGGCGTTTGTATGTATAAAGGTATGAGAGCCTACTGGGGCCAAGGCCTACTGGGGCCAAGGGTCGGCTTCTGAAAAGAAAGCTCGGCCCCGGTATGAAAGGCAACGAAGGAACGGGGCGGGTTTTTTAGTTAGTAAGAGTCTGACACTATCTCCCGCGCCGCCCAAGGGCGGGGACGTCATTGGATGATTTTCATCCACCATAAAAAAGTTATGAGTGTGTGTGTATTTTTACTCTGTCACACGTTAACGGCTAAATAGATTTGTATTTTGGCACATGAGAACACCAACTCCTCAAATAGGAAATATAAGATAGTTACTTTTTATCCAGAAGTAATTTTCCTTGGAATAATTGTATCCTTTCAAGCGGGCGAAATTACTGGCAGAAGTATTGTTTTTTAAATTCATTGAAACTAGTGCTTGACTGCGATCCCGCCTGATAGTAAGAAATTATACATTAGTTAGTATTATACCTACACTTAGAATCAAAACTCTAAACTTAGTAAGTATTAAATTGGTAGGTATTTTGAATAATGCGTCAAAAAATTTCTCCGTATTACTGTCGACTGGAAGTGTGCCCAAAAAACTGGCGACATTACCACGCTATATGGCAATACTTAATCTCTGACCGAGATAAAAACCAGCCCTTGAAACACGCAAAGTGTCAACCAGGCATTTTGATAAATCGTTTTTCCATTCAAGCTTATTATAAATTCTTTTTCGTTCTTTTTGATTATTGTACAGTATTTATAGAGCCTTAAATTTAGATATACATACAGATATAAAATAATATAACGGCAATATGTATACACGCCGGTATGTAGGTAGATAATATAATAATATATTCCACAACTATTACACAACGCCGTCTAGTCTCGAGCTAAGCAGAGCTTCTGTTATGATTACTAGACAACTGATGAATATAGTTATCTATTATATTTCTAAACGCATACATATCATAGATAAATTACACCCAGACACAGAACAAATGATCGTGCTCATCACACAAATATTTGTCCTAGGTAGTAATCGAACCCCCGGCTTCCGGCATAGCAGTCAGGATCACTAACTACTAGCCCAACAGGCCATTCAGTAGGTATATGGGATATTGTGCGTACTGATACATTTTGGTTTATAGGCTGTATAATAAGTATTATGATTTATCACGTATTTAATTTCTGTCAACGGTTTCGCCTGTTTGAAAATCGAAAATTTGTATAGGTTCCACGAATAAAAATATCCTAGGTTAAACCAGGCATAATTACGTGCCCCATTTGCAAAATTAAATTAATTTTAAAATGCATTTAAAATTACATAAAGTATAGATCGCTTAACTTGCGCTGTATAGTTTACATCGCCGTCATACTTATAAATTAACCAGATCGGCTCAAATAAGCACCAATTTTTTTAAGACACAACAGTAGAGGCCAAGCTTGCTTGCTGCAGGCAGGCAGGGTCGAAGCCTGCTGGGGTCAAGGGCCGTATTCTGAGAGGAAGGCTCAGCCCCGGCACTTTAGGCAACGAAGGAACGGGGTAGGTTTTTAGTCAGTAAAAGTCTGACACTACTTCCCGCTCCGCCCAAGAGCGGGATTTGTCATTGGATTATTTTACCTACCATAAAAAAAATCTTAGTTTTGCTTGTGAGACACGTTACCGACTGGGGCATGGATGCCATAGATTATCATAATCACTATTCCAGAACAAGATCTCTTATATACCATCCAAATTCATTCAGTCGTTTAGGAGCGAAGGAGTAACAAACATACGCACATTAAATTAAGTACCTATGCTTCCGTAGAGAACCCAAAGAAACCGTTCATCTTCCGGTATGGAAGTAGCCTGAGACATTTAGCGATAGTAGCTATTTATCACAGAAAGAATAATTTTCGTTATCCTGTGAGGAAATGGGAAGCGGTCGCTTCCTTCTTCAAAGCTGTGCCTAATGCTAGTGAAGGACATAGCTGCACACGTTAGGGATTGGGCATCCTCACGCTTCAGCCACCGCGACCCCGACAACCAGCGACCGTAGGCACGGGCTTGTGGACGACGAGCTAGTTGTGCAATTGAGCCTGAGTCGTCGACGGCGCGCCTCAAAGACATGTCAGCAAGCCGTAAGGGCCTAGCAGGGCCGATGCCCACTAGCATCGCTACGAATTTCTGAAAAGGAAACCTATGGTCCTATAATGCAGGAGGAGCTGGAGGACTCAGGTATGGTTTTAGTTAGTAAAAATCTGCCACGCCCTCCCGCTACGCCCAGAGCGGAAGAAGTCGACGGTAGATTTTGCACATAAAACAAAAATCAGTATTTCCACGAATTATTACAAAAAGACATATAATCTTATTTCCCTATTTAATAGCTAATTACACAGTTAGTACAACCATACGCACAAAAAGATTTGGCAACACATTCATAATGTGTACAGCTATGGAGTGGAATTCTCTGCTGAAGTCTGTATGCGTGATCTATCGTTGACTACATGAGATACTGATCGAACGCAAGTCTATCATTACCCGACTGCGCCAGAAGGAGGGTTATGTTTTTCGAGAGTATGTATGTATGTACGTATGTATGTATGTAAGTATGTATGTATGTATGTATGTATAATTGTTTGGCACGCTCTGCAGCCGGAACGGCTCGATGGATTTTAGATTGAGAGGTGTCGTTAGATTCGTATTTACTGTGAGAGTGACACTGGGTATATTTAAAAAAAAAAAACAAAATGGCGGATTTTTGCGACAAATTCAAATGTTTAGCACGCTCTGCGACCTGAACGGCTCGATGGATTTTAGTTTGAGAGGTGTCTTTAGATTCGTAATTACTTTGAAAGTGATATCGTAATAAAATAAAACTAAAAAAATAAAAAATAAAAAACGGTAATTTAAAAAACTAAAAAACCCGACTGCTTTTCTGAGCATTCATAAAAAGCCCTAAAACAAGAAAATCTGGCAGTCGGGACCCATTCTAGAAAGTCAGCCGTCTAGTCAATAGATTGGAGTAATCTGCAAGGTAATATAGGTATGTGCTCTCAATTCTAGGATGGGTCCCGACTGCCAGATTTTCTTGTTTTAGGGCTTTTTATGAATGCTCAGAAAAACAGTCGGGTTTTTTAGTTTTTTAAATTACCGTTTTTTATTTTAATCATTTTAAACATTAAAAAAAACAGGAAAAAATAATAAAACAGATAAACTTATAGGTAAAAATTACATTTACAAGTTACAATATCTTTTAATTAAATTAAGGTCTTAGTTAAGTAAACTATTTCTACAATGAAATGATTAAATAAATAAAATAAATAATTAGTGATCAATAACAAAAAATTACAGAACATGATTTTTGAAAATTCTGAATCGCCCTCAGTTACTTTGCGTTTATAATCCGGGCTTGTATCAAACATAAAATATACAGTTATTAATTCAATCAAAGCTAATATTTGCACACAATCACGACACTCAAACCCTAATTGCAGCAAACAGACATCGTGTACAAACCAATAATGATTGATACACTAAAATAACAATTTAATAAATATTTTAACCAGCTCTTTATGTCATGTTGTGAACCATTGTACACTCAAAGTACTGACTAATTATTAGGGTACATTGTTAGCGTTTCCAAATTACATTGTTTTAATTTGGAAACGTAATTAGTTAAATATTGTAATGTTAGTACCGTTTGCCACAAACACTGGTTGTTTTAGTTAATTTGTTGTTATTTTTTAGGTAAATATGTTTATCTATAATATATATTTCTCTCAAGTTGATATTATATTCAACAGCAATAACTTTTGAACAACTAATTGAAATAGTTATTAAACTCAGTTGTATAACTATAATAACGTCGACCCTCGACCCTGCTGGCCCTCCTACGGTTTTGCTGACAACTCCTTGAGGCGCGCGTGGACGCGCCGTCGACAACTTGGGCTCGGCCCAGAAGGTTACCGGAAAACCGGTCGGCCAGCGACCCATTGCTCACCGTCCGCAAGCACGATATAGATACTCGTAAATCTCTAATATATAAACTGCTCGTGTCACATTGTTTGTAACAAAACTCCTCCGAAACGGCTTGGCCGATTCTTATGAAATTTTGTGTGTATAATCAGTAAGTGTGGAAATAGGATGTAAACGATTTTTACCCTCCTACCTCCCATTTTTTCTTTGATAATTTGTAGCAACTTTGCGAGGTAGCTAGTGCATTATATAAACATTAACAACAAATTTCACTCTACAAAATTATTTGTTACCCCGTTTGGCGGTTAGTCAAAAATAAAATTCTTACTTTACTTTTTAGATTTTCAGTTTCACTTTTGTTAATGTCCGGAAGTGTAATCCTAGGGTGGTATGAAATTCTCATTAAGTTGTAGAAATATTCCCACAGACATGATAGCTACTGCGCCTTTGAGCAGTTCCCTCGACTGTCTTTCAATCAAAAAAACTACATAATTATAGAAAACTTTATATTTTAAATAATTTCCTAATTAAAGAAAAGAAAGATAAACAGTTTATTCATGCCAAACATGGCAAATACCTTAAAAAAAAAAACAATTCTATATAATAGTGCGAGGTATGCAACACATCCGCGCAAAACGACCAGCACCACGTACTAAAAGTATGTAACGGATAAATTCAGTAACACATAGTTTACCTACTTCGACTATTTACTTAAAAAAATACCTAGTTAAAATATACAATTATAATCATTAGCAATACTAAATAATTAGGTGAAATGAATTAACTATACGACAATAATTTTATTATACAGACAAAAAAATTAAACAGGTACTTATATTACCGCTCTTCTTCTCTCCTACCAATTGTAATGTCGCTGACCCCGATAGGGTCCATAATTGTTTCCATTTTTTATTATTTATTACCTGACATGTACAATTTACATTCTTCTTCTTCCTACCCTTGTCCCATATTACTTGGGGTCGGCTCAACACGTTTTTTTCTTCCACTCTATCCTGTCAGCCGTCACACTATCACTAACTTCCTTTTCTTTCATATCACTCCTCACACAATCCATCCATCTCTTCTTCGGCCTCCCTCTTCCTCTCCATCCATCTACTTGTAAACTCAGAACTCTTTTAGTAACATGTGTTTCATCCCTCCTCTTCACATGACCATACCGAGACAAACGATTTCCTTTCAACTTTTCAGTCACTGGCGCCACTTTCAAACTTCCTCTAATATACTCATTTCTCACTTTATCCATTTTCGTCACACCACACATCCATCTCAACATTCTCATCTCCGCTACATGCAGTCTTTTTTCATCCATCTTTTTCACAGCCCAACATTCTGATCCATACAGTATGACAGGTCTTATCACGGACTTGTAAATTTTACCCTTCAACTTGAGTGGCATCCGTGGGTCACAAGTACAATTTACATTATGGATTGCAATAAAGATTTGAGATTTGTTAGAAATGTACATATGTGTAGCAAGTTTGGACAGAAACACTTCACATGTTCAGTAGATGAATAGCTTTTTTTTAAAGTATGGGAAACTGCCTGTCCCATAAATACAGAATTATTATCAAAATAGAACTACCCTATAAAAAGTTAGGTATTCGCAGTAGGATCGGTGAAAAATGTAATGAAAACATTTATCCCCTATTTATTTAACCTATACGGTGGAACTTTATTTATGAGGCCACTTTCGAAGAATACCCGGTCACATGAAGAAAGAATTATCAATAAAGAAAGATGACCCAAGAACCTCCCTTTTATTTGTCAGTTAAAATGTAGTTACTACGGACCGTAGCCACAATGAGCCTTGGGAAAAAGCTTCAGATAAATTATGACAAAAAATGTTCATAAAAATGTAACCATACTGGTTGTTCTGTTGGTATTATTTTCAAGTTTGTTTCGGGAACAATCTATTCATAAAAAAAGCGAAATACCACTCACTAAATATATAATACCTAAAAACTTAAAATTTGGCAGGTAGGTTCTTTTTATAGGGTGTAGACATCGGCTAAGAACAGTTTTTACGAAACTGCACCCCTAAGGGGGTAAACCAGGGGTTGAAAGTTTATATGGAGAAATCTACTTTTACGCGGGCGGAGCTGCTGGCAAAAGTTAGTATCCAATGTGGTTATTACACCTTATTAGTTTTCATCTCTATTAGTTTTGTGAGTGTGTGTGTATATTCAGTACTTTTTACGTTCAAATAGATGTATTACGCTCTATGGAGTTTCTTTCTATTGTGTCTTTATAGGAAACAACCAATTGGAACCGTGCACTAGCTTCTTTATTTATTTATTAAAACTCCATGCAACACAAAAGTACAAAGGCGGACTTAATGCCTAAGGCATTCTCTACCAGTCAACCAAGGGTAGTGAAGAGAAAACATGGCAGGTGCATAAAATAAAAAAAAAGATTAATAAGAAAACAACGGCACAAATGTTTGTAAATAAAATAAACATACATGTATAATTCATATAATATAACCTACATATATATATATATATATATATATTATTTATAAAAAGTAAATGAAAGTAGTTTTTGAGATGACTCCACTATTTGTGTAGAAAATAATGCGGCAACTTCCGCTAAAATGCATACTGACTGGTGGCCGTCCTGATGTCGAGAGGAAGCGCATTCCACAGAAGTATGGACTGTATATGAAAGGAAGAATGAACAAAATCAGAAGTATGAGAAGGACAAAACAGTAGAAGATTGTTAGCTTTTGATGTTTTATATGTGTTGCAGTTGCTTCTGACGTTTTATAAGCGACCATGTAGGCCTATTTGAAAAAAATAAAAATCTGGCTCACAGGTCAACCGTGTACTGGAATAGCACAAAGCGCAAAACGCACAAAGCGTTTTGGGAACACTTTCATTGTGCGTACAGCTAAGGAATGGAATTCCCTGCCGGAGTCTGTGTTTGCACACTGTCTGGCTACAACCCGGGAATCTTTAATTCAAGAGTGAATAGGTTTCTTCTAGGTAAGCGCGCTCCATCGTCGACCGCATCGTCGGGTGTCGTCCATCAAGTGAGATAGCGGTCAAGCGCGAACCTATCAATAATAAAAAAAAATAGAATACTTATAATCCCAGGAGTATGTTCCCTTGGGATAATTGTTTACTTTCACGTGCGCGAAACGTCTTGCAGAAGCTTTTACTGACTAAAAACCCACTCCTGTTCCTTCTTTGTCTTCATTCCAGGGCCCCGGGGTTCACTTTTGCATAACCTGTGGCCTAGCCTAGCTAGACTTCCAAACATCGAAAACAATAAGAAAAACACAAATTCACATAAAAATAAGGAACAATCTTTCCCATAGGACCAATGTAACATTCAGCGGCAGAAAATCTAACAAACGGACATAACAAACAAAAACTTTTTAAATGTTCGCTGTACTATAACGTTCATTTTTTGGTAAGTTTCTTATTTTCAAAAAACGATATTAGGGATATTGATAACTTTTACGTGGCCGAAACGGTGGTGGTGGATTAAGGCCCATTCCCTCTCCTAGAAAGGAAGCCTGTGTCCCAGCAGTGGGAACATTAAAAAGGCTGATGATGATGAGGGATATTGATACTGAACAACAGACTTTTAAATGCAAGGGTATTACTTCGTATTGATGCCTAGAAATGAATACATAAACCTCTACTCCGTATGTATCAATTCGACGAAGTCCTCCTTCATCGTCGGCCACATCATTGCTTACCACCGTGTGAGATAGTGGTCAAACGCGAACCATGCATAATAAAAAAAAACATATTTACTCACATACTCAATACACCCAGATTAGGAACAGTTGTCTGTAGACCATACAAATATTTGTTCCGAACAAGAATAGAAGTCGCAACAGGCAGAGTAGCAGCCAAACGCTTAACAACAATAACAACAGCAATGACATAACAATAACAACAACAATAACAACACAACATACATTACATCAAACCTTAATAATAACATTGTCGTCTTCGAACCATTCAAGACAAATTTGTAAACAAAGCAAAAGGAGCATTATTACCAAAGAATTAAGCTCATTCAGGGGTAACAAGGTGGAAGACCAGTTGATGAAGCTCTAGCTATCTAACTCATCAAAGCTCCTATTTAGACCTTAGACCTAGTAAGCTGTAATTTTGTGCAAATGTATTTCGAAATTCGGTAAGAGGGATGGCAAAGTTGTATGAAACATTTATGTTTGTGGTTAGATCTGCTTCAAACTTAGTTTTACTTTTTAACATAATTATTTAGCATTTTTTAAAAGCTGGCAGTATGAAAATATGCGTCTAGAAAGACGTTATTGCTCTAGATTAGCATTTTCATGCGTCAAGAAAGACGTTATTGCTCCTAGCATTTTCAAGAGCCATTTTCGCGCTACATTCTACATAAGCCGCGAAGGATCGCAGAGAGCAGAAATTGGTTGCACGCAAGCATTCAAGATTCCTTCTCGCACGGAACAGAATGCAATAATGTGGTTCCGACGTGCTGCGGTGATTTCCTTTAAAGTGAATTATCTGAAGTTTGCGGTTTTTTTTAAGGTGGGAAATCATCCAATGATTTCTCCCGCAGCTTGCTTTCTTTCTTCTTCTTCACAGCCCTAGCGTAGCGGGCATCGGCCCTGCTGGGCCTCTACGGTTTACTGACATCTTTTTGAGAAGCGTGGATCACTATACGCTATCAACAACTGGGACTCGGCATCTGAAGTATACGTAATATTTTTATTATCATCTACTTTTGTAGATGTCTAAATTACTTTGAGACAAGTGATTAAGTCTCTTTGTAAGCTAACAGTAATGTTTTTCATCCGAAACCGTCCCATGCTCAATCTTGCAAGTTCCGTCTCCTCAATTGTTTTTCGAATTGGAAATCTAACACTACGTGGCTGGGAACTGATGGAGTACACTGCAAGAATGTGAAGTACCTCGAAGTGGTATTGTATAGACTTGTAGTATGTATTTTCACACAACACAAAATAGAAGGTTGAGTAAAAAAAGAACCTGTTGCTTCGTCTTATTTCTAACCACAACAAGAACAGAACAACACCCGTTTTTCTTCGCAGAACCGGCACGTCTTTATGTTTTTCTGCTGGTAGATTTGCGCTCATACAAAGCCTTGAACAAGATGTTATGATTAACCGTACCAGGTTGCCTCTAATCACCATCACCAGTAGTAGATCAGGCCACTACGTTCTCATTTCCGCCTTGTGCAGGCTCTCAATGTTCATGGTTTTTAGAAGATTACTGTGTCGTACTGCGGGAAGAAACAATCGGTTTTCACTATCGCCCAGAAGACGTGGTGGAGCATATGGTGGCGCTTGGGCACTTTCAGATACTCAACGAGGATATTCTCAGCGGTGACCTCTCACACCCAGTTCTGGTGCCTTTTGTGTTTTGTGTCGGTGACCAGGACCACAGTATCTTTCAAAAAAGCCCATGGCTCTAGCAGGCATCGACCCTACTGGGTCTCAACGTTTTTACTTCGAGGTGTGCGTGGATCACTCCGCGGCCGTCGACTGTGATTATGACCACAATTAAGCGTACTCTCAGTGTAAATTTTCTAGTAATTTTCTTTTTTCTTGCCACTTTATAAAGATGAACAGTTAAAAGGCTACCACCAATCTGCATGAATCACGGTGAATACAATTCCCGTTGAACAGCGCAACCGTGGAACACTTTATATCCCGTTTCCGAGGACTAAAATGACTTTGGCACTTTTAAAGCCACGGCTGTTAGTGGCAGTGGGTTGAAGGCGTGTCGAGTAGTTCTGTGGGTTTAACTTTGAAGTTTCTAATTGTAGTTCTATAAAGTTTTATTTGATTTATGATCCATCTACACAATGCTTTTAAAACAAAGACGCAATCTAGAAAGATAAAAAACCTTTTAAAACAAGGTAGTTTTATTTGTATTAAACTTTGGCTCTGATCGAGATTTACTCCTATATCGTGAGTGCCTTCACAAACATGTGAAATTTCAACTAAATGTAAGCCAATTTTTTTTTTTCGAACGGGAAACAAACCCAAAATACACCGCAGCAGTTGATAGCTCAACCACTGCGCCAAACATGCCGTCATCATTGAGCGTTACGGTGGTCTACGGGTAGACGCCGCGTTGTTAAGCAGTAAACATCATGTTGCCAATGAGTGGACATTGCGTTATTTTCGAAAAGATGAGAAGTTTGGCAGGGCTAGTAATAAAATAAAGGGAAGTGGTATGCTACCGATGCATCGTCCTCCAATCAACCATGGGGACCACTTGCAGACAGTGTGTCTTCTATTCGGAACATGCACGTAGGCAACGCAAGTCAGGCGTGCGAGCAACGGGTGATCACCGAATGATCCACTCTTCGTCTGCATGTGGTCAGTCCACAGGTAAGGCACTCTGGAGTTGATGAGCGTATACTCATAGCATAGCAGTGCTTGTTGGGTCTCGAGTCTCTAAAGAAATATATTCTTAAAAGTTGTTTTCAGAGGTACGGAGGAATCTCGGAGTATGTAATAAATGGTTACCCATCCACGGAACGACATCCTCAAGCATGGCTTCAAAATTGATATAGAAGAATTCCGGAGCGTGGAGGAGTAGCGGGCGGTGGCCTCCTCCTGCGAAGCAGAGGAGGCCGACCACATTAGGCAACGGCGCTCACGCCCCAGCCGCCGCCGGGATTCCGATCCCGATTTCGGGTCACTGTAGGAGCGGACTTGTGGACGGCGAATAATGCTCATAGTCCAACTGTCCGGTAACCGTCCGTACCAAGCCCAAGTTGTCGACGGCGCGCACTGTTCCCGCGCACCTCAAGGAGTTATCAGCAAACCGTAGAGGCCCAGCCTGCTAGCAGGCAGGGTCAAACCCTACTGGGTCCAATGGTTCGTTTCGGAAAGGAAGGCTCGGCCGTGGTATGAAATGCAACGAAGGAACGGGATGGTTTTTTTTAGTCAGTAAAAGTCTGACACTATCTCCCGCTAGGGCGGGAGATATCATTGGATTATGTTTACCCACTAAAAAAATAAATAAAAAGAAGCTATAGAAGTATTATTATTTAGTTATAGAGTACATATACTGCTTTGTTTAAATAATTTCTGTGTACTGTCAAATAGCCGTTAAACTTACATACATAAGTTGGTCCGCTCATCAGTAACTTCAACTACATTATTCTGAGTGATAATGGTGATGGTCGGTCGGAGTTTCCAACTTGCCATGTAGTCATACTGATGTGTAGATGCTCCCTGCCCAGTTTGTAAGCCAGTCTACTAACTATGTAACTTTTAAATACTTCAAATTCTGCTAAAGTCAAGTTCGTTCAGTTTTTTTTTTTCGAACAAAGTTTATCATGGAAACCGCGTGGTCAGATCTTTCGGAAAATAAAAAAAATATTCGATAAAGATGAACACAATTGAATAGGAAGTACTTGTTTCTGCCAATGGCTTCGCTTGCATAGAAATAGAAATTTATTCCATAAGTACAATGTACGTTTCCCCTGTATATAGAATAATTTTCTCTCGGGAATATTCCTATGATAATAAGTATCTGTGCGATATTACAAGACATGATTTAAACATGTGCTAAATTTCATCCTAATCCGTTCAGCTCTTTGAGCGTGATAGAGTAACAAACATACAGACACTTACCCATATAGACATACAAACTTCTTTCAAACATAATATGTATAATTACTACATAGTGTAAAACAAAGTCGCTTTCCGCTGTCATATGCTTAGATTTTTAAAACTACGCAATGGATTTTAATGTGTTTTTTTAACAGATAGAGTGATTCAAGAGGAAGTTTTATATGTATTATAGATGCATAATACGGGGCGCAACCAACCCGCACTGAGCCCGCGTGGTGGACTACGGCCCATTCCCTCTCCTAGAGACGAAGCCTGAGTCCCAGCAGTGGGAACATTAAAAAGGCTGATGATGATGACTACGGGGCGGTTCGCTAGTTATATAATGTGATGTTGATTTGAATTATTATAGTTTGATATGAATTCTTCTTTGATTTGGCAGTTTTTAAGATGGTATGGTATTCTAGAGAATAAAACATGTAGCGCCAACCCAAAATAAATTGGGATGAGGCCAAAAGAATTGACGGTGTGAATAAAATACCTGATGCTAAGGTTTCCTCATATGTATCTGACCTCAATCAAAACAATACGTGACGTTTTTACCTTTCATTTCAACATCTCTATAGTAACAAGGATATTCTTGTATCTACATATACCTATGTACACTTATAAATATGTGATGACTGGAATAATGCACACCCTTATACATACCTACCCCAATAAGATAAATAAATTTATTTATAATGAAATATATATATATATATATATATATATATATTTATAAAAGAAAGTCGTGTTAGTTACACTATTTGTAACTGAAGAACGGCTGAACCGATTTGGCTGAAAATTGTTGGGGAGGTAGCTTAGAACCAGGAAAAGGACATAGGAAACAAAACCTGCTCATTTACTGGTATAGGGTAGAGTAGAGTGAAGCGAGAGCGAAGCCGCGGGCAAAAGCTAATTTTACATATAGATAATGTTTTTTTAAAGAAATTAGTTATTCTAATAGTAGGGCACATAATATGGAAATCGATGTGCTACGTACACAAATACGCTAGCGAAGCAGGCAAGATTTATCTAATAAGAATTATCGTTAAATATACAAAATACGCTTGTCTAGAAGTAGCCTTTCCACTTTTAACTTGATGTCGCTATCAGAAAACACAGACCTCGGCAGGAAAATCCATTTATACTAATAAGAAATACAGGCCAGTGGCCCTGGAACGAAAGCAAAGACGGAAAACAAGTGGGTTTTAGTCGGTTTAGTCTGACACGCCCTCCCGCCCCGTCCAACAGCGGAAAAATTCATTGAATGATTTCCTACCTAAATAAAAAAGGCCCCGGTAGAAAATTCCACTCCTTGTATTCATATTTCGGGCTAGTGTTCGCAAATCCACGTCTAAAGCGAGTATTTTGCGTACGGGTGGGACAAATGCGTCAGTCAATCAACCCCAGCACCTCTAGGAAGGCCAGCAACACCTTGGTGTTACTGACCTATTTGCAGAGAATAGTTCTCGAAGTGCATTGTCCTATATCCAGCGACCACTAGGTAGCTTAGAAGCAGATGAACTGCTGTCTTGGACTCGAATTCTACTCAATTCATGTTTTCCCTACACGTTTTGTCCACCATGTCCCGACGGCGCATCGCCGTACGTGGTTTGATTATAGAACGAGCTTGGCGAGTTAAAATAACGTTTTTTTTTAAGTTTTGAAACCATCTGTACTGTTCATCTTAATGAAAATAATAAATCAGTACCACATTAATCCGCAATGAGAAAATTAAACCAGTAAAAAAAAAATGATTTATATGGCAAACCGCCTTTGAACTAGATTTCACTAGATATATATTAAACTACATTTATGATTACATTCACGCCATCAGTGGCGTAGCTAGGTAGACCAACTAATTAGAGGAAAAAAAATGGGTCTTCTTTTTTTCTTGAATAGTAAAATTGTCATGATTGTAAATCAGTCAATCTACTAAATATAATTCCAATCTATTTCTTTAAATAAGGGGTTTTTGGGGGCACCAGATATTCCACAACTATCACATAATGCCGTCTAGTCCCAAGCTAAGCAGAGCTTGTGTTATGGGTACTAGACAACTGATAAACTTACTTACATATTTCTAAATACATACATATTATAGATAAATTACACTCAGCCACAAAATAAATTATCGTGCTCATCACACGAAGGTGGGAATCGAACCCACGACCTCCGGCATAGCAGTCAGGGCCACTACCCACTAGACCAACAGGCCAGTCAAATTGAGGGACACAGAGCAGCCGCGCCCAGCTCTTCGGTAGCTACGCCATTGCACCCACTAGCAATATCAGCTACATCTATTACATAAATATATTACAGCACTCCCGCTTTCCCTTGATCGAATAAGAAGTAGGTTCACGACCCGACCTTCAGCTTCAAAAGTCGGTCGAATAAACAACTGTGGTGTATGTTTACCTTAAGATCGTGGATAGGAAGTGTTGAATGAAATAATAAATGCTAAGAGCAAAAGAAACAAAGCAGCAGTGGATTAACCTTGACGAAATTGAGTTGTGTTTTGAAGTAGCGTTTTTGATTGAAGTATGAATAATAAAAGCTGTTAATCAAAAGGCGATTTTGTATTTTATCGACAGTTTTCATCTTTATTTAGCTGGCAAATTCACAATTGTATTTCAATTAAAAAAAAAGTGCCCCGTGCTAAGAATTAAGCGAGAACTACACTAGACCGAAGCACAAGAGGGCCACACCTGATTTTACGAGGCCGTGCGTCGCGTCGCGTGGCGTGGACCTAATGTAGCTCTACAAGTCTAGTTGCCAAATAAAATTTATGGAGACGGATGCTCCGAAATTGACGTACGTGACCCAAGTGTGCACAATGACTTGTTCTGATTCGTGGGTGCGTTCATAAACTCACTTTATTATTATTATTTATAGGCTTGCACTTGACCACTATCTCACCCATAGAAAAATAAAATGCAGTTCTCATCAAATAGTATATGATGATGTGGTCAATGGTAGAGTATGCTTTCCTAGAAGTGACCTATTTATTATCCTATGTAGGATATCATTAGGAATATGCTAGCAGAGGAGGAGGCAGACCGCATCAGGCAAAGGCAACGGGGCGCTCGCCCCAGCCGCCGCCGGGATTCCGATCCCGATTTCGGGCTTGCGGACGGCGTGCAATGGGTAGCACGCTGTCCGATCGTCCAGTAAACGACCGGACCGAACCCAAGTCGTTGACGGCGCGTACTGTTCCCGTGCGCCTCAAGGAGCTGTCAGCAAACCATAGAGACCCAGCCTGCTAGCTGCAGGCAGGCAGGGTCGAAGCCTGCTGTGGTCATGGGTCAGCTTCCGAAAGGAATACCCGGCCCCAGCACGATAGGCAACGAAGGAACGGGGTAGGTATTTTAGTCAGTAAGAGTTTGACACTACTTCCCGGCGGAGTGGAAAGTAGTGTCAGACAAAGAACGGAAAAAAGGGAAAGAGGACAGAAGGGCGGCATTTGTCATTGGATGATTTTACCTAAAATAAAATAAAAAAATCATAAGGAATTTTCACTTCTACTTGCATGTCGCTGGTTTAATTCCTGCACAGAACAAATATTTGCGATACCTACAGATCGTTATTGCGGCTCTGGTTGTCTTAAATAAGTGGTTTTGTTTTTCATTGTACGTAAAGCTAAGGAGTGGAATTTCCTGCTGGAGTCTGTTGTCAAGAGTGAATAGGTTACTTCTAGGCAAGCGAGCTTCATCGTCGGCTATATCATCGCTTACCATCAAGTGAGAATCCGTACTATAAAAATAAACTTTAACTATAACTAAAAATCTACAAATAACTTTTGTCACCACCCGCAAAAAATACAACTCACACACAAAAAAAAAAAGCGCAATACAAATATCATTTAATAACAGAAATGCCCTCACCCTGCTGTCAACTGTAATGAAACACCTAGATTGAAGGCAATTAAAATTTCTGTACGCTGTCGCAATACGTTGAACAGTTTTCGGATGAAAACTGATGTATGGCGCGATTCATAAAGGCTGTCTGCCAATCAATGTTATGTTAAGAGCTTATTCCTTTTATTAAAAACAACTGAATAATTGGTTTGTGGAAAGCTTTGGAAAGGAAAATGAAAAATAATTTCAATGTTTTCTTTACGATGCATAAATGACTTCTGCCGAATGAATGTTTTCTCTCAGTAAGTAAACAAATATTTATAAATAAATTGTTTACTCCATTACTGTTAAATAATTGGACTACTTATTGGAACAATTTGCCTACAGAGGCCTTCCTATCCAATTATAATTTCGGTCTTTAAGTGAATAGGCTCGATTCATCATCAGCGATTGCATCACTGCTTACCATCAGCAGGATTATTGGCTAACTTTTTCAATACAGTTGACAGCCGGCATTTGATGTACACTAAACTTTTTTGTTAGCTCACAATTTCATAACTTTTGGTATTACGTATGACATCAAATGGCTAACAAACTACGGGGGATAAGTGGTACTAACAAAAATTAACGGTGCATATTGTCCCGGCTCTAGTTTTTATCGACTATTATACAACTAAGTTGAATATCGCATTTTCAGCTTAAAGCTCAACAATTTTAAAAGTGTCGATACAATAACATCTATCAAAACGTATTATGACGGATCCGGTACCGGTCCAAAGGTACCGGTGGATAATGACGTCTTATCAGTTGGTCACTAAAGATAGGCAATACGAAACTAGCTGTTTGACAGTTAAACGATGTACATTCTGCAAGTGATTTTCACTTGAGCTGTCAACAGAGTTACGTATAGCCCCACAAGTGGGATTGCAGTGAAGCACTAAGTACAAATTGGTTTTAATTTTACCATTGTAAAATAAATATCTATTCTATTCTATTATATTGTTGTATAATTAAAAAGTATATATATGGACAATGATGATCTTTAGCGGTCTTTTTCGGGATTGAGCGTTATCCATTAACGGACGAAGTAGAAACTGATTCTGTGGTCTCCGTTCAGTCGTGTACAAAGTATTCATTAAATGATCACTGTTCTTCATCATTCGGAAGTACCATGGGGTTCCTCCCTTTGTAGAAATCAACTAGGAAAATCATACACCGTTAAATTTTGGTCGTTTTAATCCCGCGGAAGGCCGATTCGGTACATGAAACTATCGATTTGTAAAGAGAAAATTAAAAAATAAAGTACTTTGTTTTCAAACTCGAATTAATTTACGCATGTACGAAATTAATTTCTTCAAGTAAACGTCAGCTGAGCGAGGCCAATAAAACTGTAGGTAGTTAGTACGCAACGACCGACAACTATCTACAAGGTCGTTGACTTGTTTACTTAAAGAAATTAATTACGTATATGCGTATATAAATTTTATCTTTATAAATCGATAGTGTTTCATGTACTGGATCGATCCTCCGCGGGAATAAAACGACCAAAATTTTACGGTGTATATTCGTATATAATGCTACTAATAGTATAAATGCAGTTGGATGTACGGTTAGTCAGAAACAGCCGGATAAATTTGAACGTAATTGGTAAGGGTAGATCATGTCTTGGAATAGCACAAAAGATACGTCATTTACTTTAATTTTCTAATTACATACATATATGCGAGTAAAACCGCTGCCAGAAGCTATTATCTATATATTTCTTACTCATAGTAACTTCAGACGTTTTAGCTAAAAAATACAAGCAAAATTCAAAGAGAAGGCAAATTACTCAGAAAAAGGGACATTTTTGACACACGCTTTAGACATTTTACTTCCATTCAAGTCTAAAAACATTCCTCTTCTGATGATATTTATTGTAAATGTAGGCACATTCAAAACATTAACTTTTTTCCTCCGTCTTACAGAGTAAGCTGAGGCAATCAATCAAGTGCTAGCATCGGAGGTCGCACTCCATGTTAACAGATTGCGCGATAACTCAGGACCTACGTGTTGCTGGTGATACCTATCCACATACTTGTTGGTTTTATAAAAATAGGTTAAGTAGGGAATCTGCTGAAAAGCTAATTTTCAAAATCGATTAGGGCTGCGTATTTTTAGGTCGTGTAAAGACTGGATGTGTTTCTAAACAGCGGGGCCCCTCGAGATAGAGCGACAAAACTAGTGGCATTAATAATATTCCACAACCATCACACAACGCCGTCTAGTCTCAAGCAAAGTAGAGCTTGTGTTATGGGTACTAGACAACTAATAAACATACTAATATATTTCTAAATACATACATATTATAGATAAATTACACCCAGACACAGAACAAATGATCGTGCTCATCACACAAACATTTGTCCTGGGTGGGAATCGAACCCACGATCTCCGGCTTAACAGTCAGGTCCACTAACCACTATACCAACAGGCCAGTCGAGTCATTGCTTTGCTTGTTTAATGTACCTCACGAATTTACTTTTAAAATCCAACTTACCTCAACCATTTTGATAGAAATTATGATTAAACGCCTTGTATATCCAGCGGGGCCCTCGGTTATATTACGCTCGGAGTACATAAGAGTAATACTGATCGTAAGTTGCACCAATGTACCTCTTGATTCATGTATTAACTTCTAGGAATCTTTAACAAGACAGGAGAAATTCACCAGGAAAAATTTGTCGATCTAGCGGGGCCCTTTGTAATCCGAGTTCATACGTGCAAAAAAAGTCTCAAGGGCCCGCTGGATAGAAACACATTGAAGATTGGTGTGGTGGCGTTATTTCAATCATACTAAACGAATATAATACAAGTGATTAGTATGTATGTTTTTACTTCTTCATACTCATTCGGCTGAACGGAATTGAATGACATTTTACACATGGGTAAATCATGTCTTAGGATAGCACACATGATACTTTTACCCCAGGAGTATGTTCCCTAAGGTTGATTTTATTTTCTGATATAATCTAGTAGTTAACTGCGATCCCACCGGATGGTAAGGAGTGATGCAGTCGTCTTCAAGGTTAGAGTAAATAGGCTCATAATAGTTTATTAAGAGCATATTCACTCTAGCCTTGAAATCAACTAAATGATAACTTTATTAATTTATTTTATTTTTCTACTTTCACGTAAGCGTAGCCACTTGTATCACCGGGTTTACTATATTTTAGCACAATCAGTTGGATGGAAGCCTATTACGTTCCTAATTTCTTTTTAAATTGGGAAATTATCAAATAACTTCTTTCGGTCTAGGCGGAATGGGAGGGAGTATCAGTCTTGTACATACTGACTAAAACTCACTCTGTTCCATCTGTTGCTCTTCTCTCGAGAGCTACGGTAATTCCTTCGAACAATCCACAGCCCTGGCAGGCGTCAGTTTTTGAGGTGCACGTAAAACACCTGGGCGTGCTCTTTACCGGACGACCGGATAGCAAACTACACATTACTTGCGGTCTGCAAGCCCGTGGCTAAGTTGACCGGAGATCGATCTGCAACTTCGAACCCGGCTGTCTGCGGTGAGGATTACGTTCTCAGTGCTGGTACATAGGCCTCCTTTCTGGGAAAAGGAGTGGCTCATACAGCAACAAATGGGTTCAGTGTGAATTAGTAGATACTTATCAGGTCTAGAAAATCTCAAGATGGTTTCTTATACCGTTTTTGGAGCAGTAGTAGTAAAATAAATTTAACAAGGTAAAGCGCCTGTCTGGGTTTGAATTCACAACCTACAACTCTTAAGTCGAGGCCGTAACTACTTCTTTTTTAAGTGGGAAAATCATCCAATGCGCGAGATAGTATCAGACTTTTTACTGACTAAAAATCCACTCCTGTTTCTTCTTTGCTTTCGTTCCAGGGCCCCGGAGTTCACTTTCACATTACCCATAGCCCAGTACGCTTCAACCCTACTGAGCCCCTACGGTTTGCTGACATCTCCTTGAGGCGCGTTTGGAACAATACGCGCCATCGACGACTTAGGCTTGGTCCGGACGGTTACCGGACAGTCGGACGGCGAGTTACCCATTGCTTGCCGTCCACTAGCCCGCGCCTACGGTGGCCGGAAATCGGGATCGGAATCCATACGGTGGCTGGGGCGTGAGGGTCGTTGCCTCACGCTTGTGGCCTCCTCCTTTGCTAGCATTACTGCTTCGCAGATGGAGTAGAGCGCCTGTCATTCCTCCCCGACGCTGTTACCACTGGGTTACTACTAGTCCTCGATAAAATGGTTTTAATCTAGATAACTGTACATATTTTATAGATAGGCAATAATAACCGCTTTCATTGTCTCCATCAGTGTAAGCGTTTCGTAATAAATCAAAATCCTTTGACATTATCTAGATTAAGTTAAAGAACTTTGGTGGAAGTTAAATTGAACTACCTACTAGGCAGTAGATCTAAATTGTATTGAAACCGATAACGACTTTTAAAAGTTTACAGTAACACCATCAGTTAATGACAAAAATAATCTAATAATAAGTACAATTATTCTAAATCTCTCTTATAATATTCCGACTGCTGAAACTCAAGCCTGTGAGAGTGAATTGACCGTAAATCATCACAGAATACACAAGTTCGGTTATATTCGGATGAATTCGGAACTGAAATTCGGATTTCTAGTTTCCAGAAACTCTCACCTTGTTCTCAGGCAGATACCAAGTACTTAACATCCCAGCATCCTATTAGCTTGAGTACAAACTCAGAATTCTGTAAACAAACGGAATACGCTCGTTAACAAGACTTTAATGTAATGAAACATCTTCATAGTATAGAAACGGAATAGTTTTATCAGTATTGGTGTTATTTCTCTGTACCGACGGGATCCTATCAGTTAACTAAACTGACGTGTTTCAAGAATCTGTTGAAAGTTTTTGATTGAAAATCTATCCATTGGTAATACCTGCAACATTATTCGAAGACAAAAAATGTTGACGAGCTGGTACACTGTAAGTTTTGTTATAATGGTTGTTTCCATAATAATGTAATGGAGAATAAAAGCTGAAGAGTTTGAGTTTGAGCTGCTATTGTTTCGAGTTTGAAAATTGTTTCAGTGTTGTATAGCCCATTTATTGAGGAAGGCTATAAAATATTTTATAGTTGTATGTTACCGCAGCTTTGAATTGCAAAGAGCAATTACACATGGCTGAGTTTTAGGCAGTATAAGACTGATAATTATCCACGCATTAATCAGATGCTTATCGGAAGACGTGGTTAAAAGACCTGAAGAAAAGGTGTATCGATGAGCTGATTCGAGTCAGGGAATCCTTAGATTAAATCAAAACAGCGAAAGATCGGTGACTCGTCTTTAGCTCGTGGAGCGCTGAAATTGTGCCTATATGGCCCGATTGTGCCTATAGCGCCGGCTCTTATCTCTGTCCTTTTCTATCACGTATTTGATAGATGATACATAATTGAACATAGATGTGTGAGTTTCAAGACCAGGTTTTCATATTGCGATCTTAGCGCGTAACCAATCTTGTATAAATGCGAGAATCCGATGAATGAGAAACGCATAGAACCAATCGTTGTTAGCTACACTTGATTAGTGGACGTCTTTAAAAAAAATGATGGTCTTAGGATATCTTCTATGTAAAAATTATACAGAGCTTGTTTTAGTATTTCTTTTCAAAAGAATCAGCATGACAACACAGACCACATCTAGTTTTCTCTAAAAAAACCCAGCCTACGTATCTATATACATAATTCAACTCTTGCCTTTTTCAATCCTCAGCCCACAATAATTTCCAGGCGCTGCTCCGAGGCAGCAATATAAGGCACACTTTAAACCAGATCAACAT
The DNA here is from genome assembly GCA_958295575.1 of Leucania comma. Classification (NCBI taxonomy): domain Eukaryota; kingdom Metazoa; phylum Arthropoda; class Insecta; order Lepidoptera; family Noctuidae; genus Leucania; species Leucania comma. Next base: position 2,892,454 of record OY282477.1, on the reverse strand, counting down.
AGGAATGCGGTAACATTGTCATAAAATCACAAGGATTTTCTAAGAAATTTCCTCTTGCGTAGTCTCTAGCGAGTCTTCAAGCGTGGTTCAGTGCTGCCCTCTATCAAAATACTACGGAGTGTTGCTTAGGGGCAAGTGAATCATGTTTATTAAGGCAGCACACCGAAGAACCCAAAATAACCTCTACTCTTGACTTTTATATGACCCGCTTGTAAACTTAGGAAAGCTAGAATTTAGGTTTTTTCTCTTAATATTTTTTCTTCAGTAAGACCCAGGTGTCCTGTTTTTTCCGTGATGTATTTTATCCAATTTTCTTAAAGCTTTAATGAAAATTGGATTAAGAAGAGATATTGAAAACGTGATCTTCTGTGATGTGCGTCTTCGAAGCCTGTATCTGAGGCCTTATCTGTTTACCTTATTTTCGAGTGTTAAAATAACGGTTATTCTAAGAGCTTTTGTGTTCGTCACGGAGAAAATATCTTTGGCCTTGAGAAGATTATTAATATTGTTACCTGTCTTTAGTGTTTGTTTTACTATAGCCTATTTTATCTAGCCACACTTTTCACCTTTTGCAAGCTCGTGCTTCTCCTACCTGTTCTGAAAATCTATCTATTTCGATTCTCTATCATCTCTAAAACCAGTAAACAAAAATTCTAATAGTTTGGCAGTTCTTATTTTGGTCCACTATTCAGCCAGTAGCTTTATTTAAACACACACACAAACATACATTCAAACTTATATCTGTATCTAGAAAACTATTATGTCAAAATACTTTTTTGCGGAATAAACTGCGGAACTCTATTACCTATGTAAATAGTTATTTTCAATAGTTATTGACATAAGTAAACACTAAGAACACCACAGTTTTTTAAGATCAAAGTCACATTAAATAATCAGTAATCAATAATAAGCTATTAACTATTGTGACAACTTAAAATTTCATATTCCGAAAAACTGTAGGAACTCAGAATTCATGTTCTGCGTGGTATTCACGAGCCATGTTCAGATTATAGTAGTTCTAACCTTGTAATTATATTACAGCGAACACCTACCCGCTAATTACTTCGACAGTTTCAACTGCCGCAGTGTTGGGGAGTTTCTAAACCGATGAATCTGCGAAATTGTAGGTCGATAACAAAACAAGACGAAATTAGCGAACGCAAATTGGGAACCTACTAAATCTAGTTCGAGGAGTTGTCCACGTGGTTCGTGTTTGTGGAAAATAAGTTTAACTAAAATGGACGTCATTGCTATAGTTACGCGCAGCCTCCCTCTGTGCAGGTCTTCAATTGAGACCCAAAAATCTGTTACTATTTATGGTTCAACTTATATACCTCATATTGTACATGCTGGACATTCCAAGTGTACCAATTGAGCTCGACAAAAGGATGTGCGATTAACGCTTGTGCGACAAAACTGTCCTGCGACTTACCATAGATCGACACACTGCAGCTCAACATCACGCTGGTGATTTTGAGCGATTGTTCGACAGCTACGGTAGCGCGACAAACAATTGTTTGATTACTACGTCTGTGACTTTGTGTAACTTCTAGACAAGCGTGCTCCATCGTTGACTTCATCGTGTTTACCATCACGTGAGATAGTGGTCAAACGCGAGCTTATCCCTTATATAAAACTTGGCAAGAGCGAGTCGTTCTCGCGCACTGAGGGTTCCGTACAAACTAACCTATGAAAACGATTCAATTCCGAAATCGAGTCTCGAAGGTTTTACCGAATAGTATAAAAGTTTTTTTTTTGTGACGTCACTACAAATTTACACTTCTCAGATTGTTTCCTATACTTGTGCTATAAGAGCTTGCGACATGGTAAATTTCAGAATTCTTGGTCAACTGGAAGTAGCCTTTGAATATTGATTTCCTTGAAAGTGTCGAAATATGCGTTTTTTTTTTGCGACGTGGCCATAATTATTATTTTTTCCTTGACACACAGACAGACAAGCGGACAGTAAAGCTTTCCTCTTGAGGTACGGAACCCTACGAAGAAATCGATAGTGTTTCACTTCAACGCGTACTGGATCTTGTTTTCGACTCTGCTTCCTTTCTTTGTTTTGTTCCGGAAATTGGAATCGTTCTCATTTCAACGCATTCTTGCGCGTTTGATAATACACGCGTCAGTGAATAGACCCACGTCATTCTGTTCATGATTCTAGCGAAAAGCTCACGCTCACGTCAATCTTCTTTAAGCGTTTCTTGTGTTGGAATGTGCCCATTTTGTGCCCAAAATGTCATTTTTTTATTACATTATTATCATAAACGCGAAAGCTTATGAGTATGTATGTTTGTTACTTCTTCATGTTCGAATGGCTGAATGGATTTGGATGATATTTGATATATTGTAGTAAAAAGTATTCTTTTAAATTTTTGTTTACTTTTACATTTGTACCAAATGCAACCACATTTTATTATTATTATTTCCTTTATTTCTTGTATTACATATTTTATACATTTTTAAATATTTTTAACATATATATATGTATATATAAAAAAAAACATTTAAAAATATAAAAAATAGTGTCCCACCGGTATCGGGAACAGGGTCCAAGCTACCGGCGGTCAGGGCTCCAGAGAAAGGAACCTCCTAACAATACGAGCCGTGTCCAGGAGTACCGCTTTCTGAATCAAGCCCTTGATCCAGCCGCCTAACGAGAGCCTCCTAAGGTGTTGGTCGAGGCTCTTGGCTATTAAGCCATTACCCGACACGACTATCGGTACAATGATCGCCGAATCCACTTCCCACATGTCGACAACCTCGCGAGCCAAGTCAATATACTTGATTTGTTTATCTTTCTCGGCTTTCACGAGGTTCTCGTCATGCGGAACGGATATGTCAACAATCATTGCACGCCTCTCGTTTCGGTCCACCACCACTATATCAGGCTTATTGGCTACAATAGTCCTGTCAGTGATGATGGACCGATCCCAGTACAACGTGATATGACCATTATCAAGAACTGGGTCGGGCTCATACCTGTAGTACGGCACTTCCGATCCCACAAGAGAGTATTTCAAAGCAAGTTGCTGATGGATAACCTTGGCTACAAGGTTGTGCCTATGCAAATACTCGCCGTTAGCCAGACGAGAACAACCGGAGATAATGTGACGAATTGATTCTCCCGGCCGGTGACATGCCCGACAGATGTCAACCGTGCCGTCCTTCACAATAAATCTCCGGTAGTTATTCGTCATGATAACTTCGTCCATAATTGCACAGATAAAACCTTCGGTTTCCCCAAAGAGGTCACCGAAACGCAGCCAAGCTACGGACGCCAATTGGTCTACATCGGGCCTGTGAAGGGCCCGGAAAAAGCGTCCGTGAAGTTCCTTGCTCTGCCATACTTCCCTGCGATCGTCAGTGTCAAGCACTACCGGTTTGCGCCTTATTATTATTATTATTATATACTTTATTGCACACAATAATTTAACAAAGTACAAACATAATTCTCAAAGAAGTGTACAATAGGCGGTCTTATCGCACAGGGCAATTTCTTACAGACAACCTTTGGATGGACTGTAAGAGAGGAAAAGAGTTAGGGCTGTCAGTGTGCAACAACATAAGTAATATAAATAGCAATGCAATAAAAATTATATATAATACATGTATAAAATATCAAATAATATACTAATAAATATATATGTATATTTAAGAAAGGAGAAGAAAAATTAAAGTGATAGGTAATCCTCCTTCACCATTTTTTTGAACGTCGGAAGCGTTTGGGCACGCCTCACTTCTATGGGTAATGCATTCCACAAACGAGCTGCTTGTACAGTAAACGATTTATCAAAGAACGAGGTGGAATGCATTTGAATACTAAGTTTTAGATTTTCCGATGATCTCAAGGACCTAGAATGTGTGTCACAGAGGAACTGAAAGCGTTCTTTAAGATAAAGAGGAGTCAAAGGATTAAAAAGCACATTGTAAAGCAGAGAAAGTATGTGAGCATTCCGGCGAAGGCGAATAGGAAGCCATTTGAGCTGAGTACGAAATTCAGAAACATGGAATGAATTGGTGCTGGTTAAGATCAAGATAGCTGGCGTCAGCTTAGTCCAGAATTGGAAGAAGAAGAGATTGTGCTATCGCAGTTTTTGTAGTGATGGGAAGAAAATTGCGAAGGCGCCTTAAGGAGCCCGCTGAAGCAAACAGTTTACGACTAACTTCCTGCAGCTGTTTAGTCCAGGAAAGAGTGCTGTCAATATAAATCCCCAAATTCTTCACCGTGTGAGTTATAGGAACCAGCCAATCTGTCCATTCCAGGTACATATACAAAATTGCCGAAATTGGTAACTAGTGAACGATACTTAAACACGTGATTGTAGTCGTGATAACAAACAACTTTTACTATAGGAGCAAACCTAAAATCTTGAAAAATATCTGCAAGTTAGTACGAGTACATTTACGTTCGCCTAACTGGTCCAAATGTATTGAGTTTGCCTGATTTTTTTGCAATTTCAGCTTCGGACTAATAGTAAAAGTTGTTTGTTATCATGACTACAATAACGTGTTTAAGTATCGTTCACCAATCACTCTATATAAATAGTATAATTTATATGGGTAGTACGTTGCCCACAATAATAATTACGCCTATATGGTAGATGAGTTCACTAACATGCAAACTGACATTCACATAAGACCTAGACCTGAAACAAATATCTGTAGGTCAAAAATGCGAGAATCCAACACGTGAGTACAATACGGCCGACAAATCTTGGCGAGTCTGAAGTTAGGCTCTGCGAACTTTAAGGCTAAAAAAAATATTTAAAAAATGGTTTAAAAATATTATTAGTACTATATATATACATTCTATAGTAAATAAAACGAAATATATCCACAAGAAATCTCCCAGTACAGACGCCAGCACGTTAATCTACCCCAAGCTGCCAAATTTTACCAATCGAACATTAACCTTCACGAATTGTGATAAGGTTGAAAATCTATTAAAGAAATTTGACAGATTGTGATAGGTTGATGTGCTGGCGTCTGTACATACGAGTAGATTGATAGAATAAACTTAACCATTAGTCCCTATAGAAGTTTGTATTAGCCTTCAAACCACAATGTACAATAGTTGCTTGACAAGCACCTACTATGCATTGTATCTGTACCTGTGGCTTAATCCACCTGTTCATCGAAACACTGCGACTAGTTTCGTATTCAAATGGAATCCTTTATCATAAGCGGCTTAACTTCTCACGTAGCGAAATCGGCAACCAAAAATGAACATGAGTTAATGGCGGTAGAGATGTAACGGAAGCGATTATGTTTTCTCTTCACCACTCTTGGTTCACTGGTAGAGAATGCCTAAGGTATTAATTCAGCCTTTGCAACTGCTTTGTGTTGCATAAAGTTTTAAAAATATATCAGAACTGAATTCCGGACGGCGAGCAATGGATAGCTCGCCGTCCGATCGTCCGGTAACCGTCCGGACCGAGTCCAAGTCGTCGACGGCGCTTATTGTTCCACTCGCGCCTCAAGGAGATGTCAGCAAAACATAGAGGCTCAGTAGGGTCGAAGCTTACTGGGGCCAAGGATCTGCTTCTGAAAGGAAGGCTCGGCCGTGGTATACACTGCGTGTTGCGAGTTCGATTCCCGCCCGGAACAAATATCTGTATGACCTACTAATAATTGTCCCTTGTCTGGTATGATGATTTTCACCCACTACAAAAAAAAAATGTTTTTCAAGTTTTTATTTAATACACTATCGTTTATTTATACACTATAGTTTAATACACTATCGTTTATTTATACACTATAGTTTAATACACTATCGTTTATTTATACACTATAGTTTAATACACTATCGTTTATTTACGTTAAATTATAGCTATGGCGACGGTTCTTATGTATAATATATGTTTGTTACTCTTTAACGCTCAAACTTCTGAATATAAAATATACAACAAATATAAAACAGACAAATTTCAAATATAGACGAAATTTGAAAATTTGGCACACTGGTAGACTGAGTCCTGGAAACGCACATCTTTTTTTTTCAAAAGTATCTTCTCTAATTTTCCTTTCACGCGAGCGAAGCCGTTGTCATTAGCTAATAAGCAAAATATGACGAGAAAAACTTAACATGAAAACTTTCCAGCTGTTTTCAAATTACTAACCTCCTTTCTGTATACCTTAGAACGTCTTCAGCTTATCAATTCCGCATACCACAATTGCGTATTGCGTAACCTGCGAATAGCATAACGTCCATATTGGCACGCCGCCATACTGCCGACTATTCCGGGCGTCGACCTCCTTACGTGCGTTCAAAACAATAGGTTTTATAACAATTGTGACATAATGTCTCTTCGTACTTCAGAAAAAACAGGCCAGACTATTTTGAAGAAAAACGTATGAGTTTTATGGAGCTGATGTCGTTGTTTGATTAAGTTTTTTTTAACTATTTGTTTTGAGCATTTTGAAGCTTGTTTGTTTGATTGTCAGTTCTTTGTGTGTGTAAGTGTGGAAATTATCCAATGACTTCTCCTGTTTTGGGCGGAGCGGGAGGGCGTGTCAGACTTTTACTGACTAAACCCACGCCTGTGTCCTTCAGTTGTCTTTTGCGTGCTAGGACTACGGGTTTCCATTTCAGAAATTCGCCGCGGTCCTAGGTAGCGGGCATTGACCTTGCTAGGCCCCTTCGGTTTGCTGACTTCACTTTGAGGAGCACATGGATCACTACGCGCTGTTGACGACTAGGCTCGGTCAGACGTCTATTATGTAAAATACAGATACATTCACTGAAAAACAAAACGGATTATCACAAGAAAATTGAGATACCGCTTTCTGCTTTCCGCTTCTCATCTTGTCCAAGAAATATTTCATGCGTCACTTTGCGAATTAGAGCTGTCAAATCAGTTGAATTAAAACTTGAAAACAAGTTTAGACAGCAGTTCAAAATAAGCCAACTGTAAACACGTCGGGGTTTTGATTTGACGTGTTTGTTCTTTTAGAGAAGGATGGTTAAATAAACACTATTCAATTTTGGTCGTTTTAATCCCGCGGAGGGTTGAAACAGTACATGAAATACTATCGATTTGTAAAGAAAAAATAAAGTACTTTTTTTCAAAAATTCGAATTAATATACGCATATACGAAATTAATTTCTTTAAGTAAACGAGTCAATGACCTTGTAGTTAGTTGTCGGTAGTTGGTACTAACTAGCTACAGTTTATTGGCCTCGCTCAGCTGACGTTTACTTAAATAAAATAATTTCGTACATGCGTAAATTAATTCATATTAGGTAAGCATATTGGGTTTTTTTGGTTTAATTGGTGATGTTTTATTATGTAACAGCAAGTTGAATTACCGCTAGTAAGTCAAACCAAGCATTATAAATGTCAGGAAATATATTTCCTTATAATAATAAATCAGCAAAACACTCGAAATATATTGCTCTACGCTTGAATGCGTAGCTGGCATTATATTATTTATTTGTGAGTTGAGTTTCAAGTAGTATTAATATTCATCTTCCAAGATCGTGTATTGCAAATATGAAATGGATATTAAAACTCTTCTATGGCTCATAAACGAAATAGAATATTTAATCTATACTTAACTTCCATCTATTATCTATTTTATCTGCGCATTCATCGGATTCAAGCAACTCTTGTCAGGTCATCGGTCCACCTTGTGGGCAGCCCTCCAACGCAGCATCTTCTAATGGGTGGTCGAGAAACCGTTCGTTGTGGGGAGACTTATGTCCAACTGTCGCCATCTTTCATTTGTAATGGTGATGATGTAGTGATGAAGAGGAAGTACTCGGTAACTGAACACTTTAGAATTAGAACCAGTGGATTAAGAAAAGACGTTGAACGTACAAACTGAGAAGGTATCCTGATTATTCTATGAACTTTTTAGCTTTTCTCACTGCTTCCTGTTCTCAGATTTTTTTTATATACGAGTAAGAAGTCATCAAATGTCTTCTTCCACTCTGGGTGGAGCAGGAGAGTGTCAGACTTTTACTGACTAAAACCCATTGTGTTCTTTCTCGGAGGGTTACGATAACTCCTTTGAACAATCCCCGGCCCAACAAGGCGTCGGCCCTACCTGGTCCTGTCTATTTTGCTGAAATGTCTTTGAGGTGAGCACACCCCTTGCCAGACGGCCGGACGTCGAAAACCGTGTAAATCGCGGTCTTGCCGCGCAATAAAGATCAAACCTGCTCCCATGGTCTATTCTGCAGAAACCACATATTTATCTGGGACAAAAAGTAACTTTAGACACTAACTGATAGTGTCATCGGGGAACAAATTTCCGTAATCAAATCAGTACTTTCAGAATTCTTCGATTACCCTTTTAAAAACTTTTTCATTCAATCACTACTAACCTAATCCCACAAAAAAACATAGGTGAAGTCTATCTCTATCATTCCCATACATATTTATTTCGTAGTTCACCCATCCGTTTGATCTCCTGCGTTACTGACACCGTTTCTTTTGATGTTCTGTTCAGGATCGCGGCGGCCATTTTGGCATTTACAACTGTTAGTAACATGTTTAATCGCCTCGAAACGTTCCGTTACATGAATTATGTATATTTGATTGTCACGAATGGACTGAGAAAACGTTGGACTATTTAGAAATGGATATTTTTATCGGGTTAGCTATAAAAGTTTTGGTGGATAGAGAGATTTATAGATAGAGTTTTGCTGTTTATGTTCTTGTTGAAAGAGAATTGTTTTCGTGTGGTTTAGTGTGACAAGTAGCTTTGTGTTAGTTAGCTGGAAGATTTTTATAGGAGGGATGATTTGTCTTGTAAGCGAGTTTACCTAGTAGTGTTAGGTTGCCTGTCCACCGGAGCGGAGCGAGTCTACGGAGCGCATAAACGGAGAAATATTGATCAATAGGATTGCACTTTTTTATGGTACGTAAAATCATCCAATGACATCTCCCGCCCTTGGGCGAAGCGTGACATACTCTATATATATAGCGTGAGACTCTTACTGACTAGAAACCCACCCCATTCCTTCATTGCCTTGGTTCCAGGGCCTTGGTATGCATTTTCATACTTCCCCAAGGCCCAGGATTGCACTTGGAGCGAAATGTTCGCTCTTTTTTGGTAGACAGGGAGCACAAACTAGTTTCAAATTCATACAAAACTGGGACGCGGAAAGATGAAACGAGTGCGGCTCCTTTAACAAACTATACCTAAAACAGTCTGCAACTCCACTTCAGTCATAATTTCAGCTAGAAGGCAGCTTCTGCTAGAAATAGACTCCCAAGTTCTGCCTCATCGATCAGCTCTCCCTTAGCCCATAGATTTCCGTGGCACTATTTCATCAGGTTCTCAATCTACCTTGTGGGAAGAAAGACCTTCAAACGCTACGGCTACCTCGCCAGCGTCATCTAAATGGTCACCACTGCAGAACTTTTTGGTCTTCTTAGTTTTCTTTTAAAGAGACTGGCCTGTTGGTCTACTGCTGTGTCGGAGGTCGTGGGTTCGATTCCCGCCCAAGGAAAATGTTTGTGTGATGAGTACGATCATTTGTTCTGTGTCTGGGTTTAATTTATCCATAATATATATGTATTTAGACATATATAAGTATTTTTATCAGTTATCTAGTACTCATAACACAAGCTCTGCCTAGCTTTAAGACTAAACGGCGTTGTGTGATAGTTGTGGAATATATTGTGGCAACCAAAGAGATCATAACGTGCAAACTGGCACCATAGTATTACCTTTTGAGGTTTATTATGGTTGAAAAGAATTTAGGGATTGATAAATGGATTGACAGATTGAGAAAATAAGTAAAAAATAGGAATTGAATATAATTTTTTATAAATAATATAAGAGAGCTTCTATAGCAATATAATAATAACTGCATAAAAGCCTTTTATTACGTTTCCATGCGTCACAATATTATATTACTGTCCCATACTGAGAATTACTTCTGGGTCAAAGATGACTTCACAAATGTGATCACATATACTAGACACCTAGATTCACACTAAAACCAGAACAAATTTTAATACATATGAACCATAAAAATGCTTTGTTAAGAGGTCTGCATAAAATTCAACCTTACTACACCTAAAGTCGAACACGGTATGAAAGTAGGCAGCTACGAGTACGAATGTGAATTTTTCAATTCATATGTATGGCTCTAAGTTTATCTAGAACATTACTGACACCCCGTGCCTCAGAAAGCACGTAAAGCCGTTGGTATCTATTGCCAGTCACAGATCACAGATAGACAGTTGTAATTTAGATGCCAGAAAGTCTGCCCATCAGTCTAACCCAGGAGTATCGTGATACCCAGTATCTGGTTTTTTTTTGGTGGTGGGTAAAATCATCCAATGACATCTCCCACCGGACGGTCGGACAGCGAGCTACCCATAGCTCGCCGTCCGCAAGCCCGCGCCTACTTTGACTGGAAATCGGGATCGGAATCGGAATCTACGCGGTGGCTGGGGCGTGAGGGCCTTTGCCTCTCGCGTGGGGCCTCCTCCTTTGCTAGCATCACTGCTTCGCAGAAGGAGGCGACCACCTGCCATCCCTCCTCGCTTCGGACTATAGCCCGTACCAGGGCCTGGCGCGAGAGATCGCCGCCGCCGGTCGCCCTCACGAAAACACGGCGATGCTCAGTAACTGGGTTGTGGTGCTCTGATAAACTATCGCTCCATATAAAACATAGGTCGCCTTACAGTCTAACCGGATATTTTTTAATTTAAGGTGAGAAATCATCTAATGACAACAATGGGTGGAACGGAAGAGCGGGTCAGATTTTTACTGACAACCCAGTTCAGTGTTTTTCAGTTACCCTTTACGTTCTAGGACTACAGGTTTCCCCTTCGGAAATTCCCCGTGGTCCAAGCTAGTGGGTATCGGCCCTGCTCGGTCCCTACGGTTTTCTGACATCTCAGCTTGAGGAGCGCCTGGATCACTACGCGCTGCTGAAGACTTGGCTCGGTCAGGTTAGCTACCGGACTGCCGGACGGAGAGCTACCCATTGCTCGACGTTGTTACGGTTGCATCTGGTTAGACTGGTCTTTTCTTTTCTTTTCTTTTCTTTCTTTCTTTTCTTTTCTTTCTTTCTTTTCTTTCTATCTAAACTCAGAAACGAAACATTCAAAATACTGTTAAATTTTGTCATAATAATTCTACCTGTGACAATATTATCTCACAAGTAATGAAGAGAATGTTGGTAAGAAGTAAGAACCACAGTCGATTTCATCTTTACTATTCATTCCTTTAATAAATTATTCTGTTTTATTTATCTTCCTTTTATCGCATATTCGAGCGTTTTCCTTTCCATTGAACTTAATTAACGTTTCAGATTATTTTGCGTTTACCGTAAAAATATTATAGTATTATCTTCGTTTTGGTACGTTTACATTGTTCGGGGAATTTGGGAATTATTTAATGGAAAAAGTAAAGTTCAACCTTTTGTGTGTCTCAGTATTTAGCTACGGAAACGCCATCTGTTGTCGCCATTATGTAAAGTAGAATATGAAGAAAATAGTGAGAAAGAAAAGAGAGAAAAACATTTTATTCGCGCGAAATGGTGCAATCTCAAACAATCAGTATCAGTTTAACAATTGATCCTATTTTGCTTTGAACATTACTATTTAATTAAAAATGATTTAGAAAGATTTATCACTAAGTGGATATTTATTTCAATAACATTTTTTTACATTATACAATAAAACAAAGATGTCTGGAATTTATATCCTGGCGTAGAATGGAAAGCTTTAAAGGAGGCCTTTGTCAAAGTACAAGCTAAACCGGTCGCCAATAAATGATAATAATAATAAACGTTAGAAAATAATACTTTCAATGATAAATTATAAAAAAAGAAAAACAATAAAGGCTATTTTTTTTTATCCGGAATTTACGTTTAAACAACCTAACACAAACAAAAATTTAACAATAGACAAATATGTTATTTCAATTCATTTTATATGATGAAAATGAATAATAAAACAAAACTGGCAGCTTCTGTCTGTAGCGTTTGTGAGATATAGATAAAAAATAACCTTAGACCCGCTCTGTCGTCAATTACATGTTAACCAGCACAGAAAGTGTTTTTTTTCCTTTAGCCCATACTTTCCCACTGCTGGGCAAAGGCCTCCCCCAATCCCTTCCAGGTATTTTTCTCTCGGGCCACTTCGAACCAGCCCTTGCTTTAGGCATCTAGGTCATCTCGCCACCTCTTCCCAGGTCGACCTCGGCGGCGTCGTCCATTTTCAGGTACCCAGCCTTTTTTCCCACGTCTACGACCCCTGTCTTTAAACGATGTGTGGTTTTGAGAAAGTGATAACTACACAAAAAATAACTAGACTACAGGTAAAAATGTTCTTAAGTTTAAATTTCAAAAATTATAAAATCAAATTGCACTTGTAACAAACAAACAAAATCATGAATTGCAATTATGATGAAATGAGATATTGTCAATGGGAGTTTAACCAATAACGCATTATGCCTCCACCCCAATAGGGCTATTTGTCAATGTTAATCCCTGCTACACATGTATGCATAATGATTTCATATCGTATTTATTTGGTTATGTAAATAATAATCATATTGGAATTTAGAGTAGATTGTGTTATCGTGCGTCCACAGGGTACAAACTTAGGTGCGGAAGATTTAAGATTTAATTTTAAGTCCTATCTATTTTAGTCATGCTGAAACCTTATTTTGTCTGTATAAGAATTTCGAGTGAGGCGTGATCAGCAGCAGGTTTTCTAGCGACATTTAAATGTCCCACCATTTTTACTTGAAAAAACACTTCACGGAATTTGATATCTGTAATAGATACCGAGTTTCCGCAAAGTGTAATAAATATTAGTACCCTAATTGCACACGTAATGCTCTTGTCCCATAATACTTGGGGTCAGCGCAACATGATTTTTTTCTGCCATTCTGTCTTGTCATCCATCACGTTATTACTAACTTTCTTCTCATCACTTCTCACTCAATTCATTCATCTTTACTTTGTCCTTCCCTTTCCGGTTACATCCATTCTCGTCTCAATTTGCGCACGCATGATGGTAAATATTAAACTCCCTTCTAGCCTGTATATAAAGTTCTTTATGTTATCAATAATCTCTCGTCAAATTCAGAATTGATTTTGTGAATAAACTCAGCTACAAAATACGACAGACTAAATTAGTATCTGTTACACGACGTCACACGGTTATAAATATATAGCCGATAGTTCGACACTACTCGAAGTTCCTCGACACGGCGCTGATTGAAGTTCAGTAGAATATTTTACTTCTTCTGTGGTGTAGAACTACCGAAAGTCCTTAAATATTGAGATAAAACAATCATTATCGTTTGAAGTGCTGGATACAAGCCCAAGTGTCGCCACAACGACTGGTTCTTTGCGTCTCATGGCCATTGGATTCCCGTGCTCCTCACCAGCTCGACCCATCTCGTGGGAGGCCTTCCTATAATGCGTCATTTGGTACGTGATGTCAGTCCAGAATCATTCCGGACCATCTGTGCCACGATCAACGTGCCCTACCCAATAAACTTATGTCTGACGATTCTTCGGGTATGTTAGTAACCTTATGTCTCCTGCGAATATCTTCATTACTGATTCGGTCACGCAAGAAACCTGAGCGTAGCTCGCTATTAGTCGATGAGCGTAGCCTTCTTCATTATCCTTTGGGTGACGTTGAAGCATTGCACGCGACCACGGTCAGCGTTTGACCTCGTAAATAAATATGTAAGCTGTACATGCCTATTTATTTACTGACTAAAGGTACAGTAAACGTTGGTACGTCACTTTTCAGGGTTGCATAACTCGTTGCTGGGGTTGCGTATCTAAAGAAAAAACGGAACCCTAATAGGATCACTTTATTGTTCGTCTGTCTGTCAAGACCTTGTATTCTCAACAATTCGTAGAGTTTTTTTTTTTGAACGGTGTCCCACACTAGGAATTACTCCTGTATTGTGGGTGCGATCAAAAACATGTAAACTCACACACACAAGACACCCAGACCCGGAACAACTATCTGTAGGCGTTACAAATATTTGTTCCGTGCGAACGTGAGTTATCGAGTTGATATTAAAACCATATATTCAGATCTGCGGTCCCTTGAAACTGTAAAAAAATCAAACTTCTAAGTTTAAGAAAAAAAACGACACGGTCATTTGTGTCGTAAAAAACATTTATTTCGACACTTAAGGAAAAACTCAAAATTCGTATGGTACTTCCTGTTGACCTAGAACCCTGTTTGGCAAGAAGAAAGGTCTTATAGCACATGCATAAATTATAAATCTAAAAATTGTAATTGGTTGCAATGTAATTATTTTGAAGAATATAAACTATCACAGCGACGCGTATGAGATTGTGAGTGATTTCTTTGAGTACTCATTCCGTGAACAAAGGTTTACATACCAGAGCTAGGCCACAATATTCCGTTGCAGTGGCCTGTGTAGTTGGTACGTGGATGCGGATTGCCACGAGCGAAGTGAAACGAAGTAAATTCTATCCGTTAGTTTGATATTTTCGCCCGATCTCTTGCGGTTTTAAATAAATTGTGGCTGAAACCACAGAGCTATGTCAATAGACACAAAGGGACAACTTAGGCAAGATAGTTGCCAAGCACCACGGATTAGAATAACACTAATAAATTTATTGGGTCCTAAATTGTAAGCTGCACAATTCCTACTAATTCCTAAACCCCAATTAGGAATCTAAATATTTCCTTATTTAGATACCTAATTGTAAATAACGGGCAAGATTAGCTTTTAAGGTTGGTTAGATTTTATAGGTTTTTGGAGGAGTGTGCGTAGGAATTAGAAACTCAGTTCTGCTAAGCTTGTTGCATCATCAGACCGCTAAGCGTACGTTGACGCGCCACCAGTAAAAGTGTACATCCCACTTAAAAAACGTTGTGGTGCCATACATATGTGTGTTTCCCTTACTTAAAGACGCCTAATGCCATTTTCTTTTTCTTATATTTCACAATTATCACAACACAACGCCTAAGTCTCAAGCTAAGTATAGCTTGTGTTATGAATACTAGACAACTGATAAGACACACAACTAAGAAGATATAATATATTAATTGAATAAAAAAGAAGAAGAGGAGAAGATATCGTTATTATGTCATTATTGTCAACTGTTTTGTGTTCCAAAACAAATATTTTTATGTTCTTTTGATATATTGATTGTTTTTGTTTTTTTTTTTTTATTTTGATATTCATTGTGCACACAACTATAAAGTGAAATTCCTTGCTGAAGATATGGTTGCCACCTGGGGGACTCTGAGCCAAGAGTAAATATGTTCTGCTGAATTATCATTCGTAACAGGTTACATGTACTTATAGGTTTTTGTGATAGACAGGTTTAGTTGTCAAGCACGAAACGCAAATATGAATAGGTACCAACTTAGGGCCAAATTCACAATGAAACTAATCGCGATTATTTAAAACAAAATACAGTTAGAGCGTCTAATCCAGATTATACTTTCATTTTGCGTTTCACCACTATGAATTTAATCTAGTTTACGCTAAGCTCGGTTTCAATTCTTTTGTTTTCGTATGTTTTTGACCGGGTTTTTAAACTAGATTACGCTGAGCTCAGTTTAGTTGAACTAAGTTTTTACAGTGGATGATGAAATCAGCTCTTAGTATTTGTTTCATAATTTAAATTTCTGTCTGCACTGATCTTCCTTCAGCTCTTTGAGAGTGAAGGATAACTCTCAAAGAGCTTAACGGATTTGACTAAAAAATAGTACACAGCAAGATTATGTCCTGATACAGGATACTTTTTATCCAGGGAATATATGTTCCCTTAGGATTATTTCCTTCATATGGGTGAGTTAGAAGTAAGTTGAGAATGAAATACAATAATGTTATAATACTTACTATTTCGGGTAAGCTGTACAAATAGTCCTGCTGGTAGCAATCAAAGCGGTGCTCCTGAAACAATGTAAAACAGGTCTTAGTATCATTTTGCATTTGACTAATTAGGTTTTGTGTTAAGCTATGGCTAGACATCGGATTGTATACACGAAATATTGCAAATGTACTTTTTTTATTGTACTATATAGAGTCAGTGTGTGTAGCTGTTATTTTAAGATATGCGCCATGTTTGTGACAAATAAACTCTTTTTCTTTTCTTCTTCTTTTCTAAAATAGAAACGCAATTTGCACAAAATATGCACAGTAAAAATACTACTAAAACTCATTATATCATATTTCAAATCAACCACCAAACGTAGATTGCTATGGAGAAGAATGTACATAAAACTCCATGGCGCAACAACAGACAACTCCCTACAAGGTAATACTTGTTTACTTAAAGAAATTAATTTCGTACGTGGGTAAGTTAATTCGAGTTTTATAAAAAAAAGTATGTACTTTATTTTTTAATTTTATCTATATAAATCGATAGAGTTTCATGTCCCGAATCGACCCTCCACGGGATTAAAACGACCAAAATTTAACGGTGTATATTACAAAAATACTCGTTTAATATTCCTTGTTACTTCAATTATATGAGAACTATGTAACTAAATAAATTAAAATAAGTAACGCCACATGAAATGTAAGCACAATGCTTCGCCAGGGGTTGCGTTCCGATTTGTACATTTTTCTTTCTAGCAATCTGTTCAATATGCAAATACATTGTATATTTAAACCAGGTACGTATTTACGGTGGCCAATGTCTACGGCTGATAATTTCTGTCTAATACCATCGGCTAAATCCGGATGCATAAGTAGATCATAATATTATATGACAGGCTTATTAATTTATGAGCGCAGCCACGAGGCGAGGCCTGTCACCGCAACACGGAATCACGGGATATGATCATTATGACGTCTGTGTGGAGTTATAATTATAATGTATGAATAGTGTAGTTGGTGTCGGTGGTTGCAAATTGTGATGATACAGTAATCGAAGCAAAGATTTCAAAGAGGTAATTATTTTTTTTTATAAAATCTTGGAAGAAGGATAACGTAAAGATATTTTTTTTTTTTGTAATATGGGGAAGGAGTAAAAGATGACAGAAAATATAAGTAACAGGTTCAGCTATATTTCACCATATAGAAATGGAAAAGATATAAAATTTAACATACTGCCACGAAATACAATTTTACAATAAAGTAAAGAACAAAGAAAATATATAAATTAACATTTAAAATCTTTCTCATTCACTTACTACTCACTTATGTTGTAATACGGAACTGTGTAAGGACCTGTTCAACCGTCTGTCCGTCTATCAAATCTCCCGCTCCGCCCAAGGGCGGGATTTGTCATCGGGTGATTTAACCCACCATAAAAAACCCCTTATTTCAATAATACGTCAAGGTAGGTATCGAGTTGAAATTAAAACTATATAATCACGTCTGCTGTCCCTTGAAGCTGTGAAAAAATCAAACTTCTAAGTCAACGAAAAAAAAAAGGAAACAGCCGTTTATGTCGTAAAAAACCTTTCGACACTCTCTCAAGGGAATCAAAATTTATAGGGTACTTCCGGTTGACCTAGAATAATGATATTTAGTATGAACCAAGGTAATATAGCACAATTATAGGAATAAATCTGAAAACGGTAAATTTGTAGTCACGTCTCAAAAAAATTTTTTTTGTTTCGGAAAAACTACCGAGAAACGATTTGGGAATTGAACTATTTACATATACCATGATTTTTAATTAGATGAACCAAAGTGACAGCAGTGGACAATGCCCAACTGTCAAACAACCATTGTTATAGCTGTCACTTTAGTCCATCTAATAAAAAATCATAGTATAGGTGAATTTATACAGAACCCTCAGAGCGCGGTTCAGACTCGCATTTGACCGGTTTTTTTTACATTATCATGTTGTATAAGAGTTCAAGCGATTAAAACATCGTGGCTGTCTACATAAAAAGTAACGCTGCAACTAACTCTAGGTCAAGGGACCTTTTAACTAATTTTTGACCTACTCCTTCAAGCACGGCAAAGTTAACACAGTGTTGAGAGGCAATCCAGAAAAAGCCGTAGGCCTTAGCTCCCGGCTTCGGTATCTAGACTTCATCAAAACGACTTCAAACGCTGTTGATGTAACAGGCTTTGACACAGCTTGAATAGCTTGATGAATAGAATGTTTGCTTTGAAAGTTTTATGTATGTGTGGGTAGTTGAAAACAGTGCGGATATTTTGGCAAAGTGTACGCGTGGAACTGTTTGCGACGATGTAGACGCCACAGAGTTATGTCAGCGGTGACGGAGGAACGGCTTTGTGGGATGTTTCCAACTGCATTTAATGTTATGCTTAAGTAACGGGTTTTGTGTGTAGGGATAGTCAAGATTCGCAAAATTCAAATTATCTTATTTTTTTTTTTTAATTAACCCTATCGAAAAAAATTCACGAAATAGTACTTTGATAGGGATAGACGAAATTATTTAATCATTATAATTCACAATTCACCAATTACGGTTAAAATATTTAATCGATATACAATTTGACACTGTTCTGTAAATTTTATATATTAATCTGTCCTAGCTCAGAGGACACCGGTGTCCTCTCACATCCACGCCACTATAGGCCTTAATTCCGATGTTTAGAGTCTACTTTTGTATGAACAAGTTGGGTAGTTGTGGATCGAAGTGTTAAGCAGTCAAATAGGTAAAAGCAAAAAAAAAAAACATAAATTATAACTTCCCAGTCATAATATTTTTTGCATTCATATTCTGTTGACCCCATAACTCACTAGCGTGAATATACTCGTAGCAACGCGTATGGAACAATTTCTTTCTAAAATTCAGCGCAGAATACGCGAAGGCGTCTAAGTTATGTCTGTCCTGGGACTTTCCTGTGGGATTACTAGTTTATACGATTAGGTACCCTACGCTGCGTACATCTAATATTTATAAAGTTCAAAATAGGGGGAATTTCGGAGGCTAATATTATAGTAATTGGGGTCAATTTGTAGGGTCAGAATAAATATTCGATTTGTAATCGGTTAACGATTTTTTGTTGGCGGAGATTCGATAGAACGTATCAACTTATTTATTATAAAAGAAGTTTTTAAGATACCAATTGTTTTACTGTAGACTGGAAAAAAGATATGTTTATTATCTATTATGCTATCAATTATAATCATCCTAATTTCAGCTGAAAGACATCCACTGTTGGACATAGGCCTCCCCCAGGAGTCGTCACAAAGAACTGACCTGTGCGTCATGCATCCATACCATCAAAAAAACCCGTGTCAAGCTAGGACAGATTGTTGAAAAACTGAATAATTTAATTCATCATCATCATCATCAGCCTTTTAATGTTCCCACTAGCCGTAATCCACCACGTGGACCCAGTGCGGGTTGGTGGATGTCACATGTCTTCGAATTTTTGGTTCTGGGACATGCCGGTTTCCTCACGATGTTTTCCTTCACCGTTTTGAGAGCAGTGGTGATGAAATAAATTACATAAAGTAATGCGCCTGGCCGGATTTGAACCCGCAACCTACTATTCTTAAGTCGTGGCCATTACCACTCGGCCACCACTGCTCTCAATAATTTAATTACAATCCTAAATTTGTGATAGGTATGAATTATTCGCGAAAGCCCATTTTTAGTCGATTTCAGCTAAACACAAAATAATAAACGCACCATTGAATAAATTATTCCCAGCGATTCCGAAAAAGTCGGACAATATTTTGAGTGAAAATATTATTCCATGCTTGGTTATGCCATGATTTTTTTCCTTCCTTCCTTTGCCGACCCCTGACCTAATAATTTAGTTATCACGAACGCGGAAGTGAGGCAAAGGTCGCAGCATATTCAGCCTAGGCGAATAGCCCGCCTCCTTACATAATGTATTGCTGACACCCGACATACTGGCTGTGCTAAAAGTTAAATAAAAACCCGGTTGTATGTTACGTTTTTTACAGGCTTTTATTTAGTTTCACCTGTACCGATGTTTGTCTGTGATCAAATCTTGTAAATTAAATTTGATCCACTTCCTGGTTTGACCGATTGAGCGGCTATTTTGCATGCGTGCTTAAATCAGATGACAGTGCAAAATTATTATGACGTGGAGTTGATCTGATGATGGGACCGGAAGGTGGCCATAGGAACTCGATAATTAAACGACACACCAGGGTCTGACGATGGAACTGGAAAATGGCAGAAATTCAGTATTGAGCACAATAAGATAACCCTATCGTGAACTTTTTGGATAGTCTTGAAGAGTATTAATTTTATACACCGTTAAAGTTTTAAATCACGCCGAGAATCGATTGGGTACATGAAATCCAATCGATCTGTAAAGATAAAAATGAAAAATAAAGTATTTTTTCTTACACGGGATTAAAACAACCAAAAATTAACGGTGTATAGGTATATACTGCGTTATAAAAGCTTGCTATAAAGAAAATTATTTTCGTTGAAAACTTGTTACATTTAAAGTTGGTAGCATACAAAAGCAAAAACCTCTGGTAAATGAGAAGTGATTTTGTAAGTAATTGGGTTAAAAATGTCGCTTTTATTTCATTTATTTGCTTTGACACGTCAATCATATGTAACGATTAGTGAGTGCCATCGGCTTCGTCTGCGTAAAAGTAGAACATTGCCCCAAGCAAACGTACTCCCGGGATAAAAAGTATCCTATGTGCTATTCCAGGACAAGTTTCATCGAAATCCGTTCAGCCATTCGAGCGGGAAGAAGTAACAAACATACACACACTGACCTTGCAAACTTTTGCCTTTATAATATTATACCTATTAATAAAGATAAACGTTGTTTTAACACATAAATCATTTAATTACAACTCCAAACTATTCAAAGTATGACGCCGTGCAAAAAGAGCGGGAAATTCTCTCTTCGACTGTCCAAGACGCTAGTGCGGGGCGATGGGATGCGGTGACATAGGGATGCGCCCACTAATCGACTTGTTTTAGTCTAACAGTTCGGCCGTCCTGCTATCCTTCGTCCTCGAAGGATCTCCGACAGCTAGTCCGTGATTTTTCGATCTTCCATCCAACTGCTACATTTCATTTCCATTTGCTCGGATAGTCTTCGTAGATGTGGTCCCTTGCAACAGCGTTGCAAGCATCAACATGCGGCAATAGCATGAAGGCCCCAAAACGGCAGTTACCGCTTTTGTAACCCTTAGCCCCTAACGGCAGTTAAAGCATTTGTAACCAACAGCCCCTTACGGCAGTTACAGCTTTTGTAACCCTTAGCCCCTAACGGCAGTTAAAGCGTTTGTAACCATCAGCCCCTTACGGCAGTTACAGCTTTTGTAACCCTTAGCCCCTCACGGCAGTTAAAGCGTTTGTAACCAACAGTCCCTTACGGCAGTTACAGCTTTTGTAAACCTTAGCCCCTCACGGCAGTTAAAGCGTTTGTAACCAACAGCCCCTTACGGCAGTTACAGCTTTTGTAAACCTTAGCCCCTCACGGCAGTTAAAGCGTTTGTAACCAACAGCCCCTTACGGCAGTTACAGCTTTTGCAAACCCTAGCCCCTCACGGCAGTTAAAGCGTTTGTAACCAACAGCCCCTTACGGCAGTTACAGCTTTTGCAAACCCTAGCCCCTCACGGCAGTTAAAGCGTTTGTAACCAACAGCCCCTTACGGCAGTTACAGCTTTTGCAAACCCTAGCCCCTCACGGCAGTTAAAGCGTTTGTAACCAACAGCCCCTTACGGCAGTTACAGCTTTTGCAAACCCTAGCCCCTCACGGCAGTTAAAGCGTTTGTAACCAACAGCCCCTTACGGCAGTTACAGCTTTTGCAAACCCTAGCCCCTCACGGCAGTTAAAGCGTTTGTAACCAACAGCCCCTTACGGCAGTTACAGCTTTTGCAAACCCTAGCCCCTCACGGCAGTTAAAGCGTTTGTAACCAACAGCCCCTAACGGCAGTTACAGCTTTTACAACTTTCAGCCCCTAACGGCAGTTGTAGCTTTTGTAAAGTCCTGCAAATCGAGGCACCAATTTACCATTGGTAAAACCAACCAAAGAACCAAGTGCAATTGGTTTTGTTACACGTCGACCTTTATCATATCGGCCCTTCATCAACTTTCACTGTTGCCTCTACCCTCAACACCAAGTCACATGAACCTCCTCAGCTGTATCTCAGGAAGATAACCAGTAAACCTGTAGGGACATATATGTCGTCACAAATGAACTAATCCCGTATCGCACAAGTAACATTCTCCGCGCGAACCAAACATATAGAACAGCCCAAAATCATGTATCGAGCAGTAGCCCACCAGACATTACACCCGTCCGGTCGGAGGATCCTCCAAAACCCCTTTCTGACTATCTCCCATGTAAGCGATCAGAGAACTTAAAATTGATGCTCTGCATGCCCATTCGCTCTTGGAAGGCTACCGCATTTAACAAATGCTTTGTGCCTTTTCACATTACTCTTTAATTCTTTTCAAATAAAAGCAGTGCCTCTATCACTCGCTATTCATAATGGATAACCAAACACTTGGCTTAACTTAGGTATTAAAAGTAGCAATAACACCTTTGACACTCACACTTGCCACAATCTCAAGCCAAACAAATCTAAAACCAACACATCACATACGTAAGCCTTACCATTGCTCACACAAAAGGGACCAAAATGGTTCTCATATAGAACATCAAATGGAACCATCATCCTGAGTACAGGATGTATTAACCCTGGTCGCTTCCCAGTAGACTTTTAGGAAACTGGCTCACAATACAATTGTGCACATACTTGCCAACGCTTTTAAGCTTTGAAAACTAATAACTTAGCTTGTACGGCCCAATCCCTCTCCTAGAGAGGAGGCCTGAGTTCCAGCAGTGGGAACATTAAAAAAAAGGCTGACTTAGCTTGTATAGCGTCTACACACATTACAAGCTTCAATTACCCATCATTACCACATTATTTTTTTTTTCACTGGCCTTGCTCCCCTTAAATAATTCGACAAAGCAGTCCATTCACCACCTTAAATCTCTTTGCCAGACCACCTGTCTTATTTTTATTTGGTTTAATCTGTAACAGATTCACAACACACCTTGTATCTCTTATTTAACATACTCAAGAAAATTTTACCTGATTCCGGCTTAACGCATCAACATGCGAACTCCAGAAGATCAAGCCACCAGCGAAGCAAAAGAGACAAGTCTCGTTTACACCAAGCCGACAAACTGTAATGCTGAATAGTCAGTTACCACACTGAACTTGAGTCCAACTTTTGGATATGAGTATTAGAAACAACCGAGAGAACCTCAAGTTTAAAACTTACTTAGTTCCAGTAGCCAATGCTTTGTATTGTATTGTATTTTGGACTGGTATCCGGAACTGCACAACTAAAGCGCGTATTTTACGTACGGGTGGGCCAAAGGTATCATTTAATCCACCCCAGCTCCTCAAGGAGGCCAGCAACGCCTTAATGTTGTTACTATTTCGCGGAGGTTACCTGAGATTCCGAAGTATTGTGACCTGTATCCAGTGACAACAAGGCAGCTTAGAAGCAGATGTGCTGCTGTCTCGTCCTTCTCCATGCAGACTCTGCTCAGTGGCCTGTCTGTAACTCCTGGTTGAGGCGTTGGTGACACTCGTAAGCCAGCCCAGGGCCCAGAGCCAACCGTGTGGCTGTTCAGCGCCTGCAGTACAGCCATGCTGTTCGATAGTATGTGCATCAAGTGGTCCTTAACTTTCCTGGTTGCAACTTCCAAGGCTACCAGGGAAATGCTCAAGCACTCAGCTTGGAACACCGTGTTATGAAAACCCGATGGTGTGACCAATATTTTCCTCTGATATACTATCCACTCACCACCATCTTGATGTCAGAAAAGTACACCACTGAGACCTGTCAGCGTCCAGTCACTCTTCTACTTTTTTTTTTTTTTTTAGTCAACTAAATTAACCGTTCATTCACAAAAATAACTCACTAAACCGAAGAACGTCTGAGGTTCATGTCATGAACATTCTGTGGAGCTCTGAAGTCTGCCACAGAGGTAGATTTAGGAGGGGTTGGACGAATCTCCCCACCCCATTATCAAGTTGTCACAAGACTCAACAGTTTCAGTTATTAAAAATGAAAATTTGTTACAGTCTAATTTGACACCCGCTGCATCAATCAATTTAAGTACTTTTTCTAAATAAGGCCAAACATGTAATGACCGAATAATGACCGAATGATTTCGTTCGTCTTGATTAACAGCATAGGACTTGTATGTGATGAAATTGATCTACTATCAACCATCCTAGAATGCAACATCATATCAGCGCCAAAATATCAGTAACAACTTGCTAATCAATCTGTCTTGTGAAACAATGTCTTGTACAGTGTATAAATTTACAACTTTATCCTCAATTTTACAAAGTTTCATGCAATCAACCAAGAAACTGTCTTTATTTTATTTTTATTTTTTTTTTGGACTGCTTCGTTGGCAATATTGACAAGTTTTATAGTTGACACACCTTCTTTACCTAAAATATTCTAGTCAAAATTCTTGCAGCAATAACTTGTGACACAGTCAAAGCATCACCATAACCTTTGATTACCAGATTATCTCAATTAGTCAGTAATACTCTTTACTAGAATATTGCATGACAATATACCACATTAGCGGTGGTCCCAATGAAAAATATAGTCTTAAAATACTTCCCATTTGAATTAAGAGCTAGTTAACTGTTTGAACCTTTCTGACAGCTTCAGCTGGTAACCCTGCTGTAGAATGTTTCCTACTATACATGCCTCTTACTTTTACAAAAACAAAATTTGTCTAAGTTTGTCTTTCTAGACAAGGTTGCCTTAACATGACCCAGCTAGTCACAAAGTGAACACTTTGTCATCCATACATCCATAACATTTCCCTGAGTGGTGGCAAACAAAGACCTCATGTCCATCCTTACCACATGTAAATATTTGAATTAATAAAATTAGACAAATTTATAAATTTTACTCTATTACCCCAAGCATACCCATAGTAGCTTTAGCAATTAGAACATCACTAAGCTGACATGAAATGCCAATACCAAGCTTACTGTGATAAACTCAATGGGATTTTCAGCAAGTAACCTTGTTTTGTTTGTATTAAAAGTCTTTTTTTTTTATATGAATGAGCTTATTCTTTGTAAATGGAAAAACCCTGATAAGTTGGTTTTTTACAACTTCTCCAGCTCATCTCATATACTGCCTGTTGCTCATACTAACTGTTGGCATAACCACATAGGTTTGATGTGCAATTAAAAATCAAGGCACCGGTTCATTCCAGCCATGTATCTTTAAAATATTTTTCAAATGATGGATTCAGTGTTCTATTGAAACTGAGATTGTTTGAGAATCAAACTCTGGAATAAAATCATTTTAACCCACATAACATTTGGTGTAGGTAAAAGGCCCTAAAACTTCTACCGAGGTATCCCGGTGAGAACTATTTTTCTTTCACAGCTCCCGGACTAAACCTTTTAATGCTTCATTACTTCTTTTCAACTTTTTCTTATATTTCCTTTCCAAGACCACTGGTTGCGCCAATTTGCTATGATCCGCGACTTTGTTTTTTGTAATTTGTTTTTTTGGCCTAGCAATCCTATACCATCCGTTTTCCCTCCACCCGCACGACCGCAAGAAATGATTGACATTGACGTTTTGTGCATCGATTGTGAATGTGACCGCACCGCTAACCACGCCCGCTCGAAATTACAAGAAAATTGGCTATTTCGTGATCCAACCATTCAAAAACTCAACAATAGTACAGTGTAGTGCAATACAGAAACTGGCAGTGCTTGAAAGTACGAAGTTCGGGATTCGCCGGCCGGCGCCATGTGGAACTTTCGAGGTTAAAGGTCAGTGTTCCTTCTAATACATTTATCCCATTAATAAACGCTAGACGCAGTACCTGCATATTGTTAACAAACCTTAGATCGCTTTTTAAATCTACAGTCCACACAGCAAATTCGCGCAACCATTACTTTTTGGTCCATACGAGCAGGATCGTGAATCATTTTCTTGTAATTTCGCAATATAGTATTTGTTCCATAGGGAATAAACGCAACGCGCCTGTTTACCTAGATATAATAGTAGAAAACCCGCATCTAGGCATTTAGGCAACTATACGTTATTTCGCTCGTATAGTTAAAGTGTCATTGATAATTACGGTACCTACGCCGTCAACCGCACCGCATAATTATAGTTAGCTACGTAAATATCAGCGTAGATATAAATCGATCGCATTCTTTTTCTTGACAAAATTCATTCGGAAGTCCTACAAATTTCATGTAGGTAGACGCATTTCAAAAATACCCGATCATTGTTGAGTGAATATTTGTAGGAAACGGATAAACCATAGATTATATACGCATATATTTAATCGAGAAATTGGGTAATATTCACTCATTGATTCAGGTTGTTTCGTTCGTTCGCCGTTCACTTTGTTGTTTACAATATTACCATATTGTTATCTGTTAATAATTCGTTAAGTGTTTGTTTGAGTGTATAGTGTGAATATATCAAAACAAGATGTCTCTTAAGGGAACCAAGGTTAGTACTGATTTAAAGGTTCAGTTAAAGCTTTTATACGCTAAAAGGGACTCACAGTTTTCACGTGTTCAATCGATTTGTGATAAATCTTCGCAAACCTCGGATCTGGCGATTAGAGATGCTTTCTTGTGTTCGTTGGAAACTTTAGATAGTTTGCGCGCGGATTTTGAATCTACAATTAATAATATAAACATTTTAGAGTTGGAGTTAAATCCTGATTACTGTGTGAGTTATCAGGCATGGTCGTCCTTTGATGACTTGTATTGTCGTATCAAACGTATTGCTAGGAGTTTAGAGACCCCCCCCCCCGCGAGTGGTTTATCCAACCCTCCTCGCGAACGCCCACGATTGCCGCCAATTCAAATACCTGAATTTAATGGTGACATTCGAAATTGGAATTTATTTATAGATAGTTTCGAAAATATAATACATAGGAACACATCGCTGACAGATCACGAGAGATTGCATTATCTCGTAGAAAAATTGACCGGTAAGGCAAAGGCTGTCTGTGCTGGAATTACGTTTAGCGCTGAAAATTACACTTTAGTTTTGGACACTTTAAAAACAAAATACGAAGATAAGCGATTAGTAGCCACCGCATATTTAGATCAATTATTCGATTTGAAAAATTTTTCCGTTTGTAACGATCATAATTTAGAGAAGTTTTTAAATATTTTCGCATCATCTGTTTGTGCAGTAAAGAACCTAAAGGTCAATGACCTCTGTGACTTTTTGTTTTTGTATATCGGTTTAAAGAAATTAGATCCTGAAACTGTTCGTCTGTTTGAAACGACTCAGCGCGGTAAAGAAATACCTAAGTTCGAAGATTTAGAATCTTTTATTCGCGACCATATTAAGGTGTTGCAGCGCACGTCGGCACGTCATGAAGCCACGAATAGGACAGGTTCCGATCGCCGTATAGACGCGTCATCGAAGTCAGTCAAGACTGCACATACGCTAGTTAATACCGCCTCAACACCTGACTGTTCTCTGTGTAAGGGTAGCCATACACAGCTGTACAAGTGTTCGGAATTTCAGAGATTATCGCCTAGGGATCGTTACAAGTTTGTCCGCACTAATAATTTGTGTTTTAATTGTCTAAGTGACAAACATCTGGTTACGTCATGTAAAAGTGGTGTTAGCTGTCGTAAATGTCTAGCTAGACATCATACCTTCTTACATTTTGAGAGTAGTAAGCTGCCATCGCAGCAGCAGCCTGCGCAGACGCGCGACGCTTGTGACGCGCGGCCTGCTGCAAGTGCAAACGACGTAACATTGTGTTCGCTTTCCGCCGCTGGTACTCAAATCACTACCGTTTTACTTGCGACCGCGCAAGTTGTCATTGTAGATGCCTTTGGCAAACCGCACACCGTTCGAGCGCTACTAGATGGCGCTTCCCAGAGTAATTTTATTACTCGGGATTGTTGTCAACGCCTTGGTTTTGGTTTTAATAATTGGTCATCCCGCTCAGAAGTGAAAGGTTTTGGAGGTTTAAAGGCAACCATTCACGGTTCCATTAAAATAATATTTAGTTCACGTTTTAATCGTAATATTTCGTTTGAAATGGATTCGCTAGTCGCAGATAAGATTACGGAACGGTTGCCCACGGTACCGGTTGACACGTCCATGCTGACGGAGTTTAAGAACTTGCAGTTAGCCGACGGAAATTACGCTTTCCCTGGAGATATCGATCTATTGATCGGTGCTTCGATTCTCCCGCATCTCCAGTTATCACGTAAAATTCAAGGTCTTCCGATGTACCCCGCTCCGCACGCACTGGAAACAGTTCTCGGGTTTGTTATAGTTGGTTCCGCACCCGCTTGTTCAGTTAGTTACTCGACTGTGTCGCACTGTTGCACCGTCGAGCCGCCGCTTGAGTCTACCATCCGCAAGTTCTGGGAGATTGAAGAGGTCAATGTCCCGCCTATTCTCAGCCCTGAGGATCAGGTCACTGAGGAGATTTATACCCGCACGACTACTCGTGATAAAGATGGTCGTTATGTTGTCGCGCTCCCTTTCAAGGGTGATATTTTTTCGCTCGGTGGCTCCCGTGCCTCCGCAGAGGAAAATATATTCCATGTCGCTGGAACAGAAAACCCAGCTGATTGTCTCTCACGTGGTTTGCTTCCTGCGCAAATTTTAAATCATCCGCTTTGGTTTTGTGGCCCTCCCTGGCTTCATACCACTCCTAACGAGTGGCCAAGTGTTCCGTTTAACCCCGCTACTGTTTCAGAGCCACCCGAGGAGAAGAAACATACGCTTGTAGTATCAGTTCCGCGTGAAGAGTCAGTTGTTTTGTTGTTGTCTAATCGAGTCTCGTCTTGGTCGAGACTATTACGCTGTGTAGTTTACGTCCTAAGATTTTTGAGATTATTACCATCGCGTGGTTCTATAATCGCAGCTGATTTGGATAGAGCTGAATCAGTTGTACTTCGAGAGTTGCAGAAATTTTATTTTTCAAAAGAATTTCGTAGTTTAGAATCACATAAACCTTGTAGTCCCGCACTTCAACATTTGAAACCATTTTTGCAAGACGGACTCATTCGTGTCGGTGGCCGTCTGCGAAATGCTAAGTTAGAGTTTGAACAAATGCATCCAGTAGTTCTACCACGCAGGGATCACGTTTTGGATTTGTTGGTGGACTATCACCATAAGGTGAATTGTCACGCTGGTCCCGATTTATTAATGTCCATTCTTCGACAGAAGTACTGGATACTTTCCGCTCGCAATTTGATACGCGCTAGAGTGCACAGATGTGTGCCCTGCTTTAAGCTCCGCCCGCGTTTCAACGCGCCGGAAATGGCCGACCATCGTTCTTGTCGTGTTGTACAGACGGTGAAACCTTTCATACATACTGGGACGGACTATGCTGGACCGTTTAAAGTCACTATTGCCCGTGGTCGTGGTATACGTTCCACAAAGGCATACATTTGCCTATTCGTTTGTATGACAACTCGTGCGGTTCACATAGAGTTAACCAGTGATTTGAGTACGCAGGGTTTTATGTCTGCATTTAAACGATTTTTATCTCGCCGTGGTCCCGTTAAGCGCTTATACTCTGACAACGGCACAAATTATGTTGGAGCGCGACGCAATATTTCGGAATTACATACATTCTTACGCTCCAAGTACTACCAAAGTGAATTCGCCCATGTCTTAGCTGAGAATCGCATTGATTGGTGTTTTAATACGCCAGCGGCTAGTCATTTTGGTGGCAATTGGGAGGCGAATATTAAAAGCCTTAAGTCGCACCTGTTTCGGGTCATAGGCGAACAGATTCTCTCGTACGAGGAGTTGAGCACTGTACTCGCTCAGGTAGAGGCGTTGATGAATACGCGTCCGTTGTGTCGGACTTTGTCTAGTGATCCATCGGAGCCACTAGCGTTGACGCCGGCTCACTTCTTGACGACGACTCCTCTTAAATATTTGCCCGCTTTAGATGTCGAGACTGACAAACTGCAGCTCCACCCGCGTCACGCTCTGCTAGATAGCTTAGTTCAGTCCTTTTGGAAGCGATGGAGGACAGATTATCTGCATACGCTGCAGTCGCGTCAAAAGTGGAACACTCCTTCAGATCCAGTCACAGTCGGTACTGTGGTGATACTGAAGACTGAGAGTGCGCCTCCTCTGCACTGGCCTCTTGGTGTAGTGGAAGAAGTTTTTCCGGGTTCGAACGGAATAACGCGAGTCGTAAAAGTTAAAACCGCAACTGGATCGTACCTGCGTCCGGTTATTCGCCTCTGCCCTCTGCCTAATCAGTAGTAGTGGCATAGTTAGTTATAAGTTGTTTCGCTACCTAGTATTGATAGTTTAGATTAGTAATAGGGTTTAGTTTCGCTTTTGTTTTTTCTCTTTTCTTTGAAGGTAACCCTTCAAACCCGGGGGGAATGGTTGCGCCAATTTGCTATGATCCGCGACTTTGTTTTTTGTAATTTGTTTTTTTGGCCTAGCAATCCTATCCCTACCGTTTCCGCTTCCCGCACGACCTCTTGAAGAAATGATTTGACATTGACGTTTGTGCATCGAGTGAATGTGACCGCACCGCTAACACGCCCGCTCGAAATTACAAGAAAATTGGCTATTTCGTGATCCAACCATTCAAAAACTCAACAATAGTACAGTGTAGTGCAATACAGAAACTGGCAGTGCTTGAAAGTACGAAGTTCGGGATTCGCCGGCCGGCGCCATGTGGAACTTTCGAGGTTAAAGGTCAGTGTTCCTTCTAATACATTTATCCCATTAATAAACGCTAGACGCAGTACCTGCATATTGTTAACAAACCTTAGATCGCTTTTTAAATCTACAGTCCACACAGCAAATTCGCGCAACCAACCACATTATGTTCACTTCCAGAACATGAACTCCTACTACTTTTTCACCTCTTGTGATGATCCATGTTAATAGATTTAAATCTAAAGTATGTTTAGTTAATAAGCACCATGGTACCAATAGCTAAATCAAAACTTAAACAATATCTTTTCACTTCCACAAGCAAAGAAAATTAAAATTAAGTTTAGGTCCAACAATTCAAATTTCACATAAGTATCACCACAACCAGTGCAATTAAAGCTTCACTGTGAATGTTTTGACATGCAATAGCAATTGAAACCAGATAAGTGTTCTTTCTAAAACCACAAAACACTACTTTCATCACCGCATTTAAGTTTGGAACCAAAAGTCAATATTTAGTATAAAATGGACTGAGCTCACCTAGATCTTCATGCAAACCAATATATGAAAATAATTAGCTGTTCTATAAGCCACTGAAGGTTTCAGCAATACTACTCCACAGCAGAGCAAGCAAGTAACTCGTACAAATAAATGTCCGCCAGCCAAACTAAACGCGTTGAAACTTGTCCACTTTGTTTACGTTTGGTTAAAATCGCATTTGAAACTAGATACACTGTAAACACATCACTTAAATAAGCTCAATAACCCGTTTCATGCTCATTTAATGCGTCTTATGATTTAATTTATCATTTTTTAAGCGTCTTTTCCACCATTGAAATATCACGTTCACCAAAGTATGCACTTTTGCAGGTAATTTCATCAACGAATTTTACAAACAAATACACACGTGAGAATTATGCCACTTCTGAAATCTAATAAAGATAAACTTTGTTTTAACACATAAATCATTTAATTACAACTCCAAACTATTCAAAGTATGACGCCGTGCAAAAAGAGCGGGAAATTCTCTCTTCGACTGTCCAAGACGCTAGTGCGGGGCGATGGGATGCGGTGACATAGGGATGCGCCCACTAATCGACTTGTTTTAGTCTAACACTATACATATTGTCTGTCATTGCAACTAGCAGAGGCAGGTGCTTTCTAGCTAATTACTCTGAGAAAAAACAACTTGGTTTCGATGTTTTTTACTTCACTATGAACTTTAAAAGGGTTCCTCTGACTTCAGAGGAACCCTTTTAAAGTTCATAGTGCAAGTGGTTGAGTGAATGGCTGCTGTACTGCGAATCGCGGGTTTGATCCCCTCAAGGAACAGTCAGTAAAGTCTGAAACGTCCTCTCGCTCCGCCCAAGAACGGAAGATGTCATTGGATGATTTTCCACCTTAAAAAAAAGATTTTCCGGCGTTTGTGACCGCACGCACAATACAGGAGTATTTTTTAGTGTAGGTGAAGTTTTAAAAGAACAAAGACTTAATACGTATTTGGCGGGAGATGCTTAAGCTTCCTGTCTCCCACCCGGGGACAGGTTTGTCAACCTGGAGTACTTTAAACTGACTTCGCACTCTAGTTGGCTGATGCAGACTATCTCCACAGGCTGCGGGGTTCCTTAACGGTTCCAATCTTCAATCCTCAGTTTTTACGACGTCTCTCCACAGAATATGTCCCACCTTCTATCTTAAAAGATCTAATGACTGCGTCAGCAGGTGACTTTGCCGTGACCGAACAGATTAAGTCCGCCTCTGTAATTTTTGTGTGCATAAAGGATTAATAAATAAATAAATAATATTGGGCCAGGCAAGAGATTTATAAGAAGATAATTTTGTCACTGACACATTAAGTAGAAAAAAATGTGTTGGTCAAATCATATATGAGAACTAAGTAGGTGAATGCCTACGGTGGTACTTTGAGGAAAGCACCACTTAGATTTGAATGAACCTGTCCATCTGAAGTTGATGTAATCTGAGTAACGATGCAAAGTGTAATCAATCTTCTTTCCTTGGCGTGTTAACTATGCATAGGAAATAGTAAATTAGCTTTTTAGTCCAAATATAGTTCTCATGGAGCATGATAGAAGTGGTACTGAGTACCTATTAATTGGTGACAGTCGCGCCTCTGACACAATCACTATTTACAATATAGTATCTAGTAAGAGCAAATAAAAAAAAGAGAAATATAAAAAAAAGTAATATTTGCAAGTGTTTAGCCCCAAATAAAACGGGATAAGGGCTGGAATAAAAAAAAAATGGTGTTTAGGATATTTTTTTTTTTTTTTAATATTAGCAAGTAGGTAGCTGACTTCTAAGTCTTGTTCAACATATTCAAGGTGATGTCACCTCGCAATTTTGAATTCATAATTAATATTATTTAGTTAATATTTAAGGTTTTGTACATGATTTATTTATAATTTGAACATTAAATTATGTTGATTATTTTTCCCACCCAAATATCGACCAATAGAATTGCACCATTCGACGTCACGTGGTACAACCTACATGGTATTATACTGATAATTTTTTGAAAATTTTCTCGTTGTACCACGTGACGTCGAATGGTGCAATTCTATTGGCCGACATTTGGGACGGAAAAATAATCCCCCGAATACCACACGAGCTTCAAAATTATCTGGCATTTCCCTCAAGGTTCCCTGCAAACAAATAAAGTCGTCAAGTTTTTCAGGAAAAATCACTCGCGCCGCTCGTGATTTTTTAACCTGAAAAACTTGACTCCTTCATTTGTTTGCAACGAACCTATCGGGAAATATCCGATAATTTTGAAGCTCTTGTGGTATTATAAGTGACAATTCATAATTTGTATATACGTATATGTATGTATATATACTTCCTTACGTACGAGGTTTTAAATATTCGTAATTAACAAAAAAAAAATAGCAAATGTCACAACATATCCTAAAAGTATTGTGTACTAAATCGATTTCAGCTGTTGTTTTTTTTTTATCGTGAATTAGTCAATAATTTAATTTAGGTGTCTTCAAGGCTAGAGAGAATAGGCTCATATTAAACTAGTGCGCCATCAACGATTGCATCAACATATTTATATTTTAGAATTACATTTCGAATGAATTATTTTAAGTGCAGTTATTTTTGTTCAAATAAACTAAAAATATAGGTCCTAAACTTTTCCTTAAACACAAACTCTGTAACATATGGACGGACCTTAAGCCAACGAAAAAAAAAAAACATTTAAATGACATGGGTACTATGAGGGAAACAAATGGCACAGCAGAGTGGGGAATAGAAAAATTCCGTATTTTAGTGATAAAATCTCGTATGAAATGTTTGCAGTGGAAGCTGTGTGTTATGATTTTATTATGGGTTTGCTGACAAAGGTGGGACACAAAATGTATGTTGTAACATAAGTTGGTACTATGGTAGGAAATATCGTCATGGAAGCTCGCCATCCGTTCTGAAACCAAGTCTTTGAGGGCGAGTAGTGTTCCACTTGCGTCTCAACAAGATATCAGCAAAACCGTAGGAGCCCAGCAGGGCCGATGCCCGCTTGGGCCACGGGGAATTTTCTTATTCTTGAATGCAAAGGGCAACTGAAGGACACATATATGATCTTAGTCAGTTAAAGTGTGACACGTCTTCTTGCTCGACCCTAGAGAGGAAGTCATTAGAAGAGCTCCTATATATTACAAGGTCGTCTAATTATATTATTGTAGTTGTCAAAATTAACGGAACAAAGTTTTTATTTTTTGCAATAGAAAAACTTTTATTGAAAAATGCAAAAACTTTTATTTTTACTTTTATTTAGATACATACTTTCAAAACTTATATTCAAGAAAAATCGTTTAGAAATGACAAGATAGGCTCATAAATCCATTTCACTGAAGACTTTCATTATTTTGTTATGAAAATTGAAAGTACTGCTTGATAAAAAGTTTCTTCAAGGAAGTACTCATGATAATGAGGTCTGGAAGAAAGTCGAAGCAGTAGCACTAACAACCAATTGATCGCGACTTAATGACTAAGCCCTTCGGCTTTTCCAGTCAAAGTGAAAAAGAAACACAAAACATTTTTCCATTATTTTTATAAGTAGCGAAATTCCCTCAAAGCTAAAAAAACACAAACAGATTTTCATTTTCACCCCTATCATTGTAATCCCTGGAAGATTGGCCTTTAGCTTCCTTTTATAAGGAAAATTGTTTACAGAATATAATGCTGTAACAAGAAACTGCGTAAATCTGTTTCTGCAATTTTTATTTACAGTTATTATTTGAGATAAGACAGAACTCCGACAAAAATACCTAACAACATTATTTTTATTGTATGCGAAGCCTGAATATATGTATTTTGTTCAAAATCAGTAACTAAATCGATTCCAATCATTTTTTCACTATGTTATATTTGTTCCCAAAAATATTTAAAAAAGGTCACAAGTTAGACACCACCGACACTAAGTACAATAGAGGTCACGGCAGGTCATAGTGGGCATTAAAAGCCAGAGAACCGCTGAGTGCGGGAGCAAAACAACCCCTCAGTGACCCGGATGGCCCGGTGACCATGTGTTTGTGTAGACAACTAGGTATCTTAAAA
This sequence comes from Leucania comma, assembly GCA_958295575.1. NCBI lineage: Eukaryota > Metazoa > Arthropoda > Insecta > Lepidoptera > Noctuidae > Leucania > Leucania comma. The sequence goes on along the minus strand of OY282477.1, from coordinate 2,857,292 downwards.
AGCTTATAACTTTGTGATTTTTCATGACACTGTTATGTTTATAGATTCTTTGCATAAAATACTAGAGCCGTATTTCGGGTTACGTATATACTAAATATAAGGTTGTATTTTGGTGGTAACGGTCTCGATCTACGAATTGCAGGTCACGGGGTCAAACCCAGCTTGACGCACTACTTTATATTGCTCTCCTCTCAAAACTATGAAGAAAACCCATTGCGAGGAAACTGGCATAATGAACCCATACTGAGGGTATTGCTGGGGCTGCCATGGCGCTGCAGCGCGTCAGGAATGTTTGCGGACAGTAATATTGACGGTTTTGCCGCCACTATCAGAAAAAGATGCGCCTCACTGATGACGCGTATCCGTGGCAGTTCCAACGCTTTTCTCAGGGTATTCACCGATCGGTGGGACTCCCGATGGTACAGAGGTGGTTACAGCTCCACGCTGAATTTTAACTGTTTTAAATTTATTTTAGATCAATATGTATTTCAATTTAATTCCACGTAATTCGATTTAATTCAAATTTAATAGTTTTATATTTATGACTAGCTGACCAACCGGAAAACTTCGTATCGCTTAATGAGGATAACGCCATCTACGAGTATTTCCAGAACCAGCATGATTCATTTCAAAATGACATTTCAATAAGAGATGGCGTTGTATTCGATTTTTTTTTTCGTAAATTTTTTCACATTTTCTCACTGTTTAAACCTTCCTAGGAATATTACGAATATTTGATGACCAAATTGGCTAAATTGGTCCAGCCGTTCTCGAGTTTTAGCGAGACTAACGAACAGCTATTCATTTATATATATATAAGAAAGATTATTATGTACCTTAGACTAACATTAAAATATATTTAATACTAGTTTTTGCCCGCGGCTTCGCTCCCGCTCTACCCTGCTCTACCGTACTCTACCCTACTCTACCCTACTACTTTTCTTTGCTATTAAAGCAAAGAAAAGTAGGGTAGAGTAGGGTAGAAATAATAAACCTCACGGAGCCCGAGACCTTTCCAACGAATGCAAAACCGTGGAAATCGGTTCGTGCGTTCTGGAGTTATAGCGTCAGGAAGGAAAACCCGACTTATTTTTATATAGTAGATTAAGAGAATTGTGACTATTAATACTATGGACGTTCGTCTGGAATAAAATTTAAATTATTACTAACCACTAGTTTATAATGTTTAAAAAAAGGTAGATTCTTGAACAGATTTGGCCGTTGTACTCGTATATTCCCGGAAATATTTTTTTCACAAATCCTTCAACTGTGAATCGGCCTCAGCGTGAAACCCCGCACGTATGCGGAATCATTTTAAATATTCTTTTACACACCTTTATTTTAATGCACGACACAAAAAAGTTTTTTTTAATGCATGACGGGGATGTGCGTTGTAATATTTTACTGTGTGAATAGAACTCAAGTATGTTTTGTATGAACGGCGTATTGTGAGGAAACAAGTCGCGAGTTGCGAAGCTTTGTTTAAAAGGCTTTCGAAGTAATTTTTTAAAGTATAGATATAAAACTATTTGTCTGATATTCAGAGCACTGTGTGATAGCCTTTGGTAGCCACTCAGATATTTTTTTTTTTTTAATAAACATTATAATACTTTTTCCGAAATAAGTGTGACATTTTTAAAAAAAGTACTTTATATTAGTATAGAAGTATATTCAATTGAGTGCATATAAACAGGTACCGCATCGGTTTAATGATTTACTGTAGCTCTTGAACGTAAAGGGTAAATTAAAGAACTTAAGTGGGTTTTTTTAGATACTAGATAGGCGTGGGCGATGTGGGCCCTCCCTTAAGGCCTCGTAGCCAAAGGGGCGTCGCGCATGCCCTCGCTTCTTTATGCACGAAAGTATTTTTTTTTTAAAATAGATGGGCCAGGTAAAAAAGCGATCAAAAGAGAGATCTTTTGATCACTTTTTTACCTGGTAAGCCGTTTCTTATTTATTTATTGCAATTTTTATTTTGTATTTGCTAGCCTTGAATTATAGAGCTGTGTGTCCACATAATAGGTTTAAAAGTTATGTAGGATGCTCAGTTTATTTGCTGGTTTCAAAAGCAAAAGAGAAGGGTCTAGTTTACCAGTGAAGCCAATAATGAAAAGTTTTCGTCATAAGGTCGAACGCTGGGTGGCGACGAAGAAAAAGACCGCTGATGCACCTTCGCCCACGTCTAAACTAGCCCACGCTACGCTTCTGGTTTTAGTCAGTAAAAGTCTGACACAGAAGTCATTTTATGATTTTTCACCTCAATTAGTGAAGCATAAACAGGACCATCGAATGAAAAGGAATGCCGTATAAATTATGTGGCTCAAATACCCACAACTCACAAAATTACTTTCGTTTGACCTCCCACTAAGAGGGTAAATTTTTTAGCTTATTCAGCTGTTAAATCCCTTCTAACACAAAAGTTTGGAACAGATAGACCTGTGATTTATATAAAATCTGAATAGTTTTAGATGACGAAGATAAGATATTGACATCAATCCTAAAAATACTGTCTCATAAGCTTTTTATCCGTAGAAACACTGACATATTGGGTGGGCCTTCTTGGGCATCAAAATTCCATCATGAGCTGAGATTTATTTGCTCTTCATGTACAGAGATATTCGTAGACCTTTCCGTCTGCCCGAGTCATTGCTATGCCGACGGAAAGAAAGATTATTTATCGTTATTGCGGAACATTCACATTCTTTCTTCTGACCGTTTTTTATTCTCCCTATTCATCCATTGTTTGTCTACGGATAATAAGTTTTCATCAAGCCCACTAAAGCTAAGTGATAAGTTGCGTTTCCGATATTATTTCTTCGTATATGTTTGCTTAGTTCGTTTAATAAATTATTTATTAAGATGATACATCGCTTTGTTTAGTGAAAACAAACTTTTTCTTCACAGTCACAGTTGGTAGTTCGTTGTTACGCTACTATATTTGAGGTTTTATCCGCGTGGAGATCAAACCGAGCGGGGTTTATTTACGAATTCTGGTTATAGCTTCTATTTGCAAATTCAGAAACTGTTTTCGAAGTGAGTACCTATGTTTATTCTTAAATATATTGATATGGCTAGGCTCTCTAGTTGCTCTCAGTTTTGGAATACAAAAATATATATGTTTACGCATATTTTTATGACATGAATCATTAATATTTTAAGAGGGTGAATATTTTATTTTTATATTCTCAATATAATTTTATGTTAACCACACACACGTGAGCTCAGAGCTTAATAAAATCCAGTCTGCTACATCATAAACGGGATTATCTCCCCCGGTTTTAATCACGTGGTTATCCAAACACGACCATAATGATAACACTATAAAACAACCCCTGTTCACCCCCCGGGCATAGGGAGTATCGAGTAGCGATATCATTGCCCCAGGCCCAGGGGTGCTAGTATAGGATAGGTCGGGAGTTACAGCTCCAGCCAAATTATATAGCAATCGGTTAGGATTAATCTATCTTTTACCCTTGAGTATTGCCAGCCTTGAATTATGGAGCTGTGTATCTCACATAATAGGTTTGTAAATTATATAGGATGTTCAGTTTGTTTGTCTGGTTTAAATGATCAAAGGAGGAGCAAGTCAACAACGTTATTGTTCAAAAAACTACAAAATACTACTGTCAAAAAAAAAAATAAAACACTAGGAAATTTTATTATTAAAAAAAGGCCAGGAGAGCTGCTATATCTATAAAAAGCATATAAAGCGAAAAAAATATTAAATTTTTATTACAATTTAATATTTATGTGCAATAGGACAAATTCCGTATTTTAAAAACATTTGCATTATTTCTAAATCTGTCAAAAATACTCCAAAATTTTGCGATATTTCACCTTTAGAAGGCAATGAATGTCAAAAATATACAATGAAAAAAATGTACTAACATTATAGATTTTTTTTTTGTCAACTAAGGGTATATTAAGACAATCACCGCAATCGTCAATAATCACACCCCAATTCATAATTTTTCGTTGATTAACAGAGTTCTGTCAAAATCTAAAATAAGATATTTCAATATTTTACCCTGCGTGTCTTTCAATCGTTTCTCTGTTGAAACGGTATCCGATTCTATGAATTGAATAAAACACAATTCATAACATTCGCTAAGTGTGAGGGGGTTCCGTTGTGTGAATGCAAACGGGGTCTACAAAATAATTGGGAACGTTTGTATGAATGTTTGTTAATTAACCACGCCTTAACTACTGATCGGGTTCCGTAGCCGTACAACCGTGGCGATTGACATAGGGTACCTAACTACACTATGATGCAGGATCACGAATTAGGGCATAAGATAGCTTTACCTCAGTCCCGATTTTCTCGGAAGAATCCTTATCTAAATAATTATAATAAAAACTAAAGAATTTGTTTGTGTGAACGCGCTAATCTCAAAAACTAGAGTTCGATAAAACATATTGTTCGGAACTTTTTATTGTGCGAGGTAACATGAAACTGCAACCAAAGGCGCTTTTGTTAATGAAAAATCAGTCTCATAGTTTTTTCTTGGTTTTGTATTCGAATTGAAAAATTCTATAGACTACCTTGTTGTTCTGCCCGAAAGCTAGATTTTCGTCAGACAATAATTTGAAAACCCGATTGCAACGAATTGACTGGGTGCAGTTTTATTTTTAAACTATCCAGAGACCTACTCAAATATACAAAATTAAACAATTATCAAACACACAAAATTTCATCAAAATGTTTCAAGCATTTTGGAGGAGTTATGTAACAAACAAAGGTACAGAGGAATTATACGAGTATATATAAAGTTTTACAGGCTCTATAATATCAAGCTACGATAAAAAAAAATGGAACATTAACCAAAGACGATGGTGAAACCACAGGGGATTTCTCGTTAACATTATAAATGCAAAGCTAACTCCGTCTATTTGTTGTCTATTTTGTTCGATCAAGTTTTGTGATGCCTTTTAACGCAGTTGGTTATAAATACATTCCCTTGGGATAATTTCCAACGATCGCACGGGCGATGCCGTTGACAGGAGCGAAGTATAAACAAAGCATAGCATAGCATAATCAGCCTTATAATGGTCCCACTGCTGGGACTCAGGCCTCTTCTCTAGGAGCGAGAATGGGCCACAAGCCACCACGCGGGCCCAGTGCGGATTTGTGGATGTCACACGTCATCAAATGTTTTGGTTTTAGGACATACCAGCTTCCCCGCGATGTTTTCCTTCAGCGTTTTGAGAGCAGTGGTGATGAAATAAATACATAAAATAATGCACCTGACTGGGTTTGAACCCACGACATACAACTCGAAAGTCGGGGCTATTTTCACTGGGTCATCACTGCTCCTGAGCTAAGTATGAATCATTTTAATTTCATCAAATGTTTTTCCTTCTTTCCTCCATTTTTGGAATACTGAGTCAAATATTACTCGTTTAAATTCCTTGAGAATGCTCGCTCCGTGATTTCGTGAATTGAGTTAATATAAAGGAGACTTTCTCTTTGTGTCGTGATGTTTTGTGTGTGTATTATAGAGCGATTCTCGTTACTAGCTCTATGCACTGCACTTCGTAAGTGGGAAAATAATATGTATTGTAAAAATCGGTTCACTGTTTCATTAAATTCCATTGACAAATTTTTAGGTAACAACCAACGTTTCGTATACACCTATTATTTATTTCACAAACAATTAATTCCGTGAATGTTTTATTTTATAAACCCTTGCTTTATAAAGATTTTTTGGCAAATGCTTCCTTTGATAAATATTTCGGATAATATTTAATCATTTAATGTTAAAATTGATCGTGGTTTTGCTACTAATTGTTCCTCATTAGACTCCTGTTTTCCACTGCAAAATATGCTTTTGTTCTAGAAAAATACTAATTGAGTACTGAAATATGCTCTTTTGGGTGGATTTATGGTTGGAAGGAAGATTCTCCCGCTACGGGATTATTTGACGACGGAATTCTGTCTGGACTACGTGATTGTTCGAACTAGTCATCGTTTTGAGGTATGTGGAACAGAGAGTAAAGTCCCACATATCTCCGTTGTAAAGGGAGGATCCTCCGACTAGACAGGTGTTAGGTCTGGTGGGCTTCTGCCCGATACATGATTTCGGGCTGTTCTATATATTCAAATCGCTCGAAGAATGTTACTTGCGCTATGCAGGATTAGTTCATTTGTGACGACGTAGATTTCGCTACACCGTTATCTTGAAAGACATAGGGCAACTCAAGGAACACAGGAAAGTTTACTCAATAAAAGACAAATACTTCCTTTCGTTACGAGCAGGAGAAATCATTTGATGATTTTCCATCCCATGAAAAAGGTCCATACGGTGGTAAGCCTCCACTGCTCTATTCATTATTATATCCTTTTAGATATTTACAAGACGTCATTAAATATTTATTATCCCTTCATCAACATCATTATCTTCCCCCAAGTGAAGATTACCGCAACCCTCACCAGGTGTTCGGTCCACCTTGTGGGAGGCCTTCCAACGCTGCGTCTTCCGGTGCACGTTTGCCTCTCCAGAATCTTTCTGCCCCTGTCAACCAGTCTGAACTCACACACACACACACACAGACTGTGAAGTTTGACGGTTCTTCTGTCTATATCGGCAACCTTAGGTATATGCATGAGTTCTTTTTTATCGTTTAGGTAGGTTCTACACGACCATAATGCATGAAGTATCTCGTACTCTAATATGCTCACGATTCACGTACCTTACGAAGTTAGGTATTACAAGTAAATTGTCACGGCAGACTGGCAGCGTAAATAGGCAACGTAAATAGATAAAGAGTCTATCAGACAGGCTTGAAGCAACAGTGCTTGACATTTATTTTTCATAGATATTATTCTGCATTTATTTTTATGTATTTTTTACTGTTAGAATGCGGAACTCGTTAATATGCGCATTAACTAGGTAATTTGCAAATTACCGGGTATAATCCGTTATCTTTGAAATTTCACTTGATGTAGCAGATTATCTCCATTTTACTTCTGTGTGGTTATTAAAAAAAAATAACCACGAAGGTTAAGAGTAGAGCTCCAGGTCCGCTTCAGCCTTATATCATGGTTTATGATAAATTAGCCTATTATTGATAGATTGTCCACTATCCCTCCTGACGGTAAGCGAAGATGGCAATGGAGCACGCTAGCCTAGAAGTAACTAACCTGTTCATTTTTGTTTTTTTTTTTTTTGGTGGGGCGGTTCGGTAGATAGTGTCTGAATTTTACTAACTAAATAACCCACCTCGCACCCTTCGTTGCCTTTCATAACAGGGCCGAGCCTTCCTTTCAGAAGCAGACCCTTTGCCTCAGTAGGCTTCGACCCTGCTGGCCCCTTCAGTTTGCTGACAACTCCTTGAGACGCGCAGGAACAGTGCGCGCCGTCGACGACTTAGGTTCGATCCGGACTGTTACCGGACGGACGGACAGCAAGCTACCCATTACTTGCCGTCCGCACAGCGCTGGTTGGTGGATGTCACAGTTGTCACATGTTTTTGAATATTTGGTTCTATGATATGCCGGTTTCCTCAAGATGTTTTCATTCACAATTTTGAGAGCAGTAGTGATGTAATTTTGAGAAAGAGACTTTAGTTAATAAGAATTTGTGTAATTTACACAAAGTAATGTGCCTAGCTGGGTTTGAACTGTGTTTCTTGAAAAAAAAATGTAAAATTAGCTACAATCTAGGGGTCTAGAGAATAAGTTACTTCTAGGCAAGCGTGCTTCATCGTCGGCCACATTATCGCTTACCATCAGGTGAGACAGTGGTCAAACGCGAGCCTATAAATAATAATAATAAAAAAAAAGTAGTAGTCGTTTTACATTTAAAGCTTGGCACTGGAGAACACATCACGCTCGGCGCAGGTTGGAACTCAAAAGGATATCAATTTCACTGCCAAACGAACGTTTTAAATGCTTGGGTGGCGATCCCTTTAGCTCTTAAATTCGTCACGACACTTCGCATTTACCTACATACTTCGTTTGCACGATGCGTAACGATCATCTCTCTCCACCGTATTTTCTGAGAACAAGCTATTCCAGGAGCGAATGTGGAACAAATATTTTGTATATTACTACACGACTATCAAGTGTTGTCATCTGTTGTCGCACATTCATGAATGTTGAGAGGAAAGTTTTGTTTGTTTCTGCGAATTTTAGAAATTGATGTGTTTGTGTTGTTGTTGAGTGTTGTTATTAAACGCGCTCGAACTTGGTCAAACGGATTTGGTCCGTCCGTACCAAGGTCGAACGTGACTGAACCTACGCTGAGTCACGTACCCAAGTATGGACGGACCAAATCCGACGTACCAAGTTTATCCATATTTTTTCTCATATTCTCGAAACGAAGGGTAATGCATGTGTTAACACGTTGCCGCACATTCATTTTTATATGTTTTCTATTTTTGCAGTACGAGGCGTTTAAATCTCGTTTGAAAACTATCATTGTGGTGGTGAAGGGCTTATTTGATCCCGTAACTTTTAAGAAACTGAAAGCATTTTTTTTTTTGTTAAGTACGATACGGGGTCGAAGTGACCCCGTATTAAAGTAGATACCACTGCATTCGGTTTTGATATGGCATCTTAGATGATAAGACAATTCACATCGCATGAAAGATACATACGAGGTCTATTAGACCTCGTTCCATACTGGACATGTCTATGTAACGCTACAAAATTCCAGTGTCTTTACGACTTCTAAAGCTTAAATAAACACAGCACTATAAAATAAAGCCTTCACTTAATGAGGCGTAATTTCTCTACTTAAACTTGAACTAATTAAACTCTTAATGAGGTCAAAAGTTCGTTTGCAATAGCCTACTGTAAATGATCGATGTAGATAAGGTCTTGAGTCACAGGTTAACTAAGAGGTTCAAGCCCGCTACTTAGAGGGACAATCTTGACTGTTAATTGAATTTATTATTATCCGTAATGCAATTATGTTGCCACATTAATCTGGGGACTGACAGTAGGTGGGTAAATAGGCTATACTTAAGATTTATACAACATGTAACATAATAAACATATATCCTGATGTTGATAATCGACTTATCATCATCACCATTTCAGCCGTCGCCTCCTATTGCGAAGCAGTAATGCTAGCAAAGGAGGAGGCCGACCGCATCAGGCAGAGGCAACGGGGCTCTCGCCCCAGCCGCCGCCGGGATTCCGATCCCGATTTCCGGCCACCGTAGGCGCGGGCTTGCGGACGGCGTGCAATGGGTAGCACGCTGTCCGATCGTCCGGTAACCGACCGGACCGAGCCCAAGTCGTCGACGGCGCGTTCTGTTCCCGCGCGCCTCAAGGATCTGTCAGCACACCGAAGAGGCCCAGCCTGCTAACTGCAGGCAGGCAGGGTCAAAACCTACCGGGGTCATGGGTTAATTTCCGAAAGGAATAACCGGCCCCGGCACGATAGGCAGCGAAGGAATGGGGTAGGTTTTTAGTCAGTAAGAGTCTGACACTACTTCCCGCTCCGCCCAAGGGCGGGATTTGTCATTGGATGATTTAACTACCATAAAAAATAAAAACACCATTTCAGCCAAAAGAAGTCTACTGCTGAAGTCTGCTGGACATATAGTTCTCCCAAGTATCAACAAAACGAACGGTCCTGTGCATCTCGCATTCATTGAATTCCAACGACCCTCACCAGGTCATCGGTCCACCTTGTGAGAGTCCTTCCAAAGCTGCGTCTTCCTGTGCGCGGGTGCTACTCCAGAACCTTTCATCCCAACGACCATCGGTTTTGCGAGTGTGTTCGGCCCACTGCCACGTATCGATTATTAAATTGATTTCAATCAAAAAATTGACTTCGATTTTACTTAAAAAATAGTTGAAATTGATTCAATAGTAATAGATTATTATACTTATCAAGAATTACGTCAAAACGTTCAGCAATTGCGCTTCGAATGCTGTTGTTGCTATTCCTTATACGTGCCAGCAGGGGAGCTGCTTTTTTGCGCATGATGGTCTTAAAACCATCAGTGCGCGCGTTAGTAAACATTCCAGAGGCGCTGCATATCCACGGCAGACCCAACAACATCCTGAATGTATTATTGCACTGAGTGCGCAAAGCTCTGTAGGCTCGCTGCGTATATTACTTGTCTATATTTACAATAACTAATTTCTTAAAAAAAAAAACGAACTCAAAGGCATATGGGACTTTGCACTCTTAGACTCTCAAGACTAAATCGAACCTTCGAAGATTTCCCCGTATCAAGAAAACGCATGCAAAATAAAATATCCGAAACTTCCTACTTCATACTTTGCTAACCTCGAAACGGTAGAATACGAAACATTTTTTTCACTCTAAACGAAATTGGACACTTACGGCGCTCGTAAAAAAGCCAAATAAACAGAAGTACCGAGAATTTTTTCTTAAAACTTTTCTTTAGAGAGCCGTTTTTATTGGTAGATATGAGAATACCAAGAAGTGGGCGATAGGTTTTTATTATCCTGCCAATGCCAATGGCGAAACGAAAATATTCAAGGTTCAAACAAAACGGTAACCTTCTTGATAGCTCAGATGAAGACCAAGATAACAACGTTTTCCCTAAATACTCGTAAGTAGGTACTGATGGAGTAAATGTGGCTAATAATCAATTATCTCTCGTTCTTGTAGTATAGGAAAACAAAACAAAATACGGCGAATAGAGAAAAGAAAATACAGATGTTTAACAGGCTCACAAATTGGGATCATTTCTCACTTCATAAAGAAAGACCGGTCACGTCGAAAGATAAGGAAACAAAATACACGCTACCTTACGAACTTTTTGTTCAGTTTTTTGAAACTTATTGTTTATAGACCTGGTCCTTCGCGGTCCCTTTTCTTTTACGATTTCCGCTTTGAAGTCTTCCTTTGCGCAACAGGGTAGAATTACTTTTTAGGGTTCCGTAAACGAAACCCTTATAGGATCAATAAAATTTATTGTCTGTCGGCCTGTCTGTCAAGACTCTTTATCTTATGAACGAATGGAGGTATCGAGTTGAAATTAAAACCATATACTCAAGTCTGCGGTCCCTTGAAGCTGTGAAAAGATCAACATTGTACTGCAAAAACGTATATTTTGACACTCATAAGGGAATCAAAATTCATAGAGTAGCTCCCGTTGTCCTAAAATCCTAAAATTTGACATGAAACAAGATCTCCCAGTATAGAAAAATATCTCAAATCTGTGGTTATGTCACAAAAAAAAACTGTTTTTGTGATTCGAAAGTGTTTCGAGACTTGATTTGGGAATTGAACTGTTTTCATATGTAAAATTGGACAGAACCCTCAGTGCGCGAGTCCAATTCGCACTTGCCCGGTTTTTTATAGTTTGTTTACTTAAATCTAAATGGTGTCCTAAATCCATTTAAATCTTCAGTGATTTATAAGGATATTAGTTGAGTTATTTTTAAACGTTGTTTCAAAGAGTTACAAATATGACACCTCTTTTTTGAGGCAAGAAATGATCAAATAACTTCTCTCACTCTGAGCGGAGCGAGAAAAGTGTCAGACTTTTAACCTGGCCACGTACGCCAGCCACAAATGCCGCAACCTGAAGTTAGAAGCGACTGCAAAGTTAATAGACGCGCGCTACCGCCACTTGTGGTTGGTGGTAGACGCTTGCAATCAGTGACCACTTTTTAAACCATGCTTGACGGGATTGAATTTCTGATATAAATAATTTACTATCTATGTTCATCATTTTAATCAATGTTAAAAAGTACCACCTGCATGCGCTACCTTTGATTAGAAATGGTTAACTAAATTAATGGGAGTGAGGGATATAGCGCGAGTGGTGGCCATAAGAGATCAGATGACTGTGGTACTCAAAATTCTCAGGGGTATAAAATTGATGATCCGGATCTGCATAATGAGATATGCAATCTGTTCGTCCCGGGCAATTATTGTCGTGGTAGAAGGCATCGCTTACTGGCTGTTCCAACATCCCGTACTATAGCACATTTCAAGTCACCTATTCCTCGAACAGTAGCCGCCATTAACGCTCTCCTGAACTCAAACACATGTCTTGATGTGTTTGCGGATGAATGGAAGGTGATAATGTCGGAATGTTTGAATTTTTGTGAGAAGGATGCATGACTGAGTTACAAAATATTAATTTTAAGTTAAATAGTGTAATTGGCTTCGGCCGTTCTATTTAAATAAATAAATAAATAAATAAGAACCAATCCATAAAAAACGGATAAAAATATGGCAGAGTTTTGTGGTTGTGATCCGTGGCCCGTATGCAGTTAGGCTTACTGATTAATACTCACTTGTGTACTTTCGGTAACTCTTTGTTTTCCAGGGCCGCGGTAAATTGTTCCAACAATTCCGCCATCCAAAACAAATAGACACTGCGTTAGCCAATAAAAATCCAAAGCACAACAAAACTTAAGTCACACATTCTCTTTCTCATTTCCTTCAACAAGTTCTCGTTACACGAACTCTTTATTGGCTCACTTGAAAACCTCTCAAGTCTAGATCCTTTCACATGACAAAGAAATCAGAACAAAGACTAATTTAATGGCAGAATCGTGCGCGAAGGTAAAGACGCTCTGTCCTCACTGAGGTCCCCTTATTGCAAGGAAAATCGAGCTCGGAAACTCTGACCTTGACACAAATAAGCTTAAGTACATACAGAACTTTGTTTTGCTATTGTTCTTAGTAAGCTTTCGAGTTTAACATTTCTGGAATTGACGGAAATTTTGGGAATTTCTGTCTGTTGTTTACTTAAGCTATTTGAATTGTTAAATTGAGTTAATGGGTTGCCATAAAAGATCGCAGTGTCCTTGACTGTACTTAAACTTTTGCGAAGGTCTTTAAGTTTATTACTTACAATCTAGATCTTTTTCGGAAGGAATACTTGCAGTACTTGTAGATTAAATGGAAGAATACGGATGTAATATGTAATTCTAGAAAGATTTTTTGCTGGAGTGTACATTGTGCGAAGTCTACCCAGCTAAACAGTATCAAATTTATGATTATTCAGTCAAAATATTTATTTCTATTGATTGGTCAAGAAGTAAGTCAGAAAAATAAAGTTGATTGCACATTTCATTTGAATTTTTGAATCTTGAATCATCACTCAGCTCAATCATTTTGAAGAGAATTGAAAGATTCAATACACGTGCCACCAGCAACCAAACATTTGAGTCAGCTAAATGATGAAAGCAGATTCTGTTTTGATATAAATAAAATATAGTTTATTATGAAGACGATCACACAGGTAATCCAACTTTATCTTGTTCTCTTAACTGATCAAAACCGCTTCGTCACCACATTATCCTTTTCAAGTTCACGTACAGCATCCTCATAGGCCGCTTTCTGCCGACATTCTTAGCTGTTCGTACGTGTTCCAATTTACCAATTAATTTGGCCCTCACAGTTTGAGTGGATCACGAACATTTTGTAAAAGGAACCAGTTATTTGAAACGACGGAATGGGAAAAGATACGGTCTTTTGTCATATTAGAGTCTAGTATTATATGAAGAGTTTCTTTTTTAAATCAACGACTAAAATACCCTTCGCCTTGAGCACAGGCATAGGGTTGCCAGCCTTTCGGTATTTTACAGGTTGCATTTTGGAGAGTGTGCGCGGAAATTGCATAACTTGATTCTACTGTTTCATTTCCACCATCAGACAACCCGAAATATCCACTCTTACGTTGTTGAAACCTCTATGGTCCGGAGTAAGCGTTTTACCTCGTCGTTTATACCGCGTAAATCAAGAATTGGAACCATTTGCCTGCTGCGGTCTTCCCATCCGATTATAATTTGGGTGTCTTCAAGGCTAGAGTAATATAAATAAGGCTTCAAGTATACTCGTAGTTCTTAATAAACTAGAGTGCCTCACCATCAACAATTGTATCACTGCTTACCATCAAGTGGGATTGCAGTCAAGTACTAGCTTACATTCAAAAAAAAAGTGATGTTATGTAATTTTAAGCAGAGATTGAGGATGTGCAACGATGGATTGCGTCCAAAACAGGAGTGAGATTATCAGATATTGATTTAAAATTCCTAGCAAGTTTCGATAGCTTTTTACATGTGTATGAAAAGCTCATAGCACACTTTTTATCTCGATAGTATATTTCATTGAGATAATTTTCTACAATAACGCGAGCGATGCCGCTAACAGAAGCTAGTTCTTTTTTTAACTCAGAAACAGTTTTACAATATTAAATTACCAACGAAACCTTTTCTGGACAGAGACAATTTTGATTCTCAATTAAGTCTAAAATGATGAAGACTTTCAAATATTATTCCGCTCGACTACTGTCTTTGTAAAAACTCTACTAATTACACGTAGAAGTAAAAAAACCCTTAAGTTTTTAATTACGAAGCCTTTTAGGTAAATTTTATGGAGCTTAGGATTATACGAGCTAAGGATTTAAGATGAGAAGAGAAAAGTATGATTGCTGTCTTCTGAGGCAAGCAAATAAATTTTAATTAAGTTTTTTGTCAATTCAATTTTTTTTAAGATGGATTAGGGCTGTAACTTTAAATTTATATAAAGATTACATTATATAAGTCAGTTTTGGCTAATGTTTTAATTTTTTAAGAAAGTTTTTCTTAGCCACAGCGTTATTAAATAAGTTGATAATAATATATTTGTCAAATTATCATATTCGACAATTCAATTTAAAAATAAATGTGAAGGAGGATGGACACTTATAAACCTCTGAAGTTAGTGCACGATTTTTCATGGAGAAGAACCAGTAAGATGAAGAAACTACACGGTTTTCAAAGAAAGTGATTGAGTTTTACAATATTTTCATATACATATTTAGGTAAGAGAGGACAGTGTAGACTAGTCGCAAATAAGTAAAAAAATTGTAAAAAAAAAAACATAGACCTACATAGAAAATAAAAAATACACGAGCCTGCGGAATCAAATAATTAATCAAAAACATATATTTCAAATAAAACATTCACTAGCACTTTTGTATTGTCGGACAGACAAAAAGTGAACCTAAATTGTACGTTCCAACTTCTTCTGAATCATGAATTTCTGTTGAAGATATCCGCAGGAGAAGCAAGGACGCATAGCACGAAGAATTGTCAAACTAAAGTGGCAATGGGCAGGGCACATTACTCACAGAACAGGTGGCTGTTGGGGCCGAAAGGTTCTGGAGTGGCGGCCGCGTACCGGAAGACGCAGCGTTGGAAGACCTCCTACAAGGTGGACCAATGATCTGGCAAGGGTTGCGGGCATTCAATGGATGCGAGATGCATGGAACCGTTCATTGTGGTGACGCTTGGGGGAGGCCTATGTCCAATAGTGGACGTCTTTCAGCTGAAATGATGATGATGAATTTCTGCTCTATGAAGAAGAACATACAAGAAACTCCATGGATAATAATCTTTAAAATCATGTTATGAATTTTCAGTGTTCTCTTATTCACAAGAAAGTAACGTTATAAAAATAAACCTATAGCAAAATATACACAGAACATTTGACAAACTAATATTTTACTTAAAGTCTTTGAATTAATTCCAAGGAAGCGGAAGAAAATGGAATAATTTAGCGGTGTATAGTTCCGAGACTCAACCGAGGAAATACTCGCTTTAACGTTAATAGCAGGATGCAACCTTTAAATACGTACACTATTTCTGTTCGGCGGGACTCACCTCGGTAATTTACTGTAAGATTATCCGAAAATCATGGATCCGTTATATTTTCAAACATAACTTTATTAAATTTTACTAAAAATTTATAGATTAAAAATAAATAATCATTTATTTTCAGGCTTATACCGACAGCGTTGAAAGGCCTCCCACAAGATGAACCGATTCACAAAACTGATCGCTATGGGACGCTTAGGGGGGGGAGCTATGTCCAACAGTGGATTTCCTTCGGCTGATGATGAGGCTAGTAGGATAGTGCCCTTGTTTTGCTCGAAATCAATAATGGCAACAGGTAGGCACCTGAAATATTCCCAAAATACTCAGTTGTATTTTTACTTTAAATAAAAAATTAAATAAATATTAAAAAAGCGCCATTTTTTGCCTATTTTGTTGTTATTCTGTTGTTTACCTAGTCAATGGTACGGAACCCTTCGTGCGCGAGTACGACTCGCACTTGGCCGATTTTCCATAGATATGGTTCTATCTGCAGAGCAAAGGCTTGTCGCAGCAGATTCTTGTCGTACCTGTCTAATATAGCATACCAGCCTTATAATGTTCCTGCTGCTGGAAGTTAGGTCTCCTCTTTTAGAGAGAGAATGCATCATCCACATCACGGTCTGTGTATGATTGTGGATGTCATGTCTTCGAAATTTTGGTTCTGGGACCTACTAGTTTTCTTTCACCGTTTTGAGAAATTATACTATAGGCTATGGAATAAAATTACACAAAGTAAAGAGAAAGCTACTCTGAGTCATAACCTTAACTACGGGGTCACTACTACTCTCACCTGTCTGTTAGAACCTTAATAGTAACTTCTTACTTTAGTTCACTTATCACAGACAGCTCTTACTAATTGAAGAATCTTACTAATTCTCATTTCGACTATAGGATTAATATTAAGCTTAAAACAAAATAAAGGCCTTGTTTTGTAGTCAAAGAGATTCATTATCGTTTGCTAATTGAAGAATATTGCTTTAATAAATATAATCTCATGTTTCTGTAATTTCATTAGTTAAATTAAAATTAGTTTAAAAGAAAGCTTTAGTTAATCTGTTTTATCTTTAATAGTTGTATCGAAGGGTTGGGAGAAGAATAACTGTAATTGCGTGGCTGATAATAACAAGGTCGTTTCAAAGTCAATCTCAAAGCATTTCTTTTAAACTTGTTTCTGCCGACGGTTTCGCTCACGTGGAACTAATTCCACATAGGTGAAGCCACTGTACGTATTAATACTTCACCCGTTATAAATTATAGCCTATGAGTTAATCCAGGATAGTGCTTTAATAAAACATGCTAACCTGGTACCGCATTTCATAGTCAAGATGTCAATCAGTCAGAAAGTTGAAACTAACTGTACCTACATTCCAAAACGTAGATTATGGGGTTGAACGTGTAAAAAACTCCATGGACAGTCATCGGAAAGCAAAATGGCGGACTGTGTTAAGGTTCTGCATAAAAGACAAAAAATATCCAAGACTAACCTATCTACTACAAGGACAAAAGATCATCTCTCCATTGAGTACAGAGCGTTTTGTACGTGTTATTCAAAATTTACCCAAAAATTAGCCGTAATGGCGTGATTTACGTAATAAACGTTCAAACATGAGACTATGTTGAAGACACGCTCAATAGCTACTTCTACACATGAGACATCCCTAGTTTTAACTGCATTTTGAAAGTTAAATGATATTTTATAATTATTTAGATCACTGACTACATTAGTGATTTATAACATTTTTATAAAAATCACATCATTTATCAATTAATTTATTTTTATACAGGTAGTTTCTATTTCACAACATTTTATAAGTGCAAATAATATATTTTTAATTGAATTGACGGATACAAAAAACATCTCAAAACTGTTTATAAAACACTGTGTAAGTATACCATGTAATTGCAAGAAAAGATCGTATAAACTAGTACTGCCATTTGGTTTACGCGAGGATCAAATGGCAGTGATAGTGTGTCCCTTGTAGTAGAAGCACAAAAAATGCTAATAGCCATGTCGTACATTCAAAGAGCAGGCTAATTTATTCGGCCATTCTACCCCGCAGACATTCGTATCAATTTGGAACAAGACACTAGATCTCACGATATTTGAAACTAAACAATTAATATAACTTCGATACTATTGTAAAGAAACTGGAATGATATACACATTAATAACTATAACACATATTGCTCTGAAATGTGGTCACTTACCATGGGCCTCATCAGAAGGCTTAAAGTCACTCAAAGGGCAATGCAAAGGGTATGCCTGGAGTTTCCTTGCGTGTTCGAATCACGAATGAAGATATCCGCAGGAGAACCTAGGTTAGCGACGTAGCACGAAGAACCGCCAAACTTAAGTGGCAATGGGCAGGGCACATTACTCACAGAACAGGTGGCTGTTGGGGCCGAATGGTTCTGGAGTGGCGGCCGCGTACCGGAAGACGCAGCGTTGGAAGACCTCCTACAAGGTGGACCAATGAGCTCGTAAAAGCTGCGGGAATCCGATGGATGCGAGATGCACAGGACCGTTCATTGTGGCGATCTTTAGGGCAGGCCTATGTCCAGCAGTGGACGTCTTTGGACTGAAATGATGATGATGATGAACAATAATCCTCCTGACCGAATTTCGATCACGATGGCCAATCTCAACAGAGGTTAACCAAGTACGCAGGAGATATTTAGTTTAGTTCCTTTCAGTTTAAATATGGTTTCTGCACTTAGTTCTATAGTCAGCATTTGGACTAAGCGCAGAAACCATTGTGCGGGGGCATACAGGTGCACTCTCTGTTCCTTTACTTTCATAGTCCGATGGGACGGCAATCCGCCTCGACCGGAGAGAGATCAAGCGCAGGAACAGCAACTTTAAGTGCTTTCCGAGGCACGGAGATTATACATACAAAAACATATATATATATATAGCATATGCATGTAGTATATAGGTATATAAGGGGAAGCTTAGAATTGGCATGGTGACTGGAAAGTTGTGTAGAAATTGGTTGTCACAGTATGGTCATGCAATGCGAGGGGATTGAGGAAAAAGCCGAAAAGAAACTTTTTGATATAAATGTAGAAACTTTATGGCCTTTAGAGACAAAGATTAAAGAAAATATGGATGATCCATAATATACTAAATTAGACATGTGTATTAGAACTACCTTTATTGATATTGAATTCCGTGAATTGCTACTTAACCCTCTTCCTCTCTCCTAATTTTGCTGTGCCTGACAGGGTCCTTATTCATCTTGATATTATTCTATATTATCATCTATGTACTTTTATGTATATGGAATGCAATAAATGATTGAGTATTAAGAATTATGACAGACATAATTATTCCTGAAAGAAAGTGACGTCTGAGTTGACAGCTAATTAAAATGTATAGGATAAGAAGGTATATTACATATACACCGTTAAATTTTGGTCGTTTTAATCCCGCGGAGGATCAATTCGGTACATGAAGCACTATCGATTTATAAAGATAAAATGAAAAAATAAAGAACTTTTTTCTAAAACTCAAATTAATACACGCATGTACGAAATTAATTTCAATTAAACGAGTCAATTAAATTGTAGGGAGTTGTCGGTCGTTGCGTACTAACTACCTACAGTTCATTGACCTCGATCAGCTGACGTTTACTTAAAGAAATCAATTTCATACATGCGTAAATTAATTTGAGTTTAAAAAAAATGTACTTTATTTTTCATTTTTATCTTTACAAAGCATTAATTTAACATTTTATTACATTGATAAAATATGTATATGCCAAGTAGTACCTATCTGTGACAGGTGATCAAATTTGTTTATTCAATGTCATTAATAACTGTCAATAAATTTATGTGATAATTATATTGTAACGGAGCAAGCTATTATTATATTTGCGTCTCTATAGAAATAAATTTAAAAAATAATGATCTCTGCTTTTCCGTCCATTACTGAATTGTTTGTATTTTATTTATGTGTCTGTCATTCGAAATCTATTTTCAGCTATTGATTTTTTCACACCGATGATATTTTGATCATAAATAATTATGTAATATAAATCGTTATTATCCAAACCATTAGGTGTCGTGATGGCCTATAGGTTAGGGCACATGTTTGCAGGTTCGAAACCGGGAAAGTACTTTAAGTAGTAATTTTTCAATTCATATGTACTTCTATCAATTTATCTAGAACGTTACTTACACTCTGTGCCTCTGGATGCTCATAAAGCGATTGGTTTTGGTTGTCATCATGACCATTAGTATATTCAAGGAGTATTATGTTGCCCAGAGTAACTGGGTTGTGGAGGACTGATAGGCAGTAGCTCCATGTAAAACGCGGGTATTCTGCCGCATTCAGTTAGATTGAAAGCCGACACCAATCTAGTTGGGAAAAGGCTAAGGAGATGATGATGAAGTCATCATCCTTAGGCTAAGAACTTGCGAAGCTTTTTTAACCGCGCCCGTCGCGGTAAAGGAAACTGTTGCTTTATTTCTAAACTCATGAGACCACAGTTTTTTGCGGTTATGAAGCCGTGGCAGTTGAGATTTTCGCCCTCAAACCTGGCGGGTGATTATCACAAAACATGCGGTCCTCGCCCGGTGCAACGGGAGCCGCAAAAAACCGCGCATACCGCGGGCATAAAACGCATCTTGAAATGTGCTTTTATTTTTTACATATATATCTGCATTCTACAGAAGCTGCGGGCTCGCAACCGCGGCGGACGCGGGTGAAAATTGCTTCGTGAGTTCTTGGCTGTATTTTCCCAACTACATGGAGGACAGATTCTAGTTTAACCTGAGTTCCAGTATTTTCCATGAAACGATTGCCTATGTAACCTCCACAATCCTGGGTAACAAGATACTTATCGGTAAGACCAATCCTCTTGGCAAGATTAGTCTCCTTGGTAATACTAGTTCATCTTTGAGCACAGACATTTGAAATTTAATGTAGCTTTCCTCTAACGCTTATGACTTAATCAACTACTGATCTAGAGTCGAATACGAGTTTCACTCCCAATATCTGCCAATCGCATATATAGATGCTAGCGATAAATAGCAACGAACAAGCTGTCTGTACTTTTAGGTATCTTTTTCTCTAATAAGTACTGCGTCATTCCGAAACTTCAATGGGTACCTATTTGAAAAATACTGAATAAAAATGTGATGAAAAAGATTTTTTTAGATAAAACCATTTATTTAGAGAGTAGGTATTCTTTGACGAGGCTATTGTCACAATTAACTAACTGAAACATGGGCAGGCTACTCATTTTATTAGTATTGTCAGTATTACTACTCAATTACTAGACTATTGATTTCTGGATATTTGGTTTTTAGCCAGATTTGACTAAAAAAAAATGTTTGCAAATATTTATAAAAGCTAGCCTGTTTATCAATTCATTTTCTTCAGGCGTGAGAAAAACAAAGTTACTTACGAAACATTAATGCATACGTATTAACATTGTACAATAAAGATGCAACTTTTAATTGCTCACTAAGCTGACAATACAATAAAAACAAGTAAATCTACTCGTTAGCAAGTAAATTAATGAAGACTCATCATCAAATAACAACGTCAGTTATTTAATTTTAAGAAACCGTCCTGAGTGGTTAGGGTAGTGGGTATGCTAACCCTACTGCTGCGGCATTTCAGCCATACACGTTTGCCGCGCTTCACCCAATTAGAGCCCGGCAGCGCAGGGATTAATCTTTTATTGACTGTATAAATCTACAGCACTAATTGACTTTTGCTCAACCGCTTTGAGTT
Organism: Leucania comma; assembly: GCA_958295575.1. Classification (NCBI taxonomy): domain Eukaryota; kingdom Metazoa; phylum Arthropoda; class Insecta; order Lepidoptera; family Noctuidae; genus Leucania; species Leucania comma. The sequence goes on along the minus strand of OY282477.1, from coordinate 2,835,963 downwards.
TTAATATACCATTTTTGCAGGTTTTAAATTGAGCGTTGAAAGTGTTGGCTTTTTATATCCGGATCTGGGCTTTCACGAAGTTGGGCTTATGAGTTTTATTTAGCCACTGAGCTTGGTTTATATCTTTTAAAATTAAAGAAATTACGTAACAGCATTAAAGACCATGCGTGCAGAAAAGAAAGATATTTTTTTAGGAGTTTTATAAGTAACGCTCTTTTGCTTATAAAAATCGTCATTATTGACGTACGCCGAGTATCCACCCTTGTATTTTTAATACCTTTATAGTCCGGGCGTTTCACTTCATCGTTTTTACCGTTTTTATCGAAGGACTGGAACAGTTTACCAGCTGCGGTCTTCTCGTCCGATTATAATTTAATTGTCTTCAGGGTTAGAGTGAATAAAATCTTAATAAACTAGTACGCTTTATCATCAACGATTGCATCATTGCTTACCATCAGGGGTATTGCAGTTAAGCATTAGTTTTTATCACTATAATAATATGTTTAATTCGGGTGGCATAGACCCATAGAAATCTCAACCTAGTACAAATTTTATTTTATTTATTACACTTATTTGCCATGACTGGCCACACCTAGACAAGACATGAACCACTGATTTTGAAAGAGACATTCAAAACGTTCAGCTATTGCGCTTAGAATGCTGTTGTTGCTACTCCCTATACGTGGCAGCTGCTTTTTTGCGCATGATGGCCTGGAAACCATCAGTGCGTGCTTCAGCAAATATCCCAGAGGCGCTGCACCACCACGGCAGACCCAACAACATCCTATACGCATTATTGTACTGAGTGCGCAAGGCTCTGTAGGCTCGCTGCGTATGTCTCACCCACAGGCCGCTTGAGTGGAAGGACTGGCAAAGAGATTTAAATAGTGTTAAATGCATAAAACAAAATAACCCTTTGGCTCCTATTGTATAATTTTCGAATTTAACGTGACAGAAGTTAGTTTCTTATAAAACAGAACTATAACAATATAACTTTACACTTTTCTCCGATCCCTAATAATACAGTCGCAAACTTTGCTACACAAACCCGTTAATCTGTCGAATCGTGAAAGTTTCTAAGACAAACAGATGATTTTTATGCATTAGTTATGTTCGGATTATAGTACTGTTATAAAAGATAAGTTTAAAAGTGTGAACTTTGTTTTACTCCAGTAAAACAAACTTCACACTTTCAAACTAACCTTTATAGTTAATAATATTCAGCAACTATACATATACATAACTATATTTACACTATTAAAATAACTCGACAAGTGCGAATCGGAATCGCATGCTGAGGGTTTGATACAAACTAACTTATATAATATAACAATTCCTGAATCGACTCTTGCAGTTTTTTCCGAATTCAAAATAAGTTTTTTTTTGTGACGTAGCTACAATTTACAGTTTTCAGATTTATTCTTATACTTGTGACAAACTGTGGGCAAAAATAGTACAAAGTTGGCGCACTGATCAATGCGAAGGGATCGCGGCAAACCGCGAAGGAGATGGCGCGATGAACTGTACGGATTCCTTCAGAACTGGCAAGAAGAAGCGCGCGCCCGCGAGAAATGGAAGACGTGGAGGGAGGCCTTTGCCCAGCAGTGGAACAGAACAGGCTAAAAAAAAATAAGAAGTTTTGTTTTTTTACAAGTTCAAGAGTTTAAATTAAAAACATATACTCAAGTCTGAGGTAGACTTTCACGCGTTCCCGAGATAAAGGGTCTTGACAGATAGACAGACAGACGGACGACAAAATGATCCTATAAGGGTTCCGTTTTTTTTTTCTTTTAAGGTTCGAAACCCTAAAAATGGCCAGAAAAATACACAACTCGTAGGTTAGATAAATGATAAAAGTATATTGTTTATTATTTTTTTATGAATTTTAAACATAATTTCCTTGTAAACATAATTATAATTATACATACTCAATTGAGCAATAAAATACAGGAATAAACTAAAACAATTGGTACAAACAAATAACAGAAACACAAAGCGTTGTGATGATACTAGGTACTTCTAACTTCTTACCGCCGCCCTAGAACGTAAAGGTCAACTGAAGGACATACGTGGGTTTTAGTCAGTAAATTATATTATCATCGAGCAACTTCATCTTAGTAACCTGTACCTACACCCATGCTGTGTTAATTAAAATAGTTTATTAAACTCATATTTCAAACAAGCCAACAAATATCCGGTCGCTCGTAGTAACCGGCTATTTATAATGTTACGTAGGAAAGCTGATAAACAATCAAGATAGCAGTATGGTTTAGTTTCCATCGACAGCTAATTTAAAAGTTAATAGCTATAATTTGAAAGAACGGAAAACAGCGGTAGCCTCCTTCTTCGAATTGGTAACGCGAGGGTAAAAGATGTCGACAAAAGTGAAGGAACGCCCGAGCCGCTGGCGAAGGGGACGCCCTAGGTGTCAGGAGTTGCAGGGTTTCCCATCACCGTAGGTACAGGTTTGCTTGAGAGTAATAGGTAGCTCGGCATCCCTGCCAATGTTAAAGCTGAAGGTGCCTAGAAGAATCGATGCCTGCTAGGGGTTTTTTTAGGTAGCCGTCTAATGACGGCCGGATGGCGAGCTACCCATTGCTCGTCTGAGGCTGGTAGTCGGGGCCCCCTGCCCCGACTACCTCTCGGCGGCTGGGTCATGAGGATGTACGTTCTCTCAAGCGTGTCCTTCGCTAGCATTACTGTTTCGCATAAGAAGGCGACCGCCACCTACTCCCCGTCGCTCCAGACCATGGCCTGTACCAGGGCCCGACGTCTTGGGGAAGGTGAGGATGCCGCGACACCTTTTCAGGCTGCAAGAACGTTTGGATAATTGACCGTGGCCGTATAAGCTAAGGGAAAATGAAGGACAGATGTGTGATTTTAGTTTGTAAGTCTGACACACCTTCTCACTTCACCCTAGAGCAGGAGAAGTCATTGAATAGTTTCGCACCTAGAAAAACTTAAAACACTAAAAAATAAAAACGAAATTCGAAATGGCAGTCCTAATCATTTAAAATGTATTGAATCGAATGATCACTTTATCGAAATAGACACATTCAAAAATCGTTCTCAAAACATTATTATTGTAACCATAGACAATCAATCATAGAGAAGAACCATGACCTATTACTCTATATATACCATTGACTAACGGTTCTATTTTTAAAATAAGACCAGACTGATTTAATAAAATTTACTACTAGTTTTACTGTACAATGGCCGATCCGCGGTGTTGGCAATGATCCAAGTTTGGTAGCCGTCAAAATAGTTGGTGTTGTCATTTTTTAGTTGTTAAGTTTACGCTAGACGAAGCGAAACATTTCAACTGCTTTAAAAATCGGTCAACTGAAACAGATTCAGCTGATTCTGTCTCTACTTATTTTATTTGTAGAAGGGTTTATATAAAGAAAAGAAATCGAGGCGAAGCAAAAAAGAATAAGAACTATATTGTTGGCGTGGACTTCCGGACGACGAACAATGGGTAGCTCGCGGCTCGCTATGCCATAGGGGCCCAATTGGGCCAAAGCCTACTGGGGCCAGTTTTTGACTTCCGAAAGGGAAATCTAAGGTCCATGAACTCAAGGCAAATAGGGAATATAAGTGTGCTTTTAAAAATCTGATACGCCCTCCCATTCTGCCCTAGAGCGGGAGAACTCATTTGATGATATCCCGCCTTAAAAAAACTGGGCAAATGCGAGTCGGACTCGCACACTGTGGGTTCCGTACAAACTAACTTATGTAGGTAAATAGTTAAATTCCCGAATCGAGACTCGACGATTTTTCCGAATCCGAAAAAGTTTTTTTTTTTGTTACGTAACTACAAATTTTAGTTCAAAACAGTTTTCAGATTTATTACTATACTTGTGTTATAAGACTTTGTGTTTTGCGACATAAACAGCTGGACCTTTTTTTTCCGTTAACTTAGAAGTTTGATTTTTTACAGTTTCTAGGGATTCTAGACTTGAGTATAATTTTTTTACGTTTTAATTTCAACTCGATACCTCCACGCGTTCTCTTGATAAAGGGTTTTGACAGACAGACAGACGCAAGAAAGTGATCCTATGAGAGTTTTTTTATGGTAGGTAAAATCATCCAATGACAAATCCCGCCCTTGGGCGGAGCGAAAAGTAGTGTCAGACGCTTACTAGCTAAAAACCTACCCCGTTCCTTCGTTACCTATCGTGCCGGGGCCGGGTATTCCATTCGGAAGCTGACCCATAACCCCAGCAGGCTTCGACCCTGCCTGCCTGCAGCTAGCAGGCTGGGCCTCTACGGTTTGCTGACAGCTCCTTCAGGCACTCCGTTTTTTTTCTTTTTGAGTAATATAACTCTAAATAGGACTATATTTTAAATTCTTTTGATAAAAATTTCCTCCACGTACTTAACTCAAACGTTGTCAAAAACAAAGGAAAAGAAACCATCCATTACTGTGAATAATATAACAAACTATGTAGAAAAATGTCTATGGGCTGCTGGATTAATTGAAAGAAATACCATGACCCTAGAATGCGAAGGTCGACTGAAGAAATACATATATAAGGTCATAATTATAAGGTTTACTCAGTAAAAGACGAAGAAACGACAAACAAAAAAAAAATGAAAATCTGTCAATACTGATTCGAACGGAGACAAAAGCCATGTCAATTAATTATAACACGGTAAATAATATGTTTTAAAATACAGTCAATGATCAATTTTCAGCTTTAATAAATTTAAGTTGGAAGCTGTAATCAGTCAGTTTGCTTATTAAATTATAGTTGTATAGCTTTCTCGGAATAATTATCTGAAACTCGATTTTGACACGATAAGGAATAAATATTTTAATTCATCATAAAAACTACTTCGATGAAATTAAACTGCAAAATTTAATTTGTTTAAAGTAGTTCAGAAATGTTACTTTAAAAAATAATTAGTTTTAAAGCAGATTAAATACGGTAGGTACACCTACTGTTAACCGTTTGAGGAGAATTCTTCATTTCGTTTTTTTTTTTTTTTTTTTTGTGGTGTTGTAGGTTTCAGTGTACGAAAAATATGCGATAATCTAATGACCCACCTCAGCTTCTCATGGGTACATATTAGGTATACACCGTTAAATTTTGGTCGTTTTAATCATGTGGAGGATCCATTCAGTACATGAAACCCTATCGATTTGTAAAAATAAAATTGAAAAATAAAGTGCTTTTTTTTAAACTCGAATTAATTTACGTATATACGAAATTGATTTCTTTAAGTAAACGTCAATAAATTGTAGGTAGTTAGTACGCAACGACTGACAACTCCTTACAAGGTTATTGACTTGTTTACTTAAACAAATTAATTTCGTACATGCGTATATTAATTAGAGTTTTAGAAGAAAAGTGCTTTATTTTTTAATTTTATCTTTATAAATCAATAGTGTTTCATGTACCGAATCGATCCTTCACGGGATTAAAACGACCAAAATTTAACGGTGTCTAGATAAATACTCGTATATTTTCCCTATACATCTAAAAAAGCGTGCATAGAAAACTACGTGACTCCATCTCAGGTTCAGGTTGTCGGCGTGACGGCGACGGATTTCCCTAAATCCCTGTGAACCCTTATAGGAGAGCTCATTATAATCATCTTCATTTCAATTGAAAGTCAACTACTGTTAGACATAGGCCTCCTCCAAGTGTCACCATGGTGACCGGTCCTGTGTGCCTCGCATCCATCGGGTTCCCGTGATCCTCTCACTAGGTTATCAGTTCATCTTGTGGGAGGCTTTCCAACGCTGCGTCTTCCGGTACGCGGTCTCCATACCAGGACCTTTCCTTCTCATCGACAATCTGATCTGCGAGCAATGTGCCCTGCCCACTGTCACTTAAGCTTGGCGATTCTTCGGGCTATATCGGTAATCTTGATCTCCTGCGGATATCTTCATTTCTGTAGTGGTCACGTAAGGAAACTCTGAGCATAGCTCTTTCCGCCACTTTAAGCCTTCTGATGAAGTCTATTACGCAATCACGACTTCCACAACCTAACCTAATAGAAGCTGGATACAATATAACACCATCACCATGTTAAGTCATCCGAAATGGATATGATTAGGATCCTTCAAGTAGCTTGAGGCGATAAAGAAGTTTCTACACAAATGCTATCTCTTTAATGACTCAATCGTGTTTCCTTAGGATAATAAACCTGTCAAAACTTGTAATCCGCCCTAAATAAATTCCAAGTAATTAATTAATTTAATAAGAACAAAATCTTTAATCACTCTTCCGCAGGTTTATATTGGTTCCGGTTAAACTTGGAATAATTTATATTTTGATATAATTAAAATTGTTATTCGACATTCTCGTTTAAGGATAAAATTAAAGTATGTGTATTTTTTACATAACATATTTATTTATCTCATAAACTATTTACATTATATAAAATACTAATTAAAACTATATATACACTTAAACCTACTCCTAACTAAAAAATGGCGTCATAAAACTCATCCGCATCGCTGTCGACTGGAAGGGTGCCCAAAAGGCTGGCGGCATTTGAATGGCAAAGGATAAAATTGTATTTGTTATTGTTTTTAGGCGCACAGTTTAAAGAAATATTTTACAAATATAGAAAACAGAAAGAAAAATATTTTAAAATTAATTGAAGCCAGCAGTAAAAAACCTAGCATAATATTCTTAAAAAAACCGCTTCTAATAAAATGTATGTATATTTTGTTTTCGGTTAAGTTTTTTTTTAAGATTATTACATTTGCAGTATCTAGTATGTCCCTTAATAGCCCAAAAATAAAGAATTAAAAACTGTTAAAAGTTAAAAGTCAATCCTTTTTTAGACCCGAATCTAAAAACATAATGCAGGGAGACTGACCCAGCCGTAGTATTAATTGATGTAATAAAAAGAACTATATTAAAATATCTTTCTGATTCTTATGCAGAAAAAACAAGGAAACTTCTTCAGCGAATTCCAATAAGGAAAATGAACACAACGCCATAAAAGAAACATACGAATTTGAATTTAAATTAGTAGGCGCCGTGTGTTTATTTATATCATTGGAAATGAGAGGAGAAAAATATTTGGTTACAGTACACGTGGATGGTAAAAAAGTTAATAATTTTGAAACAAAAAGATTGTTGATGTTTTTGTTCTCCTGTCTGGTTGGTTTTAAATGTGGGGATCAAATATTTAATTCAATTACGAGAAAACTTAATAATAATTAACGATACGAACATTGATACAGCGGAAGATAAGTGACTCGCCTCTAGTCTTTTGAGTACCGTGATTAGAGACAGAATAGAAAGACAATAGGTGTGCGAACGCTGGCGTTTGCTTGGGGTTTGAGTAACTAGTGCGTGGACCGCTGCAATCAGGATCGTTTGTAATAGTTTCACTCAGTTGCAATCAGCCAATGACATAACTAGGGTGTTACGCAAAAATGTTATTGGGATAAAGGTTATCAAAATGACTTCGTGTGCTTTTATACGTTGTAGAAATTATTCAAATAAAAAAAAAGACAAATCACATTGAATTACATTTCACTCGTAAGTACATGAAAACTAAATTATTTTTATTATATTTTTAATTTTGCATATTGTTTTGGTCGCCATTTTGCACTCATTTTTACTCGCCTAATATCTGTCCTTGTCCATTAATGAATGTACGTTTGCGACTATAATGGCACTGATCATAGATGATAGTGTGAGTTTCGAGTCCAGCTTTTCTGATTGGAATGTTAGCGCGTATCTTCCCTTATAATATATCAATGGATGTGAAAGTGAAATAGAATACTCAGAAAATAATAAAATTTCTTTGTACACAAAAAACAAAGTTATGGAACTTTAAACATCAAATCCAATCTTCGAGTAAGTCAATTAGCAATAGTTTTGTTTTTGAAAACAGCCTTTGAGTAAAACCAGCGATAGAACTCCAAAAATGGCAGTGGCTATTTCACCCAAATAAAAACACTGTACTCCAAACAAGGAATTTTGGAGTACACGCGTTTTGAGATACAGGTATCTTGAAAGTCAGTATACTTTAAATGGATTGGTACAGACTTAGCGCAGATAAGTAATATGTCAAATTGTACAGCTGTGATTTTGAGAAAAATTATATCTTTGGTTAATAAAATAATGACGTCTCTCAGCGTCCCAATAGAGGAAATGGGTCGCCACCTCTTGCAAAGCAGTAATGCTAGTGAAGGAGGCGCCCGCACGAGTGAGGGAACGTCCCACGCCCCAGCTGCCGACAGACGACCAGCTATTAGAAGCTTGGCGTCCGGCTGTCCAGTCACCAGCCACGGTTCTGGATGTAGACTATGACTTGGAAATGTCTATAATATATACTTTTCATAAACTTCAAACCATTAAACCCTATGAAGTAACCAAAATATAAAATGACTCTTATATGCTAAAAATAACTAATCTTTGCAAAATAATTTCGGATTACAAAAGATGAACACTGATAATTAATCTAATTAATATTTCCTTTAGACTTTACGAGAGTAATTAAACAGTCATTTTCAAACGAAGTCAGAACAAAATGTATCTCAAGTCTGTAATCTAAAAATACTTATTAATGGTTAAACGAATGCATTAATTACGCCTAATGCTTCACATTCCTCTGAGTTTGATGATAAATGATACTTTAACTCGATTCTTTTGATGTGTGAAATGAGATATTATTTCACTTTCAATTTGAGCCCACACTAGTTAAAATTCGTTGATTAAAAGAAATGGCTGAGAAAGAGTATCATGGTTAAATATTAGTCATTTGTATAACCTACCAGCCACATCATGCCCGCACTTACCCAAACCCGAGTATATTTATTTATTTATTTAAAAATCTTTATGCACACTAGTGCATTAAGTCCGCCTTTGTACACTAGTACAAAGGCGGACTTAATGCCGTAGGCATTATCTACCAGTCGACCTTAGGGTGGTGCAGAGACATAACGTAAAAGGTGCAACTTAATGAAAAACAAACAAAACAAATAGAAAACTAATACAATACCTACTACGAGCAACCGGTAGCTTGCCGTTCGGCTGTCCGTTAACCATCCGAATTGAGCCCAAGTCATCGACGCCGTGTAATGATCCACGCCTCTAAAAGACGCCAGTAAGACCGTAGGGGCCCAACAGAGTCGATACCTGCTAGAACCGTGAAGCAATATCTGAAAAGGGAGCTTACGGTCCCAATATACCTGGGAAAACCTAAAAAGATTGATTGCTTTGGGCTTACACAAGGCAAGTCGTATCGCGTTGATTAAAAGAATTATCTGTAAATAGGTAAGACGTGAATAGATCGCATTTAGCAGAGATGAGAATGTTGAGACGGATTTGTGGAGTGACGAGAATGGATAAAGTGAGAAATGAGTATACACCGTTAAATTTTGGTCGTTTTAATCCCGCGGAGGATCGATTCGGTAATGAAACTTAAAAAATAAATTACTTTTTTTTTAAACTCAAATAATTTACGCATGTACGAAATTAATTTATTTCAAGTAAACGTCAGCTGAGCGAGGCCAATGAACTGTAAGTAGTTAGTATGCAACGACCGACAACTACCCACAAGGTCATTGACTCGTTTACTCAAATAAATTAATTTCGTACATGCGTATATTAATTCGAGTTTTAGAAAAAATGTTCCTTATTTTTTAATTTTATCTTTATAAATCGATAGTGTTTCATGTAACAAATCGATCCTCCACGGGATTAAAACGACCAAAATTTACCGGTGTATTATGAGGAAGTTTAAAAGTGGATACGGTGACTGATGACAGGGAATCATTTATCTTGGTATGGTCATGTGGAGAAGAGATGTGTTATTAAAAGTATTATGAATATGCAAATAGATGGAGGAGTCAAAGAAAACTTGAATGGATAGTGATATAAAAGAAAAGGGAACTAGTGATAACGTGATGGTTGATAGGTTAGAATGGAAGAAGAAATCGTGTTGTGCTGACCTCAAATAACATGGGACAAGAGCAGGAAGATGATGAGATAAGACGTGAAGAGTAGCAATAACGAATTAAAAGATTTTAGTAGAACGTTTCATCCACAAATACTAAAATGACCCCATTTTGCTCAACGAAGTTTCACGGCTAAGTAACGGTTTGAAACTGATAATTTAAACCTTTTAACATTATTGAATCCAAGTTGCTAAGAGTAAATCGTTAAGTTGATATTTCGTTGGCGGAAATATATTCTTGACATTTAGTTTCCCACACTACAATTTTGTGACAAATTGTCAAACACTTTTTGTAAATTGCATCTTAAAAAAAGCTAATCGTAATAATTTTTTGGGCTGGAAAGTCATCAAAATAATAACCGCTCGAAATTGAAATACGAGTAGAATGCATATAACAGAATATAACCTTTTTTGTATCCAAACATGTGTGGCAGGCTACTCGTAGGGCGGGTGGTCGATGGGGCCGATAGGTTCTGGAGTGGCAACCACGTACCAAAACACGCAGCTTTGGAAAACACGGTGGACCGATGATGTGAAGAGAATCGCGGGAATAAGCTCTGTATGGAGGGAGATCACAGAGTCTCAAAATTTTAATAAGTAATACTTTCGAATAATCCCCCAGCCTTGACTAGCTCCTTCAATTATAATGCTTGTATCCCTTTGAGATTAGTGTGGAATACACCGGCCCCTCGTCTTAGGTATGGTCCTCGAGCGAAGTATTAATGCACAGAGTATTTCCTGCTTTTTGCCACCTCCGTCGCTCACATACCGCCACCGATAGCTTCCAAGAGGTCACAATGATGCTCGAACTATGCAGGACTAAACTGACTGATTTAAACATATACTTCGGGCAATGGAAGGATATGTTTAAGCTAAGGAATTTTCCGGAACAACTGTGGTCGGTGAGGACGATCGACAAATGGAAAGCGTTCACCTCTTAGCACCTATCCAACCTTCTTCAGAGTGCGGACTTATCGCCGCAATAGTGGCGTGCCTATTTTTATATAACCTACACACTGTTGATCATATTTCATCCAACATCAAATATTTGACAGGAGGCTTTACGAGCTTCTGAAATATTTACATAAAAAGGTGATCAAAAGTTCTTAACAAGGGTGGTTTCCAAACCAGTTTACAATCTGGAGGAAGTTTTGAAAACCTCCAAAATAATTAGGCGGGAATGTCAGAAGGTTGGCTGTGTCAACGCTCATAAAGTTCGGTAATTAATCATTGCAAACCCCCTGCATGTGGGGTTTTATTTTACATCACTTTCTTGGAGCGGAAAACTCCTTTACCGTGTGATGACAGCATTTTATTTAGATAAATGATCATGACCTTAATTTCATGGGAGAATAATGTGTATAAACCATCTTTTAATGAGGATAATTCACATGTCATAAACTAGATATTCAATTAATTGGCAAGCCTATCTGAAATAAACTTGGTCTTGTGTTTATTTATTATTCATCTACGAGTAATACTTTATGTACATAAAGGTTCATAGTCGAACTTTAATGCCTTAGGCCTTTCTACCAGTCAATTTTTAGATGATGCAGCGGCAATGTGGCAGGCGGTGCAGAGCAAAGAAGAAGGTGAATACTAAAAAGATATTTTTTTATTACTATTGATATGCTCGAGTTTCACTACTATCAAACCTGAATACATCTGATGGTAAGCGATGATGTGGCCGACAAATGAATCGTACATACAATACAATTATATAATGTGTAACACAAATCAATAAACAAAATAATATATAAATAATGGTATTCAAAATATAGGTACTCCAAAACTGAAAGGTTTTGGAGTGGTGGTTGCGTACCGAAAGACACAGCATTGGAAGGCCTTCAACAAGGTGGACCGATGACCTGGTAAAGGTTGCGGAAAGCTGATGGATGCGTGACGCACAGGACCGTTCAATGTGGCGACATTTGAGGGAAGCCTATGTCCAAAAGTGGACGTTTTTGGGCTGAAATGATGATGATGATGATGACTCAAAAAATGATGATGAATCTACAAACAGAGAAACATTAGCCTTGTGATGATATTACTGGCAACTTTTTACAAATATACTCGCGAACCTTAATCTTGAATTTTGATCGGTTACATCAGTCATTGTGTATCTTTGTGCTTTTCTTCATAAAACCCTATATTCTACACACATCAGTCATAGGGACTTTGATACACAGTACCCATCTTGACATGTCTCATCTCATAAAGGTATGTAGGTATAAAATATGTAAATATACCTATTTCATACAATCCTACTGCATTCTTCTAATAGTACTTTTATAATTATTTTTTATTCAAAACGGATGTGATGTTATTCATCGTTGATAAAAGATTGTGTATACACATGTTTAACAGATATATGGAGGCATTTTCGTCACGCCCGGAGCGGATATAATGACATCACACGTAATTAATTCAAAATAAACACGTCTTACAAAAGGAATTTATGGCTAATAAATGTAAGCTATATGAGAAAGAAATGCTTATTGAGATCAGGCCATATATCATACAGACCAGATTACATACGAGCAGCGGTAGCCGAGTGGTAACGACCCTGACTTACGAGTTTGTAGGACGCAGGTTCAAATCCAACCAGGAACATTACTTTGTGTAACTTGTGTCATCATCACTCTCAAAACGGTGAAGAAAAACATCGTGAGAAAACCGGCGTGTACTACGAGTAGAATCAAAAATTTGAAAACATGCGAGATCCGAGCCGTACTACCTGCCTGATGGATTACGGCCCATTCCCTCTCCTAGAGATGCCTGAGTCCCAGCAGTGGCAAAATTATAGGACTGATCATGGTAATGCTATGTTCGTTACATAGCTTTTCTTGTTTTCGGGGTGAAACCTTCTAAAGGCGCCTGAAATTTTGGAGAAAAGACCAGGGAATGTAGGATTCTTATCTTACTAGAACTACCCAAGTGATCACCATCAGTACTTACTTGGAAGAGGGCCCCGTAGACTCCTTTGTGCCTTATAAAGCATGTTAGTCCCGACTAACATTTATAAATCTTTGACTTTCGTAACAGTTAATCAGATCGATCAGATCGTGTAGCTTGTGGAGCGCAAAAAGATGGTGGCTCCATTTACAATATTATGTTCGGTTAAATTACATGCTGTGGTGCTATTCTCTAAGAAACGCAGCGCTGCAGCAACGACAAACATCCAAATAGAATACATTGAATTAACAACAATATATAGGGACATTAGGTTGACAATTCAATGTATCCTATTTGGGTGTTCGTCGTTGAGGCAGCGCTGCGTTTTCTTAGAGAATAGCACCACTGATCTGTGCACAGATGGCTGAATCATGGCATAATTCAATTCAAATGAGTTTATTGACAAAAAAGTACTTTTGAATTGTCTAGTTGTTGGACATAGGCCTTCCTAAGTGTCGCCATAAGGACCGGTTCTGTGCGTCTCGCATCCATCGGATTCCCGCAACCCTTACCAAGTCGTCGGTCAACCTTGTGGGAGGCCTTACAACGCTGCGTCTTTCGGTACGGTACGCAGTTTTCATCGTGTGACAGCAAAAAAACGTTTGACACTTTCGACATTGCGTTTCACCCGTACATAAAGTTTTTTAATTAATGTTTTTTATTGGCTCTGGTTGACAATTATACCGGCCACAGAACTCCATAGCGCGGGGGACGTACTTGACCCATTTCTTTTATCGCCGTATCTCGGTTTTTATTATTCACTTCAATTAAAAAACTCGTCGGGTTTTTTACATTTGAAAACGATATAAAATTATGCCATGTTTTCAATTTCTTAGAAATATAAATTGAAGCAATAGATTCCTGTGGTCAAGTGTCAGGATTCCCGCTGTTCTGTAGATACCTGTGGTAATGAAATTTAAGTTTCAGGATCCCCGCTGTTCTTGTTTATGTAATAATTTGGGTATGTAAATTCTGTGATACCTGCTAGTAAACTAGCGTTCTCGGAAACTTGACGGTAGTAACTTGCCGTACGATGGTTTCCGTGGAAAAGCGAATCTACATAACTAAGGACGTCTTAAATATCTAGTTAGCCCATAGAACGACGTAATGCGCATTTGAAATAAGTTTCTTCCTATGTAGAGTAGGTAATATTTTACATGAAAAGTCAAAAGAGAATTTTGTATAAAAAATATTTTTTATCTTATTAGCTGCTGTCAGCGGCTTCACACGCGTGGTAGTAAAACACATTCCCAAGATAAAAAAAGTATTCTATGTGCTATTTAAGGATATGGTCTACCCAATTACCAAGTTTCATTGAAATCCGTACAGCTGTTCGAGCGTGAAGATTCACACACACGCACAGATATATACTTACAAATTTACGTCTTTATAATGTTGATGATTCTTTTTTTATTTATTTTATGTTTTCATTGGTTAATATTTAAGAAATACAGATAAATAAACTATGCCTGAAACATTAAAATTAACCTATTTTGTAGAAATTGATTTCAATGTTAAGTATGATTTATCCTTACAGATATTGCATCTAGGTTGGATGAAGCACAGATAATCTCTACAGAGGAGATTCTCAGCACGCTTCTGATCTTTAGTGTTTGTGCGTTGTTTCATGCATGTCCTAAATTCCATCCTGCATCACGTGCCCTGTTACCTTTTCACGGAGGGACCTAATAACAGCTTCAGTGGACGGCATTGCTCTAGCCCAATAGTTGAAAACAAAATGGTTTTGCCACTAATAAAAAGATTACATTTCCTTGTCTTTACTAGATTAAAAAAAAAGTATAATAATCCAAAAACAGAACAGTGACGTCACATTACAAAACCATTTCCCTACATTTACAACTCAGCGCTGCCAGCAGCTTTGTTCCAGCGACTCAAGCTGTATAATGTGGCGCTTTCAGCTGCTGTTGTTTAGTAAATATATTTATAGCCGGGAGTGCCATCTGCGCTCGCAGTTGTCGGGAACTGCCGGCCATCTGCGGCCAACTAGATAATCTGTCAGTAAAAGAACTGGTCAAGTGTGAGATTGAGTTGGCGTGATAGGGTACTGTGTTTTATTGTGAGTGATTTAGCCGAAGAGGCTTTCGCACCTAAAGTTTGGTATTAGGATATCATGATCACATATTTTATGCTTATATAATCCTAGCTATTGCCAGCGGTTTTATTTGTGTAAAAGTAGAAAATTGTTTCAAATCGCGGGGTTCAGCTAATCACACTAATATTATAAAGGCGAAAATGTGAGTGTGTATGTTTTTTACTTCTTCACTCAAACGACTGAATGGATTTGATTGAATTTTAGCACACACTAATTTAGTACCTATACTTTTTATCCCGTGGTATGTTCCCTCGGCACAAATTTCTACTATTACACGGGTGAACCGCTGTCAACAGCTAGTGTTCCATGTCTAATCTCACTCCTTCACATTTCATGAAGTATAATTATGGATGCCACTATCGCTTAATATCCATGACCTGTGCCTGTAATCACAAGGTGTACAATAAAGTATAATAATATAATATTCCACAACTTTAAGGGTGAATAGATTACTTCTAAGCGTACGAGCGTGGTCCATCGTCGACCACATCATCGATTACCATCAGGTGAGATAGTTGTCAAATGCGAGCCTATGCATAATAAAAAAAAACTTTCACAGAACGCCATCTAGTCCCAAACTAAGCAGATTTTGTGCTATTATATAATACGAGTAGACAACTGAAAAATATATATTCCTAAATATATACATACATATATAAATCAATTACACCCAGACAGAACAAATGATCATGCTCACCATAACAATCAGGGCCACTCTCACAAGACTAACAATCCAATATATAAAAAACAATTAAATAAAAAGCCTAGTATAGTTGTTATTTTCGCCATTTTAGCAGGTACAAAATCCCTAAAAAACCTATTTGTATTTCTAAAAGATAAACTCCTAACTTCCAAATCTCCAAATCACCGTTAGCTCCGAGTAATTAACAACAAAAGAACAAAAACTGTCTGTTATTGAAAGGCTCCCTTTGCGTTTCGAACCAACTTCGTTTTAGCTTCACTCTGTTAGCCTAACTTGAAGCGGAACGCCGCCGGCATCGCTTGCCAGCTTCCCTTAACTATACTGCCGAAGCTGTGATGTGTAACTAGTATACACTTATAAGTAACTAGCGATCTACAAAGCCTTGAGCACAGGCGTAGAGTAGCCAGCCTTTCGGTATTTTACAGGATGCATTTTGGAGAGTGTGCGCGGAAATGGCATGACTTGATTCCGCCGTGAATAGGCTCTTAATAAACTAGTGCGCCTCAACATTAAACGATTGCATCACTGCTAACAATAAGGTGGGATTGCAGTCAATAACTAGTTTTTAACAAATAAAAAAAACCATCGTGCGCATATCCACCCTTACGCTGCTGAAACTTCTACGGCCCGGACTAAGCGTTTTGCCTCGTCGTTTATACCGCGTACATTGAAGGAGTGGAACAATTTGCCAGCTGCGGTCTTCCCGTCCGATTATAATTTAGTTGTCTTCAAGGCTAGAGTGAATAGGCTCTTAATAAACTATAGTGCGTCTCACCATTAATGTTTGCATCACTGTTTACCATCAGGTGGGATTGCAGTCAAGCACTAGTTTATTACATTAAAAAATATAATTAAAAAAAACCCGGGGTTGGTTGCTAGTTGCTACCTTCGTAAGGGTGTTAGATTTTTTTTTATTCTCTGCTTTTCTATATTATAATTTAATATGGATCACTCTGTCTCTGATCTGTGAACGCTACTAATCACAATATCTGTCGTGGCCAGATCGTAGAATTAATCACTTCATGATGTGACTGGCCATATTATGAAATAGTTAATAGTAATACGAGTAGTTTCATGATATTCCAATCAACATTTGGCCATATCATAATGTGGAGTTTCTATGACATGGCATTCAATTAATCTGAGTAATCTTTTTTTTTCATAACTATCACACAACGCCGTCTAGTCCCAAGCTAAGCAGAGCTTGTTGTTTATGAGTACTAGACAACTGATACATATACTTATATATTTCTAAATACATACATATTATAGATAAATTACACCCAGGCACAGAACAAATGATCGTGCTCATCATACAAACATTTGTCCTCGGTGTGATTTGAACCAACGACCTCCGGAATAGCAGAAAGGGCCACTAAACCAACAAGCCAATCAATAGATATATAAGACATTTTAAAAGCTTTTCTTTAACGAGAATCTACGAACCTGTGAAATAAGTTCCGGACTCCGGACTCCAAGGATTTTTGTTAATGTTACGGTCGTTTTTGAATGTCTTTCATATAATTCAAGTATTTAATATTTATCGTAATAATATTTCACTATCTCATCATTATCAATTGGGCACATTATTACTAGCAGATTTATCAGCAGTGATCAATTCTAAGATCTTTCCACGACTTTTATTTATTCAATTTAACCCTATAGTAAAGTGCCCCAGTCACTAACGTAGCCCACTTGCAAAACTAAACCACGTATTTATAATCACATTAGACTTTACAACGTAAGTTAAACTTATATTGTATAGTTTACATCCCCGTCATGCTTATATAACCAAGTTGGCATAAATAGGCAGCAAATTTTAAATTTGGGGCTTAGTTTTGCAAGTGGAGCACGTTACGGATTGAGGCACGTATACCTAGTTTACCACAGGTATAATTCTTTTATACTTGTGGTTGTCACCCAACTCTTCCTTAACGGCTTGATCGATTTGATCAAATTTTGTCTGTATATTTGAGTAAATCCCTAGACGGTTTGGTTTGGCAAATAATAATAATAATTTATTTATTTATTTACACTTCTCGCACATTATGTACAGAGGCGGACATAATGCCTTAGGCATTTTCTACCAGTCAACCTTTGGGTGATGCAGAGAAAAGAGAGGCAGGTGCAATAAAAGACAGAAAAGAAAAGAGAGATCAATGAGTTATAAATAAAATGCAACAATATAATAGATACCCAAATACAATAATATAATATATACCCAATTTAATAAACTAAATACATACATACTCAACATTGTCCAAATCGACAAACAGAGAAACACTAACGTTGTGATGATACTACTGCCAACTTCTTACGAATATGCTCGTGAATCGTTTATTTCAGGCATTAAACCAGTAGTAACAAATAGTATTACTCTAACATCAGGTTATAATAAATAGATTAAAATAAATACATTGGAATTAATAAACTAAATTAAAATTATTGATAAATTATTGAGTAATATACAAAATTAAGATAAGATAATAACAAAATCAAAATTCATAATTGACAACGTCTCAGCAGTTACACACCCTGGAACACTTCAGACACAACCTTATTACCACATCGCGTCAGTCGAGACAGGAAAGATGCCCTGAGTCTTCTCAAGAGCCCATGAAAATCAGTAACCCAGTAGCACTACACCGCCACGGCAGCTGCGCGGTAGTTGACGCAGCAACCGGTTCCTCATTTTTTTACCCGTCTGAAACGCTAGTTTTAAATAAAGTATAAAAAACTAGTACCCACATGTACCCACAATGTTTTTTTTTTGAAATATTACCACTTTTTTATCTTATTCCTGTTGTACGAGACTGGTGACTGTCACCAAATAAATATTTTATTTTGTAGCTTTGGCAGAGTACTAATGCACTTTTAAGCCCGGACTACACAAACGGATTTTTAAAACCTGGATCACATGCAACGTTGTGATAAAAAATGTTTTGACAGTTCCTAATAGACGACGAAAATTATTCATTTTAACCTCTTAGGCATCAGTGTACTGAATGCGGTACACCTCATACCAGCTAACTTAAACCTTATTACGTAAAAATAAGGTTTAAATTAGCTGGTACTGATGTGTACCGAATTCAGTACACAAGGGCCTGAGAGGTTTATACGTCAAAATTACAAACGTTATCAATATTTTCTTCAACCGAGTATGTATAATCGAATACTGAATCGACAATGATATTTTCTTAGAAAAAGAAAAAAGTTTGATTCCATTTCGAAGAAGTTGGTCACAAAATATGATAATATAATCACAAGAAGAAGACGTTAAAAATAGCGATGCTAATGAGCATAGCTATAAAAAGGCAGCCAAAAAGCAAAATTATCTATCTGGAGCAAAAAAATTAGACAAATATCCACCTACCATAGGAAGAAACATGTTTGAAGGCCGTTAGTTAATTTTAACAGGATATAAAATAATAATACATCAGATTATCCTAAAATATAGGTGAACTCAAAAGAAAAATTCCTCTTAAATTCTACAAACTGTTTCTTAGAACGTAAACCCACCAAGAATATAAAAAAAAAAAAACTGTAAACGAACAAAATGGCAACCTTATTAAATCTTAAACGAAGAAAACCACGCTTTTATGAGAGAAAATTTTCTAAAGTATTCGTAGGAAGATGTACTTTGCCTAATACATCCCACAATTACGATGTTTTACCCCATAATCAAGTTATTGTTTGGTTCGTAACCATAAAAATGAAAAATCGACAAAACGTACGAGCGTAGGGAAGAATGATCGACGTAATTTGGATGTTAACAACGTTTTTTGTGATGATAGAACAGCTTTAGATGGAGGGTTTACCAAGGCTGAAAGACGAGTGAAATTAAGAGCACTTAGATAATAAAATGCGAATTTACGTTTTGTAGCGAATGTTCTAAAATGTTTATACAACCCAGAAATGATGAATTTTGTAACGACATAAGATACGTTAAAGGAATTGGGTGAGATGCGATAGAATAACGATAAAGAATTGGGGACAGAGAAAGAAAAAAGGGTAACTACTGCTAACGGAAAAGTGTAAAAAAAATTGCGAGAATCCCAAATATATCAGGATGAAAGTAATATAATGATGATCAAAGAATTTTATATTCAAAAAATGGTGTGCTTGTTCTCTTTAGTGTTTCTAAGTGCTTCTTTATTTGAGATGGGAAATCAGCAAATAACTTCTCAAACTCTCAGTGGAGCAAAAGCTTGTTAGATTTTTACTAATTAAAACCCATCTGTGTTCCTTAGCGTTAACTCTTTCATACAATCCCGAGTAGAATATTATTCGGCGTTCTATCTCAGCTTTTTTTATTATGGATAGGTTTGCGCTTGACCGCTATCTCTCCTGATGGAAAATTGACGATGGAGCACTCTTACCCAGAAGTAATCTGTTCACTCTTGACTAAAAGATTCCCGGGTTGTATATAACAAATTCCGCCCTTGGGTGGAGCGGGAGATAAGGTCAGATTCTTACTGACTAAAAACCTACCCTGCTCCTCCATTGCCTTCGTTCCAGGGTCGTGGGGTTCACTTTCACCTAACCCTAGGTCCCAAAAGGTATTGCAGTCAAGTACTAGTGTAGGTCATTTAAAAACAAATGTAAATCGAATCCCCGGCAGGGCAGTCGTAGCCTTCAAGTAATTAAATAACATAATATTCTAATTTATCTAAACGCAAGAAGTTTAACTTTGTTCCAGCCTTCCCGACGCTCTTCTCCTTTTTTTTTAATTTTTTATAAACTAGCACTTGACTGCAATCCTACCTGATGGTAAGCAGTGATGCAATCGTTGATGGTAAAGCGCACTAGTTTATTAAGAGCCTATTCACTCTAGCTTTGAAGACACCCAAATTATAATCGGACGGGAAGACCGCAGTAGGCAAACTGCTCTAGTCCTTTGATGTACGCTGTATAAACGACGAGGCATAACGTTCAAAGCTGCTTTTTAACGTATTTACGAGGGTACGGTACCGTACGGTTGTTCGATGGTAGAAAGGAGATGGCGGTATCAAGTCATGCAATTCCCGCGCACACTCTCCAAAATGCATCCTGTAAAATACCGAAAGGCTGGCTACTCTACGCCTGTGCTCAAGGCTTTGTAGATTGGACTCCACCAAATCTGGACCATCTGGTCACCTTATCAATGTACAGTTGAAAACGTGCAACTAAAATATTAGAACTATGTTTCTACAAGTTAATTGGGCTTATTCAGACTCTCTAGAGAAGAAATCCGCCATATTGCCAAGTCTCTGTTCGTCAAAGCGTGTGCCGTAAGCTTTCAAACTACAACACGGCGTCAGACCGTCAGCAAGGCAACACGCATGAAAGTTAACAAGTTGTGTGCTCAAAAGACAGTACAAGTTACCTACACCGTGTTTAAAACGAATGTCACTATACATTGTGATATCAAAGGAGTTCGCATAAGTTTGTTCCCCATATTATTTTGCAACAAAATCTGAATGCTTTTTAAGGCTTTTTCTTTGTTTTATACAGCATTATTTTATCACTGCAGATCATAGTGGGCATTAGAAGCCAGCGTACAGCTGAGTGCAGAAGAAAAGCTACCCTTCAGTCACCGGGATGGTCCGGTGACCATGTATTTGTGCAGACACACAAGCAACATAACAAATAATTCCATAATTTCTACATATATAGTTTTGCAATTATACTTAAACAGTAACTAATGTTGTAAAAAGGTGTTTGAATTAGGTAGTAAGAAAAACAGATTGTTTACCTAAGTTAGATAACTCAGAACGGCTGTCAAGCCGATAGATGGATTTAAGATGTATTAACATAAATAATAACATAAAGTAAACTACTTGTAAGAATAAACCAATACTTTACCTACACACAAGCCTTTTCTTCTATTTTTATCTACACAGTATATTTCCAGAAGAGATTCATAGACATTGGTATATTTTATATTAAACTATATTGTGATAATATTATATTGACTTGCGGCTGCTCAACGATGCATGTTTTGAAACCATATTAACCTTATAAATAAGGAACTAAGTAGCTTCGTCTGTCTATATTTTTGTTTCCTAAACGCTTTCCCGCCTAAGGCGTTAAACCAATGTTAAATTCTTTGTTTTGTTTCAATGTTTTTTCTTTTACTTTATCATTGCTTTAGCCAGGACATGGAAAAGGACATAATATTTTTTCATGAGTAACCAGACGAAGCTGTATACGATATCTAGCAATATTATATCATTAATAATATCAAAGCGTTACAAAAAATATGTTGACTACGCTCCGTTTTTAAATCATTTAAAAAAACAAGATGAGCTTAATGGAAAAGTCAGATTATATCAGGCAGGTGAGATTAACCGCTCTTTTTTCCATTCCATCTTCGAAAATAATGAGTTAGAAAAAATAATATTATTCTGTTTTCAATTTCGAATTCATTCAGAGATAAAATTATTATTTTATACATTCTCATTTTATCTGAAATCTGCGGGTTTTCGCCTAGACTTTCTCGGGTGTTTTGTTGTTGCAAATAGGCCAAAATACCATCTTTTAATGGTAATGTGTAAAGGGTTTTAATAACCCTGTATAACACAGATAATGTTACTTTTTTTGTTTCTCTTTTAATGATAAAACTAGTGCTTGACTGCAATCCCACCTGATGGCAAGCAGTGATGCAATCGTTGATGGTGAGGCGCACTAGTTTATTAAGAGCCTATTCACTCTAGCTTTGAAGACACCCAAATTATAATCGGACGGGAAGACCGCAGTAGGCAAACTGCTCTAGTCCTTTGATGTACGCGGTATAAACGAGGAGGCAAAACGTTCAAAGCTGCTTTTGACGTATTTATATAAAAAAACTTTTAACATTTCCTAGAAAAAAAAAAAACATACTGTGTTTAAAATACAGGACCGCTTAAAAAATGTTTAACAAAAAAATATGACGTATAAAAACACAACTGCATTTTATAATATTGCCTGTCATTTCACCACAAAACTGAAAAATATTTGCATACCAATTTACATATACGAGCTGAAAGTGCGAATCGTAAAAATGGTAGAATTGCTTAATTTGGTTTTAAGAGAGCACCTGCAGGATGTATAAAATCGAAATTGGCGAAGAAAAGAACGATATTGAGTGCAGTGGGTTTTGTAGATAATAATATTCAAGGAATGCATTTTCTTCAGACAGAATAAGCATTATGTATACAGCTGAAACTTCCACGATCATTTGCAATGATATACTAAAGAATAATGGGAAGGTAGAGAAGTTACGTTTTGTATTTCGGTACCGAGGAATTATTATAACAAGTTTTGTTGGCATAGAATATTGTACAAATAGTCATAACTTGGATTTTATTGGCCATAAATGTCCTCAGTTTACTAATATTCTAGTTTCCACAATTTACCATATTTGTGCGCAACATTTCAATAAAATACCTAAAACATTTGAAGAACAATGCTAATTTTACTGTATCATATTTTAACAATATTAAAATTTTTGTGAAACTAAAAGAATATTTGCTGAAATTCTCAGGAGATAATAGGGGCATTTACGGAGCTTTGGACTGATTCATTGAACTTAACGAAGTAATCGGAGTTCAATTGAAACGCAGATTAATTTGATAGCCCGAAACTGAATTTATAAATGGTAATTTTATCATGTATTAACGCGTTTTCGACTCGTTAGTGATTCTGAAAAACATCGCACATCCAACAAAAATTAAATGAAATTGGATTTTGATTCAAAAAAAAAAAAAAAACGTACATTTCGATTTTACAGTTGCGGCGTGTAGTTAGTCTCTGATTTTGTTTGAATCAGTGAAATATAACTTTTTCGGTAGTTATTTCAGAGTGAAGCAAATAATGAAACTGGATTGTACAGTAAAATTTCTGAGATGAGTAAGCTGATTGTAATGTGGCAGTACTCAATAAATAAATATAAATGGGTGTGTGGTGTGATGAGAATTGATAAAGTTTTAAAGTGGTGCCAGTGACGGAAAAGTTGAAAGGGAATCGTTTATCTTGGTATGGTCATGTGAAGAGGAGGGATAATATGCATGTTACTGATGATGATGATGATGATGATGATGTTACTAAAAGAACTATGAGTACACATGTGGACGGATGGAGAGGGAGAGGGAGGCCAAAGAAAAGTTGAAAGGGAATTGGTAATAGCGTGACGGGTGACAGGATAGAATGGAAGAAAAAACGTGTTGCGCTTACGCCAAATAATACGAGAGAAGAGCAGGAAGTTGATGATTATGTATTAAGATTTCTATGCGACACTAAACTCAACAAAGTTGTAAATCACATAAAAAAAGACCCTTGATAGCAAACTAACAGATTAGATAAAATACTTTGAAATGGTAGTGCAAGAATAGGAATAAAATAAATGTATTGCATTAAATCAGTTTGCACAGATGATGTAACAGCATTGCTTTTAATATAAATACTAGCTTATGCCAGAGGTTTTGCCCGTGTGAAAGTAGATTTCTCTATACAAACTTCCAAACCCCGTTTACCTACTTAGGGGTGGAGTTTTGAGAAATCCATTCTTAACGGATATCTACACTCTATAAGGAACCTACCAGCAAAATTTTAAGTTTTTAGATATTATAGTTTCTGAGATTTCGTGATTAATCAGTGAGTGGTAATTCGCTTTTATATAAATAGATTTAAATATTGTACCCTAAGTTAATGTTCTTAAACACCAAATCTCAAAAGCCTACACCTCAAATCAAAGCCACAACCATCACAATATCTACTAGAAATAGTTTATCACAACATATATACATATGTACCAGCAAAAACGAACGTGTATCCACGATAATAATTTTGAACCAGTATCACTTTATACCGAAAAAACAACACGGATATTTTCAAAGCATAATCCGGAACCCGGTCATCAATGTTTTAGCAAACACACCTACCCATTATGTGGCCAAACCCTAACAGCGATCGTGAAAAGCTCGCCACCAAATATTTGTGTAAAGGAAGAAAGGAAATATGTTTATTTGGCACAAACACAAAGAAACACAAACACAATTGAAAGTAAAAACAAAAATAAACAAAAAATAAAGTTAAAAACAACAAAATAGATTGTTAATAAACAATATTTTGTGTGCTTTTCGACCTCGTTAAATTAAACCTGCTGTCTACAGATGCTTAGCTTCATAGACGTGTATTCGTCATTATACTGTGTCGATAAAGCGACAGCGTCGTGCCATCGTATCATTGCAGCTTCCTCGACAGAGTTTCATAGTTTTGTATGTAATTTTCACGAAGGCGTATATCAAGCCTATACTGATGGATACGCGTCTATGAAGCTACGCATCCATGGATATTAGTCCTTAAGTCCACTTCACCATGAACGCTAGACGACTAATGCCTGACGCTAGTTTTCAACTGGACCTGAGCTATGTCATTTAATGTTCCTTTACCAAATTAGGGAAGGTTTGCAAGAGTCTGTGGAAAAGTCAGAAGCGCCTTCTCGCTCCATTTTAGAGCGGAAGAAGTCATTGCATAAATTTCCTTCGTCATAAAATCATTTACTTATTAATAATAATTCGTGCTGAATTAAAATCGTACATTAATATTAAGTGTTAATATTATATGTAATGAAATGAAAAAGATGGATGAAAAAAGACTGCATGTAGCGGAGATGAGAATGTTGAGATGGATGTGTGGTGTGACGAGAATGGATAAAGTGAGAAATGAATATATTAGAGGAAGTTTGAAAGTGGCGCCAGTGACTGAAAAGTTGAAAGGAAGTCGTTTGTCTTGGTATGGTCATGTGAAGAGGAGGGATGAAACACATGTTACTAAAAGAGTTCTGAGTTTACAAGTAGATGGATGGAGAGGAAGAGGGAGGCCGAAGAAGAGATGGATGGATTGTGTGAGGAGTGATATGAAAGAAAAGGAAGTTAGTGATAGTGTGACGGCTGATAGGATAGAGTGGAAGAAAAAAACGTGTTGCGCCGACCCCAAGTAATATGGGAAAAGGGCAGGAAGAAGAAGATTATATGTAATGAAAAGTGTTAAGAGTGCCCTAGTCGATCAATGGTGATTATTATTTTATTGGTTGAGGATATGATTTTAAAATAAAATGTATATCAATTTTTATTTATTTAAAACTTTATGCACTAATAAAACACTCTACAAAGGGGAACTTAATGACTTAGGAATTTCAATTTATTTCTTTATTAACTTACTAGCCCTATATGACAGCAAAAGAATAAAATCAAATATAAATTTGGAAGTAATGAGCGCCGAAGCTTCAATTTACACATCTTTAGACATAAATAACTATAAATAATGAAGTATGAAAATTGAAAAATAGCTAACATAGAGGGATTTTTTTTTTTGTGGTTGCTAAAATCATTCAATGACATCTCTCGCCCTTGAGGGGAGCGGTAGATAGTGTCAGACTTTTATTAACTGAAAACCCACCATGATGGGCTTTTAATTAAAAAAAAAAATATTTTGGACAGGTAAAATAAGTAGATTTTTTATAATATAATATCCATACGCCCCTATGGTCTATTCATAAAATATCATGCGCACTTTTCGTTATGAATTATAGTAGGGAATGTAGATTAGTATGTATTAGCATCATATTGCTCAACAGCATTTCAATCGACAGCATTTTTAACCTTCGCACTTGATATTGCATGAGATAACATGCATTTTTTCGGAGACCATCAACAAATTCGAGCTGCCGACTAGTACACCCTTAAGTATGATGACTAGACGTAAATTAATCTATGCGTATGTTTATAGTCTGAAAAAATTGTCGAACAAAACAAAATAAAATATAACAAGTAACGGTGAAGTAAAAATAACGGTAATGTGTTTAAAATGAATTAGGACTAGACAATTTTTCCTTCACTATCTTACACTAGGAATTACTCCTGTATCGTGGCTGCGTTCACAAACATGTAGACTCATATACACAAGACACTCAGACCCGGAATATCTACATGCAGGATGTATCTGACATCGTACCACAAACGAATACCATGGATCCTGTACATGATTCTGGATCCCCACTGGTGGAATTTTTTGTCGGCTTTTTCTTAATTGTACTGTTTAATGTTTCAAAAGGATGCCATTCCTTGTGTCTCAAAATTATACATATGTATTTCTGGTGATTTTGATGCCGTGAGTGGCCCATAACTCATGTATACTATATATAAAGCGGATGGCCCATAACTATTTTATAAGTAGGCAATAACATATAATAGTTATTTTTATTTTTTTACGATTCCGTACCTCAAACAAAAACACAACCCTTATAGGATAACTTTGTTGTCCATTTGTCTGTTTTTCTGTCACGACCTTTTATCTCCGGAACGCTTGGAGATATCGAGTTCAAATTAAAACCACACAGTCAGGTCTGGGGTCCCTTAAAATTGTGAAAAAATCAAATTTCTAAGTAAACCGAAAAGAGAATTATAGCCGTTATGTCGCCAAAATCGTATATACTTCATCACTCGCAAGGGATCATAATTCATAGAGTACTTCCCGTTGACTTAGAATCCTGAAATTTGGCATGAAGCAAGGTCTCATAGCAAAGGTATAGTAAAAAATCTTAAAACTAAATTTTTAGTTACGTCACAAAAAAAAACATTTTTCGAATCGGAAAAATCTTCGAGACTCGATTCGGCATTTGAATTGTTTTCATGGGTAATTTTGTACAAGTGTCCAACTTTTTTTGTTTTGCGGGCTATGTTGTCTGAAGTGAAATGAAAGTGAAATGAAAAAATTATTTTACTACGGTGTGGATAGTACGGAGGTAGTTACAACTCCATGCTGAACTTTAACTTTTTTCTCGTTTAATTTTACTCAATTTCTATATATTTAATTTCATTTCATTCTATTTAATTTAATTCAACTTCAATCTATTTAATTTTATTATATTTTATTTCATTCAATTTCATCAACTTAGTTCGATTTATATTTTGTTTTATAATAATTATTATTTAACATTACACATATTACATATTAAGCGAATTGTTACACTTGTAGAATAACAATTAAATTCCATTTTTTTTTCTAAATATTGATATTATTTACATTTTTAAATGTTTCTTAAAAAATATATACAAAAAATAGTAAAGTTAAATTTGTTATTATTACTGGTGAATTAGATTTCTAAGTTCGAAGTTCAACTCAGACGTGATTGACCTCAAAGCTCTCAAAACTGAATAAAAGTGAGCCATGGTTTTTATGCCCAAACCGATTATCTGAATCGGTAAATCATTTCTCTTTTTAAATTTATCTGCTGTTTTTGTAAGTAGATTTAAATTGCTTCGTAAATAGGAATATAAATATTGTCACTGATATTTTTTTATACTCTTGAGAAAGTTAATATTACTTTAATGTCGATTTGAGAGAGATATTTCTTCAGATAACTTAATAATCTAAAAATAAAATGTTGAATTTAATGTTTTTTTTATTTCATAGACATATTTATGTATGTTCAATGTGCGTATATTTCTCCCTAATGCCATTAAATCTTGAAGCATTTCTATTTGATTGAACACATATATTATAAAAGCGCAAAATTCTCGTTCGTTTGAACAAATTCATCTTAACAAGTCTCCCTTGGGAATAGACAGGAAAAATATTTAATTACAAACGTTAAATAAATTATATGGAAAATGTCTGCCAACGAATTTCACTAAGACCACTGTGCGTGCTTACCTTCTAAGGAAAATGATAAGAAAATATGCAAATGAACCGCGAGATCAAGAAGAGAAATAAGGAAGATTCTTTAATGTTAATTTTTTTGAAGATACCGCAAAAATACTGGCTAAGTCCGAGTCGGACTTGCACAGAAAAGGTCCCGTACCAAAATATTAAATTTGAGAATAAGACGCACACAAAATAAAGTTTAATTTTTATTATTTCCTGTTGTAGCGGCAATAAAAATACATATTTAGTGAAAATTTCAACTTTTTACGCTTTATGAGATACAACCCGGTGACAGACGGACGTACGAACGGAGAGCGCAAGCTTAGTAAAAGAGTACCGCTGATGTACTTTGGGTACGGAACCCCCAAAATGAAGTATAAAGCTGTGTATTTCTGTTTATATTATTTATTATCTGTTCATATTCTGAAAACTAAACGGTTATTTATTAAAAACTAAAGCGCTGTGTGCTAAAACAAAGTTTTATCTTCAAATAAATACAAAACACGGTTCACGAAATTTATCGGGGCTTATTTGAAAACTAATGGGTTGATTGTAATACTACAAATAGAGTTCTAAAAGCCTTTTCAACAGAAAGTTTCAGTATTGGTATTTACAAATACTATGTATTTGAATACTTGTTGGGGTTTAAATAATTAAATATATATTTATCATCTAATTTAGATTATAATCTTACTTTTCCTAAATTTTATTGTGGTCGATACAATATGCCATCTCCAGCCATACTGGGTACGCCATAATTATGGCGGTAAAACCCACTTTTGAGGCGTGGCTGGAAAGACCCCATGGCGTTCTCGGGTCGCAGGTTCTCACCGGACATGGTAAGTTGAACCTCCACCGGATTCAGACGGAAGTGATGCCCGGTTATCACTACTGTTTGGACCGCCTGGAGGACATAGTGGAGCACACGATAGAGATATGCCCCGCTTGGGAAGAGCATCACCGTGTTCTTGTGGGGGCGATCAGCGGCGGTGATCTCTCGCGCCGGGCCTTGGTACAGGTCTTGGTCCGGAGCGAGGAGGAGTGGCAGGCGGTCGCCTCCTTCTGCGAAGCAGTAATGCTAACAAAGGAGGAGGCCGACCGCATCAGGCAACAGCGCTCACGCCGCAGCCGCCGCCGTAATTCCGATCCCGATTTCCGGCCACCATAGGCGCGGGCTTGCGGACGGCGAACCATGGGAAGCTCGCAGTCCGTCCGTCAGGTAACAGTCCGGATCGAGCCCAAATCGTCGACGGCGCGCACTGTTCCCGCGCGCTTCAAGGAGTTGTCAACAAACTGTAGGGGCCAAGCAAGGTCGAAGCCTACTCTGGGCCTCTGAGGAGGTATGAAAATGCATAACAGGGCCCTGGAACCAAGTCAATGAAGGAATGGGGTAGGTTTTTAGTCAGTAAGAGTCTGACACAATCTCCCGCTCTGCTTAAGGGCGGGGTATGTAATTGGATGATTTTACCTAGCACAAAAAAAAAAAACTATAAATATATCTCGCATAATTTACCTATACTTATACACAGATATAATACATGATACATATTTATACACCTAATTAAATACTTCTTTATTTAATACACCTAATTTAATCATAATGAATTTCTTGGAAATTTGCTGGTAAACTCTCTTCCTCTCTTCTAATTTTGCTGGTCCATATTGATCTTTGAATTTTACTATATCCTCTAAATACATACATATGGGAGGTATATGAAACTCAGTCGACGAAGCGGCAACGTTGTGCTGTCGGGTCGTAGGTACACCAAACGTATAGTGACGAATATGCGCCTAAGTAGCTACGCGTCCGTTCATAGTAAGTTTTAGTCTTCTAGATGGAGTTGGTGACGCCAACAGGAAAAAAGAATAAACTTAATTTATTATTATCTTGATTCATTATTCTTTTTACTTATTTCATAGATTTTTAAATATTAAAAAAAAAACAATAATTAAAACCGGGAAAATTGCGAGTCGTACTCGCGCTTTGTGGGTTCCGTACAATCATACCTATGAAAAGAGTTCATTTTCCGAATTGAGTTACGAAGATTTTTCCGAATAGCAAAAAAGTTTTTTTTTATGAAGTAACTACAAATTTACAGTTTTCAGATTTTTTCCTATACTTAAGGCTATGACACCTTGCTTCACGCTAGATTTTAGAGTTATAGGTCAATTAGAAGTACCGTATGAATTTTGATTCCCTTGAAGTATGTGTCGAAATCCACGATTTTTTCGACATAAACGACCGTATCTTTTTTCGTTAACATAGAAGTTTGATTTTTCTCAGCTTCAAAGGACCGTAGGCCCAAGTGTATGGTTTTAATGCCATCTCGATATCTTTACGTGTTCCCTAGATAAAGGTCTAGACAGACAGACAGACAGGTGGACAAGAAATGATCCAATAAGGGTTCCGCTTTATCCATTTGAGGTACGGAACCCTAAAAGCATTATTATTATAGATAGCTTTTATTATCCCACTGCTGATCAAACGCCTCCTTCCATTGTTCCTAACGGTCATGATCGCCGTCTTGCTTTCTGTTTTCAAACTCTGCTGTAAAACAAAAAAGTAACACAACTTATACGAAAGTTAAATCTTTGAGTAAAATGACGATATTTTTGCTGACAGTGATATCTAACAGATAACCTTAGGATGAATCGTAAGAACTTAAAATAATACAGAATGGCAATCTTCTATCGCGAGCGATCTTGAGCTTTACGCTTCAATTCGCTCCACGAAAATGGTATTGAGTTCAGAAACACTTTTTTTTTTAAAGATCCAGTGACTTCTCTCGCTTTCGGTGTTTCTTTTTTTTTATGAAATTTTGAATTATTTTAATTGATATATTTTTGACAACGTTACTGTGTTATTGCTGATATTGTTTTATCTTTTTACATCATTTTTGTCCTGTTCTATTTAAATTTTGACAATTTATTATCTGCTGACCTTTTGGCAGAACATAGAACATTATTATATAAAATCTAAATAAACGCGACCCGCGTGCGTATTGCACGCATTGCAATAAATACTTGTACAAAAAGGACATTTGCGGAGGTTATTTTTTCATTGAAATCCGCACGACATTTAAAACACCCTTAAGGCCCTGATCGAGGTAAAACCGCGGTCTTATGGCTCGTCGAAAAAGCTCGCTCTTGTATCATTGCAATACGAATGACGAACCTGGCTCGCGGCTCGTCGTGTTTGCTGCTTTTTCTACTCGGCTCGTCGTTCAAAACTGTTTTACTCGCTAGTCGATCAGCACCGACGAACCGCGAGTAAAACTGGCGTTCTATAAAACCGCGGTATTGGCTCGTACGTCGATCACCCACTTTAGGGTCGAATTGTCGTTCGCTCTCTCAAGCGTGTTAGATTTTAACTGACTAAAACCTACCTGAGATCTTCAATTGCTCTTTAGATTCTAGAGCCACGGTCACTCTTGTAAACGTTTTGAACTTAAAGAGTGATTGAAGGAATAGGTACTGTGAGTTTTAGTCAGTAAAAAAAATCTGATTACACCCTCTTGTTCTACTCAGAGTGGAAGAAGTTATTTGATTGTTTCCCTCGTAAAAACAGAAAAAATAATACTCCGGCAGCCCTAGCCAGGTTAAGCGTACTGGGGCCAAGGGTTATGTGAAAATGAACCCCGGGGCCTTAGATCGAAGGCAACAGGGTAGAACAGGGTAGGTTTTTAATCAGTAAGAGTCTGACACTATCTCCCGCTTCACCCATAGGGCGGGATTTGTTATATGATGATTTTACCTACCATAAAAAAAACAAGCCCTAGCCAGGTTGGTTTAGAGAGAATAGAACAAAAAACCAAATCTCTCTTAGTATTTTTAGGTAGAATCTTAAAACAGCCACAAAAATAATAATTATAAAATTAAATCTTTATGAATCCGATTTAATTAGGCACCTAATTTATTTTATCTACTTTTGTTTTTTTATTGTTTTACGTGTTGACATTGTAATTTGACTCTTTCTTTGATCTTTAATAGAATTACGAATATCTTGATATTTGTCATTTAAATTTTGCATGCCGAAATTGAATGCCAACTGTGGTAGCCCAATGATAACGGCCTTACAAGTTGTAGATCGCGGGTTCAAACCCAGCTAGGTGATGAAACTTACTTTGTGCAATTTATTTCATCTTTACTACTCTTAAACATCGTGAACAAACCGGAATGTCTTAGGTCCAAGAAATATCGAAGACATCATCCACCAAAGTACTGGGCGTGCGTGATGGACTACGGCCCAATCTCTCTCATACAAAGAACGCTGGGTTGAGCTACTCATTGCTAGTATGAGACTCGTATTATAACGGACAATGTAGATGTAAGTGTACCCAAGATATTATGATATTTGTACGTATAGGAGAGATATCAATAGAGCAATACGCTTTGTTACTCCATGATGGAACGGGCTTGGTAAATAAATATATTATAGTTAGTTAGTCAGTAAGTACGAGTACAGGTTATAACCGTGGGTTTGGCTATAAATAGCTGCTCCGATACACGTTGTCGCGTCGTAAAACACGTGAGTTACCGACGTGTGTCGACTACATAATAAATGGAGCCCGAATTAATTGGATTTATTCACTCATTATGAAGAACAAGCCATGTGCCCTGGCTTCGCTTGGATATTTTTAGATAAATGTTTGCGTGGCGTCTGTCTGTTCAGTTTCGTTTTAAAACTTCTATTTTTATTCTTTTACATACATGTTTTTACGGACTTTGTCATTAACTGGTGACCCCCTTTTTTAAGATATTTTAATCTGAAAGGCGTATTCCAATTGATGCAACTCTCTGTACGTAAGATTTTTAAATATTTTAATCTTAAAACCACTTCATTGTAGTTCAAATTGTCCCAATGATGGGTAAAAAGGTTTCTCTCAATTTGTTTTATTTGTAAAACAAAAACATGCTAATAGATACCTAAAGTAATTTGTTTGTGTGCACATCCCAATAGCGTAAATTGTTTTAAAGTTCTACATATCGCGAGACGATTTTATCTAAAATCGACGCGACACTTTGGGGAGGCCTATGCCCAACAGTGGACGTCTTTCGGTTGAAATAATGATGATGAGAAGAATTTATTTTTAAAAGACTATTTGATTTCGTGAAACAGAAATGAGAAATCGTGATTGTTAGTAGGAACAAAGGGAGGCCTTTGCCCAGCTGTGGGACGATATGGGCTAGCTTTAATAATAAGTAATTATAATTACAATGACAAGATAATATATGTATATGCATCTTATTCGTTTTGCAATAAAAGCTACCAGTAGTAGATAAGTAACTGTGGTACTACTTGTTTAGTACACCCAGTGGTTGAGTGGCCAGTCGAGCAAATTTTACAAGAGACATTTTTTTTAAGAAATTTATGAATATTTTCAGAAGTTCACTAAAATTTTTCACACAATATAAACATGTAGTATTTCTTTATCTATATCTTTATAATAATTAAAATAATAAACACTATATAGTAACTAATCTTATTTGATATACTTTCGAACAAAAAAAAATGACCTTGCTAAAATTGGTCGGTTGACTATACAAGCATTAAGGCAATGTGATGATTTATGTCTTTATCCAAAAGGCAACTAGAGCTTAATACCATTTAAATTCAAATCACAACATCACCTCAGCGACCATCAACGTCAAAAACCGGTCGAAATGTAAGGAAATTAGAGGTGTTCCCAACAGATTGCTCGTTCATCGAAACAACGAGAATTGCCTCGAAGGTAACTAATTCTCTGAATTTCATCTTAATCGGATCAATAGTTAGTCGACGACGTGCCAAAAAGACAAACTTCTGCTAGACAAAACTAATTCTTATTATATGAAAAAAAAAAATACAATCCTATAAACATGGTAGACATCCCTCCCATACGTACAAAGCGTTTTCGGAACATATTCATTATGCTTACAGCTAAGGAATGGAATTCCATGCCTAGAAGTGTTTAAGTCAAAAGTGAAAAGGCTACAAGTCTATACCCCAATTCAAACCATATATAATCTATCAATATACAATTCAAATCCGTTCAACCATTGAGCCATGAGTAATTAATATATAATACAGGCTTCTGGATTTATACTACTAGAATGTTGGTAAGATATCTTTATTACGATTGAATATTCTCAACTACCAATCCTAAAAGTGGTATTAATGATATTCTTCAAATATCAATCACCGTAGCTACCATCGTAGCAATAGCAAGTTAGAGGTCATCTAAGCATAATGGCTACGAATCTCGTAGCCGCGTAGCCGCTACGCCGTAGCTCTTAGGTTGGTAAGACCCATAGATTTAATAGTCACTGGTAATATGTAGTTGTAGTTATATATAAATATAAATAGTTATTTATAACTACCAAAACCCAAAATGTTTTAGCAAAATCCTTGTCTTTTTCCTTCTGTAATAATTTAATTCAAAAATAATTTATCACCCGCAAAGTCGACGATTTCAGCTGCGAGAGAAAACGTAATTTGAATAAATATTCCTTCTAGATTTTGGAACGAGACGAATATTTTCACAATGAAATGGAATAACGTACTCTTATATAAATATTTTTCCCTAAACCTTATTTAGGATTACACTACCTAAGTAGGTGTATATATTTAGTATAGGGATTCGTAAGAAATGGTTTCCTATTTTAATTTATTTTCAAAAAGATTATTCTCGGACGGAATATTTTCTTTGAAGAGAAATTCTATACAGTTCAAATATTTCATTGACATTTTTATGTTATCTACTAAAAATATATTTATGAGAAAAGTAAAATTATCTTCGAGTTGTTTAATACCCACACAATTGTTATGAGAAACTTATAAAAGATTTACTGTAATACGTGTTTTTCTTTTGAAATGTGATAAAATTTTTGCTATCTTTAATAGTTTCACACTTGACTGCAGATGTGAAGAAATTATATTTTTCCTTAAAAAAATAAGTAATGATATTTACATAAATAGATAAAAAAACACTCGAACACATAAACACGTGCCTGTGGTTTCATTTAAATAAAAATACGTATATGAAATGAAAACGTGGAAATTAAACGGAAATATTAAATACAACTCACCATGGAAGGAACCGGCGACTCCTTTAAACCAACACATCACATAACGACATTTTCAAAAAATCCACATACAAGTCACCAACACGATCACAACACCAACATAAAATTTAAAACGATTTTTTTCGAATCGAATGCGGAGTTCTCAGCGAGAGGACGCGCGGTCGCCCGTCGCGGCATCCAAAGAGGTTATGGCAGCGAGTTTGCGTGGACCGTCCCTCCCCCCACCTACATACCATAATTTTTAGCCGGTCCACCACCATAGAAATATTTCGCGACCGTATTGCGCAATGCATTAATCTAAACACGAAAAAAAAACAAACATATTTTTTTTTTTGTTATAACAGTAGCATTCTGTCTAAAGTTACACAGTTGTAAATTATGGGGGAAATAGGCGTAATTAAGCTCGTTTTACGTTTGAAATCCGTTCGGAGTCAGAAATAGGCGAAAAGGAATGTTTTAATGTTTAATTAAAAGGATTGTCGCGAGAGGGGATTTAGAGGAACGTGATAAAAATACTAATCAATTTCAATGTGTCGAGGTGGATTCCCGTGACACATTTTAGGATTCTTTCGAGTTGTAAGAGGGCATTAGTTTCCTTTGAAGTTTAATGTCGATAGTTTTGCTTTAACCTAATTCTTTGTGAGTCGTTAAAATGTTTTTCTTTAGGTTTTCAATTTGTATTGCCTCTTTAGCAAAGAACCGTGAAATGGCAGCTATTTGTACTACGAATTCAGACTAGCTGACTTTCTTTCAAATTGTTTAATCAATTTGACACAATACAAATAGGCTTAATAAAAGATCGAGGATTGTATGAAGAGTGATATGAATGAAAAGGGAGTTGGTGATAGCGTGACGGGTGAAAGGACAGAATGGATGAAAAAACGTGTTGCACGGGTGAATTTTGGATTTCCCAAAATTCACCCCTTAAGTAGCCCGCTGTCCGACCATCCGGTAACGACCGGACCAAGCCCAAGTCGTCGACGGCGCGTACTGTTCCTGCGCTACTCATAGAAACCGTAAAGGCCCAGCCTGCTAGCTGCAAGCAGGCAGGGACGAAGCCTGCTGGGGCCAAGGGTCAGTTTCTGAAAGAAAGGCTCGGTCTCGGTATGATAGGCGAAGAAGAAACGGAGTAAGTTTTTAGTCAGTAAGAGTCTGACATTATCCAACGCTCCGCCCAAGGGCGGAGATGCCATTGGAATATTTTTCCTAGCATAAAAAAAAATCACCCCTTAAAGGAATAATGGGGGTCCAAATATATTATGAACCACTTACTTTTATGCGAGTCAGGCCGCTGGCAGAAGATAAATTAGTTATATTATTTTAATTAAAGCGCTGATTTTTTTTTCTACAAAAATCCAAAAAAATAATCAGTAATCAGAAGATTTTATTTATATAGACCAATTACAGGCTTTTTTAAATTGTCAAAATGTCGGTTGGGCCAAAAAAAGTGAAGATAAATTGCACGTTTAATACTCTCTACTGTTAATTACCAATTGGTATAAAATGTAGGTCATAGAATAGTTCATTTGAAAAAAGTCAATTTTTCTGAAACTTTATTAAAATATTGTTTTCGAGAAACCGATTATAAAATTCATGGTTTGGAATGGTAATCAATACCCAGTAAAAATGTAAATATCATGAAATTATAATTACAACTTAAGAATGAAAGCTAAAAATTTACAATATCCAATAATTAAGCTTTGGATATGAAACTCTGGTTTTAATACAAATAAATTCAGCGATAAAATTAGTGACTGCTCAAATTAATTAATTATTAATACTTAATTAATTTGTAAACATTACAACTTGTCAATTGCATATACGAATGGTTTTGGTCAATATAACAACACGAGTATTTATAATATTTTACCACTTTTGGCGTTGAATAACAAATCATTTAAAATAATGCGAAGTAATGTAAATAACGTTTACGTGTGTGTGTAAATTCTTTGTTGAATGTTGCATTGCATTGCATCAGCCTTACACTGTTCCCACTGCTGGGACACAGGCCTCCTCTCTAGGAGAGGGAATGGGCCGTAATCCACCACGCGGGCCCAGTGCAAATTGGTGGATGTCTTCGAATTTTTGGTTCTAGGACATGCCGGTTTCCTCGCGATGTTTTCTTTCACCGTTTTGAGAGCAGTGGTGATGAAATAAATATAAAGTAATGCGCCTGGCTGGAATTGAACCCGTGACCTACAACTCGTAAGTCGGGACTGTTAATAATCGGCCACCACTGCTTTTGTTGGAGGTCCTTAATAATAAAGAAAAAAGAAACTACTTCCAAACTACTGAAGACTTTCTTAAAACATTGAGATAAAATTACACCACATTACGCTCCACCCAAGGGCGAGATTTGTTATTGGATGATTTTATCTACCATAAAAAAACGCCATTTTTTTTCTCTTAATGTAGGTAAACTTATCCAATGACATCGCCCGCCCTTGAGCGGAGCGAGAGATAGTGTCAGACTCTTACTGACTAAAAACCTACCCCGTTCCTCCTTTGCCTTGGTTCCAGGGCCCAAACACCATTGAAAATTAATATTTTGTTAAGTGTCAAATTATGTAAAAGTAGCGCTCCAATGCTGTTTTATCGATAACTTATTTTTTGGGAAGAGAGCTGCGTCTTGAAATACAAGCTCAGCCTAGCTCAGGCGCAGTTGCACATTTTTATGAAAAAAAAAATGTTTTTGAGACTTCAACAAATAATTTTAAAAAAAAATCGAAATCGACCAGTCTTTCTCGAGTTTTGGGCTTAGCAACTCATTCAGCCTTTCCTTGTTCGAGTATTCGTGCCGAAGGGTTTTTTTTTTTAAAGTAGGTAAAATCATCCAATGAAATCCCCCGCCCTTGGGCGGAGCGGAAGATAGTGTCAGACTCTTACTGACCTCTTACTGGGCCTTGGTATGCATTTTCATACCTCCCCAGAGCCCCAGATTAGGCTTCAGCCCTACTGGGCCCCACTGTACTGGGTACAGTCCATCTGACTGTCAATCTTTCAGTCTGTCTGTACGTCTGTCAACGGGCTATATCTCATAAACATTTAAAGGTAGAAAGTTGATATTTTAACAGTGTGTATTTAATTTGCCACTATGACAGCAAACACAATTAAAATAAAGTTCAAAATTAATGGAAGTTCCTATACAAGGAACACTATTTTGTCGGCGTTTTTTGCTCGATAACAAAGCTTCGTACGAGTAGTACGATTCCTTCGTGTGAGAGTCCGATTCAAACTTGGCTAGTTTTCATTTATAGAATATGTAAATAAATGCATACCATGAAAGGAATGTGATCAGAATCGGCTTTTGATTTCAGTTATTTTAAAAACAAGTATTTTTAAGGTTTCGTACCTCAAAAGGAAAAACGGTACCGTTATAGGATCTATTCGTTGTCCGTCTGTTTGTCTGTGTGTCTGTCTGTCAAAACCATTGATATATATGTACTACGCACTAGATGAGGCGTGCCGTACAGTCACTTTACTTCACTTAATTGACCTGCAGGCCGAACACTTTTACATTGATGGCATTAGTGCAGTTTTGACGTTCATGCAGTGTCAGAGCGACGCTTATAAATACAAATTTAAGTGAACTGGGACATATATAATAATTTTGTAGTCAAGTAAGTAAAACCATTGGTTGTTCCAGCAATGTAATAGCTTCTACTATCGTAATAGCACGTTAGAGAAGATATTATTCTATTTAAACTCTTCCCCATTTTACAATCATAGACTAAAATATGCAGATGTTCCCTCCCACAAAAAGCTGAATTAGGTTTTTACCTACAGCTAGTTTACCAAATACAGACTTCGCACGGTCTTTTATACTGTTTGAAATTTTTAAATATTTTATTTAATTCTCTTTCTTTTTTTGTATAATTAATAATAATATTTTTTTTTTTTAAATAAATTACGACGAAATGTCAGCAAATCATGAGGTATCAGTTTTCATCGGTAAGTTTGGTCGTTAATCATGCTGTCATTCGTTAGCACTTAGGTAATTTAAGTACCATATTACGTGCAGGTTAATATTAAAATTTGAATTAGGTTCAGTTGAACTTGTAGTCTTATTAGTGATTACTGATTTATTTATTTGTTTTACTGTTATTGAGATCTCGTTTTTACATACACTATAATTACATTTTGAAATTGAGTATTATTGTAATGAAGTATTGTAGGCAAGAAACTGTGTCACTTCTGCGGTATAAAAATCTATATACGAGTAGATGACATGTCATTGCAATAAGTTGAACGAAACGCGTAAGTACTAGGAAATTCATGGCGCTTTAGACCTTTTGGTCACGAAAAAGTATCCTCTATAAGCTGTCTTAGCGCTGTAAGTTTTAAAAGTTTTGTTAGACGACATAATGGCAATCTAGCGCTGCAGCGATTTTTTGTTTGAACTTTTCAGTATTTTGACAAATAGTTTATATGAACGTGCTTGTCTATCGCAAGAATATAGGTCGATGGTCAAAACCCTTTAGCTCGGGACACGTTACACGTGGAGGTATCGAGTTGAAATTAAAATCATATCCTCAGGTTTGCAGTCCCTTGAAGTTTGAAAAAAAAATACTAACAAGCTTTTAACGATAAAAAAATGGCCGTATTTGTCAAAAAACGTACAATTCAACACTCTCAAGGGAATCAAAATTTATAGGGTACTTCCCGCTGACCTAGAACCCTGAAATTTGGCACGAAGCAAGGTTTCATAGTACAAATATAGGAATAAATCAGAAAACTGTAAATTTTTAGTTACGTCACAAAAAAAAAACACATTTTCGATCCGGTAAAATCTTCGAGACTAGTTGAATTTGAATGAAGTTGAATTGAACTATTTAGATACGTTATTTTGTACAAAACACTCGGTGTGTGAGTTCGACTCGAACTTAATCTATTGTTTTTTATCCCAATATTACCAAAAATTTTTTTGGAAAAAATATCTAAGATAAAATTCATGACAAGTTTTAATTACGTACTAAAAATGCTTTGTGTGTGCGAACATAGATACACAAATACCGATGCACTAACAATGTAGTGCGGCGATGCCCATATTGTTTGCTTACTATAAAATACTCGTAGGTCGCTTATTTCTTGCATTTCAATGTTAGCGGTTAAAAAATTATTGTTAATTAATTTATTTTTTCTCTCACTCGTTATTCTTACTCATTAGATACATTTTCTTACTTACTTTTTTATTTATTTAATTAAGGTGTATAAGTTTTTTTTAATTATATCTACAAATGTACAAAACCTTAAATATTAACTAAACAAATTATACTAAAACCTACCTATTTACATATAATACAAAAATACAGTACACTCAGGCGTCGAAGTACTCCTCCACATCGCTGTCATCCGGAAATGTACCCAGAAGACTGGCAGCATTGCCACGTTGAATGGCATGGCTAATTCTTTGGGCGAAGAACGAGCCAGCCCTCTGGTCACGCAAAGTGTCGATCAGACGGCGTGAAATTTCCTTAAAAAAGAGACGCGCACTCGGACCCCATGACCCAAGCGTTTCAACTCCAAACGGCTCAAAACTGTAATTACCAATAAGGTTACAGTATTTGCGCCGTTGAAGGGTCTTGGTATAATAAGTTTTTTTATAAGCTTTAAGTCATCCAAGCTGTAATAAATAAATAAACAAGGGCGTGCATTATTCTAGTTACAAGTTGTATTGATCATATAGGTTTGTCTTGGCTCGGCTTTGTAGGTTATGTATTACTAGCCTAAGCCTCTTTTTATTGGCACTACCTACTACAGTTTACACACTAATAATTCGACAAAATTTCGCTAATTCTCCTTTCCAAAACGGATCTTCGTATCACAAACATATTTTTTTTTAATCCTGCTATAAAACACAAAACGCTCATCTCTTCAGCAAAAATAAATACCAGCTAACATTGGCGGAACAATTGGCCAAACGTTTGCGACCAATTGCAACTGCCTGAAACGCCAACACCATTATCGAAACGTTCTTGCACTCATATTTTAAAATGTTCAATTTTCGTTCGCTTTCGGATTTCGGGCGTGTTCGTTCATTCGAAAGAAGACATAAAGGATTCATTCACCGTTTTGTTTTACTCATTCTTTTTTTTTATATTAAGCGATTCGTAGTTTAAGTTGCTGTGAAAGTGAAAATCGTTGCAGTCTTGCTATAGCAACTTTTTATTGATCATAATTAAAAAGATTATGAACGATCGAGTTCCCTGAGCTAAGTTATGGATATCGTTTCAGAACAAAACTCCTTGAACTATAGGAAATTTTCTGTTGTATTTCAACCACCAGTGATGGGTCGTCCTGCGGATCGTGTTGCTCGACGAGGTGGGCAAGCTCTTTGAAAAGGTTATTTATACACGGCTAAATATTGATCGTTTTAATACCATGGAGTGTCGATGCGGTACATGAAACACTAACGATTTGTAGAAGAAAAAATAAAAAATAAATTACTTCTTTCTAAAACTCAAATTAATATACACATGCACGAAATTAACTTCTTTGAGTAAACATTGGCTAAGCGAGTCCAATGACCTGTAGGACCAACAACTAACTACAGGTCATTGAACTCACTCAGCTGATGTTTACTTAAAGAAATTATTTCTCAAATGCGTATATTAATTCGAGTTTTAAAAAAAAAACCTTGTATTTTAATTTTAAATTAAATTAAAATTATATCTTCACAAATCGATAGTGTTTTATGTACCGGATCCTCCACAGGATTAAAACGATCAAAATTTAGGCGTTTATACAGACCGCCTCGTAACATTTTAGTCGAAAGATATAGACCTCCAAAGCGGCCCATAACGAACAGTCCTGTGCGTCTCGCACCCATTGTAATCCCAGGTCTCTCACCAGGTCATTGGTCTACTTCATGGGAGGTCTTCCAACTCTGCATTGCGTCTAGTACGCGGTTGCCACTCTAAAACCCTTATTCCCCAAACAACCATCTGTTCTGCGAGCAATGTGCCCTGCCCACTGCCAATTAAATTTAAAAATTCTTCAAACTAAATTAATAACCTTGTTTCTCCTATGTATATCTTCATTTCTGATGCGATCACGCAAGGAAACTCCAAACATAGCCCTTTCCATTGCCCGTTGAGTAACTTTAAGCTTCTTGAACAGGCCCATTCAACTTCCACTAAAACTGAACTTTGAAATAATCCAGTACAAAAATTCATTTTGCCGCAGACGAACTTTGGAACACCCAAATTCGAAGCAAAAATCAGAAAAACTAGCAAACGAGCCACATCGTTATCTGTGTAAGTCGTTTTTATTTTTAAAATCGAGGTGTGATTTATAAATCAGGAGAACAACGGAGCGATTTACGCTTCGTTACCGATTCCTGGATTTATGGCAGTTTTTATGGTGTTTTTAGATTTAGGAGGCTGCTGTATGTCATTACAGTTTCTCCTGTGTGCTAGTGATATGAGCAATGTTTATTGATGGTATGGTAATCTGTAAGAAACCTTGTTTCCTCTCATTTTTATTAAGATATTACAAATTCTCGACAATGTTTCAGATGACAAAAAAATGTGAAAAAGAAATCAGCTCTTCAGAACTTTTAAGTGATACTACTTATTCCCACATAATTTTATAAAATATAAGACACATCTTGTTCTTTTTTTCTCTGATTTTAGTCTTTATTAAAAAAATATATTGCATAAGTAATCGTCCCCCTACATAATAGCATACATTGCAATAAGTTGCCTGTTTAAAATTGTCTGATCCCTAGTTTTATACACCATTAAATTTTGGTTGTTTTAATCCCGTGGAGGGTCGATCCGGTACATGAAACACTATCAATTTGTAAAGATAAAATAAAAAACTAAAGTACTTTTTTTTCTAAAACTCGAATCAATTTACGCATATACGAAATTAGTAAACAAGTCAATGACCTTGTAGGTAGTTGTCGGTTGTTGCGTACTAACTACCTACAGGTCGTTGAACTGGCCAGCTGACGTTTAGACGTTTTGATGGAGTATAGTCGCAAGGGATAAAACTGCTGTGAACTTTGAAGAATTTTATATTAATTGTTGTTCAAAATCGACTCCTAATTATCATCACATAAAAATTAGATATCCGAAAGTTTGTAAATGTGTTTCTGTTACTCCTTCAAGCTTAAACAGCTGAATGCATTGGGATGAAAAATCAAGTACACGGGTAGACCAACTGCAAGAAAAGGACATACATTATTTTTATTCAGGGAGAAAGCCTTTAAATATTTAATCAAACAGAGGCAAAACTGTTTACATTGAGAAACTTTTTTTCCCAATTCCATCACAGTACAGATACCCGTTCTTACGGGTTCACTGCCAACTCCGTGGAGCGGTCGTCGACCTATCTACGAGTATTAGACTTTTATAGATCTGCTTACGTCTACATGAGCTGAAAGAGATACTGAATAAGTTGTGAAACGAAAGAAAATTATGCAGTTTTTATGAACACATAAATATGTTGTGCTGATGTTTGAAAAAATGTGGATGTGTTTTGTTGAAATATTATTTATGAAAAATATGATACGCTGTCGAAAAACAAGAAAAATGTGAAAAATTTAGAAATAAAAAATAAGAACAAATAATAAATAGTGAAACATCTACGATACATTTCTACCTATATGATAATAAAAATAGTGTATTATTATAGCCATTTCAAATACAGTTTACGAAAT
Source organism: Leucania comma (assembly GCA_958295575.1). Classification (NCBI taxonomy): domain Eukaryota; kingdom Metazoa; phylum Arthropoda; class Insecta; order Lepidoptera; family Noctuidae; genus Leucania; species Leucania comma. The sequence continues at coordinate 2,791,860 of OY282477.1, read as the reverse complement.
TGTGCAGTTTTTATGAACACATGTCATATAAATATGTTGTTCTGATTTTTGAAAAATATGGATATGATTTTGTTGAAATATTATTTGGTGCAAAATATAACACAATTCGGAACTATTGTACAATAGAGCAGTGGTAGCCAAGTGGTAAGGGCCCCGATTTACAAGTTGTAGGTCGCGGGCTCAAACCCAGCCAGGCGCATTATTTTGTGTAATTTATTTCATCACTACCGCTCACAAAACTGTGAAGGAAAACATAGCGCAGAAACAGGTATGTCCTAGAAACAAAAATTTGAAGACATGTGACATCCACCAACCCGCACCAGGCTAGCGTGATGGATTACTTCCCATTCCCTCTTCTAGAGAGGAAGCCTGAGTCCCAGCAGTGGGAAAATTATAAGGGTGATGCTATGCTATGTTATGTACACCATAAGAACAATTTACAAAGCTGTCAGCTTAAATTTATGATTATTTACAAATCTAATTAATGTTATGCTTGAAAATAGTGGAAGATTAACGATAAAATTCCATCCTTAGGGAAATACTGTTACTAGATGTTTTTATACTATAAATATTATTAATAGCAAAACCTCAAAGTGTTTTGAAATAACAACTAAAACAAGCTAGTACTACTCAAAATTTAATTTTCTCTTCCACAAAGAAAAACAACAATTCTACTCAAACTCCATTTATTCTTTCATCTTATAATTCGTTTAATTTTCTAATTAATTCAACCGTTCTAAAAATAATAAATTTTAGACATAGCAACCATTGTACTGGTAGTCGTTTCAGCCAATGGCTTAATAGCCACGAGACAACAAACACTTTTGAAGCCTCCCGTTAGGCGGCTGGATCAAGAGCTTGGCTTGAAAAACGTCACTTCTAGACGCAGCTCGAATTGCTAGGAGGTTCCTTTTTCTAGGTCCCTGATAGCCGGTAACTTGGACCCTGTTCCCGATACCAGTGGGATACTAGGTATTTCATACCATATATTTAATAGCTCACACAGTTCTGGAGTGGGGAGACGAAACGTTGAAAAGCCTCAAACCAGATGGACCGACGTCCTGGTGAAGGTTGCGGGAAACCAATGAATACGAGACGCAAAGGCTGGACATTGTGGCGACACTTGGGGGAGAGCTATGTCCAGCAATTGACGTCGCTGTCGACTGAAATAGTGATGATGATTTAAAATAATGACTAATAAAATTCATCTTTATATATGAAAGGCGCCCAGCCCAAAATCTTGGACATCGAACACCGAAATTTGACGCAGAGGTTTCTTTTATGATGTATTCCCCACTAAGGAAAAGAAACGGAGTTCCACAGTTTGTATGGAGGAACCTATTATTAAGTGAAAAATGTCAAATCATGCGAAAAACAAATTTATATAAAAAAATATTTTTTCGGCTTCGCACGTTTTATGCCAGTGTTAAGTTTATAAAAATATTAAGAGTTCAGTCACTTTAAGTTGCTTTGAGTACCATTAGAACGTGGATGAACATTCTATTTTTTTGTCGTATTTCGGAGCAAGTGTACCGAGTCAGCCTTCTAGGCAAGATTCACTGTGGTACTACAGTACTACAATAATTATTCCAAATCTTGCCTGTTTCAGTGAACCCATATATTGTCTAACTGCATAGCATAAATTTACACACAGCAAAACTGGAACAATACGAATAATTAAAACAGCTAATGAACTTTTGAAAACATGTGACATCCACCAATCCGCACTGGGTCCGCCTCGTGGATTACGGCCCATTCCCTCTCCTAGAGAAGATGCCTGAGTCCCAGCAGTGAGAACATAAAAAATCCTGCCATAAAACCTAAATTAGATATTTAGTTGAAAAAATTAGAAAATAATATGAAGTTTAAGAATGACTTCAAATAGTTCCAGAGAAGCTCGGGTTTCTAGAAGTCGAGTGACATAACAAGCATCTGACAAATTCTCACCAAGCTAGCAGTTTGCGAACTCATCAACTATGAATTGTTTCGTTTCACCCGTTATCTTATGACGAGATAAACATAAATTACAATCCCGGCTTTTTGGTTTATTGATAACACGCAACGATATTGACTTCCATATTGGATAAAATACTTCTTTACTTTGCTTGTGTTTTTTTTTTATTAATCAATTTTATCATTCTTGCTAATGTTGAGTTTTAGATTTTCATTTGTGACTAAATCTGCAAATCTGATATTAAGAGCGGCCAACCCAAGGTACATTTTCTTACAACCGCTCTTACGTGATTATGATGTTATTACACATCTTTCTCCAGATATTTGTATACACAGAATAAATATCTTGTGGATATTATCTAAACTTTTAAAGAAATCAAAACATTTTGTGTAAAACTAATCCAGTAGACACCTCTTAAAAACTTTGGCCCTCCATAATGTACTCATATATTAAAAATATAAAAAGTACTTCCATAGAAACCTTACACATTTAGTTGAGATTTTAAATGATGAAAATTGGTTCTCAAATTCTTTAAAAAACAAAAAAAATATTTCCTGGAACAAATTTTGTGAATCGAGTAAATCTCGAAATTAGCGAATGCCAACAGAGTTTTCAGGCGTTATCTCTCTTTTTTCGCGTTGTCTGTCCGTCAAACATCTTGTTAGATTGCTTTAGATGAAGCAACAAGCTTTTGAACCATGCTCGACGGTGACGATAAGCGAGTGGGGAAAGGCCACCTTAAGCATCAATTCCTTAGCCTTTTCTCAACTAGCTTCGGGTTGGCTTTTAGTCTAATCGAATGCGGTTTACTCATATTTTATATATAGCGCGACTGCCTATCATAACTCTACAACCCAGATACTGGGCGACACGACACTCTTTGGATAGACTAATGGTCACTTTCTGGCGTCTGACTACTAACGACTGTCTAATATGTACGAATGAAAAATGACAACCTGGACGGACGGCTTTATGTACTAACCGAGGCACAGACCGTCAGTAATGTCCTAGATAAACTTAGAAAACCACTCCCTCGTAGTGCTCGGGATACAAATCCCTCACTATATTCGGGATTAAAACTTAGAAAATCGTCGTTTCGTTTAGAATTCAACTTACCACCCTTGACTTTAAGGTACTGTTACTGTGTACCCCTCATATTCACATAGTCTACTATTTTATCCCAGAAGTATGTTCCCTAATTTTATTATTAATTTATGACATTAGTATTTCAAATTTGGTGACATTATTTACTTTTTTTTACTTTTTTGACCTCTTATTTAATTTTTTGACCTCATATTTAATTATTATTATTATTTTTTCGACATTCTATTTGCTATTTTTTTTACATGCTATTTAATTTTTTACATGATAATTAATTGTTTTGACATTCTATTTCGATTTTTTTTTGTGATTACTATACAGGTAATTGTTTGACATTTGATTTTAATTTTGGATATTGGTTACTATGCATTCTGAGATTTGCGATAAGTTTGTAAACATAGCGCACTGTGCTTTTATACCAGCCTTTGTAGTACCTATGTTTTACAAACAAAATAAATGATTATGAATAAGGATAATTTACTATATTCACACGAGCAAAGCCGCTGACACAAGCTAGTCATTGATATAAAACAGCGATAGAGACCTTAGTAAAAGCGTATAATAATGGTTTCAGGATGATATAGTTTTCCGACCCGTTTGGCCATTGCCAAGAACCAGCCGATTTTATAAATTACTTTTTCCATACATTTGCATGCTGAATGGCATCGAGAATAAAATATTGAAAACAAGATATCAGCCTGGATATTCCACATAGTTTTATTATTTTAACTGCGAATGGGAAAGAAAGAAAGATAAATAAATATATTTTTTTTTTAAAGTTCGTGATTAAGTAAAAATTGGCACATAGTTCGATATTTAAGGTTAAGCAACTCTTGCTGAGGTCGATTCGTGGATGGGTGACCGTTGGCTAATTCTGGAGATTTTTATGAGGTTGAAAATTATCAAATATTTCCTCAATTACTCTACTTTTACTGAATAAAACCCACCTATGGCACAATCAGTTGTCGTTTGCGCATGGAGATTGGCCTTTGGAGAAGAGACATAGAACATTTTAAATATATATTTTAGTATATGTGAAACCTTAATAAAGTTTGTTCAGAATCAGTAACTGAATCGATTCCAATAATTTTTACACCATCTTATATTTATTCCCAAAATTGTTTGGACACCACCGGCACTAAGTACAACACAGGTCGCTTCAGGTCATAGTGAGCATTAGGCGCCAACGTATAGCTGGGTGCGGAAGCGAAATAACTCTGTCGCCTGGATGGTCCGGTGACCATGTATTTATGTGGACAACCAGGTAACATAGCAAGCTTAATACTTTGCGATTTTTCATGATACAATAATGAAATTTTGTACATAGATTCTTTACTTAAAAATACTAGACACATTTTTCGAATTCCGCATAAACTAAAACTAATGTTGTATATTTAGCTAACAGGAATAAATAACTTCCGTACACTTTCAGTAAGGTTCTGTTGAAAACCAGCGTCAAGTATATACGAGGTAGTTGTTTGGCCTTTTTGTTGAACTGGATCTAGTTAGTGTTCTTTTTTAATCTTAAGTTACTAAATGTTGTTTCTACAGTGTGTGTGTATATATGTGTGCCAAATAAAACATGTTTCTTTCTTTCCCAAACCACTGGCAGAAAATAACACGTGTGTAAAGATAACTGCAACGTGTAAAAATATCAGCTCCCTGTTTTCTAACATGCAGAACTAACATTAACTTCTCTGCTTCTCATGATTTTAAGGGTCAGTTCACACCAAAAAGTGACGCGACGCGATGCAGCGCTGCAAGAAGAGCGACTCAAAATACAACTTTATTTACTACAAGAAAAGATACACATTTCATTGTGAGAATTCAGAAAACCTTTGCATCACGCAGCGCTGCGTCGTGAGGCATTTAGATCTAATGGGCTTCTTCTCAGTCATAGTTCGTCTGGTAGGTCGGTAGCGGCTTTCGCGAGAATTTTCCATCTCTCTCTCTCTCTCTCTATTTAGGGCACTTCGTGTATACTCAATGAGGGAACACTTCGAGGATGATTTAATGAGGTCTGCCCGTCTGATAAGTGATCGGCTGCGAGAACGTTGGCCTTCTACTCTTCCCTGTACCACAAAACGTTCCAAAGAGCTTTCATTGCGTATGATATGTTCAAACATCAGATTCGTTGTTGCACAATCAACGAAAGACTTTCTTTAATGCTAAGGGCTTAGTCAAGTTGATAATCTACAATCGTTATGCTAGGAAAATCTTCAAATGAATGATGATTAATGACGCCTCTCAGGTGGTCAGAACAAAGGAATCGGAGGCGTTGTCGACTCGAGGCAATTGACGATAAAGAATCGAAATAAAATGGTCGTAACTTGGCAAAGCTAGCTGAAATGTCAAATGTGAAATGTCTTTTGTGCATAAAGTGTTAAATAAATAATAAATAAAAAACTAAATAAATGTGTATCTTTTCGTTCAATAAATATTGTTATATTTTAAGTCGCGTCGCGTCTCGGTGTGAACTTACCCTAACTATTTGCACAAGATAAGCTCAGAATGCATACTTACAGACGCTTTTTCTTTTATTTCCATACAAAATACAAACTACCATTGTCTTATATATGTAAATCTAACGTTTAAAAATAAAAGGAAAATGCTTTAGTTATACAGAAACGCTTTTTTTTTACCAAAGAAACCTGTTTGACTACCTAGTATAAACTAAGTATGTGCTTACAGACGTTAGTATTCCTTTTTTTTCAACGGTAATAGTAGGTACTTTGGTAATTTTGTGAACTCTTGACAAAATAAAATTGTATCATAACAAAAACATAACACAGAGAGAATGGGCCGTAATTTACCATGCGTGCCTAGTGCGGGCTGGTAGATGTCACATAACTTTAGAGTTCCGTGGTTCCGTACCTCAAAAGTAAAAAAATGGAACCCTTGTAGGATCACTTTGCTGTCCGTCCGTCTGTTTGTCTGTCAAGACTCTTAACTCTTATCTCGGAACTAAAACCATACCTACACCGTTAAACTTTGGTCGTTTTAATCCCGTGGAGGGTCGATTCGTTACATGAAACACTATCGATTTGTAAAGAAAAAAATGAAAAATAAAGTACTTTTTTTCAAACTCGAATTAATTTACGCATGTACGAAATTAATTCCTTTAAGTAAACGACGCTAATTTCTGATATACATTGACTTTTAATACCAGGAATATAATTATTGACAAAGTATTTTTCAAAAACACTTGAATGTAGTAGGCCTGATTACTATGTGTAAGAACGGAATAAAGAAGACTATTTTCTGTTCTGTGTGTATAAGATAGATAGATAGATAGATGTATTCTTTATTGTACACAAAAAAGTAAAATTACATTAAGAACTTAAAGTATAAGTATATTGACTAGAGCTTAAATTTCTCCATTTATCCAGTCTTTTGTGTAATCTATAAGCAACAAGAAATACTTGACTTGCTGACAGCCCAGCAAATATTCATAAAGGCTAAGCAAATATTAATATAAAAAAATATAAATGTTGTTTTACAACAATCACACAGAATTGGCAATTATCCAACAGCTCTGAACCCTAGCCGGACCGAAGCGAAATATTTCCTTTAATAGCATACACTATAATTGTGCATTCCTTCCGTCTGTCATAGATTAAGTTTTAGTAGCGGACACAGTTGTAATTTAGAAGGGAATAAAGTAGACAAGTTGGTTCGTTTATTTTATTTATTTCTTGAATAATTAATGTTATGATAAAAATAAACATGCAAAGTTATCCCACGGGAATATACTCCCGGGATATAAATCATTCAAAATTAATAATAAAAATTAATATTAATATTATTAGGATCTGCCTTATAATGTTCCCACTGTTGCGACTCAGGCCTCCTCTCTAGGAAAGGGAATGGGCCGTAATAAACCACGCGGGTCCAGTGTGGGTTGGTAGATGTCACATGTCTTCGAATAGAATAGAATAAACTTTATTGTACACCAAAATAGTAACAATTCACAGGAACTAAAATGTATGGATACAACGGCGGTCTTATCGCTGACAGCGATATCTACCAGACAACCTTAGGATGGATTATAAGAACTTTAACTATAAAGGGGGTAGTCTTCGGTAATGTTCTTTGACAAGGTTTTTAAAAGAACCTAGCGATTGGGCTTGCCTAACTGCCATTGGCAACGCGTTCCATAATTGCACCGCCTGGACCGTGAATGACTTGTCGCAGAATTTGGAAGAATGCGAGGGTATCAAAAGCTTCAAGTTCTCCGATGATCTCAAATGTCTAGTATGTGTGTCATGAAGGAACTTAAAACGTTCTTTGAGATAAGAGGGGGTTGTAGGAATAAACAGGACACTGTAAAGTAACGATAAGATATGGGTATTCCGGCGAAGGCGGATTGGCAGCCAATTGAGCTTAATACGGAATTCAGAAACATGGTCATACTTGCGTAAACCAAATATGAACTTAATACAAAAGTTTTGGAGTCGCTCAAGCTTATCTAGCTGCGCTTCAATTAGATCTAAATAACTGACATCGGCATAATCAAGGACTGGGAGAAGGAGGGATTGGGTGGTTCTAAGACACACCGATTTCCTCACGATGTGTTCCTTCACTGTTTTGAGAGTAGTGGTGATGAAATATATTACACAAAGTAATGCGCCTGGCTGGGTTTGGACCCACCTACGACTTGTAAGTCGGGGCCGTTACCACTCGGCCACCACTGCTCTTACCACTCGACCACCACTGCTTTCAAATAATATTATTGCTATTAATTAATAATCATTATTAAATTAGTAATTCATAAATAGGCGCCCGTTTGACCACCATTTTAGCTGATGGTAAGCAATAAAGAGGTCGACGATAGGGTACATTTGGCTAGAAGTAAACTATTCACTCTTCTTTATGCTTTGATCACACGTACCGAGCAAACGGGCGAGACAGTACCCTCGATCGCATACTCGATACGTATAAACATAGCGCCGAGTGCTCGGCCGAGCGCTCAAAAAAAACATAAGTTACGCCTACATCACTGTCTCGGCCGAGAAACATTTAACTGTCTCTTCCTTTTATTCGGCACGTGTGATCAAGGCATCAAAAACCCCTAGGTTGTATGTTTCAGGCTCTGGTAAGAAATTCCACTCCTTAGCTGTACTTAGACTGGCCTGTTGGTCTAGTGGTTAGTGGCCTTGACTGCTGTGCCGAAGGTCGTGGGTTCGATTCCCACACAGGACAAATGTTTATGTGATGAGCACGATCATTTGTTCTGTGTCTGAGTGTAATTTATCTATAATTTTTATGCATTTAGAAATATATAAGTCTGTTTATCAGTTGTCTAGTACTCATAACACAAGCTCTGCTTAGCTTGAGACTAGATGGCTTTGTGTGATAGTTGTGGAAAAAAAAATGAATGTTTTCTCAAAATGTTTAGTGCGCAATTGTGGGATCTCCACCATGCCGGTGGCGCAACGCCGTACGTAGATCATATAATAAACTTTGTTTAACACTAAGATAGTAACATAAATACGAGTACAAAAGTGCAACGCGTTAGCAGAAATCATTAACCAGAAGAAAAAATAAGTATCTACGGGTAATGCCGCTTCTTTCTCCATTTTCCCTTCATCTGCACTTTGACACAATTTAAAACTGTCTGTTGTGTTGTAGCTGCAAGTCCCGAGGATTTTTATTACGGCAATGTTTATATGTCTGCTCCTTATTATTTTCAATGTACTATGTCGTTTTCGCTCTAAATTGTACACATTGTTTCGCTTTTATATCTGTTCTGCTACTTTGTTGATGTTGAAGGTAGAGGAAATAGTTTTCTTTTCTGCCATTTTTGTGTAGATTGGGAAAGGTTTTTTGTTTTTTAGAAATTGTGTAATTAATCTGATGTTATTTAACTTGAAGTATATGGGAGAGACACAACACATCGGCTGTAAAGTAAAAAAAAAACAAAATTACAGAGTGTGCTGAGCGTGCCCGCGTGAAAAGATGACCACCTCAGCATTTGCTGGGTGTCAGACACCCAGCACTGGTTTTCAGTTGGCACCCCGCTGTATCACACGGATGAAGCTGCTGGCAATAGCTAGTGTATCACATTGTTTGTGTGTAACATACGTATGTGGCACATGACGCATGGATATGGTCAATGTTAAGATGAAGGGAAATGAAAACAAACAAATTATTGACAGGTATATTAAGGCCCGGTTTACACCAAAGCGGAAAGGAGAAGTGTAGCGGAGAGGAGATGTGAGTTTTGTGTAGCAGAGATGTGAACTATGAGAGGAAAAGAAGAGAAAAGGCAGCGGGTTGCGGGGTGCGCGAGTGCCAGCCGGCCGCCCGACTAGACACTTCTCCGCTCTGCCGCACCGCTTGCTCGCTCGCCACACGAAATTCTATAGAAAAATGAGACATCTCCTCTCCTCTCCACTTAATCAATTTCTACCAAAGCTAAGCAGAAAAGAGATGTGGAAATAACGAAATCGGATTGGTTTATTCAAACACATCTCCTCTCGTCTCCTCTCCTCTCCGCTTCGGTGGAAACCGGGCCTAATGATATTTTTATTTAAGATTTACGGCTGCCAGTTTATGGAAACGAGTCAATAACCAGTTAAGTACAGTAAGGCAGTTGTCGATCATTGCGTACTAAATATCTACTATTATCTACAGTTGGGCACGCCACGATTGAGGCGGTAAGGCCCCTCTTTGAGGCGTGGCTGGAAAGGCCTCACGGCGTCATAACCTTCCGCATGGCGCAGGTACTAACCGAACATGGCAAGTTCGGGCCGTACCTGTACAAGAACCGTGCGGAGGTGACGCCCGGGTGTCGTCACTGTGCGGAACGCCCGGTGGACACGGTGGAGCACACGGTAGAGGTGTGCCCCGCTTGGGAAGAGCATCGCCGTGTCCTCGTGGGGGCAATCGGCGGCGATCTCTCGCGCCGGGGCTTGGTTCAAGCCATGCTCCGGAGCGAGGAGGAGTGGCAGGCGGTCGCCTCCTTCTGCGAAGCAGTAATGCTAGCAAAGGAGGAGGCTGACCGTATCAGGCAACGGCGCTCACGCCGCAGCCGCCGCCGTAACTCCGATCCAAATTTCCGGCCACCGTAGACGCGGGCTTGCGGACGGCGGGCAATGGGTAGCTCGCTGTCCGTTTGTCCAGTAACAGACCGGACCGAGCCCAAGTCGTTTACGGCGCGCACTGTTCCCGTGCGCCTCAAGGAGTTGTCAGCAAACCGTAGGGGCCCAGTAGGGTCGAGGCCTAGTCTGGGGCTCTGGGAAGGTATGAAAATGCATACTAGGGCCCTGGAACCAAGGCAGGGAAGGAACAGGGTAGGTTTTTAGTCAGTAAGAGTCTGACACTATTTCCCGCTCCGCCCAAGGGCGGGATTTGTCATTGGATGATTTTACCTAAAAAAAAAAAAAAACTATTATCTACAGGTCATTGAATTCACCCAGCTGACGTTTACTTAAATAAATGAATTACGTACACGCGTAAATTAATTCGAGTTTTAAAAAAAGTGCTTTATTTTTTTTATCTTTACAAATTGATAGTGTTTCATGTACCGAATCGACCCTCCTCGGGATTAAAACGATCAAAATTTAACGTTGTATATATGGATGGATAGGGAGGGAGAGGGAAGCCAAAAAACGATGGATGGATTGTGTGAGAAGTGATACAAAAGAAAAGGGTGTTAATAATAGCGTGACGGGTGACAGAACAGTATGGGAGAAAAAAACGTGTCGCGTTTCAGGAGGCAGGAAAGAAGACTGACACAACCCACATGATAGTAGAAAGTTATCCCAAGGAAAAGTATCTTTTTCCAGGACATTGTTTATCCGTGTATCAAGTTTCATCTGAATCCGTTTAGCCGTAAAGAAGTAACGAACATAAAAACACAAAAAAATTCATCCAAATTGACACTTGGGAGTTGTACGAGTACTAATGAATTTGTCCTTGAGCCATTTTTTTTAGGTGGGAATATCATCAAATACCGGGGTCGAAGCCTACTGGGGTCATGGGTCAGCTTCCGAAAGGAATACCCGGCCACGGCACGATAGCCTACGAAGGAACGGGGTAGGTTTTTAGTCAGTAAGGGTCTGACACTACTTCCCGCTCCGCCCAAGCGCGGGATTTCTCATTGGATGATTTTACCTACCATAAAAAAAAGGTCCCGAGGGTAGTGTCAGACTTTAACTGACTAAAAACCCACGCCAGTTCCTTCTTTGCCTTCGTTCCAACGCCCCGGGGTACATACACTTTCACATTACTTTTTTAACCCAGAACCTTTTCATTAGTAATATTTTTTTTTTAATCATAATAATTAGTGCTTGACTGCGATCCCACCTAATGGTAAGCGCAGTGATGCAATGGTGGATGGCGAGGCACTAGTTTATTAAGAGCCTATTCACTCTAGCTTTGAAGACATCTGAATTATAATCGGATGGTAAGACTAACAGTAATCTTCTTATATATAAAAATGAATAGCTGTTCGTTAGTCTGGCTAAAACTCGAGAACTGCTGGACTGATTTGGCCGATTTTGGTCTTGAAATATTTGTGATACTTCAGAGAAGGTATAAACGGTGAGAAAATATGGAAAAATTAACGAAAAAAAAATCCGGTCATTAGGCGGTAAGATGTTTACCGAATCAGCTAGTATTCAATAAAAAACAGATGTCACTTTTTGGGTCCAAAAAAAACCTACTTATTCGTATAAATTTTTCAAATATTTCTTCAAAGATTTTTACGAAGCATTGCACACATCATCGTACCTAGTTTTATAAGCATCGTTAAATTCTTCACAATCATTCTCTTTCCTTTGAAAATAAATGAAATGAAAAATGTAATTCCTATCTACTTCTTTTATAAATACCTTGAAGAATTTTACAAAGACTAAAATTCTTGATACTTTTAAGAGCCTTGACTCGCCTAAGGCAAAATTATAGCGTATTTAAAATACTGTATTCTGCATACTTTAGCGTTAAAATTAACATCACAATCCTTTTTACTTTACTTAAATGGAGTTATTGTGTAGATGTTATTTTTATAATTTTACCGTACAGCATTTCATTTATCTTATTATGTCATTGCCACAATGGAAAGGTAAAAAGATAAATAAATAAGGGTTGATTTCATTTGCAAGTTGTTTTGGTGGCAGACCTTTGTTTTACCAGCGAAAATATTTTTCTTAGAGCAAATTGCTGTCAACTACATAACATTGCTATAGATTTCCAACATTATAGTAGTATTTTAGTAGTCAACGAATTTATTATTCTTCAATTTAACAAAGAATAATAAACAAATTTTCTTTGTTCACCAGGCGAAAATAATCTATTAATATGACAGAACCTTTTTGTCTTGATTTGCTCTGCATGAAGCAAGAGGAAGTGTCAGACTGCTACTGACTAAAACCTATCTGTGATCTTTCAGTTGTTCATTACGGTCCAGGGCCGTCTGGGCCAGGACTCTTCTGAACCATCCACAAACCTTTGATCGCAAACACACTTTTGAATTTTGGATTCGGACTTGTAGACGACACGCAAAGGGTAGCTCACCGTCCGGCTATCCGGTAAGAATCGAGTACGAGTATTTGACAAGAATGTTTGGTTGTTGAAAGATATGTCAGCAACACCGTAAAAGCCCATCGAGACCATACCTGCAAGGACCACGGGGACATTTTTGAAACGCTAAAACACAAAGCACAAATGAAGGACATAGTTGTGGTTTTAGTCAGTAAAAGTCTGACAAGTCCTCCCGCTCCACCTTAGAGCGATAGAAATCTCTGGATAAATATTCACCTCAAAAAAAACATACTATTTATGTATACCTTGAGAACCTTTATCCAGACTAATTTTTACAAATTCTACGTTATTTTTTATTTCTATTCTAATGAATGGCTTTCGGGTGAGGACTATCCATTTATCACTTTTAAATGAAAAAACATTGTAGAAAAACTAAACAGAAAAAGGCGTAACTTTCCACTCTGGGGACTTTTTTATTTAACCGAAACAAATATCTAAACGCCTTGGCCAGACATTTTTGTTTCAAAACTAATTTAAATTATCATTATTTCAGCTGATAGACGTCCACTGATAAAGTGTCACCAACAACCACTTCTGTGCGTCTCGCTTCTATTTGTTTCCCAGGACCCTCAACAAGTCTTTGGCCCACCATGTGAGATGCCTTTCAATTCTTCGTCTTCCAGTATATGATCGCTGCGGCAGCGATCTCTCGCGCCGGGGTTTGGTTCAGGCCATGCTCCGGAGCGAGGAGGAGTGGCAGGCGGTCGCCTCCTTTTGCGAAGCAGTAATGCTAGCAAAGGAGGAGGCCGACCGCATCAGGCAACGGCGTACACGCCGCCGCCGCCGCCGGGTTTCCGATCCCGATTTCCGGCCACCGTAGGCGCGGGCTCGCGGACGGCGGGCAATGGGTAGCTCGCTGTCCGTCTGTCCGGTAACAGACCGGTCCGAGCTCAAGTCGTTTACGGCGCGCACTGTTTCCGCGCGCCTCAAGGAGTTGTCAGCAAACTGTAGGGGCCCGACAGGGCCGAAGCCTACTGGGGTCAAAGGGTATGTGAAAATGGCACCCGGGACCCTGGGACCAAGGCGAAGAATGGAACGGGGTAGGTTTTTAGTCAGTAAGAGTCTGACACTACTTCCCGCTCCACCCAAGGGCGGGATTTGTCATTGGATGATTTTACCTACCGAAAAAAAAAAAAAAAAAAAAAAAGTATATGATCGCTATGGTGATGGAGAAACTCCGCCCATGGGCTCCCCCGCTGACTCAGAGTCTCCGGCCCCAGCTCGTGGAGGGTGTGGTGAGCGCTTTGTTCCCTACGCGAGGGGAGCATACTCCCCCGCCTATGGCTCCGCCACCACCAGCGGTGTCCGATGCGGACCACGACGGCAACGACGGCAGCAATGCTCCAGAGGTGACCGAGGTGGAGATGAGAGTGGCGGTGCGAAGGCTGAGTGCCAAGAACACCGCCCCAGGACCCGATGGCTTACCTGGGAAAGCCAGGGTCCTGGCCATGGAGGAACTCGGGTCTCGACTGAGAGGGCTCTTCAGCGCATGCATAGAGAGGGGCCAGTTCCCGCTTCGCTGGAAGACCGGGAAACTGGTCCTTATCGCGAAGCCGGGGCGCCCCGCGGACTCTCCGTCCGCGTATCGGCCCATTGTGCTGCTCGACGAGGTGGGCAAGCTCTTTGAAAGAGTAATTGCAGACCGCCTCGTCGTGTATCTGGCAGGGAAGGGGCCGGATCTTGCGGACGGCCAGTTTGGATTTCGCAGGAGGCGCTCCACTGTGGACGCCATCATGCGCGTGCGAGCCCTCACGACGGGGGATGCGGTGTCCCGGGGCAGGTGTGTCTTGGCGGTGTCTCTGGACATCGCCAACGCCTTCAACTCCCTGCCCTGGAGTTGCATTGGTAGGGCACTCCGGTACCACCGGGTGCCCGACTACCTCTGTCGGGTGATCGAGGCCTACCTGTCGGACAGGTTCATCATCTACCCCGGTCATCAGGGGGAGTTGAAACGGCGAGAGATGTCGTGCGGTGTTCCGCAGGGATCGGTACTAGGGCCGCCCTTGTGGAACATCGGGTACGACTACGTGCTGCGCGCCGACCTCCCCGACGGGGTCAGCGTGGTCTGTTACGCAGACGACACGCTGGTCCTGGCGCGGGGACGGTCGTACCAGGCGGCGGTCGAACTAGCGACGCGCGGGGTTGCGACAGTCGTGGAGAGGATACAGCAGTTGGGACTCGAGGTGGCATTGCACAAGTCCGAGGCCATGTGTTTTCACGGCCCTCGGAGCGCGCCACCTCCGGGCTCCCAATTAACGGTAGGAGGAGTTCACATCGGCGTCGGGTCGACGATGAAGTACCTGGGACTCGTCCTCGACAGCCGGTGGAACTTCAAGGAGCACTTCCGACGTCTGGCTCCCAGGTTGAATGCGGCTGGGGCTGCGCTCAAGCGGCTCCTGCCGAACCTAGGGGGTCCAGACGCCTCCTGCCGGAGGCTCTACGCAGGCATCGTTCGGTCCATGGCCCTTTACGGTGCGCCGGTGTGGGCGCCATCGCTACGGAAGCGAGTGGCGGCCCGGCTAACCGCCTGCCACAGGGTCAGGGCCATCCGGATGATTTGCGGATACCGTACGGTGTCCTGTGAAGCGGCGAGCCTCCTTGCTGGCCTACCACCGTGGGATTTGGAGGCAACAGTCCTTTGCACACATGCATGATTTACGCGTGGAGATGCAACGCCGGGGCGAAACTCCGCTGCCGCGACAAGTCGCGGCATGGCGGACAGATCTCCGGCGGGATCTCATGGTGAAATGGCGAGAGCGACTGTCGTAACCTCGTGTTGGGCACGCCACGATCGAGGCGGTAAGGCCCCTCTTTGAGGCGTGGCTGGAAAGGCCCCACGGCGTCGTCACCTTCCGTTTGGCGCAGGTGCTGACCGAACACGGCAAGTTCGGTCCGTACCTGTACAAGATTCGTGCGGAGACGACGCCCGGGTGTCGCCACTGTGCGGACCGCCCGGTGGACACGGTGGAGCACACAGTCGAGGTGTGCCCCGCTTGGGAAGAGCATCGCCGTGTCCTCGTGGGGGCGATCGGCGGCGATCTCTCGCGCCGGGGCTTGGTTCAAGCCATGCTCCGGAGCGAGGAGGAGTGGCAGGCGGTCGCCTCCTTCTGCGAAGCAGTAATGCTAGTAAAGGAGGAGGCCGACCGCATTAGGCAAAGGCGCACACGCCACCGCCGCCGCCGGGTTTCCGATCCCAATTTCCGGCCACCGTAGGCGCGGGCTCGCGGACGGTGGGCAATGGGTAGCTCGCTGTCCGTCCGTCCGGTAACAGACCGGTCTGAGCTCAGGTCGTCTACGGCGCGCACCGTTCCCGCGCGCCTCAAGGAGTTGTCAGCAAACTGTAGGGGTCCAGCAGGGCCGAAGCCTACTGGGGCCAAAGGTTATGTGAGACTGTCACCAAAGGCCCCAGGATAAAGGCAAGGAATGGAAAGGTAGGTTTTTAGTCAGTAAAAGTCTGACACTATTTCCCACCCCACCCAAGGGCGGGATTTGTCATTGGATGATTTTACCTACGTTAAAAAAAAAAAAAAAAGTATATGATCGCTACTCCATAAAGTTTCGGCCCCATCGACACTCTGTTGGGGTCACCGCACACGGACCACAAAAAAACGCCGCCATCATCTTCGGCATCGCCATCGCCATAATTAACAAACGCTGCCACAAAAACAACCCGGTTGAGGCGTTTTTTTGTGGCCTGTGTGCGTCGCCACTTTTGCGAGCAACGTGCCCAGCCTACTGCCACTTATGCCTTTTGATTCTTTGGACTATGTTCGTAATCTTGGATCCCCTGCGGATACAAACTCCGAGTATAACTATAGCTCTGCATTCTTCTGTGGGTAGCTTTATGCTTTCTGATAAAGATTCATTTGTATGTTACGATAAAATTTATTGGTTACTTCTTTGACAGCAAGTCACAGTAAATTGAAACTTCATTACAATTGAAATAATTCAACTTTTACACAGACAAATAGATAGTGACGATTTATGTTGTGCAAATAAAATGCTACCTTAAGATAGAACAGTAATCTGAATTGTTATATCTTATGGTTTTAATATAATCAGCCTTATAATGTTCCCACTGCTGGGACTCAGGGCCTCCCTAAAGGAAATAGCGTGTGCCATAATCCAACACACAGGCCCAATGGGTGTTGGATGTGAAAAATACATACATTGAATTAATAATAGGCAAGAAGAAATGGAGTAGAGATGAGAAATGAACAATGTATATTAAATTTTTGTAGTCATAGCAACCTACAAGCATTAAATAAACCCTTAGGACGTGGTCTTCAATAATACTCGTATGGTAACAACCAGCCGCTGTATTGAAAGATTGTTAACTTACTATGTTCCAAGACATTTGGTAGTAATAATCCTTTGTTTGCCTTGTTCTGTGTGAAACGAGAAGGATTGTCAGACTTTTGCAGACGTAAAAGCCACGTGTTCCTTCAATTGCCTTTTGCGTTCAATAGCCACGGTGACACTTTATACTACTTTACTCAAAAAAGTGTTATTAATATGGGCCCAATAATCTACAATAAAAAACCCAATAACATTAAAATTGAGATTTGACATTTAAATGACGCTGACATATGAATTGTGTATGAATCGTGATGTATGAATCGTGACACACAATGATATATTTTTTTCTTTGACTTACCAATTTTTTTTTTCTATATTAATTTATTTTAATTTGTCTGATTATTTATACCAATTATATTAAGTACATAGTAAAGTTATATAAGATTGTTTAAAACCTTAACCGATATTTGATTTTACCTTTAAAAAACCACACAAATGTTTGCATGTCTAATTTATGGTACATTGTACAAGGCTCACCCAATTATTGTTACATCTTATACTATGTACCTACAATCTATGCAATTAAATTTTTACTTTATTTTACTTTCGAACAATCCTGTAACCCAGAAAGGCATGAGCACTTACAGGCGAAGAAGACGGCTGTAGCCGTGAGGGAATTGAAATCCTCACGCACCAACCACCGCCATAGAAGACGCTTGGGAGTCGCTGGATGATGCAATGTGTAGCAAGCCATTTGCCCGCCAGGTAAGGACTATCTCGAGTAGTCAATGGCGCGTAGTATTCCACACGCGCCTCAAAGAGCTGACTGCAAAACCTTTGGGGCCCAGCAAGACCAATATCCTTAAGGGCCAAGGGGAATTTCTGAGAGTAAAATTTTGTCTAGCGCCCGAAAAATTAAAGTAAAATTATTTTGGGATCACACAATTTAAAAAATCAATCATTTCTCCGTTACAAACAAGTAGGTAAAGTATTTAATAACGCTTACAAGACTTCCAAAGTTAGTACCTAAATAAATTAACTTTAATTCCAGTTAAGCTGAAAGCAGGTAAAAGGTAAATAACTACAAACACGAAAATGCACGAATGTGCACTAGCTTTCACGTTTGGCACTATAAGCTTGACCGTTCCTACAAAGTGAAGCAAAGCTCAAAATTCCTCTTAAATATTAAATATTTTCCCTACAAAATATATAGCCACGAGGTGTGCAATAATTTTTGGAGGAATGATGTATATTAAATAGAAGCTTTGAAACTTTTTGTGGTTTATAGTGAAACATAAATTACTTTTGACTGTAACATAGCGTACAAATATACACCGTTAAATTTTATTCGTTTTAATTCCGCAGAGGGTCGATTCGGTATATGAAACACTATCGATAAGCAAAGAGAAAATTAAAAAATAAAGTACTTTTTTTTAAACTCGAATTAATTTGTTGTCAGCTGAGCGAGGCCAATGAACTGTAAGTAGTTGGATAGATAGATAGATAGATATATTAACGACCTTCAAGGTCATTGAATCGTTTACTTAAAGAAATTAATTTCGTACATGCGTATACTAACTCGAGTTTTATAAAAAAAGCACTTTATTTTTTAATTTTATCTTTACAAATCGATAGCGTTTCATGTCCCGAATCGACTCTCCGTGTGATTAAAACGACCAAAATTTAACGGTGTATTTAATTAGTGTACTTTTGCAAATTCTAATTAATTTTATGTACAAAGATGACTTTGATAAGTAGACTAATAATGAAATGTTTAAGTTCAGATATCAAAGTTATCGAATCAATATTTGTTAACTACTTGACTCAAAGCTATTAAAATATTGTTGGATCTTCGAGCCGGATCAAAAAACATTATTAAAAAAAATGTTTACTTGTTTTCTTGTAGATACTTGAACTTTTTACAAAGGTAAAAAGTTCTATAAAGTGCTATCTTTAATATGTAATTGAAAGTCGCTGCTAAGCAGCGTCGTATATTGTGGGGAAACAGGCATCCCTTAGGTGTAATCCTTTAGTCTGTTACGACCCCCATGGGGCCTGATAACGCGGTTCTGTTCATAGCCCAGAACCACTTAGAGATTGTAAGTCAGCATGGAAAGCTACGCCAGTGTTTTGTTTTTGTATTCTTTTTGTTTTAAATGGATACTTAGTGAAGTGGTAGTAGTACACAAGAGAATTTTGTGTATACATTTTGCTTTTAGACTTCATTAAAGCTATATTGCGATTGAGATGTAAAAAATACTACCTCTAGTATCATGTCTATGATCCTATCCGTATATGTAATAAACCTTCAACATCATCGTCATTTCAGCTGAAAGATTTAGCCCGCACAGTTGTACATAGGCTTCCCCAAATGTCACCATAATTAACTGTTCTGGGCGTCTCGCAATCAACGTATTCCCGAGACCCTCACCAGGTCTCCGTACCACTTTGTTGAAGGCTTGATTCATCACCAATGAATTATCATCGTGAAGGAAAATGGCATAATTAAACAAAAATTAAAATTCGTGATGTGAGTGTGGGGTGACTGAATTCTTTGCAGGAGTCTGTGTTTTTTGATAGCAAGAATAAGAAAACGTTTATTCATGAAAAGTTACAGCCTACAGTTCTTTCAGTCAAGAGTTAATAGATTGCTTTTAGGCAAGCGTGCTCCATCGTCGAACACATCATCATTTTCCATGAGAAGTGATGGCAATCAAGCGCGAATCTATCAACAAAAATATATTCCTGTAATTGACCAACTCCCACTTGACCAGCGTGTACAGTTTTATCCTACTACATAATATCTTACAGAGATGGATCTGGGTCCAAGCAGTGGGAACATAATAGGCATATTACGCTCAGGCTATCCTCTTGTGTGCACTGCCCATTCATTATTAAAGTTCGATTACTCTGTAATTACCAGTGCGAGTGCGGTACTCCTGACCAGACGATGACCCACTTACTAGAGTGCCCAAAGTGTCCCTAAATTTGCACTTTAGAGGACTTTAAAAACGCCACTGACGTCGCTATAAACGTGGTCATCTATTGGGCCCAAATACTTTGACGGTAAAGAGAACAATCGACCATTTAGAATTTTTAATCACTGTAATACCCCAGTTTCTTCGATGTTATAGCTAATTAGCAAATACGATACCGCAAGTCAGCCATAATAATAATATAAAATAACCTTTTAATCGATCAGTTCTACTACAATCTGAACGAATAGCTGCCCAGCGACGGACCCAGTTGCTACCTGACGACTGGTCCTCAGCAAAAAGTACAGAACGTGCTACTTACACATCATCATCATCGTTCATTATTTTAGCCAAAAGACGTCCACTGTTGGACATAGGCCTTCCCAAGTGTCGCCACAACGAACGCGCACTGGAAGGCGCAGTGTTGAAAGGCCTCCACAAGGCGGACCGATGACCTGTGCGAGGGTTGCGGGAATGCGATGGCTGTGAGATGCACAGGGCGTGATATACTCCCAGGTCGAATTTTCCCAATCCAAGGGATGTAACTAAATCTATCAATGTGTCTTTATCTGTCAAATTATTATGAAATAAACCTGAATTAAAGTTAGTCCTGTGTTTTTTTATAAATGCCGAGACAGATAATCTAATAGAAAGCTTTACGAATCAATTTCTTTAGCTTAATTTTCCGTTTTATACAACAGAATACCTCTAGGATTGACACGGACCACATGTGTTTCATTTCCATTGAGTCCTGCTTACTAACAGATTTTAATGCTACGTCGGTATCGGACCTTTGTGTCTGGCAGTCGTATATCATTGGCCAGCTCTGTAAGGGACGGGACACATCAGCTACTTTTTTTAATGACGGTCCGCTTGAAAATTTGAAAATGCTGATAGATAAATGGTTTAATTGAAGCAGATGTTTTGAATGATGCAATTAGTAGAAAATATTATATAGGTGAAACGTATTTGGATCTGATAAAATTTTAGAACTTTTTTCAAGGTGGAAAATCGTGAGAGATTGCCGTTCCCGATCGGCTCCGCGAAGACACGGTGGTGCTTCACCCAAACGAAGTACACCTCCACCGTGTCCTTCGGGTAGTCCACAAAGTAGTGACACATGAGCGTTTTTTTCGCCTGAATCCGTTGCAGGAACCTTCCTAACTTACCATGTCCGGTGTCCGTTATGCAGTAAGTAAGGACGCCGTGAAACTTCCTCCAGCCACTTTTCAAAGTTATGCCATGATTATAGCGTGCCCAAACGACACCCGCTAGGACCGGCTGATTTTTTGAGAACAATGGACTCGTGGACCTTTGGGAACAACTCCTAGCAAATGAATAACACGATACCCTTTGGCAATACTGCCACAAAGATATTATAAATTAATATAGAGAAAGGAGAAACTGAAAAAAAAAAATTCGTACATGCGTGAATTAATTCGAGTTTTAGAAAAAAAGTGTTTAATTTTTTTATTTTATCTTTACAAATCGATAGTATTTCATGTACTCGATCGACTCTCCACGGGATTAAAACGATCAAAATTTAACAGTGTATATATCACGTATAGTCGAAACTACTTGACCTTGTATGATGTAGGCGATTACAAAGGGATTTTTGAATATTTGACATGAAACAAAAAGCTTGGAAAAATTTTGTTCTTTGGGCCCATATTCCTGAAACTTAGCATAAATAGACGTAACCCAAGTAAATAAGGTTGATATTATTCGTTTCTCAAAACTACCCCTATGAAAAGATTTAAAGGACGTTAAATGTTATATGGGAGAGTCTTATTCCTTGGATGAATTTTGGCACGAATCCTAATTAATTTGAGTACCTAATAAGGACTCATTACAGTGTTTATGAAAACTGTGAATAAAAAATAATAGAAAGTCGAGTTAGTTACATTATTATCTCAACAACGGCTGAACCGATTTGGCTGAAATTAAATTGGTGGGAAGATAGCTTAGAACAAGGAAGGATATTTTATTCCGTTAAATAAAAAACAATAATAATACAAAACCTACTAATTTATTGGTTTAGGGTAGCGTAGGGTAGAGTGGGGTAGAGTAGGGTATAGTGTAGTAGAGTAGGGTATAGTAGAGCGGGAGCGAAGCCGCGGGCAAAATCTAGTATAGTGATAAAGAAAGTATCTACTATAACGTTAAAAAATACATATCAATGTGTACTTTTACGCTGACCAAAAAGGTAACATAAATATTAATATTTCATGTCAGAAATACTATTATATTTTTATGTTAACATTTTTACTGGGCTATATTTTTTTAGATAATCTTATCCACTTATCATACTTTATAAGTGAAATGCCTTTTGCTACTGAGATGCCTTAGGAAATCATAAAGCTCGTACATTGACTTCTTATAAATAAGTGATCTAATAAATTCCCTCGTAGATTTTTAGGGAACTTTATTTGCTTAATCTATTTTTTCAGTAAATATGTATTGAAAGTCAGGGCTCTCAGTTCGTTTCTAATTTAATCATTATGTTCTTCAAAATTATTATGTCTTATATTAGTAAATATTATCCATTGTTGATAGTGATTTCTTTCGTATGATTTTTCTGATAATTTATTTCCCTTAGCTGATACTATGACCGCCCTTTCGATTTCTTTCCTTTTCCCTTTAGATTTGGAAACAAGTATACGCCCTATATTAAGCCCTAATATTCGGATGGTTTTAGGTTTCCAACTACTAAAAATCCACTGTCCCTCTGTCTGTCACCAGGCTGTATCTCATAAACCATGATAGCTAGACAGTTTAAATTTTCACAGATGAACAGATGATATATTTCTATTACCGCTATAACAACAAATATTTAAAGCCTTTTGAGCCTATCTGCAATGTTAATCGGATCTGTAACCTCGAAATGCGATTTACAATAAGGCGTGATTTGTCGGGTGAAGTGTATAAAAAATCGTTACAATTAAAATCACTTAATGTTAGCACTTCACTATAAGCTTAATTTTATTACTCATAAAGTAATCACCATAGATAAATCACCACACACTAATTATTACTACAAAATAGGCACCACAGTTAAGACACTCCACTGAACGTGTAACTTACATATTGGTTGCGCCAATTTGCTATGTTCCGCGATTTTGTTTTTTGTAATTTATTTTTTTGGCCTAGCAATCCTATCCCTTCCGTTTATTTTCCCGCACGACCGCAAGAAATGATTTGACATTTTGACGTGTGTGCATCGATTGTGAATGTGACCGCACCGCTAACCGCGCCCGCTCGAAATTACAAGAAAATTGACTATTTTCGTGATCCAACCATTCAGAGACTCAACAATAGTGCAGTGTTAGTGCAATACAGGACTTGGCAGTGGTTAAATGTACGAAGTCGAGGTCCGCCGGCGGCGCCATGTGGAACTTTCGAGGTTAAAAGGTCAGTGTTCCTTCTAATACATTTATCCCATTAATAAACGCTAGACGCAGTACCTGCATATTGTTAACAAACCTTAGATCGCTTTTCAAACCTACAGTCCACAGCAAATTCGCGCAACCATTATTTTTGGTCCTTACGAGCAGGATCGTGAATCATTTTCTTGTAATTTCGCAATATAGTATTTGTTCCATAGGGAATAAACGCAACGCGCCTATTTACCTAGATATAATAGTAGAAAACCCGCATCTAGGCATTTAGGCAACTATACGTTATTTCGCTCGTATAGTTAAAGAGTCATTGATAATTACGGTACCTACGCCGTCGACCGCACCGCATAATTATAGTTAGCTACGTAAATATCAGCGTAGATATAAATCGATCGCATTCTTTTTCTTGACAAAATTCATTCGGAAGTCCTACAAATTGCATGTAGGTAGACGCATTTCAAAAATACCCGTTCATTGTTGAGTGAATATTTGTAGGAAACAGATAAACCATAGATTATATACGCATATGTTATTCCGTTCGTTCGCCGTTCACTTTGTTGTTTACAATATTACCATGTTGTTATCTGATAATTATCGCTTACTTAATAATTCGTTAAGTGTTTGTTTGAGTGTATAGTGTGAATATATCAAAACAAGATGTCTCTTAAGGGAACCAAGGTTAGTACTGATTTAAAGGTTCAGTTAAAGCTTTTATACGCTAAAAGGGACTCACAGTTTTTACGTGTTCAATCAATTTGTGATAAATCTTTGCAAACCTCGGATCTGGCTATTAGAGATGCTTTCTTGTGTTCGTTGGAAACTTTAGATAGTTTGCGCGCGGATTTTGAATCTACAATTAATAATATAAACATTTTAGAGTTGGAGTTAAATCCTGATTACTGTGTGAGTTATCAGGCATTGTCGTCCTTTGATGACTTGTATTGTCGTATCAAACGTATTGCTAGGAGTTTAGAGACTCCCCCCCCCCGCGAGTGGTTTATCCAACCCTCCTCGCGAACGCCCACGATTGCCGCCAATTCAAATACCTGAATTTAATGGTGACATTCGAAATTGGAATTTATTTATAGATAGTTTCGAAAATATAATACATAGGAACACATCGCTGACAGATCACGAGAGATTGCATTATCTCGTAGAAAAATTGACCGGTAAGGCAAAGGCTGTCTGTGCTGGAATTACGTTTAGCGCTGAAAATTACACTTTAGTTTTGGACACTTTAAAAACAAAATACGAAGATAAGCGATTAGTAGCCACCGCATATTTAGATCAATTATTCGATTTGAAAAGTTTTTCCGTTTGTAACGATCATAATTTAGAGAAGTTTTTAAATATTTTCGCATCATCTGTTCGTGCAGTAAAGAACCTAAAGGTCAATGACCTCTGTGATTTTTTGTTTTTGTATGTCGGTTTAAATAAATTAGATCCTGAAACTGTTCGTCTGTTTGAAACGACTCAGCGCGGCAAAGAAATACCTAAGTTCGAAGATTTAGAATCTTTTATTCGCGACCATATTAAGGTATTGCAGCGCACGTCGGCACGTCATGAAGTCACGAATAGGACAGGTTCCGATCGCCGTATAGACGCGTCATCGAAGTCAGTCAAGACTGCACATACGCTAGTTAATACCGCCTCAACACCTGACTGTTTTCTGTGTAAGGGTAGCCATACACAGCTGTACAAGTGTTCGGGATTTCAGAGATTATCGCCTAGTGATCGTTACAAGTTTGTCCGCACTAATAATTTGTGTTTTAATTGTCTAAGTGACAAACATCTGGTTACGTCATGTAAAAGTGGTGTTAGCTGTCGTAAATGTCCAGCTAGACATCATACCTTCTTACATTTTGAGAGTGGTAAGCTGCCATCGCAGCAGCAGCCTGCGCAGACGCGCGACGCTTGTGACGCGCGGCCTGCTGCAAGTGCAAACGACGTAACATTGTGTTCGCTTTCCGCCGCTGGTACTCAAGTCACTACCGTTTTACTTGCGACCGCGCAAGTTGTCATTGTAGATGCCTTTGGCAAACCGCACACCGTTTGAGCGCTACTAGATGGCGCTTCCCAGAGTAATTTTATTACTCGGGATTGTTGTCAACGCCTTGGTTTTAGTTTTAATAATTGGTCATCCCGCTCAGAAGTGAAAGGTTTTGGAGGTTTAAAGGCAACCATTCACGGTTCCATTAAAATAATATTTAGTTCACGTTTTAATCGTAATATTTCGTTTGAAATGGATTCGCTAGTCGCAGATAAGATTACGGAACGGTTGCCCGCGGTACCGGTTGACACGTCCATGCTGACGGAGTTTGAGGACTTGCAGTTGGCCGACGGAAATTACGCTTTCCCTGGAGATATCGATCTATTGATCGGTGCTTCGATTCTCCCGCATCTCCAGTTATCACGTAAAATTCAAGGTCTTCCGATGTACCCCGCTCCGCACGCACTGGAAACAGTTCTCGGGTTTGTTATAGTTGGTTCCGCACCCGCTTATTTAAATAGTTACTCGACTGTGTCGCACTGTTGCACCGTCGAGCCGCCGCTTGAGTCTACCATCCGCAAGTTCTGGGAGATTGAAGAGGTCAATGTCCCGCCTATTCTCAGCCCTGAGGATCAGGTCACTGAGGAGATTTGTACCCGCACGACTACTCGTGATAAAGATGGTCGTTATGTTGTCGCGCTCCCTTTCAAGGGTGATATTTTTTCGCTCGGTGGCTCCCGTGCCTCCGCAGAGGAAAATATATTCCATGTCGCTGGAACAGAAAACCCAGCTGATTGTCTCTCACGTGGTTTGCTTCCTGCGCAAATTTTAAATCGTCCGCTTTGGTTTTGTGGTCCTCCCTGGCTTCATGCCGCTCCTAACGAGTGGCCAAGTGCTCCGTTTGGCCCCGCTACTGTTTCAGAGCCACCCGAGGAGAAGAAACATACGCTTGTAGTATCAGTTCCGCGTGAAGAGTCAGTTGTTTTGTTGTTGTCTAATCGAGTCTCGTCTTGGTCGAGACTATTACGCTGTGTAGTTTACGTCCTAAGATTTTTGAGATTATTACCATCGCGTGGTTCTATAATCGCAGCTGATTTGGATAGAGCTGAATCAGTTGTACTTCGAGAGTTGCAGAAATTTTATTTTTCAATAGAATTTCGTAGTTTAGAATCACATAAACCTTGTAGTCCCGCACTTCAACATTTGAAACCATTTTTGCAAGACGGACTCATTCGTGTCGGTGGCCGTCTGCGAAATGCTAAGTTAGAGTTTGAACAAATGCATCCAGTAGTTCTACCACGCAGGGATCACGTTTTGGATTTGTTGGTGGACTATCACCATAAGGTGAATTGTCACGCTGGTCCCGATTTATTAATGTCCATTCTTCGACAGAAGTACTGGATACTTTCCGCTCGCAATTTGATACGCGCTAGAGTGCACAGATGTGTGCCCTGCTTTAAGCTCCGCCCGCGTTTCAACGCGCCGGAAATGGCCGACCATCGTTCTTGTCGTGTTGTACAGACGGTGAAACCTTTCATACATACTGGGACGGACTATGCTGGACCGTTTAAAGTCACTATTGCCCGTGGTCGTGGTATACGTTCCACAAAGGCATACATTTGCCTATTCGTTTGTATGACAACTCGTGCGGTTCACATAGAGTTAACCAGTGATTTGAGTACGCAGGGTTTTATGTCTGCATTTAAACGATTTTTATCTCGCCGTGGTCCCGTTAAGCGCTTATACTCTGACAACGGCACAAATTATGTTGGAGCGCGACGCAATATTTCGGAATTACATACATTCTTACGCTCCAAGTACTATCAAAGTGAATTCGCCCATGTCTTAGCTGAGAATCGCATTGATTGGTGTTTTAATACGCCAGCAGCTAGTCATTTTGGTGGCAATTGGGAGGCGAATATTAAAAGCCTTAAGTCGCACCTGTTTCGGGTCATAGGCGAACAGATTCTCTCGTACGAGGAGTTGAGCACTGTACTCGCTCAGGTAGAGGCGTTGATGAATACGCGTCCGTTGTGTCGGACTTTGTCTAGTGATCCATCGGAGCCACTAGCGTTGACGCCGGCTCACTTCTTGACGACGACTCCTCTTAAATATTTGCCCGCTTTAGATGTCGAGACTGACAAACTGCAGCTTCACCCGCGTCACGCTCTGCTAGATAGCTTAGTTCAGTCCTTTTGGAAGCGATGGAGGACAGATTATCTGCATACGCTGCAGTCGCGTCAAAAGTGGAACACTCCTTCAGATCCAGTCACAGTCGGTACTGTGGTGATACTGAAGACTGAGAGTGCGCCTCCTCTGCACTGGCCTCTTGGTGTAGTGGAAGAAGTTTTTCCGGGTTCGAACGGAATAACGCGAGTCGTAAGGGTTAAAACCGCAACTGGATCGTGCCTGCGTCCGGTTATTCGCCTCTGCCCTCTGCCTAATCAGTAGTAGTGGCATAGTTAGTTATAAGTTGTTTCGCTACCTAGTATTGATAGTTTAGATTAGTAATAGGGTTTAGTTTCGCTTTTGTTTTTTTTCTTTTCTTTGAAGGTAACCCTTCAAACCCGGGGGGAATGGTTGCGCCAATTTGCTATGTTCCGCGATTTTGTTTTTTGTAATTTATTTTTTTGGCCTAGCAATCCTATCCCTTCCGTTTATTTTCCCGCACGACCGCAAGAAATGATTTGACATTTTGACGTGTGTGCATCGATTGTGAATGTGACCGCACCGCTAACCGCGCCCTCTCGAAATTACAAGAAAATTGACTATTTTCGTGATCCAACCATTCAGAGACTCAACAATAGTGCAGTGTTAGTGCAATACAGGACTTGGCAGTGGTTAAATGTACGAAGTCGAGGTCCGCCGGCGGCGCCATGTGGAACTTTCGAGGTTAAAAGGTCAGTGTTCCTTCTAATACATTTATCCCATTAATAAACGCTAGACGCAGTACCTGCATATTGTTAACAAACCTTAGATCGCTTTTCAAACCTACAGTCCACAGCAAATTCGCGCAACCACATATGTATCTTCGACCGAGGCTATGATAGTACTTCAACTGCAACTTACAACATACAATCACTCAGTTTTGCGTTAGACTGTCTTGGCCAGTCACTTGACACACATCTCTCTAAACTACTAGCGCCACCCTAAACCACTAGCACCACTCTATACTACTAGCGTCACTCTAAACAAGTAGTACCATATCTGATATCTTTTAAAAACTAATTCAAATACAAAAACGCTATCATATTAAAAAACAGAATAAAATAAAGATTCAAGTGGGATTGGGGCAGGTGAAACATAGTGTCTTAAGTTGTATAGTAACGAAAACCTCCGTGCGCGAGTCCGACTCGGACTTGGCCGGTTTTTTAAACAGCCTTTAAATACAAAATTGAGTTTCGCGTATTGACTTCATACAGCCAGCCCCAGAATGCGTTGGTCTAAGTGTAAATTCTTGGCAGTAAATCGCGGATGCATCGCCGTTAGTTCCGACCTAATATCGTGACAAATGGACAATTTACTGCTGATTTACACGCGGCACTGAAGTATTTGAAACGTTTAGAACTTCGCAAAATATAGATTTATACATTTTATGCCTTAGAATTAGTTAGTTACTGCAGTTTTGTACCCAATGAAGTTGTCACGTTTCCACATAGGGGTTATTGAGCAATCCAAGGCTAAACTTATAAAAGGTGACTTATAAAGGGGACAGATCTTAACAAACTTTAAGGGCTTACTCAATAGACGAATCTGAATAATCTCTCAGAAGATCTTTTTTCAGAAAACGAAAAAAAATCCTCCATACAAAATTATAAACTTGATTGGACAGGTCGATTTTTTTTTATTTGTCCTTTAGCCGCCTTTTCCGTTCTAAGGTCTCAGGCACTCTTTCAAACGATCCTGCAACCCTACTGGGTCCATTCAATTTCACTGATATCTCTATGAGACTACGCGCCGGTGACTCGGGCTTGGTCCTTACCGAATGGCCAGATGGCGGATGGCGAGCGACCCATTGCTCGTCATCCGTGCTTATGGTAGCCGGAAATTGCTTCCCAATGCCCAGAGCGTTTTCTTCGGCAGTGTAACCACGATTGGTTCAGGCCATGGTCCGTAGTGAGGAGGGATGGCAGGCGGTCGCGTCCTTCTGCGAAGCAGTAATGCTAGCAAAGGAGGAGGCCGACCGCATCAGGCAGAGGCAACGGGGAGCTCGCCCCAGCCGCCGCCGAGATTCCGATCCCGATTTCCGGCCACCGTAGGCGCGGGCTTGCGGACGGCGTGCAATGGGTAGCACGCTGTCCGATCGTCCGGTAACTGACCGGACCGAGCCCAAATCGTCGAAGGCGCGATCTGTTCCCGCGCGCCTCAAGGAGCTGTCAGCGCACAGAAGAGGCCCAGCCTGCTAACTGCAGGCAGGCAGGGTCGAAGCCTACTGGGGTCATGGGTTAACTTCCGAAAGGAATACCCGGCCCCGGCACGATAGACTACGAAGGAACGGGGTAGGTTTTTACTCAGTAAGAGTCTGACACTACTTCCCGCTCCGCCCAAGGGCGGGATTTGTCATTGGAAGATTTTACATACCATAAAAAAAAACTCCTAGACTTTTCCCAACTAGCTTGGAGTCAGATTCCAGTCTAACCAGGTGCGTCTGAATGCCCGTCTTTTACATCAAGCGACTGCCTATCAGACTTCCAAACCCTGTTGCTGGGCAACACGATACTTCTTGGATAAACTGATGGTCAGGTTTTCTGGTATCTGACCACCTGTGACGACTGACAATGATCTACAAATGACAACCGGGACTAAAGGCGTGCTTTACGAGGCATGTGGTGTCAGTAACGACCTAGATGGTATGTCCTGGTATGTGTGTCGCGGGCGGTTGGTGTTGTGGGGCTGCATCTGTTTACCTCACAACAAGTACAAACATGGGGGTGAATGGATTTGGTCTCCTAATGCTAATCGACTGATGAACTTTAGTAGGTATAATTGTATAGTTTTTTTTTTATAACTGATGGACCGAGTGCTCATGCGCTTTTTAAAGATCTCTCCAAACGTTTAGTTGACACTTCGCGTGACCCAAGGGCTGGCTTTTACCTCGGTCAGAGATTAAGCATTGCCATTCAACGTGGCAATGCCGCCAGCCTTTTGGGCACACTTCCAGTCGACAGCGATGCGGATGAGTTTTATGAAGCCATTTTTTATTTAGGAATAGGTTTAAGTGTATATATTAGCTTTAATCAGTATTTTATATAATGTAAATAGTTTATGAGATAAATAAATATAAATTGTATAGTTGTATGTTATTGTCGGGCTCTGAGAGTCTATCGTGATCTAATATTAAAGTAAACGCTGTGCGAAATTCACGAGAGCGTACTGCCGACAAACTGCTATGCAGTTTGGCAGATGTTATATTAAGACTTGCTATGTAACACAATGTGATTAAATAAAAAAAAACGGTAATTTAAAAAACTAAAAAACCCGACTGCTTTTCTGAGCATTCATGAAAAAGCCCTAAAACAAGAAAATCTGGCAGTCGAGACCCATTCTAGAATTGAGAGCACATACCTATATTACATTGCAGATTACTCCAATCTATTGACTAGACGGCTGACTTTCTAAAATGGGTCCCGACTGCCAGATTTTCTTGTTTTAGGGCTTTTTCATGAATGCTCAGAAAAGCAGTCGGGTTTTTTAGTTTTTTAAATTACCGTTTTTTATTTTTTTATTTTTTAGTTTTATTTTATTACGATATCACTTTCAAAGTAATTACGAATCTAAAGACACCTCTCAAACTAAAATCCATCGAGCCGTTCAGGTCGCAGAGCGTACCAAACATTTGAATTTGGCGCTACAAATCCGCCATTTTGTTTTTTTTTTTATTTTGATATACCCAGTGTCACTCTCACAGTAAATACGAATCTAACGACACCTCTCAAGCTAAAATCCATCAAGCCGTTCAGGCTGCAGAGCGTGCCAAACAATTATACATACATAAATACATACATACTTACATACATACATACATACATACTCTCGAAAAACATAACCCTCCTTCTGGCGCAGTCGGGTAAAAAAAATAGATAAACTTAGATGTACGGTTTCGAATTCCCAATTTGAATATGAGAATCGAATTGCCTTAACCACTGAGCCACCATGACACTCACCGTTTTCATACTACGATATTATAAAAAACAGTGGTTTAACAAATCAAACCCTTTCCTAGTTCCATTCACATCAACTTAATTCAGTTCCATGTTAGCACTTCACTTGACCCCTGCAACTAGGCCGTCGAGTACTAATGGGTATTAGCAACTTTGCCGTAAATCACGTAATATCGGACGACAGTTAATTAGTACTAGTTTCGTCCTGCAACGAGCAACTTGGTAACTGCAGTAAGGAAAATGAATGGTATAACTTGTAGAAAGGTGACTTCTTAACTAGAATAAGAATATAGTATTGATTGACCTATGTGCACAGTAGTAGAAGTTGTAACATTTAAAAAACTTAGTCACGGTTTGAGGTATGTAGCGACCTCTAGTTGCGCATAATGTCACTAAATGTAATGTCATTAACAGTTCTGACTGAGGCCCGTCAGATGTCGCCACGATTTAATCGATATGTTTGGTTTTTCTTTTGTTTCGATTATTAAGTTATAATATTTAAATAAATTAATTATAATGTTATTAATTACTATTTACTAAATTCAATATAACTAAATAGTAACAATCGAATAGGCAATATCGATTGAAGTCTTCACCTATTAAAATGACAGATGTGACAAGATGGGTGTGGCGTCTAGTTTCTTTTTCATTTGGTGGCTAGTCTGAAGCACACTGAACATAAGAGTTTTTAAATTTTAAACACGAAAGATGTCGAGAATTAGGCGTGGAATTAACGTCAAACTTAAGATGATATTACCCCGATTGTGGTAAGCATTTTTAGACGAAATTGATGAATATTATCTTAGCGTAATACATGTGCATCGGTATTCCTCAACATGTGAATTTTCTTTTACAGGGTCCAAGATATCATTTTGTTATAAATCTACCATATCCCATGGATATGCGTTAAGAAGAAAAATCGTCTCCCAATATTACCAATAATATATGTATAAAATATGAAGCTACAACTCTGCACATGAATCGTTGACGAACATCACATGGACAGCTAGGCGACAGTTTCCGAATGCAGCGCATGGCTTTGGATCTTGGATGAACTGCATTGGATGACGGTACTGACTGCGAGGTCTACTATAGTAAATACGTAATTGAGGTTATTGTATAACACACCATGTAAGTTCTTTATTCTAACCTTACCATATATGTTCCTGTCACGGGCTGTAACTGGTGTAGCTACTTGATTATTAAATATATATTGTGGAGACAAGTTATATCTTTTATTCCAGTCAACACCTCATGCGAAATACACCCTTTAGTCTCATGCAAACTACCGCTGGGTAAGTCGGTGGTAAGGTCAAAAACCCAACCTTACAAAGTTACAAAAAAGAATTGAGTGGAAAAGGGAATGAGGCCTTTGCTCTGAAGAATAATAAATTTATTTATCATAACACAAGGCACAGATACATAACTATTTAAAGGTATAAGCGAAAAAAAAAGAAAGCAAAAAAAATAATATTACGTAGCAGTCATAGTTTTTAATAAAATTTTAGCTGATCCGTGAAACGTAGTTCTGTTCACATAAGTTAACAAAGAAAAAAATGTGGGGCAGGGGTAGGAAGGTAAAAATAACCTACGATATATTCTCAGATGAAAAACACAAAAAAAAAACCCATTAAAAACTGGTCAAGCCTTTTCGGAGGAGTTCGATAACAAACACAGTATTACGAGATTTGTACAATAGATAAAAAACAATTTGTTTCGTTATTTAGCCTATTCCTTCCCACAGCTGGGCAAACGCTTCCCCAACTTCTTCCAGATATTCTTTTCTCTCACTCATTTTTGCGGCCAAATCAAAGCAAACTTCTTAAAAACAAGATAATGGCCGTTTATGTCGTAAAAAAAATATATTTCGAATTAAAATTCATAGGGTATTTCCCGTTCACCTAGAATCCTGAAATTTCGCAAGAAGCAAGGCCTCACAGTGCATATATAGAACAATATCTGAAAACTGTAAAGTTGCAGTTACGTCACAAAAAAAAACTTTTTTTTGCGATTCGGATCAATCTTGGAAACTCGATTCGAAGCCTCTGGGGCTAAGGGTCGGCTTCTGAAAGGAAGACTCGGCCCCGGTATGATAGGCAGCGAAGGAACGGGGTATTTTAGTCAGTAAGAGTCTGACATTATTTCCCGCTCTGCCCACGGGCGGGATTTGTCATTAGATGACTTTACCTACCATAAAAAAAAAAATTGATTCGGGAATAGAACTCTTTTTTCCCGATCGCGCCAGAAGGAGGGTTATGTTTTTATAGGTAAGTTTGTACATAAGCCTCAGATGAAATACGAAAGTCTGACTCGCAATTGTCTATTACATTACATAAGGTAAGAACAAACGCTGAATGTCTGCATCCTTTTGCAATTAACACTTTCAGACCAGCACAACAGGAGTAGGTACTTGGTATCCAACGGCGCAAAACTTCATATGGCCACCAGTGGTACATCACCGCCCCATGAACCAAAAGTCTTGCCGGGCGGGTGCGCCACCAGTGGGCACGGACAGGATTAGAAAGGAATTATATTTTCTCTCTCTTTCTGATAAGCAAGTAATCGAAATATATGGTATTTGAAATTGAAAGTATAGTGTGACGTGGCCAACGGTGGTACACCCCGCCGTATCAGTAAATACTCCGTGCTCCACCGGTTGTACACGCCGATCTGAACGTGTTAAAACACAAAACTACTCATTTATTGCCAATACAGTTAGAGTATTCAATGCGAAGCTACAGTAATTGAGTTTTATCAGCTAACCGATATATTGTTGGCTCTCCTATCGCATAGATAAAGTCAACCAATTAGACGTCTACTATACACTGTTAAAGGATGAGCCAGTAAACGAACGTAGTATGTGAATACTTTAAAAGCAAAATGTTGTTTGCATTTTC
The DNA here is from genome assembly GCA_958295575.1 of Leucania comma. Classification (NCBI taxonomy): domain Eukaryota; kingdom Metazoa; phylum Arthropoda; class Insecta; order Lepidoptera; family Noctuidae; genus Leucania; species Leucania comma. The sequence goes on along the minus strand of OY282477.1, from coordinate 2,757,539 downwards.
ATTGTTATTTTCTTTTCATTTTGTAATTGATGCTTTTATTTATGACTGGCCTGTTGGTCTAGTGGTTAGTGGCCCTGACTGCAATTCTGGAGGTCGTGGGTTCGATTCCCACTCAAAACAAATGTTGGTGTGATAAGCACAATCATTTGTTCTGTGTCTGGGTCTAATTTATCTATAATACTCGTATGTATGTATTTAGAAATATATAAGTATGTTTATCAGTTGTCTAGTACCCATAACACAAGCTCTGCTTAACTTAGGACTAGACGGCGTTGTTTGATAGTTGTGGAATATTATTATTATATTATACTATTATACGTATATTTCTGTGTTCGCTTTTATTTAAACCCAACTGTTTATTTTGATAAAATATTGTTGTAATAGACTGTTCATTAACTTCTTTCGTTTTGAGGTGGGAAATCATCCAATAACTTCTCCCGCTCTGAGGTGGAGTGAAAGGATGTATCAGACTTTTACTGAGTAACATCAGACCTGTGTCCTTAAGTTGCCTTCAGTTGCGTTCTAAAGCTGTGAGTTTTTTTTTATCAGAAATTCTGACTCTTCTCTAGTTGCTGGCAAGCATTGGCCCTGCTGGGCCCCTACGGTTTTACTGACGTCTCTTTGAGGCGCGCGTGGAACCTTACGTGATGACGAGTTCGACTCCGATGGATAATCGCCAGATGACCGGACGGCGAGCTAGCCATTGCGTATCATCCTTAAGCCCGCGCCTACCGTGGCTAGTTTGACTAACCCCTGTGTTGGTTTATAAAACAATTTTTATTGAAACATCTCAGTTACCTCTGAGATTATGTTTTAAATTCTTTCTGTTTAGCGAAAGATAGGTCGAAAGATCTAAATTTTGAAGTAGGACTATAGGAGGTACAATCAACATTATTTACCTACCTATTAGGTAAGTAGGTAGGTAAGTACACATACTTCTACCGGGGGCTTCATGAAATTTATAAAATTATCAAGTCATATAGTTATTTTCCCGCGCGCCTCAAGGAGCTGTCAGCTGTCCCTGGATCGAAGGCAACGAAGGAACGGGGTAGGGTTTTAGTCAGTTAGAGAGTGACATTACTTCCCGCTCCTCCCAAGGGCGGGATTTGTCATTGGATGATTTTACCTACCATAAAAAAGTCATATAGTTATTTAAGTATGCTACCTGCCTAAGTTGAAATGTAGGTTTTTTTTTATCGTAGGTAAAATCATCCAATGACAAATCCCGCCCTTAAATTGAAATGTAGGTACAGATGTAGTAAATAATCCTTTCACATTGTATTTTTCCAGAAATTTCGGAATTCATATTGCTGTCTCAATTAGATTACGTGTGACGGAATGAAAGTAAATTGTGACAGTGATATAAATTCGGACGTATCCGTGAAAATACGATGGGAAAGGATTTTGCACTACCTCTGTATAAGGTATTTCCACGGAAAATACAATATTTCTCCATAGCTTTTTTTTTTACATTTTATAATAGACAATTAACAACATCTAAAAATAAAGTGTCACATCAATATTTAGCAGTGCAGCATATGTAAATATATATTTATGAAAAAATAATTACACTAGATTTAATAATCACACTTATTTTGAATGTACACAGCACATCAACCTACTTGAATCTGTCAAATTTCTTTAATAGATTTTCAACCTTATCACAATAGCGGAAAGTTAATGTTCGATTGGTAAAATTTGACAGATTGTGGTAGATTGACGTGCGTCTGTACATATGTTATGAATAAATTATTCATAATAGTAATAATCACAATTGTTTTATTTTCCATTTTGTAACAACCCTAGCATATTTGCGTGTGATAGCGTAAGTACCTACACCGGCGGCGGCATCGCGCTACGTCAAAAGACTTTGCGCTACTGTAGGGAATATTGTAATATTGTGTCTACGTCTTCAGGTACGTGGTCGCTATTCCAGAACCTTTCGGCTTTTTTTTTGGTTGGTAAATTCATCCAATCCAACAAATCCCGCATTTCCGAGTGGGAAATAGTGTCAGACTCTTGCTGACTAAAAACCTACCCCGTTCCTTCGTTGCCTATCGTGCCGGGGGCCTTCCTTTCAGAAACTGACCCATGACCCAAGCAGGCTTTAACCCTGCCTGCCTGCAGTTAGCAGGCTGGGCCTCTATGGTTTGCTGACCGCTCCTGGAAGCGCGCGGGAACAGTACACGCCGTCGACGACTTTGGCTCGGTCCGGTCGGTTACCGGACGATCGGACAAGCCCAACGGGCCATACGTATCCCAGAATATTACTGGATATCCCATATATCTGCACTCTCAAAGATCACCAACGCTATCTCAGATATTTACCCAATGACACCATACATATACAAAACGTGTAAATCTACTAAAAGAAGATCTCAACGTAGATTTTTTGCAACTAGCAAGCGTTGGAGCGGTGTAGGTGTGTGCTGTGCATACTAACGGACTGCAAAGAACTATCTGAGTCGACGTTTTTTACTTGCAGCTCAACTTAACATGCTACAAAGGAATGTGACTGGGTCGGGAATTAAGCTGTGTCTCTAACGGGTAATGTACAAGTTAGAAAAATGTTAACATAGAGAGAAAAATATCTTAATGAAGTTTGACTTTATCTAGTTGGCTACTCTAATAGAATGAGTTATAAACGAAAATTGAGTAATGGATCTCGAATGGAGCTGGGCAGGACTCTTAGCGAAGCGTGGTGATAATAAGTTAGTGTTTCGAGTGACGTCAAAGAACTGGAAGTAGAATGATGTTGGTCAAAAAAACAACTAACTATATTTATATAATATAAACTAAAACAGTTTTTTTTTTATAAAAAGTTATAAGGGATTTGGGCCGTAGGCTCCTAGAGGCAACGGGTGACTCCCGGTCTAGGTTGTTCTTGGAGCAAAGGTTGGCTATCGCTATTCAGCGAGGTAATGCGGCGAGTGTTATGGGCACTTTTGCACCAGGAACGATCAGGGGCGGGTTATTTATTGACGTTTGACATTTTATTTAATTTGTCTATTTGTAAATTGATAATTTTAAATGTGACAGTTAGTTAAATTTTAATCAAAAGCAATCTAAAATATAACACCAACAACTCGTCTGCATGGCTGTCGACTGGTAACGTGCGTAAATGCAAAAGAGTAACAGCTTAGCCACGCTGGAAATGCTTAACTTCTATCCAAGGTAAAACCCAAGTTTGTATCACACGAACTGTCAACAAGGCGTTCACCTAACATAATAAGTAGTACAAGGAAATCACTTAAATCATGATCGAAGACTTACAAATCCAACTTGTAAATATACGATTAGTTACAGTTTCCGAATATATCTACGTATTCGACTTTTATAAGATTACTAGCTTTTGCTAGCGGCTTGTTTTTAAGGTATATCAAATAAACACATACATAAAAACTTTAGCCTTTATAAATATCTGTGTTGATAGACTTTCTATGGAAGTTCGATGGTGTGTGGAGTACGGTAGCCGCATATGGACTGGTGTCACAAAATGCCACTTAGCAGCTTTGGACTCGGTGGAAAAGCGTGCGAAGAGGCTAATTGGTGACCCAGATTTGGTTAAGTCCTATCTTTAAAGCCTTGAGCACAGGCGTAGAGTACTTAGTCTTTCGATTTTTTACAGGATACATTTTGGAGAGTGTGCGCGGGAATTGCATGATTTGATTCCGCCATTTATTTATAGTTAATTAAAACGGTACATGCCCACTTACATTAATTAACATAGAATTGTGAAAAACATAACAAATAATAATAATACATAATATTGGTAATTGCATGGAATTTTAGATTATGAATTGATTTTTATATTCTATTAAAATTGTTTCAATAATACATCAATTAAAATTAATAATTCAACATTTTACACAATGATACACATTAACATGGAACAGTGGACACCCTTGCATACTGTCTCTCACAGAACACCAGACAAGCACGAATTATTTTATTCCATTCGTCCGCAAACACATCACATTCAGGGTCGGCATTCAGGAGGGCGTTAAGGATCTTTAGAGTGCGACATACTGGGGATCTCAGTTCTACTATAAGACAACCCGACGTACGGCGGGTATCCACCCTTACGTTGTTGAAACCTCTACGGTCCGGACTAAGCGTTTCGCCTCATCGTTTATACCGCGTACATCGAAGGACTGGAACAATTTACCTGCTGCAGTCTTCCCATACGATTATAATTTGGGTGTCTTCAAGGCTAGAGCGAATAGAGTCTTAATAAACTAGTGTTCCTCATCATCGACTACAGTATCACTGCTTACCATTAGGTGGGATCGCAGTCAGGTACTTGCTTATATCAAATAAAAAATAAAAAAATCAAGCCGGAAGGTTCTGGAATGGCCACCACGTACCAGAAGACAAAGCGTTGGCAGGCCTCCCACAAGGTGAAATGATGACCTGGTGAAGATTGCAGGAATCCGATGGATGCAAGATACACAGGACCGGTCGTTGTGGTGACACTTGGGGAAGCCTAAGTCCAGCTGTGGACATCTTTCAGCTGAGATGATGATAATGACGATGTGATTATAAGTAGGTAAGTACCTAACACTGTATATCGATATTTTTCACTCACGAGTTTTCCGTGAAAGCAAAATACGCAGGTAGAATAACTTTCTGAGTATCATAGAAGTTCCCCCTAATCGAATTAATCATAATCAATCTAATAAGAGATACAGTTTCATCTCCAGATACTGTAACACAATTTATTATTATTGATTACCACTAAGTGGATGTACTAATTATGTCTATGAAATAAGATAGACCCTATTTTCGTGCAAAAGTTTTGAGGTACTAAAACCATTTTACTAGATTATAGGAAACTCTAAGGCCTTGTACAGACGAGCGGCACTTAATTGATGGCAGATACTACAGCAGCTGTCGATGGGTTAGCAGTTGTGGCGTGTCGTTTTCGCAATTTTGTCAGTCAACAGCAAATAGTACAAAAGAGCACAAACGTTACGAGTTACAAAATGAGTTCTAATGACAAAATTGATGTTAAATTGATAATTGAGGCCGTAAACATCTCTATACGAGTACATTAATATATCTTCAACTCATAATTAATATTTTTTCTTTTCATTTTCTTCAGCGACGTCGAAATAAAGCAATATCAGTGCTTTATTAGAATTCATTTAATAACTTATGTTAAAAGAGGCTACCACGATGCAACAAACTGTAAACGACCCATCAACAGCTGCCACTATCATGTTGACGACTGCGATGATTGGTGTTGTATCTGCCGTCAACAAAGTGCCGCTCGTCTGTATGATCCCTAAACAAGTATTAGCGAAAACTAAGGCTATAACAATCGTATTTAATTTCTGAATATAATTTGGTTTTAGTATTGAACCAATTCAGCAGAAGTTTCAACTTCGTTGCTAGATATTTTACAGTAAGAAATAGTTATCTGTTTAGTTCTGGTAGCTTTTCGGAGTTAGGTAATTGGTGGTGTGACATCCTTGTGCCTCGGCAAACAGCCGTTAGTCCTGTACTGGATCTATCCTCGATTGTGACAGATTGTTGTTCCAGAGGACTATGAGAATTAAGCAATATAGTGTACACCTGATTTTGCGTACACACTTAAGCACTATATAATATCTTCTACGTACCTAACTAATCTACGCGAGATGGGTCACCGTGATTGAGATTCGGTCGGGAAGATTATTGTTAAAAGTATTTGGCCTTCTTGTGTTTTTTCTAAAGGACGTAGAAGTTCTCTATAATTTTCATTTAGCATTCGATTTTCAATAATTGGTTTTATACCAAAATGTAACTTTTATTTTCAAGTCATTCAATATTTATAGAATTATAATAACAATAAAAACACTCCAAAAACCATAGCCCTTTATATATGTTATTCATATGACGCAATTTTAACCTTGGTTTGCTTGGGTGCACTAGCATAGCGCTTACAGGGATAATCGTCGGTTGGTATCATGTGCCATTAAAATTGTCTTAAGAGCATTTGCAAGATGGTTTCGGCTCCTCGTACGTCTTCCAAGTTTCCAGGACCTCAGGGTCCTGAGATAAATAAATAAAAAATTATCGAAATAATTTTTGCTAACATTCGAGGTGTATGTACCATACATAAATACGAGTACTACGGTTTTTCAGGGGTCATAAAGTAATTGCACTTCACACAGTCTAATCAGGGCGAGAGTTTGTGAGTGCATCAATGTTTATTACGTATGTATGAATTTGGCTGAAATTTGGCACATGGGTAGAATGTGTTCGGAAATAGAAAAGAACATACTTTTTATCCTGAAAGTATATTCTCTTGGAGCAACGTTTCACATTCACGCGGGTAATGCTGCTTGTATTTAGTATGTTTTAAACAACATCCTGACGTCTGTCTTGTATCTGAGTAGCAGCCTGGTTGACGGAAACTAGCTTACCCCTTATCCTATTGACCTCAATCGTAGGAGCCAGCACTTTAGCAGGGTTGATGCTTACTGGAACGAAAGAAAACCCCAAGGCCCTGAAACGAAGGCAAAGAAGAAACATAGGACCCCTCCTTTTGGTCAGCAAGTCGGATACGGTGCGGGAAGAGCGTGAGAGCCCGCTCCGCCTTAGAGCGGAAGAAGTCATTGGGTGATAACCGATCTAATAAACAACATAATTTAGTGACGACTGAGGAACTCTTTGGAACATCAGTCGTGCTGTTATGTAAATCAGCAATCATGTAACCCAAGGTTATTTTTAAACTTCACGATCCGTAGCACAACGCTGGCACAGCAGCACTCTGAGGTGGAGGTAACTATAGACGTCCCAATTTCACGCTCAATCAGACCGATTGATTCCGTAATTGATTGGATTCAAGTTCTCGGAGTATTTATAGACTTGTCTTTCCCATTTAATTGTTGATTACCGTGCAAATCTAGATTTTTGCTTTAAATACCAATGGGAGATAGGAGCTATTGTAGGTAAATACTGCATTGGCAAACTATTCCCATTATAATAGAAAACTATTTATTTATTTATTAAGGTAAAACCAACAGTTTCTGTGTACAGCGTTTTATATTAAGGATATCAATTGGCTTAAGACTTACATACTAATTGCAGGTCAACCGATATTCTCAAAATAAAGGCTGATATATAAAATAAAAGAAGTTAAATAAAATAAAATTGCAATCGAAAAAAAAGAAATCAAATTATTAATACTAATACATAACAATATATTTCCCCTTGCCGAGAATGGCAATGGACAAGACCATACAAGCATCTATTTAACATTACAAGTAAACATAGTAAATTGATTAATTTTTACCTCACACTTATTCTCCATATTAATTTCCGACATAGCCGGAATAATCACCAAACTTAAGTGGCAGCCACATTGCTCTGAGAACAGACAATTGATGAAGCTGAAACGCTCTGGAATTGCCGTTGCTTACTAAAGAACGCAGCATTGGAAGCCAAGAGGTGGATCAATAGGGTCACCAGTCCACATTGTGGCTTTGTGACCGGGCAGTGAGGGCCGCAGACGCAATGGATGCGAGACGCAAAGAACGCATGAGATCATTGTGAGACATGAGAGAAGCCCATGTCCAGCACTCGATAGTCATCATCTCAAATGATGATGACGTTGACTGTCCTGTACTATGAAGTATTACTGCCATCAAGATTCCGGTTTATTGATTATATATCTTCTTGTCTCTTTCACTGGAATAATATAACCTTAAAGCATCATAATCAGGCAAAAGAGACATTATATGTTTACGTCAAAGAAATCGACTCAAAAATCTTTTAAACATAAAAAAGCTGTGAAATTTCTAAATTCGCCAAGCTAGTCATTTAAACAGTGACGGTAATAAGGAATCTAGCGGCGTTTTGAAAGTTGAAGAGCATGTTAAGACAGCTCTTGTCTGGGCGGCCTCACGGATGTATGTCAATGGTCCGCAGCGTATGTTTGCGTACGAGCCTGCAGTTTTCAACAGAGCTATTTAGTTTGGCTTGGCTGTAATGTTATTCTTGTTTTAAGAAAAAAATATAGAATAGAATATAATAGAATAAACTTTATTGTACACCAAAATATGTAGTAATAATTCACAAGAACTTAACTCTATGGGTACAATAGCGGTCTTATCGCTGACAGCGATATCTGCCAGACAACCTTAGGATGGATTATAAAAACTTTAAAAAGAGGGGTAGTCTGCGTTGAAAATATGGTGTTTGGGTGATCATATAGTGTTTCTTCTTCGTTGCCCCATACTAGGAGTAACTTCTGCATCATGGGTGTATACACAATTATGTAAACTTACATTCACAAAACACCCATATCCGAAAACTATCTTTATCTGCAGCTGAGACTTAGGTTTCCTCTCTAGGAAAAAGAATAGGTCGCAATCTAGCACACGAGCCCGGTGTGGGTTGTTGAATATTGTGACGTCGAAGGAGATCGCATAAGTTTCTTGCTTATAAGCTACCGGACTGGCTTAATAGATGTTTTTAAGGATGTTGGCAGTTCTAGAATAGGTTTAAAAATTTGATAGGAAAACTATTGTTTGTCGTTTCGGCAGCCCATATGATCGTTGAAGTGTAATGAAGTGATCAATATTTGGATATTTCCTCGCCCTGAATTGTTTTTCTTCGTACAAATATCCCGGAACCGAGGCATGCCTGAGCTGAGTCTCGATAAAATTAAGTAAAACTCCTGTCTGGGTAAAAATCCACGACGTGCAACTCTTAAGTCGGAGCAATTCGTCGGTAAGTAATTTTTCAATAGAGAATATCTTTCGTTTACTACTTACTATTATGGATAGGTTCACGTTTGATCACAATATCACCTGATGGTAAGCGATGATGTGGCCTACCATGGAACACCATTTTTTATTTAAAAACCCTAGGTAGTATGTTGTAATCTTTTTAGAAAAGCTATGATACATAACCAACAAAGACAAAGCTCGTATAAGAGAGAAAACAAACTATTTGTATAATAAAGATAGATACTGATTTACTGCATGAATCCAGTTCCGTGATCCAAGGAGCTTAATTTTGTTAGTGTACACAATCCTGCGAAGTTCCTGGGAGAAATCTACGAAAACTTCCAACAAAAGATGTTCTGGACCATCGAAGATCGGAGCTATCTACAACTATCCAGCACCAAACACACTTTGATTGTTCCAAGCTGACATTGGATAATTCACCCAAAAAACTGCTTCTAAAACTGGAGCAGGAAGGTCATTCACAATAATAATATCCAAGAAACAATGGAAGCTAACTATCGAAGTTTAAATATTCATCAAATACCTTATATCTGTCGTGGGGACGTTGAAACGGGGAAAGTTTCCGCGGAATCCGGGCAAACGACGTTAGGCGAGTGTCGGAGGATCCCTGATTTGTAACTTTGCCAAAGTAGGCCGGGATTGGGAATTAATTGTCTTTTAGGCCTGTTTGGAAGACTTTCCGCCGGTTTCTTGCCGATTGTGAGTGTCTGCAAAATTAATTCTTCTGTTTTCAAGTGCGATTTGACTTAGCATTTAGTTTGCTGTCGTTAAGAGGACGTTGTTAAGTGCTTTTAGGTCATAATTATTTTAGTAATTTTAACGTCAAATATAAAATGATAAAATTTAACTTAATAATAACGATGTGCTACAAATGTAGTGCATTGATGCCCATATTATTATACCTACAATTGAAATAGCAAATTTCTAAAAAAAACTAAGTGCATTTAAGTACCTATTCAAAACGTTAGCGCTTATGTTACCGTTAATTTGTATAATCCAGTAATTTAAACAATACTTAGGTAATGTATAGAATACCTATAATGTGTAGGTAGTGTATGAAATATTATTTATTTTATACTTTGCATAAGTATTCTCCGAATGCGCAGCTGGTAATTTGTGTAAAAGAAAAGAAGAGGGAAGGAGGTGATGTATTTTAGGGCACCTCGCCACGGACAGGTTAGGTTAGAAAGCTAGACTTATAATCAAATTACATTATGTTACTTATAGCCAGAAGAGTTTTTTATTTCTCTTTAATTTAATTATGTATATGTGCTTAGGTCCTATTTCTGTCCGCGGGTCCTATTTCCAAGTGGTTATAAAAAAAAAATCACCAAGGCAAAGTAGAGCTCCAGCTTTTGTCTTCTAACCTAACCTGTCCGCGTCGGGGTGCCCAAACATCCTTCCCTTCTCTCGTTTTTTAGACAAATTGATTTTAAGTAATAGAACATATTTCATTTTATAAGGTCGGTCAACTTTGATAAATATAGACAAAAAAATATTTATTTTACACATTCCCGGTGGACCAGCAGATACTCCATACAATCCCTAGGAATTGTAAACATTACCTAGGTAAATTATGTAATGGACAATAATATTCATAATATTTCATGTACATACATTGCCTGGACGCCCCAGGTATTCTAAACATTGCCTAAGTATTGTATAGATTACCTGAATTATACAGATTGCCGGTTACACTTATTATGATTGTAACATTTTCTAATCGGGATGTATACGGGTTTCTTGTTTGTTTTCTTGTTCATTGCATAACTTCACGTTGACAACCTTTTGGATTTTTGTTTACACTGATAGTTATCTGTTGGCTGCATAAATCCAAACTTTAATAATACGAAATAATCTTAAATAACCCAGCAACTCCATACTTCTCCCACCTGTAAGCAAACTGCAGTGGCCAATCTTGAAATCTCTTCGCCAACTGCGGACCCAGGCTGGCCGCTGCACAAACCATCTGGTTAAATAGGAAGACCCATTTAGTCGGATACATTATTTTCAAATATAGTAGGTACCAGTGTGAAGCTCGAACCCCTTTACAAGACATGAGCCACCTGCCTGTCTGCCCATGCTGCTCAACTACCAAGTTTTTTTTTGGCTACCAAATACTGGTCAGGCCTTAGTTTTATCGACACAAAAAGAAAAACTTAAATGATTCTAATTGCCAACCATTTAGAGTTAAAATGTTCCCAGAAAATAAAACTTGGCTTGGCAAAGGAGTTTTGTGACAAAACTTTCAGGAAAGAAAACTAAAGAAATAACATCACAGTTTCTGAGATAAAACAAAGAGAAGATATACGAGATGTCTTTCTAAGGGTCACTTGTATTGTGTACTGACACGAAGCAGACTGTAACGGGGACAATTGTTTTTAGCTCAACTGTTATTATTAACTTTGAACGTCTCGTTTTAAGAGGGCCTTTCCCGCTCGCCACATCGTCAACGTCGAGCATGGTTTAAAAGCTAGTTGCTTTTTCTAAAGCAATCCAACGCGATGTTTGATGAAGAGGCAACGCGAAAAAGAGAGACAACGCCTGAAAACTCTGTTGGCATTCGATAATTCCGTGATTTACTCGAATATTTCACAAAACTTGTTCCAGGAAATACGTGTTTTTTTTAAACCCTTAAAAGTTTTTGAGGAAAATTGTCGTCATTCAGAATCTCGATTAAATTTGCGCTAGGCTTCTATAGAAGAACTGTTTTATGTTTTTAATCTTTTGAATACCTTAATTAAAGACACAATAGAAAGACAATAGTTGTGCAAACGCTGGCGTTTGCTTGGAGCTTGAGTAACTACTATATGAATATATTATGGAGGGTCAAAGTTCAAGAAAAACAGCACATTTTCAGAGCTGTTTACTGGATTAGTTTTACATAAATTTTTGTTTTGATTTCTATAGGAAACCACAAAATATCTGTGTATCCTAAATATCGGGAGCAAGATGTGTAATGTAGCTCGGGTTGATAAAAAGAAGTAAAATGTTTGCGAATCTAAATATTTGAGGTGGGCAATCAACAAATAACTATTCATCTTTTTAGGGTCCTGTTTCTCAAAAGAAAAAAATGCAACTCATATAATGGACTTCTTTGTTATCCGTCTATCTGATCTGTCTGTCAGTGAAAACCTTTTACCTTAGGAACGCGTGGAAACATCGCAACGAGGTGGAAAAATCAAACTTCTAAGTTGACAAAAAAAGACAACCGTTTATGTCGTATTAAGTTTGTACAGAACTCTCACTTGCCCAGTTTTTTTTATGTATTTTTTTAGTCTTAAAAAGAAACCAATTTCTTTTTAAGACAATTTCCTCGCCAAACTTCACCTTTTGATGCCATAATATTTTCGTTTTTTATGACTTATACGTATAAACAAAAGTCTAGAAAATATATCAAGAAAAAAAAAATAAGCCTTACATTCTAATATTTTTTTAGCACTTAGCGTGTCCAGCAAACTCGCGCCACCCGGGCAGTACAAACTATAACTTATATTCATTTGTATATAGTTCATTTTACGCTGTCCAAGCAATGCGAGCATCTTGATCGACACGCCATCTAGGTGTGAGTGAACCATTTTACTCAAAATAACACAATTTAGAAACTTGGATAGAATTGTCTTTTGGCGCATTGACTTACAGCATCGTCTCCAACGGGATCTGGGATTGTTCGAAACAATTACCATGTAAGTAGATGCGCAGGTTTGCGGACGGCAACCAGTGGGTAGCTAGCCGTCCACGGGTAAAGACCGAGCCCAAATCTTCGACGGCGTGTGGTACCTTAGAAAAAATCGTAAAGGCCTAGTAGGGCCGATACCCGTTAGGGATTTTTTTTTAAAGTTACCATGGCCATAGAACGCATAGTGTACAGGCGGCATTTTGTCAGTAAAATTTTGATACGCTTCCTCTCTCCACCTAGAAAGGAAGAAGGCAATTGACGATATCCAACCTCAAAAAAAAATGCAAGAATCAAACATGTTTTTTTTTTAATTAATATAAACTAGCGCTTGACTGCAATCCCACCTGATGGTAAGCAGTGATGCAATCGTTGATGGTGAGGCGCACTAATTTTTAGGAGCCTATTCACTCCAGCCTTTAAGACACCTAAATTATAATCGGACGGGAAGACCGCAGCAGCTAAACTGTTCCAGCCCTTCAATGTACGCGGCTTAAACCACGATACAAAACGCTTAGTCCGGACCGTAGAAGTAAAAGTAAAAGTAGTAGAGATGTTGCACCATTTCCAAACCAATTGAAATAAATTCAAGAATTATGAGTAAGAATGATAATATTAATTTATATTTATTATACGAGGAGTTTCACAGCCAACATGTGGCATCGCAATAAACGCCACATTGTAATAAACAGGTCAGACACAGCTGATAACCGCTTAATAGATATCGGCTCAATTTAATGCTAATTCGTTTCCGATATGCAGTGGTGTTAATTAAACAGTAAACTGTAATTTGATCAATTTGAGCGGTGTTAGTGTTATAGTTGTTGAGAGTTCAACTACCGGTCATATTTTGTCTAAAACATATAATAATATTAGAAACTAGCAACCCGGATAGGAGCAGTGGTGGCCGAGGGTTCAAACCCAGCCAGGCGCATTACTTTGTGTAATTTAATTTATCACCACTGCTATCAAAACGGTGAAGGAAAACATCGTGAGGAAACCGGCATGTCACCCGCACTGGGACCGCGTGGTGGATTATGGCCCATTCCCTCTCCTAGAGAGGAAGCCTGAGTCCCAGCAGTGGGAACATTAAAAAGGCTGATGATGATGATGATGATGACTAGCAACCCGTAACATTCACCGCGCACCAAAAACGCAGTGTTGGAAGGCCTCCCATAAGGTGGACCAATGACCTGGTGAGAGTCGCGGAAATGCGGTGGATGCGAGATACACAAGACCATTCGTTGTGGCGACACTTAGGGGAGGCCTATGTCCAGTCGTGAACGTCCTTCGGCTGAAATGATGATGATGAACCCGTAGCATAGGCGGGAACTTGCAAACGGTTCGAAGTAATTTTTGGTTAACATAGGCGCGAGCAGTTTGCAAATTCGCGCCTATGATAAGCAAAAACGCCTTCCGATGCATCTTCTTGTTTGCTCCTCTATATTTTCTTTCATACAATCTATCGTTTTTTAGGGTTCCTTTCCTCAAAAGGAAAAAAAACGGAATCTTTGTATGATCACTTTGTTGTCCGTCTGTCTGTCTTTCAAGACCCTATATCTCGGGCACGCGTGGAGGTATCGAGTTGAAATTAAAAGCATATACTCAAGTCTGCAGTTGAGGTGAAAAAATCAAACTTCTAAGACCTGTCCTAGCTCGAGAGGACACCGGTGTCCTCTCACATCCACTCCACTATAGGCCATAATTCCGATTTTTAGAGTCTACTTTAGTATGAACAAGTTTGGTAGTAGTGGTACTCAAATATTAGCAATAAAAAAAGAAACGGCCGTTTATGTTGCAGAAAACGTACATCTCGACACTGACAAGGGAATCAAAATTCATAAGGTATTGCCCGTTGACCTAGAATACTGAAATTTGGCTAGAAGCAAGGTCTCATAGCACAAGTATAGGAAAAATTCTTAAAAATGTTTTGTAGTTACGTCATAAAAATAGTTAAATAGTTTTAATAAATAAAAAAAACTATTTCATAATTTTCCACAACAAAAAAGTCTATCGTAAGAATGTGTGGTATCCACAGTGTTAATAAATTGTGTTAACGTTGAAAAAATATTTGTCCACCTGTTGCTTGTTAACCCCATTGCTCAACAATAATGGACAAAACTATGTGTGAATTGTTTTACTAGAGAAATGGAGTAGTTTTGTGTTCATTTAGAATTGGAACGGCTTAACTAATGATTTCTGTTTACGCGTTGAACTTTTGTGATATTTATATTACTACTAGCGACCTACTCTAGCTTCGCACGAGTGCAAAGGTGATATTAAATATATTATGCATGTATTTGTAGTGTCATCTATGTCGTCACAAATGAACTAATCCGGCATCGCGCAAGTAACATTCTCCGCGCGATTTGAACACATAGAACAGCCCGAAATCATGTATCGAAATCATGTTCCGAAATCATGTTCCAGACAGGAATTAGGTCTGGTGGTAATAGCCCACCAGACCTAATACCTGTCTGGTCGGAGGACTTAACTCTCTGTTCTACATACCTTTAAATAATATTATACATATACTCGTAAACCTTCCTCTTGAATCACACTATCAATTAAAAAAACCGCATCAAAATCCGTTGCGTAATTTTAAAGATCTAAATATACGTAAGGACAGACAGCGACAGATTATTTTATACTATGTAGGACGGCGCACCGTCTGCAGATAATAAACTTTGTTTGACAGCAATATAACCGGTATGTGATGGACATCCCACTTATACGTACAAAAGGTTATGGGAACACATTAGTTGTGAGAAGTGAAATTTCGTGCCAAAGCCTATGTTCCCTGACGGCTACAACCTATAGGATCTTTACGTCAAGAGTGAATCGGCGGACATTGGTTAGCTCGCTGTCCGTCCGTTCGGTAACAGATCGGACCGAGCCGAAGTAGTACAAATATGTAAACTCACATACATGAGACACCAGACTCGAAACACGTATATGTAACTAGCCTATGAAAATATTTGTTCTGTAGGAAATCCAACCCGCGACAAGCAGCGTAGCAGTCAATCGCTCAACCATTGCTTAAACCATACCGCCAAACTTGTAGATTTTTTAATGCCGCGTCGCTTCGCAATCGCATTCACGTAGATCACCTACCTACCACGCGTGCTATCCCTCACTTTGCGCTACATAGACGCGGCACACTTTCGCATGGTGGCATGGAAGCACTATGAATATGAACTGGCAAAAGCTTATCTCCGGTTATCGTAATAAAGGGAAACTACCATATCTATAGTCACGCGCTTGCTTAAAGTGATTGTGACCAGAGCTAGGCGTTCGGAGAGTATCAAGATAGATGGTGCTACTATGTTTCTGAATTCACTAGTGAGACATCCAAGATTTATTGTTTCGAAACAGTGGTCAGTACTTTCTCCAATCAACCTGGAGCCTTACCATGACATGTTAAAATCTCAAACTTGCGACCGAGAAAGAGCAATGAAGCTATACACTCTATACAGTATTATTTTTAGTATAAGCGAAACCTGAATATAGTTTCTGTATTCTTTATTGTACATACAATTTTACACATTAAAAATAGGACAGTTGATGTACATAGGGGAGCTTAACCCATAATTGGGTTTTCTTACAACAAACTATACATGAAAAAAATTAGAGATAAACTTTATATTTGAGGATAACTAAACAAACATGCACAACAAAACTTAATCACATAAATTATTATTAAGACTAACTTAAAACTAAAAATAAACTAAATAGATATGTGTACAGCACACTATACATAAATATATACATATAATAAATAAATAAATAAAAACCTATACATAAGTACATATTTATGTGTCATATTGAAAGAAAATGTTCCTTAATTCTCCCCCTGAAAACCTCCAACGAAGGGCAGTAACTAAATCGATTCCAAAAATTCTTTAGAAAAGGTCACATGTTGGACACAACCGAGACTAAGTACAATACAGGTCACAGCACGTCATAGCAGGCATTAGATGCCAGCGCACAGCTGGGTGCGAGAGCAAAACAACCCCTCAGTTATCCGAAAGTCTCGGTGACCATGCGTTTCTGTGGACAACCAGGTAAAATAATAAGCTTATAACTTTGTAATTTTTCATGATACGGTTATGAAATTTTGTTAATAGATTCTTTGCATTAAACCCGTGATTCGGGTATTGCATATACTAAAAATAAGCACCAACCCTTTCACAGTTTAGTTGTTGTCAAATAGATCACGTTAGGAGCTAAAGTTGGATGTGAAAGACCAGTTCCGGGTGTATGCTCCCTTGGGATAACTTTTGACTTCCACGCGGGTGAAGTCGCTGGCAAAACCTAGTGCTGCTATAAACATATACTATGCTATATATACTAAGCCTCGCAGGACCGTCCGATAACCGTCCGGACCGAGCCAAAGTCGTCGACGGCGCGTATTGTTCCACGCGCTCCTCAAGGAGATGTCAGCAAACCGTAAAGGGCCCATTAAGATGGAAGCTTACTGGGGCCATAGGTTTTATGAGAAAGCGAACCCCGGGGCACTGGAAAGAAGGCAAAGAAGGAATAGGAGTGAGTTTTTAGTCAGTAAAAGTCTGACACTATCTCGCGCTCCACTCAAGAACGGGAAATGTCATTGGATGATTTTTCCACCTAAAAAAAATATATATAGACAAGGCCTAAACTACATAATTATAAAGAAGATCGTGTGAAGTAGGTACTTCCTTCTGATACCTCCCAGGCCTATATGAAAGTTGTTTTTGTTTTTATGTTAATTTACTATTTTATTTTTTTATTTCCTCATTTTTCTTTTTCATCAACTCGAAAAGAAGAAGACGAACATAGCAATTTATTCATTTTGCTTCCGAATTTAATTTCCATACGCGTACCTCACCACCACCTCTGCCCACCCCATAAACCCTGTTACCATCACTTGTTATGTTCCTCCCGCGTTTCGCGGAACTTCCCATTACGTCTCTCTATAACTTCACACGGCGACAATTCGGTAATACCGAACATCTAACCAAAGATTATTGTTACAGACACGATTTTTTTTAACGTGAAAATTCGTCAAGTAACATCTTCGTGGGAAGGAGAATCAGGTGGTGTTGTTTTTTGCCAGTATACCTGTAGTGTAACTTTCTTAGGGTTCCGTACAGTACGGACGATGGATCTTGGCGCGTCTGAAGTTAGGCTCTGCGAACTTCAGCTCTCAAAATAAGCGCGCCAAGTAAATAATTTATAAAAATAAATGCCAATAACAATTGTTAACAGCAATAACAACTGCTATTAGCATTTATTTTTTCTAACCATTCATTTTTATACGAGTGTACAAACGCTAAAGTTCGCAGAGCCTAACTTCAGACGCGCCAAGATCCGTCGGCCCTTCTCTACCTCAAAAGGATAAAAAACGGAACCCTTATTGGATCAATTTGGTGTCCGTCTATCTGTCTGTCTGTCTGTCGAGACCCTTTATCTCGGGAACGCGTTGAGGTATAGAGCGGAAATTAAAACCATATATTCAAGTCTGCGGTTCCTTGAAGCTGTGAAAAAATCAAACTTCTAAGTAAACGAAAAAATAAGATGCGGCCGTTTATGTCCCATAAAAACGTATATTTCGACACTCTTAAGGGAAGCAAAATTCATAGGGATCAACTTTCCGTCGTAAAATTATGAAATTTGGTATGAAGCAAGGTGCTATAGCACAAATATAGGAAAGAATCTGAAAAATGTAAATTTGTGGTAAAGTCACAAAAAAAACACGGGAGCTGTGGTTTTATTCTGCCTATACTTATCTACTGTTAGATAAAGATCTTCCCTAACTTCTTTCAGGTATTATTTTCTCCAGCTACCTCGAGCCAGCCCTTGCGGTAGGCATCTAGGTCATCTCACCACCTCTTCCCAGACCGACATTAGTGACGTCACCCATCCTCAGGTACCGTAAAGTGTACAGTAAAGTTTATTATTTCTATGTCAAATTTTGTTTGTCCTTTAAAAGATACACGGTTCCTGTAGGCTAGCCTAGCAGAAGATATCTCTGGAAGAATCTAGTATTTCATTTTAATAATTTATTTTAACAAACACAAAATAGCGAAATTTGCCGAGAAAAGCAATTAGTGTAATTTATACAGCTATTTCAAAATTATTAATTTTCAAATTGGATGATAAGATTGAAAGGCCATCTTCCTAATTGAAAAATGAGTCTAAAGAATAGAGCTTTTATAATACTTTCAGCATTATTTAAAACGAGGCTTCCCATTTTCTCCCCCATAATCCTTGTTAATGCTCGACCACGTCATAAAATTCCTTTTATGACGTAGCGTAGACCTTATCCAAAATTTCATGTTCCTAGTCCTAACAGTTCTGGGTATGTAAGTCAGTTTCTCCTTAAATATAGGTTTGCAGATTAAAAGGTTCTTAAAATGTACATAATAAGAGAATGTTCATAGTTTTTAAAAGATACATAAAATTCTTGAGCAGTGATCTATCCGACTTCTTGAAACCCCAAGAACGTCTCCCATCTGGACGTGAATTGCAGTGGTCTGTGTGGAAAGCACTAAATCGGCTGCGCACCCGGGTAGGCCGCTGCAAACACAACTTAGCGAAATGGTTTATAGACCCGTCGGCTACTCAATGTGAGTGCAGTGCTGTTCAAATCATGGCCCACATGTTTAAATGTCCCAGGTGTCCTTACACCTGCACTTTAGAGGATTATGAGTGCCACCGATGCTGCAGTTAACCTAGCCACTTACTGGGCCCAAACAATTTGATGAGTTTACCATCGATTTAAAAAGAAGAAGAAGAAGAAGCAGTGATGGCGCTGTGGTAACTGCTTCTACTTACGATTTGTACATTGTGGGTTCAAAACCAGAGACCGCTTTACTTTGTGTAATTTATTTCAAAGTAGAGAAGGAAAACATGTTAAGGAAAGCGGCATATCCCAGATTCACAAATTAGAAGACTTGTGATATTACCAACCCGCATTGCACGTGATGGATTACGGCCCATTCCTTCTTCTAGACAGGAGATCTGAGTTCCATTTGGGGGCTAACAATAGACGTTTTTCATCTGAAATGATTATGATGATGATGAGAAGTAACATACTGGTGTTAATATATTTTCAAAGTAAAAACAAACAAGAAAAATATGACTAAAAACCGATCTACAATACATTTAACTAATCTATGACGTGCCGTATCGAACGAAAACCATTTCCCGTGACGGGAATGAAGTGAAGAAAATGTAGTCTACTCTGTATCGCCGATATCGGAAACAAATGAGTTTAGTTAGTACGCCGAGGCTGGCTCTGGGTTAGGGCTGCGCTGAAATTGAACGACGTAAAGGGATTTCAGGGCTGTGCTATCTGATTTTGGGCGTATTTGAATATGTTGATGTGTGAGAAGAGTAGGTCTGACCTTGTATTTTTTTGGATAAAATATCGGGTAAAAATAAAAAGTAGAGATAGTAGTACATCTTGGAGCATCTTATGGCCATATAGAAACTGTGATACCGGTCAGTCATCAAGGAATACTTGCTGAGGTGGTCTGTGGCTAGGTGACTATTTATTACACACCAAAATCCTCGAAAAGTACGTGAAACAGTTGATTTCCACTATCATTCTTAGATCGTAATCGATAATCTTAGAGGTAGTAAAAAAACCAATAAAAAGGAAACTAAAGTTTGGCGTGTCAAAAAAAAAACTTTGTTAAAACAAAATTAAAATGACAGCGATGTGGAGGAGTACTTCGACACCTGAGTGTGCTGTGTTTTAGTATAAATAGTTTAGTTAATATTTTAAGGTTTTGTAGATGTGTAAAAATCAAATTATAAAACCATAAAAAAGTCTAATATCTGACAAGTAGTCTTAACAATTATTATCAATTAAGTATTTTTTGGCTACGTAATCAAACTTCGCATGTTATTTAAAAAATACATACTGCCGAACATAGAACCTTCTTCTTTTCGAAGTCGGCTAAAAACGTTTATACCCATGTATTATAGTACCTATATACAGATATAGTACCGGACACATATAAAAATGTAAATAAATGTTAATTTTCATTGCACTGGGAAGGAATTCGAAAGCTAATCAATTTTAACGATTGCTTGAAAGGGTTGCAAACGGCCGCAGCTGCTCAAATGGTTTATTGTTCCACAAAATGGCGGCTGTCAGCTGTTATTGTTTTTTGTGTTTTCATGGTTCATTTCGGTTTTGGGTTGTGTATACAGGCTTTCAAAGTGATGAAGGAAAACTTTGTGAGAAAATTACAATGCCCTAACTAAAAAAATCAAAAACATGTCATTTTCATCATCATCATATCAGCCGAAAGACGTCCACAGTTGGACATACGCCTCCCCCAAGTGTCGCCACAATGAACGGTCCTGTGCATCTCTCATCCATCGGATTTCCGCAACTCTTGCTAGGTCCTCCATCACTGCGTCTTTCGGTACGCGGTCGCCACTCCAGAACCTTTCGGCCCCAACGGTCCATTACCACATGACAGAGACATGTGATATCTACTAATTCTCTATAGATTTGGGCTTGCGGTCGACGAGCAATGGGTGGCTCGCCGTACGGCCGGCCGATAACCGTTTGGGCCAAGCAAAAGTCGTCGATGGCGTGTATCTACTGTTCCATGTGTTCTCAAAGAGATGTCAGCAAAGCCGTGAGGGCCCAGCAGGAGCGAAGTTTACTGGAGCCGAGAGTTGACTTCCAAAAGTGAAACCCATGGTCCTGGAACCCAAAGGGCGTGGTTTTAGTCAGTAACAGTCTGAGACGCCGTCTTGCACCAACCTAGAGCGGGAAAAGTCAAGAAATGAATTCGCAACTTAAAAAAATCCAATCTAACATGGGTCACTGACTTGAGACCTGCGTCTTAGCGGTATGAAAATAAAAATCTGATTTTACTATGCTAAGCAGGTTTTTGTTTGCTTTCTGATTAGCAGGCCTAGCCAAGTTACGACCGTTTCCTTTCTCTTTCGTTGATCGTCTTGAGTCGGCAACGCCTCCGATTCCTTTGTTCTGCCCACATGACTGAGCGTTGAGATGACGTCATTCCCATACATTTTAAGTTTTCTATAACTAGCGATTGTAGATTATCCACTTGATTAAGCCTTTTGATGTAGTGATATATTCAATTAAACTTCATTGTTCATCGTTTCAACCGCAAAACGTCCACTGTTGGTCTCGCTACGACGGGTGCCTGCAACCCTCACCAGGTAATCGGTCTACCTTGTTGAAGGTCTTCCAACGCTGGGTTACCTGGTACATATGCGGTTGCCACTCCAGAACCTTTCAGACATATAGACCATCTTTTCAAACTTACATAAACAGGACACCCTGACCCGGAACTTCTATCTATGTATAGGCCGTAAAAATATTTTTCCGGAGTTTTTTTTCCCCAAGTGGGAATCAAACCGGTGATACGCAGCGTAGCGGTTAAACGGTTTAATACCAGCAGAAAATGTATAACTTTCACGCATTCTTTTTTGTTTCTACTAAAACAACGCTAAAAAAACAAACATCGATTTTTGCACTATTATTTTTGCCAACACACCTAAATCTATTCAAATCAATATACATTCAATCAATCCTATCGGTAGCCGATGTTAGGATCTGTCGAAGGTAAATACCATTAAATCTGAATTTGTAATGTCGAATTAAAATCAGTTGAAACCCTTGTTTCACTTGAAACTGCTGGTATAACAGACAATCTGCAAGTTCAACAATTAGCAAATGGATGTGACTATGGAGGGATGTCTTCGTAAGTTTCTGTATTGACATTTTGGTATGAAATTAGGATAGAAGTTAAGAAATTCAAACACACATATGAGTATTGAAGTTCTCTTTATTCAAATATCAGTTCTACACATCAAATCTGAATTTTCTGACGTAGTAAATCGGAGATTATAAAAAAATCTTGGGAAAACTACACTAATGTTATAATAAGGTGAAAGTATAAATGTGTGTGTAAGTTGTTACTCCTATACACACAGATTGCTGAACGGTTTCAGTAAAAATTGGCATATGGATAAACAATGTCGCGGTAAAGCTCATGGCGACTTTTTATCCCGGGAGATGACTCCCACTCTCTGGGCATAATTTTAGAATTTTATCAAACAAAAGCTAGTACACATGTATCTCAAAGACGTGAAAAATTTCTATATTATGAACTTGTGAAACTCAACTTTAGTTTGTAAACTAAGACTTTCAAATACATACAGTTTGATGCATACATGTATGTATCCTGGCCATCCTAATTACTATAGTGTGCAGACCTAGTCACTCACTGCATTGCTAAAGTTTTGCCTTGAGGTTTGTCAGAGTGTTATGGAGTACACGGAATAAAATGCTGCGATCCAAAACGTAAAAACTTAATAGACGTGGACAAAAAGGCTGCCAGACTTAAATAGGATTTAGCGGGCCGCATCAGCTGCAAACAAAATTGCAAGGGAACTAATGAACAAGTGTCGCCACGCAGTGGGTTCCTGCAGAGGAAAAACGTTGAGGCCAGACTAGAAAGAAGCAGCGAGATGATCTAGACCAGTACCAAGATAGCTGGTTCATGACCGTGCGGGAGTAGAACGTCTGGAAGGACTTTCTGGAAGTCTTTTTCCCCACCAGTAAAATTTGTAATAAATTGAATTGAATATATATATAAGCGCTTTTAATTCTAAATTCTTCGTACACAAGAACGTAGTCGTGTGGTCACGTTCTGAATTTACACCCTCCAATGCCTCAAACTTGATTCAAATTAATAGAACATTTTACGACATATTCAACCAGTTAAAATCTATCTTAATAGCTTACAATACAAAGTTATTCGCCACAAACCTCTGATACGGTAACTCATACATATACGGACTACATGTGTAGCTAGTTAAGGTTAGATCATACCATGAAACTTGGGGCGATTTATCATAAAATGCCGTACGCACGTGGGGCGCGCTCCGCTATGTATGAACTATGAGGCTTGGGGCATACAGACAGCGGAAATAAATTAAATAAATCAACCTTGACAACTTATAAACATACTTACATATACATCATTAAATTTTGGTCATTTTAATCCCGCAGAGGGTCGATTCGGTACATGAAACCCTATCAATTTGTAAAGATGAAAATGAAAAATAAAGTACTTTTTTTTTAAACTCGAATTAAGTTACGCATTCATACGGTTTCCAACATTTTTGAAGCGGGCCTCAGTAAAAAATCTTGGTCTTTTTGTTGTTATAAGTACAATCGCGGTAATTTTTGCCTGATTACTTTAAAAAAAATCGCTTGAATCCTGCGCTGCGCTGCCAAACCAAACCCTTTGTAGTTTTTGTTTTGGATACAAACAAAAATGAACTCAGTGGTGGTCAGGCGGAAGTGTCTTTGATGGTATCAAAAGAAAACAACAAAGAAAAAAAAAGATAAATTCAAAATTTGGAGTATAACCTTTTACATCAGATGTAACAAGCATTGTGACTGACTACACAACATTTCTGAAAGAAACATAAAAAAAATGGGTTCATATAATGTACCTAACTTGTTAGTTTGGAATATTTTAGACCTTTTGTGGGCCATATTTTTGCTCTTAGAACGCTGTGATCCGCGAACCACAAATTGGGAACCACTGTGCCACATAAAGCTTTCGACCCAATTCATACACAATGAATGTGAACGTGAATAGCCGTGTTGATCTAACGGCTATACCCGTTAATCGCTCCCACACGGACCACCACCTAACTAGGTCATCGATTTAGTGGTTAACGCCTCATAATAATTCACGTATTCAAGCTCACTGATTGGTCGGTCGCTCCATGCATGGGATGAGATGGCTGAAATTGGCATTCTTTGTAATGGTGTATAAGCTATGGGATGTTATAAAAGAGTAGGTGTAATTAATTAATTCATTACCGTTTTTGGGTTTAATATGGATGTTGCTTGTTTGTTTATTTATAATAAAGGAGCTAGGGCTGTTTTTAGTTGTGTTACATTTTCCGAGTTGAGTTTTAATTTTAGTTATTAATTTAGGTTCCAAGGTTAGATACAGGTGAAAATGACCCCGGGGCCCTGGATCGAAAGCAACGAATGGAACAGGGTAGGTTTTTAGTCAGTTAGAGTCTGACACTATCTCCCGCCCCACCCAAGGGTGGGACTTATCATTTGATGATTTTACCTACCATAAAAAAAGGTTAGGTACCGACATAGCCCCTAAAATCGCTAAACTTAAGTGGCAGTAGGTAGGGTACATTGCTCGCAGAACAGATGTTCGTTGGGGCTGAAAGGTAGTGCTGACCACGTAGCGGAAGTATTTTCCATAGCTGTTTCAGACCTTCTGGTCTCCCACAAGGTGGACTGATGAACTGGTGAAGATCACAGGAATCCGATAAATGCGGCGACACTTGGGGGAGGCCTATGTCCAACAGTGGACGTCTTTCAGCTGAAATGATGATGATGACTATATATTGGGGACGTTTTCCCAGATTATAAGATAAGGACGGTGCAAATTGAGAACGATGCTGGATAGATTAAGCTGATTGTAGTTAGTGGGAACAATGAGTCTCAATTTGATTGATTGTTCGTAAACTTCAGACCTGATTTCGATTGTTGACTTTGTTAATCAGTTTAGCTAATATTTAATAATGTGGCTTACTAACTAGCTTCTCAAAGCGGTAACCATTGCAAATGGTTCAACTTATTTGCCGCGTACTCCAATTGCTTGAGTTAGAAAGACTAAAAAATGCACATGGTAACAATCTTCCACCGTAGGCGCGGGCTTGCGGACGGCATGCAGTGGGTAGCACGCTGTCCGATCGTCCGGTAACATACCGGACCGAGCCCAAGTCGTCGACGGCGCGTTCTGTTCCCGCGCGCCTCAAGGAGCTGTCAGCAAACCGTAGAGGCCCAGCCTGCTAGCTGCAGGCAGGCAGGGCCGAAGCCTGCTGGGGTTAAGGGCCGTTTTCTGAGAGGAAGGCTCAGCCCCGGCATGATAGGCAACGATGGAACGGGGTAGGTTTTTAGTCAGTAAGAGTCTGACACTACTTCCCGCTCCACCCAAGGGCGGGACTTGTCATTGGATGATTACCCAAAATAACCTACCATAAAAAAAAACATGGTAACAATCTTACGCCTTAATAATATTTGTGTGACTACTATAATTTAACTTAAAATAGGCGGTTGTGCAATTGCTAAATAATTTTTTATTTTTTTATTTTTTATGCACCTGCCATGTTTTCTCTTCACCACCCTTGGTTGACTAGTAGAGGATACCTAAGGCATTAAGTCCGCCTGTATACCTTTGTGTTGCATAAAGTTTTAATAAATACATAAATAAATTGCTCTTCCATTACCTACAGTCCCCTTACACACTCGATAAACGGCTGAAAAACAAACATAATCTATCACCATTGCTATGTTGCCACCCCAACTCAACCCAAACTGGCCTAATATTAAATGGCCCGAAAGTTGAATGGTCTATTTTGACATTTTGCGTTCTCATTCGGCCATTTCTTTGGCTTTGTACCGCTTTAAATGGCCAAGTTTAGGCTTGTTTTTTGGCCGGCGTTATGATCGTCGGACTAATTCTTGGGGCCTATCTCAAGCCGGCCGCTTGTGGGATATATTAGGGTTGGCTCGAATGAGCTCGTTCATGAATAAGGGGTGTCGGTTAGCGCTTTCATTTTGTTTTTGTGATGAGATTACTTATTGAGTTAGTGGTTTTTTTTTAATCGGAGGTAAAATCATCCAATGACAAATCCCGCCCTTAGGTGGAGCGGGAAGTAGTGTCAGACTCTTACTGACTAAAAACCTACCCCGTTCCATCGTTGCCTATCATGCCGGGGCTGAGCCTTCCTCTCAGAAAACGGCCCTTAACCCCAGCAGGCTTCGGCCCTGCCTGCCTGCAGCTAGCAGGCTGGGCCTCTACGGTTTGCTGACAGCTCCTTGAGGCGCGCGGGAACAGAACGCGCCGTCGACGACTTGGGCTCGGTCCGGTATGTTACCGGACGATCGGACAGCGTGCTACCCACTGCATGCCGTCCGCAAGCCCGCGCCTAAATGAAAGCTAAATGAGTTAAATGGGTAGCTCGCTGTCCGTCCGTCCGGTATCAGACTGGACCGAGCCCAAATCGTTTACAGCGCGCACTGTTCTCGCGCGCCTCAAGGAGTCGTCAGCAAACTAAAGGGGCCCAGTAGGGTCGAAGCCTAATCTGGGGCTTTGGTGAGGTATGAAAATGCATACCAGGTTACTGGAAAGAAAAGAAATGGGTACCTGAAACCAAGGCAAAGGAGGAACGGAGTAGGTTTTTAGTCAGGAAGAGTCTGACACTATCTCCCGCTCCGCCCAAGGGTGGGGGATGTCATTGGCTGATATTACCTACTTTGAAAAAAAAAAACATATGAAACTACTGAAACTACTGAAGGGATTTGGATGAACTTTAGTACACAGGTATATCATTTACTCGAATAGGACATTAGATAGGCACTGAACAAACAATCGTGCTCATCACACAAACATTTGTCCTGGTTGGGAATCAAACCTTTGACCTCCGGCATAGCAATCAAGGCCATTGATCATTAAACCAACAGGCTTGTTAAATGTATTGCTTGTAATTTATTTAAAATATTAACTATTGTTTTGTTATTAGCTTTTATTATTTTCTTTTTTATTTATAAATATATAAGTATGTTTATCAGTTGTCTAGTACTCATAGCACAAGCTCTGCTTAGTTTGGGACGAGATAAAGTTGTGAGAGAGTTGTAGATTATTTACTTAGATTTTTTAGCAATAAAGACCCCTAAGCATACACATTGCTTATCGCTATCTGTACCCACAACAGATTTCACTCCACTAAGCCCTAAGTGAGCTTAAATCGTAAGAGTTGCGTAACGCCGGCACTCAGTAGGTACATTTCGCCGGCAAGTCCGCTGTACCTAAGTAGGCTATGAATACATCCCACGCTTCATTTAACGCAAAGTCGACTTCAGCAGAAAATATCTTGTTTTGTCACGAAATATTCACAGCATCCATATTTGTATTAACTTTGAGATAAGCTGAATACAGTATTTACTTGGCAAAAGGTTTAACTTGGGGCAAATGATTGAAATTTGCGAAATATTTGCAGTATAGATTTTTTGTCTTAATACTAAAGACCGGATAAGTTCGAGTTGGGCTCGCGCATTGAGGGTTCCGAGTAAAATTACATATAAAAACAGTTCAGTTCCCGAATGAAAGACAGCCCCAAGAGGACACCGGTGTCCTATTGTCTTTCTATTGTATCTCTAATTACGGTATTCAAAAGGTTAAATACCGACTTCTGAAATTAAAGTTATTTTGCACTTTTTTGTGTTTTTTCATTGAAGTCGGTTGTATTTTTTTTTGTAAAAAGTTTTATTTTTATTTCATGAATATAACTAGACAATTAACCTTCTGAAGCAAATTATACTTGTTTTCTTACCAGTTGACCTTGCAAAGTCTAGGAGAATAAACGGAATATCTTATTTTGAGTCAGGAAACACGGAGATTTTAGGACATATTTATGCATAAAGTTATAAAAAATATCTCGTGTGATTTTGCAGTGTAATTATGTAAATTCATATCTTTTACGAGTGCACGTTCTAGGGTGATTTGTGAAGACGCTTGGAATTATGCTTCTATTCACATGAAAAAAGGATAAAAATCCTCATGGATCTTGTTTGATATTGCTGATCTTAAGTGGCTATGGGCGGGGCACAAGCTCACAGAACAAATGGTTGGTAGAACCGAAATGTTCTGCAGTGGTGACCGCGTACCAGAAAATACAGCGTTGGAAGGTGTCCCACAAGGTGAACCGATGACTTGGTGCGGATCGCGGAAGTTTAATGGATGTGATATACAAGACCGTTCGTTGTAGTGGTACAACGGGGAAGAAGGGGAAAATGATAATGAAGATTATAATCTTGTTACATAATAATAAATTATATTAATTGAAAACTAGACCTTCTCTGCGGTTTTAATTGAGAGTCAAACTCGTGTCAATTTTGTTCATTTATCACTACTGCTCTCAAAAATACTGAGTGAAGACATCGTGAGGAAACCGGCATTTCTTAGAACTAAAAAATTTAAAACATGTAACATCCAGCAATCCACATTAACTTAGCGACGTGGATTACCTTATCCTACCCTACGCTTTCAAAAAAAAGAGACATGTGTTCTAGCAATAATAGCATTAATATTTATTTGTATTGTGACTTTAATTTTAATTTCAATCTTCATTGGAATTTCAATTTCTATTACAATTTCAATATCAATTTTAGTATTAATTTTGCTTCTGTTTTGATTAAATTTTGAATAGTTATTAATATTATGGTGCCAGCATCGCATACCCCTGTAAGAAATTGTAACAGTAATCTAGATTATAGTTTTTTTTTTCAGTATATACAATTGTTAATTGACCAATTTTTTTTATTAGCCCTTACTGTTCTACTGCTGGGCAAAGGCCTCCCCCATATCCTTCCAAACCTTCTTATCCCGCGCAACCTCGAACTAGTCCTCGCGGTACGCGTCCAGATTATCCCACCGCCTCTTCCTAGGCCGGCCTCGACGACGATTTATTCCTGCAGGCACCCACTGTGTGGCGACGCTTGCCCAGCGGTCTCCGTGCAAGCGACTGACGTGATCCGCCCAATCGTTTTTAAGCCTGGCATCCTTTTCACCCACGTCTATGTCTATTATTATAATAAAACAAAAAAAACCGAGAGCAGTGGTGGCCAAGTGGTAACAATCCCGACTTACAAGTTGTAGGTCGCGGGTTCAAACCCAACCAAGCGCATTACTTTGTGTAATTTATTACCCGACTGCGCCAGAAGGAGGGTTATGTTTTTCGAGAGTATGTATGTATGTATGTATGTATGTATGTATAATTGTTTGGCACGCTCTGCAGCCTGAACGGCTCGATGGATTTTAGCTTGAGAGGTGGCGTTAGATTCGTATTTACTGTGAGAGTGACACTGGGTATATCAAAATAAAAAATAAAAATGGCGAATTTTTGGCGCCAAATTCAAATATTTGGCACGCTCTGTGGCCTGAACGGCTCGATGGATTTTAGTTTGCGAGGTGTCGTTAGATTTGTAATTACTGTGAAAGTGATATCGTAAAAAAATTAAACTAAAAAAGTAAAAAATAAAAAATGGTAATTTAAAAAACTAAAAAACCCGACCCATTCTAGAAAGTCAGCCGTCTAGTCAGTAGATCTATGATGTAATGGGTCCCGACTGCTACAACGACTTTCTTGTTTTAGGGCTTTTTCATGAATACTCAGAAAAGCAGTCGGGTTTTTTAGTTTTTTAAATTACCATTTTTTATTTCATCACCACTGCTCTCAAAATGATGAAGGAGGGAACTGGCATGTTCTAGAACCAAAAATTCGAAGACATTCACCAAGCCGCACTGGGCCCGCGTGGTGGATTACAGCCCATTCCCTCTCTTAGAGAGGAGGCCTGTGTCCCAGCAATGGGAACATTAAAAGGCTGATGATGATGATGAAAAATACAGACTTTAACTAACTAGAGAGTCAAGGTAAGTCTTTCAAATTGTCCATAGTCTTGGCTAATATTGCTTATGTTCATATCAATTTACCAGTCACCACAGTTGTAGACAACTACAGCATTTATCATTTTTATCTGAAGCATAAATCAACTTGTGACATCATTACTTGTAAGACACAGACCGGCTCACTTTCAGAGCGATTTTTAGGACAAAACCGTAAAATAGTACTTTATCAAAACGGTAGATTCGTTGGGCTTTATGTAAATGCTATACGGATAATGTTACTCAGCAAAATGGTTGAATATTCGATCGTCTATTTGCCTTCGCCTTCCTTAACGGCTAGACTTTTGGCTCGAAGAAAACCAATGATATAAATTCCCAAAGACGGTTTAATAACAACAAATTGTAGTAAAGAATCTACGTATATTATTATATACTCGGTTTTACGTTGGTACTCGTGGGAAATTAGGAATGTCTGCGGGATCTATTGCCACTGAAAATATAATTGAAAAGCTGGTTTATTATTTCGAGCGAATATAAAACATAGATTATCGATAAATCGGACTCCTATGCTTAATTTTTATTTTTGTGATATTGCGATAAATAATACTGTAATCTATCGATATTTGACTGCTTCGTTGATCTCGGGGTTGCAAGCGGGACAGCAGAACGTAGAGTCCTGAGTATGATTTGTGGATCCAACAAAAAGTTTCATTTTGGAGAGTGTGCGCGGGAATTCTTATTCTTGATTCCGCCATCTTCATTCAAAATTCATTTCTACCATCGGACAACCCGACCATCGGCGAATATCCACCCTGATATTGTTTGTAGGGGCCCAGCAGGGCCAAAGCCTACTGGGGCCAAAGGTTATGTGAAAATGTCACCCGGGGCCCTGGCACGAAGGCAATGAATATAAAAGGGTAGGTTTTTATTCAGTAAGAGTCTGACACTATTTCCCGCCCCGCCCAAGGCCGCCCAAGGGCGGGATTTGTCATTGGATGATTTTACCTGCCATAAAAAAAACCCTGATATTGTTGAAACTTTTAAAGTCCGGACTAAGCGTTTTGCCTCGTCGTTTATATCGCAGGACTGGATCAGTTTGCCTGTTACGGTCTTTCCGTCCGATTATAATTTAGGTTTCTTCAAGACTAAAGTGAATAGGCGCTTAATAAACTAGCGCGCCTCACCATGAACGATTGCATCACTGCTTACCATGGGATCGCCGTCAAGCACTAGTTTATATAAATCAAATAAAAAATACCATTATTAATTTTTCTGTAGCTGCCCGGTGTTTGAAAGTTGTCGCAAGACGAAAGTCTAGTGAAACACCAGTGCGTGTTGCCAGTGATGACATATGGCTCTGAAACGTGATCGCTCACAATGAGCCTCATCATAAGGCTTAAAGTCACCCAAAGGCAATGGAAAGGGCTATGCTCGGAGTTTGCGTGATCGAATCAGAAATGAAGATATCCGCAGGAGAACCAAGGTTGCCAACATAGCACGAAGAATCGCCAAACTTAAGTGGCCGTAGGCAGGGCACACTGCTCGCAGAACGGATGGCTGTTGGGCCCGAAAGGTTCTGGAATGGTGACCGCGTACCAAAAGAAGCTGTGTTGGAAGGCCTCCTATAAGATGGACCGATGAACTCGCAAGAGTTGTGGGAATCCGATGGATGCGAGATGCACAAGATCGTTCATTGTGGCGATACCTGGGGGAGGCCTATGTCCAACAGTGGACGTATTTCGACTGATATGATGATGATGACGATGATGAAAACAATTTAAATTCAAATTCTGAGGATTAGTAGTAATAGCATATCTCTAAGAAAAAACTCTTGTTCCATCATGAGTAAACATGAAAATAAATCTCGCAGTTATCTATCAAGTCATGCTATTAAGTCATCGTCCGGGAAACAACTCACGACCCTTTAGCCTAGAGTTCAAGCAATCAACTTTTCTGCCATCGATCCTGCCCATTACCTAAAGTATTCATGATATGTATAAGATGCAGATAAATGGTTTGTTTATATAGGCTGGTCGATCCTGACGTATTTACTCATAGGTTTATTTTTTGTAGGAAAATCATCCAATGATATCTCCTGCCTTGGGCGGTGCGGGAGATAGTGTCAAACTTTTACTGACTAAAAACCCACCCTGTTCCTTCTTTGCCTTTCATACCAGGGCCGGGTGTTCCTTTCAGAAGCAAACCTCTCACCCCAGTAGGCTTCCACTCTGTTGGGCCCTACGGTTTGCTGACATCTCCTTGAGGCGTGCGTAGAACGATACGCGCTGTCGACGACTTCGGCTCGGTCCGGATGGTTACCGGACGGTCGGACAGCGAGCCCTCATCGTCCGCAAGCCCGCGCCTTCCGGAATCGAAATCCCGGCTGGGGCGTGAGGGTCGTTGCCTCACGCGTGCGGCCTCCTGCTTCGCAAAAGGAGGTTTCAAAGCCTCTGCTGTAGCGGCGGCTGGAGCATAAAAGTGTTCGTCTCCTCACATTTTCGGCCATTTCCTTCGCTAGTATTATATGTAGCTCCGCTAGTATTACTGGTTCTCAAAAGGAGGCGACCTTATTTTTAGTATATGCGAAACCCAAAACACGTGTCTGGTATTTTTATGCAAAGAATCCATGTACGAAATTTCATAACTGTATCATGAAAAATAACAAAGTTATAACCTTGTTGTTACTTGTTTGTCGACACGAACACATGGTCACCGGGCCTTCCGAGACACTGAGGGGTTGTTTTGCTCCCGCATCCAACTGTACCCTGGCTCTTTATGCCCGCTATGACCTGCCGTAACCTGTGTTGGACTTAGTGTCGTTGTGTCCAACTTGTAACCTATAATAAATATTTTGGGCATAAAAATAAAATGGTGTAAAAATTATTGGAATCGATTCAGTTACTGATCCTGAACAAACTATATTCTGTTCAGGTTTCGCAATATAATAAAAATAATGTTGTATACACCGTTAAATTTTGATCGTTTTAATCCCGTAGAGAGTCGATCCGGTACATGAAACACTATCGATTTCTAAAGATAAAATAAAAGAATAAAGTAATTTTTTTCTAAAACTCATATACGCTTGTAAGAAATCAATTTCTTTAAGTAAACGAGTCAATGACCTTGTAGGTAGTCGGCCGTTGCATACTAACTACCTACAGGTCATTGAACTCACCTAGCTAACGTTTGCTTAAAGAAATTAATTTCGTACATGCGTAAATTAAATCGAGTTTTAACAAAAAATATCTTTACAAATCGATAGTGAATCCCTCCACGGGATTAAAACGATCAAAATTTAACGGTTTATATGAGAGCTGGGACCAACAGCTTAACATGCTTGCTTACGGAGAAACCTCTGGAAGTTAAGATGGCCACAACCAACCCATCCAGATCTACAACAGTCAACTTTCCTTAAACTTCGAGTGTACTCGTGCAGCTGTTATTTCTGTATGCTCTTCATCTAGAAAAAGATGGGAACCTAAAATATTCTATGTTTTCGTCCATTACACCGGTATGGAAATATCTAGCCCTCTTGTTTACGCAAAGCCTATTTTCCCTCCAAGGCCAACGTATTTTTCCCGTACGTATTACTTTGGGCATATAGGAAATTAAGTCATATAAAGAAGGTAGGATATTGTTATCAATGACTATTAAAATCGCTCATCATTTTTGTGCTTTTTCCCCAAATATTTTTGGGTCGTCTTTTCGTCTAACAATTGAGCTAAATAAACAGATTTTGATTGATTAAAATTTACGTTCACAAGTAACAATATCTTTCAATTAATGAACTAATTCGTTGAAACCATTATGAAAAAAAATTCGTTATTCAGAATGAAATGTGAAAGGTTTCTAATAGATGTATTTTCTTTTCTATGAAGGGCAAAAGTTCACAGGTTGAGATTTTTTTTTTATGGTAGGTAAAATCATCCAATGACAGATCCCGCCCTTGGGCGGAGCGGGAAATAGTGTCAGACTCTTACTGACTAAAAACCTACCCCGTTCCTTCGTTGCCTATCATACCGGGGCCGAGCCTTCTTTTCAGAAAGTGGCCCATGACCCCAGTAAGATTCGACCCTGCCTGGCTCACAAGTTGAGATGGTAAAAATAATGATTATACGAGTAGTTCCGTAAATAAATAAAATTTACGGTCGCCAATAATATTTTAATATTATACAACGCTGACCAGCAAAATGCATAAAACTTAAGCTTTGAATAAGCACAGTTCAAACAGTTGTTTGATTGTGCTGTGATTTTCGATTGATAATAACTACATACAAGGTTATACCATCATTTTTCTGACTGATTGACTGTAAATCAAATGTCAATCCAAGTAGGAAGTTTCATCTACAGTCAGTCCAAAAAGTTCAGTTGACCTAGGAAGTATAAATTTGGCATCCAGCAAAGTAATTAAGTGTACAAAAGATAGAAAACAATAAAGTTGTAAGTTCTGAAAAAAAGCTTATGAATAAATTTCAGTATTGTCTACAGAACTTGGCACCCATTTAGATTTCAATTCTTTTGTCGTTGACGTCGACTACCAAACCAAATCATAATAATTTGGACTTGGCTTGGCTTTGAATACATTTTTGGTAGGTCCGATAAATATTTTTAACAATGTCTGTACTATTTCTCTGTAAAAAGTAAATTTATTAATTTTTTGTTTATATTTTTGTAATTTTTTTAAGTTACATGTATTCATTCCTGTATCTGCCTTTATTTTCTAGCATTACGAGCAACTTTGTGCTGAAAGCTATGATAGGTGGTTTTTTTTTTTGAGTATTTTTATCGTTTTTATTTTGTCACTAGTATTAATTAATTTTATTTATGAACAATTATATTTAAGTTACTGATTTTGTATTTTATCTCGAATGAATAAAATGATAATTTAAATTTCCAAAATACCTATAAATATTTATCTGGAAATTTATTTTATTTCATTAAAATATTAGATAAAAAAAAAAACATAATTTGAAAATAGAATACATTTTGATGGAACAGTTGGGTTTGGATCTTATTAGACAACCTCTACATAAAGTATAATAAATTAATTTAATCTATTGCATTAAAATAAACGTACTACTTACTTATTCTGAACACAAATAAAGCGTTTTAATGAAAATCTTTTTCCTCAATAGAAAATGTTTCAGAAGCAAACACTTTCTTTCTTCATGTATCAGTCGTCCAACAATTTTACTCGCACG
Organism: Leucania comma; assembly: GCA_958295575.1. NCBI lineage: Eukaryota > Metazoa > Arthropoda > Insecta > Lepidoptera > Noctuidae > Leucania > Leucania comma. Next base: position 2,722,432 of record OY282477.1, on the reverse strand, counting down.
ACACAATACAGGTTGAAAATGAAATTCCTGTTTTCAATACAGATCCTCCGGCAATATTTGTATTCGTATGAAAACTTACATATGTCATATACGTTCACCTGACGAGGGTCCAGAGTGTGCTGTTTGAATAATGACAGGATTCAAACGTAATATGATAATTTTAGACATTTGATGTGTTATTTTGATTAAAAGAGACATTTAAAAAAATATGTATTTTCAATAGGAATTACTCCTGTTTTGTGGGTGAGCAAAAACATGTAATTTCACTTATACAACACACGTAGACCTAGAACATTTATCTGTAGGCCACAAAAATATTTGTTTTGTACAGAAATCGAACCCGTGACACGCAGCGCAGCAACCAATCGTGGCGTCGGTTATTTGTTTTTAATATTAATAATAATTTCATAGTTTCTTTGAATTCTGATATTAGTTTGCCTTTTACGTAGAAAGCTTTGGCACACACTTTTAAAGTGATAATACACCGTCAAATTTTGATCGTTTTAATCCCGTGGAGGGTCGATCTGGTACATGAAAAACTATCGATTTGAAAAAATAAAGTACTTTTTTTGTAGAACTCGAATTATTTACGCATTTACGAAATTAACGAGTCAATGACCTTGTAGGTCGTAGGTTAGTTGTCGGTCGTTGCGTACTAACTACCTTTAGTTCATTGGCCTCGCTCAGCTGTCGTTTACTTAAAGAAATTAATTACAAGCGTAAATTCATTCGAGTTTAAAAAAAATACTTTATTTTTTAATTTTCTCTTTACAAATCGATAGTGTTTCATGTACCGAATCGACCCTCCACGGGATTAAAACGATCAAAATTTGACGGTGTATAGGCATTGGCAAAAACAACAACATTAGCCGAATTTGATTCTTTTTATTAATGTTCTTTCTATTAGCATCTGCCTGCGGTTTTGCCTGGGCTAAAGTAAAAAACACAAACTTTCGCTTTTATTCGTAATTTTGTTACGCTACATTTTAAGATATTTAGTTTGGAGTTTATTTTTATGAAAAATCATACTCACGTTTAAGGTAGGTATACTTCTTCTTCTTCTCGCATCGATGGTTTCCGTTTCCCTCAAAGTTTTTGGGCCCAGTAGGTTGCCATGTTTATAGCGGCGTCAGTGGCGTTTTAGGTCCTCCAGGGTGCATTTGTAGGGACATTTTAGGCACTCCAATAAGTGGGCTATTGATTGGTGAGGACTATTGCACTCACACTGGGCGTCGGAGGGGTCTGTAATACCCCATTTTGCCAGGTTGTGTTTGCAACGGCCTACTTGAATGCGCAGTCTATTTATTAATTAAGGTATTAGTAAATAGGGTAGGTACAATAGTAATTAGAATGAACAACACTTAAATTTGAGTAAATTAACAACACAATTAAACTTAACAACTTTCTCTGAATCTTTAATATTTTCAAAACTTAATAACGAGACTTAATCGTCAGATTAACTCTCGATCATTTTCTTACACCTTAAGTACTACATGTTTCTACAGAATTTCTTCTAGTCTAGATCAATGAAACATATTGGTTTTACGAAACAACTCGTTCGATAGAAAATTGGATTGCAAAGAATATTGGAGTCTGCATTCAAACGCTATGTAAATGTACCTACAGAAAAAAATTGGAAACTAGAGTTTGATTGAAAGAATATGTACAAAGGGATAATAGTTTTTTGTTTGTTTTGTCATCTCTATTGATATTGGACGTGGTTTCTGTGTAAAAATGGACACCTGAATAAGTGATAGAAAAATATCTACCTAATATGAAAATCCAACAGGAAAAAAGGTTTATATAGAAATGAGAAACGAAGGCATTAAGCCTGCAAAACGAGCACCTAGTTGAAATGAGTGTCCATGGAGTTTTTTTGCATATTCTTCTCCATAGAGATCTACGATTTAAAATGTGCAATTAGCATAATTTTTTCTGACAGACCGATTTCTTGACTTTTCAAAAGTGCCTGTTCGTGGTTTATTTGAAATAAAATGCTTGAAAAATTAATCTTTGAAAGTCCCAATAGTTTCGGTCAGTCGGTTAGTTTCTCCGTTATATATAAAAAAAATATAGATTAGAAAAAGACAGTTCATTTAAATGCGCAGATTCCGAAACATTATGAATTTGCTCAGTATTTTTTTCGAAGGCTGTCAGTATTTTTGGCGAGTTTATTTAAACACGGCTCACAAAGCTTCGCGCCGCGGGCGGTCGTAATAAAGGTCGTGTTCAACTATGAGACGTGATCTTTTACTTTCGATGGTGTTTACACACTGGCACGATGTTTGCAAAGCTGGGAGAAGGTCGAATTGTTCAGATATTATAGAATCTATTTGCTTTATAATAAAGAGCTGGGCTACGGTGATAAAATGGCTCTGTTTTTTATAGATCCGTTTTACTTCAGACAATGTTTTTGTTTCCATTTTACTTGAATATTGTATTTTACTTAATGTTTTTATAACCTAAATTCTATTTAATTTTGTTTCGAAATATGTTATTTCTTACATAAAAATCACGGGTTTACCACTTTTTAAAATTTATTATATTATGGTAAAACTTTTGTACTTAGATGAGACGCGGCGGGTATTTTTTGTAAGAGTTGCCGTGGCCGTAACACAGGCGGGTTTTAGTCAGTAAAAGTCTGATACACCCTCTCGTTACACGTTAGAGCAGAAGTTATTTGATGATTTTTCACCTCATAAAAAGGTATACTCAGGTAATAATTAGCCTTAAGTTTACACAAGCGCCAAGTTCAAGTTAGCCACTAATAAGAGTGCACAGAGAAAAATTGTAACACAAAATACATACTCTCGAAAAACATAACCCTCCTTCTGGCGCAGTCAGGTAAAAAATAGACTGTTGTTAAAAAAAAATCTTTAGGCTAAATTAGCTTAATTTATCACCAACTTATCACCAACCTACTACACCCCATTAATTCCTAGGTTCTTAGTTTTGAAAAAAACTACAATTAGGAAAATACTATCGATCTACCTTGTCAGTGCAAGAAGCGAACGTTAATTCGTATTATCCTAATTCAATTCCAATAATAAAGTCAAATATAATCTCCCAACAAATTCTATTATCCCTTCATCCCCTAATCAACATAGCAACAAATCAAAATCATTCACCCTAGTTAGAAAGTTCGTAAGCTATTCGCATAATTTGTTACGCCACGGTGGGCAGGCACCTTTCTGAACCGATGACGGTATTACTTGGTGTCATAACGGATTTGCCTTGTCTCGCGGCTCTGCCTGCATATATTCGTTACCAGGATACCAAGTTCCATTGTATCCGAATAAAGACTTTCTTTATTTCTGTGACGAAATGAGTTCTGCTTACTGCAAGAGAAGCACGCTGTAAAATATTGTAAGGAGGTTTAAGTGACAAAGTTCTTGTCACGGTGGATCTCAGTGTGTTAGCAGTAAACTTAGGGTTAATGTTATGGAAGGTTTGATACGTGATTCGGCTTTGTTTTTGTGTGGCACGGTGGAAGAATGACGTGACAGCTGCGGGAAGTTTTGCGGAAGTTGACAGTGATGATGCGGTTCAGAGGTAATAGTGCGGAAGTTTTTGGAAGGGTTCCGCGGTTGCATAAAGTTTCTACGTGATAACTTTTTAAGGGTCCATTCTATAGTACAAGTCAGTCAGAAGCACGAACAAAGTTTAAAATAGTGCCTTGTTTAATGATATTTATTTTGTTAATTTTGTTTACATTTTAATTTTGGGTATATTTATTAAACTATCAACTATTATTTAACACTCATGCAATTTTTTATAAATCTACTTAAAAAATCTAAACTAATAAACATTATAGCTTAATAGCTACACTGTATATAAACTGAAAATATGTTTGAACGGGAAGAGAAATTACTTATTTGGTATCAAAAAATTTATCCGCATCAATGTCAAAGGAAAAGTGTCGAGAACAACTTGATGAGCGCTCAGAATACGGAAACAATAGGACCATGGGGCCGAGCACACGTCCATTTTTTCTTCAGTTTAAACTTGTTGAAGCCGGTGTTTACTAGCTGACTACCATGAGAAGAAACACCGAAACAAACCCAGAGTTCACAGTCTCTTTTAAGCCCATACAGTAAATATATAATGTCAAATCATAACAAGAACTATACAGATAAGTTGCCTATTATAGTTTTCAAAGAAAGAACCATATAGATTTGAGAGAACCTGTCAAATCAGTGCAAGAATTTGTCAATATTCGTGTAGCTCAATTGAGGACTACTAAGAATCTCAACTTGATTATAGCACTGTGTTTTTGGGTACAAATAATATTATTATAACACTTTATCTGCCAACGGCTTCGTCCGCGGTAAAGTAAAAAAAAAAAAAACTATAGCCTGTAACAGTCAAAAATAGTGCAGCTTCATATTGATAAAAGGATTTTTAGAATTAATCCAGTATTTTTAGAGAGTTACTCCCTATATAGAAACTTACAAATCCGGCTCGAAGGACCATGTACGATCTGATGATGACAAACCAGGGTCTACACAGGGTTCCAGATGGAACCAGGAATAAAGTACGGCAACCCCGTTCCAACGGTATATTTTCGCAGAAAAATAGTTTTTTAAGTAAATAGGAATTATACATAGCGTTGATGAAGAATCTTAACACCGCAATTTAGGAAATGGTAAAATGTCATTCTTCGTTTCATATAAAGAGTATTTTTGAGATTCCTACTATGTTAGAAATCTCTTTATATCATCGACATAGTACTTAGATCAATGTAAGCCTATAAAAAAAAAATATCTACGAGTTTATCTAATGACTAAACATAGTTACGTTACGTTCGTCGTATATTATTATTGTTCTCTTTATTTCGCAAATAAACTTATAAACTATATTTTTTTAAATATAAAAAAATAGTATCCGACCGGTATCGGGAACAAGGTACCGGTATCTTTATTATTATTAAGCCTAGTTCTATTACCCAATATCATTCAAACTCCAAAAGGTTAACAAAAAAAATCTAAATATAACTGCGAAACAAAAACCCATGGGATACTTTTAGATGAAACAAAGGCTCGTTTTATATACGGACCCACATTCCAGTATTACTTGAATTTCAATTTTCGATCGCCCTCAGCCTCACAGAGGGGATTTTTTCACGCGGCGGTATGGGGTTATCTTTATTGGTTTTCCTTCTAATTTAACACGCTGAGTTTTCCTCGGAACGACGTCGTGAAATACCCGTTAGATTTGTTTCGAGGGCTTAGGGATCAGATATAAACGCGTCGCGGCCTAGTTAAATACAGGGCTTAAGTTATCTTGCTTTAGTATTTTATTGTGTTCTGTATCTCAGTCGCATCCTTGAAATCTCAGATAGGTAGGTACATTAGGGGTCAAATTGTCCCTTAACATGATGCGCAACGTTCAAGCTACATGATACTGCAACGTTGCCCAGTGTACCGCAACTTGCACTTCAACATATTACAACGCATTCACGTGGCAAAGAACGTGTTATTGGACAATTCAATAGCAATGCACGTCATGTGGGGACATTTTATCCCCTAATTTATTTGGAGCTTTATAGTAACACTTTGTTCCTTCTCTCGAACGCGTGGAAGTATTAAAGAATGTTTTTTTCAATATTCACACGATAAGAGGTTCATTCGAGGGCCCAAGTTTGTATCGATTTTGATGCGGGCAAGGCCGCTGATATACGCTAGTCTATGAAAAATCCCTCTTTAGTTCCAATAAAAGCGGATTATGTACCTAGTTGAAGGGTAAATGTATACTACTGATGCATGACGTGCCGCGGTTATCTCACAAATAAAATACTAAAAAAATCACTACTAAAACAACACAAAAAAAAAACAAAAAAAAAGAACAACAAACACAAACAAAAAAAATACTATTAGAATATGTTGCCCAACAAACAATGGTTTATACATTCCCATAGCATTCCATTGTGTTCGAGAGCCACTTTCGTTGTAATCGGTGAAAACATTTGATTGAAGATGCCTTTGCATTGTATTGCATCAGCCTTTTAATGTTCCCACTGCTGGGGCTCAGGCCTACTCTCCAGGAGAGGGAATCGGTCGTAATCCTTCACGCGGGCCCAAAGCGGGTTGGTGAATGTCACATATCTTCGAATTTTTGGTTGTAGGACATGCCGGTTTCTTCACGATGTTTTCCATCACCGTTTTTGAGAGCAGTGGTGATGAAATAAATTACACAAAGTAATGCGCCTTGCTGGATTTGAACCCGCGATCTACAAGTCGTAAGTCGAGACCGTTACCACTCGGCCACCACTGCTCTCTCACCTCTGCTCTGAAGATGCCTTATGAGATAATAATTAGTTGTCCATCGTTTCCTATTCTAAAGGTTAAGCTAAAATTAATATCTACTACTCCTTGGAGTAATGGAAAAAAAAACTTCTGAGTGAACGCAATTTAAAGATAAAGTCGTTTATGCTCCTTTTATGACGTATACTTTGACATGCGAAAGGAAATTAAAACGTATAACGTACTTTCCGTTGACCTAGAATCCTGAAATTTGACAAGAAGCAAGATTTCTTAGCATTAGTAAAGGGACAAATCTGAGACCTATTTTGAAGTTACGTCACAAAATTATGACTTTTGTGATTGGGAAAAATCTTCGAAATTTTATTTCAGAATGAACTATAATTCCATCATTTTTTAAGTTTTTTTCTTTTTACCCGACTGCGCCAGAAGGAGGGTTATGTTTTTTTTACCCGACTGCGCCAGAAGGAGGGTTATGTTTTTCGAGAGTATGTATGTATGTATAATTGTTTGGCACGCTCTGCAGCCTGAACGGCTCGATGGATTTTAGCTTAAGAGGTGTCGTTAGATTCGTATTTACTGTGAGAGTGACACTGGGTATATCAAAATAAAAATAAAAAACAAAACGGCGGATTTTTAGCGCCAAATTCAAATGTTTGGCACGCTCTGCGACCTAAACGGCTCGATGGATTTTAGTTTAAGAGGTGTCTTTAGATTTGTAATTACTTTGAAAGTGATATCGTAATAAAATAAAACTAAAAAAAATAAAAAACGGTAATTTAAAAAACTAAAAAACCCGACTGCTTTTCTGAGCATTCATGAAAAAGCCCTAAAACAAGAAAGTCGTTGTACCTGATTGCACTTATCTATATAATATTTTAAATACTGGTAGTCGGGACCCATTCTAGAAAGTCAGCCGTCTAGTCAATAGATTGGAGTAATCTGTAATGTAATATAGGTATGTGCTCTCAATTTTAGAATGGGTCCCGACTGCCAGTATTTAAAATATTCTTGTTTTAGGGCTTTTTCATTATATGTGTAGATTAACTTCGGTCAGCGGTTTCGCCGGCGTGGAAAGAGGTTTCTCCAAACAAACTTTGAACTTTCGTTACATCTCTCCTATAGTTACGTCAGTGCATTGCCATAGTCAGTCCGTTTCTTCTTTTAAAAGTAAAAGAAAAAAAAAATATGATACCAGTTTTTGTTATACTAGTTTTTTTTTTCTGTTTTTTTTTTTTAAATTATTTATTTGTCTATCTACCTATAGCAAATAATTATAGTTTCATCAAGATTAGAGTGGCCTGTTGGCTTAGTGGTTAGTAGCCTTGACTGCTATGCCGGAGGTCGTGGGTTCGATTCCCACCCAGGACAAATGTTTGTGTGATGAGCACAATCATTTGTTCTGTGTCTGGGTGTGATATAAATGTAATCTGTATGTATTTAAAAATATATAAGTATGTTTATCAGTTGTCTAGTACCCATAATACAAGCTCTGCTTAGCTTGGGAATAGACGACTTTATGTGATAGTGTGTATGATATTATATTATTATTAACATTCATTTCCAAGTTTACATTATAAGACATTCATAACATAGTACTAATTGTGCTTCTACGGTAATTAATGATCACTTTGTGATCATACGTAGGTATCTTGATCTCGGATCAACCACGGATCAAGTCGCTTCAGTGATATGCGTTAATGCCCATTAATACTAGGATTATAACATTATATCCGGACTAAGGGACTGTACTGGATCCTTAACTAGCTAGCATTTACCTTTGAATCTATAAATTCTGTATTAATTATGCCTTCAATTTTGCTGACATATCTCTAAGAAGTGCGTATAGAACATGAATAATCACATCTGACTATAATCTATATATTCCACCTATATAAATATTCCAATAACGAATATGGATTAGATTTTTTGATCAAATCTATAGCTGAAGGAACTTTTATTTATACTCATGGCATTAAGGCTGCACTAGTCGGTGGCTCGAACTCGTTGGTGGGCGACGTTTAAATACTGCATGCTTTTTAGGGCCTAATTCACCAATAAACTAATCGCGATTATATAAAACAAAACGCAGTTTGAGCGCCTAATCGAGATTATAGCTTCGTTTTGTACCAAAACTGTCAAGTTCTAACAGTGAGACAATTATACCTACTGAACATTCTCATACAACAACATCGTAATACTCCCTACAATGACCATGCTACAGGCAGACGCACAGCTCGCAATATTTGTCCATTTATTAAATGCAACACTGCATCAGCAAGGCGGCAGCACCTATATTTAGCAACAAAGCTCTACAACAAAGTCAATACATATATAACAATAAATCAACTTACATATAACAGGCGGAGTGGTTCCAGGACGCCATGTCGCAAATATGCGACGCGGCAATGCCCCGAGTCCGTCCAGGACGTGCTCGGCGCCAGGTGTACTGGTGGTCGCCGGAGATTGCAGCACTGCGCAACGCGTGCAATCACGCGCGACGCCGGTACGCCAGATACTGCAGGCGCCGCATCCGCCCGCCGGATGCGGAGGCCAGAGAGGCGGAGCTGTACGAGGGTTACAGAGTGGCGAAGCGCACCCTCCGAGCAGAGATTAAGCGGGCCCGCAACGTGTGGCTCGGGACTCTGAACAGGGACCCATGGGGACGCCCCTACAAGGTGGTTCGGGAGAAATTGCGTCCCTGGGCTCCCCCGCTGACCCAGAGTCTCCGGCCCCAGGTTGTAGAGGGTGTTGTGAGCACTCTGTTCCCTGCGCGAGGGGAACACTCCCCCCCGCTCATGGCTCCGCCACCAGCAGTGTCTGACGCGGACCACGACGGTGATGACGACAACAATACTCCAGAGGTGACCGAGGTAGAGTCGAGGGTGGCGGTACGACGGCTGAGTGCCAAAAATACCGCCCCAGGACCCGACGGCCTGCCTGAGAAGGCTTGGGTCCTGGCCATGGAGGCTCTCGGGCCTCGACTAAGGGGGCTCTTTAGCGCATGTATGGAGAGGGGCCAGTTCCCACTTCGCTGGAAGACGGGAAAACTGGTCCTCATTGCGAAGCCGGGGCGCCCTGCGGACTCTCCGTCCGCGTATCGGCCCATTGTGCTGCTCGACGAGGTGGGCAAGCTCTTTGAAAGAGTAGTTGCAAACCGCCTCGTCGCTCGTTGCACGGTTGGGGCCGGACCTTTCGGACGGACAGTTCGGTTTTCGCAGGATGCGCTCCACGGTGGACGCCATCATGCGCGTGCGAGCCTTCACGACGGGGGATGCGGTTTCCCGGGGCAGGTGTGTCGTGGCGGTGTCATTGGACATTGCCAACGCTTTCAACTCCCTGCCCTGGAGTAGCATTAGAACGGCACTCCGGTACCACCGGGTGCCCGACTATCTCTGTCGTGTGATCGAGGCCTACCTGTCAGACAGGTACATAATCTACCCTGGTCACCAGGGAGATTGGAGACGGCGAGAGATGTCGTGCGGTGTTCCGCAGGGATCGGTACTGGGGCCGCCTACGTGCTGCGCGGCGACCTCCCTGGTGGGGTCAGCGTGGTCTGCTACGCAGACGACACGCTGGTCCTGGCACAGGGAGAGTCGTACCAGGCGGCGGTCGAACTAGGGACACACGGGGTGGCGACAGTCGTGGAGAGGATCGAGCAGTTGGGACTAGAGGTGGCGCTGCACAAGTCCGAGGCCATGTGCTTTCACGGCCCTCGGAACGCACCGCCACCAGGTTCCCAACTAACGGTAGGAGGAATTCACATCGGCGTCGGGTCGACGATAAAGTACCTGGGACTCGTCCTCGACAGCCGGTGGAATTTCGAGGAACATTTCCGACGTCTGGCCCCCAAACTGAATCGGACCGGGGCTGCCCTCAAGCGGCTCCTGCCGAATCTGGGGGGTCCAGACGCCTCCTGCCGGAGGCTCTACGCAGGCATCGTTCGGTCCATGGCCCTTTATGGAGCACCGGTATGGGCGCCCACGCTGAAGAAAAGGCCAAAGAACCAGCTGAACGCGTGCCAGAGGGTCATGGCCATACGCATGGTGCGGGGATACCGCACGGTGTCCTGCGAAGCGGCAAGCCTCCTTGCTGGCCTGCCACCATGGGATCTGGAGGCAACAGTCCTTGCACACATGCACGATAAGCGCGTGGAGATGCAACGCCGGGGCGAAAGTCCCCTGCCACGACAAGTCGAGGTATGGCGGAAAGAGTTCCGGCAGGATCTCATGGTGAAATGGCGACTGCGACTGTCGCAACCCATTGCTGGGCACGCCTTAATTATGGCGGTAAGGCCCTCTTTGAGGCGTGGCTGGAAAGACCTCACGGCGTCCTAACCTTCCGCATGACCCAGGTTCTCACCGGACACGGTAAGTTCGGGAGGTTCCTGTTCCGGATTCGTGCGGAACCGACGCCCGGGTGCCACCACTGCGTGGACTGCCCGGAGGACACGGTGGAGCACACGGTCGAAGTGTGCCCCGCTTGGGCAGAGCATCGCCGTGTTCTCGTGAGTGCGATCGGCAGCGGCGATCTCTCGCGCCAGGCCCTGGTACGGGCCATGGTCCGAAGCGAGGAGGGATGGCAGGCGGTCGCCTCCTTCTGCGAAGTAGTAATGCTAGCAAAGGAAGAGGCCGCACGCGAGAGGCAACGGCCCACAAGGCCCAGCCGCCGCGGGGATTCCGATTCCGATCCTGATTTCCAGCCAACGTAGACGTGGGCTTGCGGACGGCGAGCTATGGGTAGCTCGCTGTCCGACCGTCCGGTAAACATCCGGACCAAGCCCAGGTCGTCAACGGCGCGCACTGTTCCCGCGCGCCTCAAGGAGTTGTCAGCAAACCGTAGAGACCCAGCCTGCTAGCTGCAGGCAGGCAGGGTCGAAGCCTACTGGGGCCAAGGGTTTGCTTCCGAAAGGAAAGCCCGGCCCTGGTATCTAAGGCCACGAAGGAACGGGGTGGGTTTTTAGTCAGTAAGAGTCTGACACTATCTCCCGCTCCGCCCAAGGGCGGGAGATGTCATTGGATGATATTAACCACCACCAAAAAAAAAAAAAAAACTTACATATAGGTAACAACTTCAAACACAAAATAAAAATATGGCTCCAAACATTAAACTATTCGCAGACTGAGCAGCTCCTACAGTAAAATCATCAACCTCTTACTTACTTTAAGTAAGTAAGAGGTTGATGTTTTTAATCTTGAGCACTGAAAATATTCATGAGTTTTGGTAATCTACATCTTTAAGTATGCTCTGCCAATAGTTGTGTCAGAGTTCTGGATCTTCACACAAACACCAACAGCTATATGATCTTAAGGTTTTTATTTTTGTTTTTATTATGTTAGTATTTATTTTCAAGCATTTCTTTATCTTTATTTTTATTTTTATTTTTTGTAAATTATATTTTTGAGGAAGAGTCACTTGGACCTTATATTTAAGCGACACCAATGGGAGAAGACACTGACTTCTGCCCCCCTAGCCAAGTTACAATCGTTTCGTTTTGCGTTAACGCTTAAAGCTGGTCACGCCCCCAATTCGTTTGTTCGAACAAAGGAGTTAGGGGCGTGGCCATCTACAAGCGTTCACGCAAAACGAAACGATTGTAACTTGGCTAGGGGGGCTGTAATACAGGTTTCTACCTAGCTCAGAAGTCAGGGCTTCAAATTATAGTGTATATTATTTATAAGTGTCAATAAACTATTTGATTGATTGATTGATTGATTTTGCGTTTCACCGCGATGAATTGAACCTAGTTTACGCTAAACTCAGTTTCAATTCTTTTGTTGTCGCCCATGTTTACGACACGGGTCTTTAAACTAGATTACGCTGAGCTCAGTTTAGTTGAACTAAGTTTTTATATTGAATGATGAAATCAGCCCTTAATCTCATTTTACAGACAGTTAGAAATGCTTTAATGTTCCAAGAAAAGATAGAGCACACGCAAATAAACAAACTCTCTCTCAAAATCTAAACAAAAGAGTACGTAAAATTTTATGAACAGACCTTTGAGTAGATATTATGAAAAACCTGTTCAAAACTAAATCAATTGATTCCTGGTATGAAAACCGTTAACCATATTCATACTCAATATGTTATTTATTCAAGCCTAAACTGAGCAAATTGGTGTCATAATATGAAAATTTCGATGCACAAAATATCACATTTTTTTATTGTTTTACTTCCATACAAGACTAGATAATGAAGAAATGAACCGGCAACAGTTTTAATATTGAAATTACACCGTCAAACAAGGAAGTAATCGCTCAACTACGTTTTTAATTTTTTTCGGAGTTTCTGAAAAGGAAACCCATAGTTCAAGAAAATCGCAACTTACGGACACAGGTGTGGATTTAGTCAGTAAAAATCTGATATTATCATTTTGAAAAAAGGCGTTCGTATTTTATATGGAAGTATGATCGACTAGGGCACCCTTAACTTTTAAATATCTCTTTTACGCAAAATTAAATCTTCAATCGGGACCAAATCCTTTTCCAATTACTTCGGTCTCAAAACTTGTAATCCATTACCAAATAACTTGTCTTTAGATCATTTCAAATTCGTTGGATTGCGGAAATGAAACTTAACTATATTTTAATTAAAATTATTATTTAACTCAATCTACGCAACTTTTGAAGCGATCGAAATTTAGTTCAATTAACTTATCTATTTGTGTTCCTGAAGTGATTTCATTCAATATTATTCTTCTCCCTTATCGTTTAAATACCGTATACATTTCCATGCAGGTAAATTTTTCCAGTCCTTCCGGACTGGAACAGTTTGCCTGCTGCAGTCTTCCCGTCCGATTATAATTTAGGTGTCTTCAAGTATAGAGTGAATAGGCTCTTAATAAACTAGTGCGCCTCACCATCAATGATTTCATTACTGCTTACCACGTGGTGGGATCGCAGTCAAGCACTAGTTTATATTATTTAAAAAAAATAAGTGTCAACATCCAACCTTCTTCTTCTCTTCCTGTCAATGGTCATTTTTTTTTTCAGACCATTATTTGGCAACCTCCCTGCCTGTTACTGACCTCGTATACGTCCTGAAAAATGCAATTGGTTGTGCAGGATGGGCAGCATAGCAGATGATGCATGAATTGAACATTTATGCTGAACTGGAGCTATTTTGAAGCAATTATATATATAGGGTGACTATAGTGAACGATACTTAAAGACGTGATTGTAGTCATGATAACAAACAACTTTTACTATAGGACCAAACCTGAAATCGCGAAAAAAGTCAGCTAATTTCAGTACATGTTGACCAGTTAGGTGAACACGTTGCGATTTCAAATTTGGTATAGAACCAAAAATAAAAGTTGTTTGTTATCATAACTACAATCACGTGTTTCAGTATCTTTCACTAAGTATCAGTCGCCTTATATATTTACTAATTATTTATTAGCTGATTTATTTTGTTCCGTATTTTATTTTTCATTATTTTCAGTGGTACCTTCAAACTTGTTTGTAGTTGTGAGCTTTAGTTTTTAATAAACGTAGTATCTTTCTTTCTTTTGCTCCTTACGGACCTAAACTAAACCATTTGTTAAAAACATATTAAAGGAGTACCCTTCACACATACCTTATTTTTGATGTCGAAAATGACTTCTCCCGTTCTAGGGTAGAACGAAAGGGCGTGTCAGACTTTTAGTGACTAAAACCCATCAAACCCTTCTGTGTCTTTCATTTGTTGTACATTAGTCACGCGTGGAGCAAGCAATACACGCCGTAATTATGGAGTTTTTTTTTGACGAAGCAATTTTCAAATCAGTCTTTCATTTTACACTTAGGTGTCACAACCGATGGCTGGTCAAATAACGAAGATTTAAACCGATTCTCGATTACAAATCTCAATTCAATGCTAAAATAAACACTGGATCTCTCCGATCTGAAATTCTAATGCAAAAACTTGGCATGAGAATTGAATATCTCTGAACTTAGAGCTAAGAATGTACAGTGGTTCTTTTGAATTCATACATTAAAAAATATTTTTTTAATATACTTACTCGAAAACCCGCTCATATGTCACTGCGTTTAGGCACGCAATAGACTGTTTTCCGCCACACCCCGTTTTTTCTTTATTAATTTATACGGCAGATCAACGTTTGCTAGTTTTTTTAATATGATGTACCAATAAAAGGCAAATCACGTCTTTAAAAAAAAAAATTCTACATCATCTCAGCGGCAATCAACGTCAAAATGAAGAAAAATTAAAGGTATTTTTTCCAAATTGCAGCATTTTTTTAAAACAGGGGCATTTCCCTCTGATGAAAGTATTTCAAAATGCCTACTCTACAAGAATAAAATATATTCACAGCTTACCCCTGCCACCTGTCTCAGAAATGCAAAATTAAATCAATTGCAAGACTGAATTTGAAGCAACGCCTGAATTAAGCTTTCAGTAGTGAGGGCTGTTACGAGCCAAGTTGAGGACAAGAATTTCAGATGATTTTAGGGTCCCTCGGACATTTGGCGACAGGGAAAACTTTGGCCGTTCTCTTTCGTTTGGACGAAATCAAAATTTTGAAAGCAAGAAAGTATAAATGTGGAAATTTTAATGAAATCGGTCTGTGATTGTTGCAGAAGGACAAAACCATCTGTACGAGATGAGAAATGCTTTTTGGTTATTTGTACCAGATGTTTTTTAGTCTGTATTATTGGCTTCCTTTCAAAGACATTGTTTTAGTAAGTCAATGAGGTTTATGATGAAACAAAATATATAATTCGCATGGTCCAAAGAATTTGTACACAAGCCATCCTATGACAGCGATGCGGAGGATTTTTTCGACGCCATGTTTTAGTTTTAAATGTAGGTATATAAAAGTATAGGCATAGCCTTATAATGTTCCCATTGTTGGGACTCAAGCCTCCTCTCTTGGAGAGGAAATGGGCCGTAATCCACAGTCCAATTGGTGGATGTCACATGTCTTCATTTTTTTTTGTTCTAACATATGCCGGTTTCCTCACTATATTTTCTTTCACCGTTTTGAGAGCAGTGGTGATGAAATCGTATAAAGCAATGCATCAGAACCGAATATTCGAAAGCATGTGACATCTACCAGACCGCACTGGGCCCTTGTGGTGGATTACGCCCCATTCGCTCTCCTAGAGAGAAGGCCTGAGACCTAGCAGTGGGAACATTATAAAGCTGGTTGTGCATATAAACTTATTATGACAAATGACCCAAATGAAAAACAAGGTCATATATGCAAAAAAGGGGAAAACAGAAAAAAGTAACAAGGATACATTCGTATGTTGGACCAGACCTCATAACATGGGTCCGACTCACACTTGTCAGATCCATTTTTATACAGAGAGGGTACTCTGACGTTGGAACATAAAGTCTGATTACGTAATTTGCGACCGCACTTCATTGCACAGTTTTAATTTTTAAGGTTGGTGATGTCACTTGCTTATCATAATAGAGTTTGGGGTCTTACATTTTTTGTTGCTGTGGGATCTTGTCCACCTCTGTATCAAGTGTGATTTAAATAAATATCATTCACTAACAACGTGCCCCAGCTTAACGCGATTATTACTAATCTTTAAAATTCTCAGCTTTCTTCCAATACACCGTTAAATTTTGGTCGTTTTAATCCCGCGAAGAGTCGATTCGGTACTTCAAATACTGTCGACTTGTAAAGAGAAAATTTAAAAATAAAGTACTTTTTTTTAAACTCGAGTTAATTTACGCATGTACGAAATTATTTTTTTTTTTTGAGTAAACGTCTGCTGAGTAAGGCCAATGAACTGTAGGTAGTTAGTACGCAACGTCCGACAACTACCTACAAGGTCATTGACTCGTTTACTTAAAGAAATTAATTTCGTATAGCGTATATGAATTCCAGTTTAAAAAAAAAGTACTTTATTTTTAAATTTTCTCTTTACAAGTCGATAGTATTTCATGTACCGAATCAACCCTCCACAGGATTAAACGACTAAAATTTAACGGTGTATACACATAAACCTTTTTCATGAATCATTCCGTCTTTAGATGGAAACCTTGATGATGCTTTAGAGTGGGATATCCACCACATAACGATGATGCACTTTCATACATCTGGTAGTCCAATAATGGAAATAGGCTTGGCAGAGTCAAGTTATCAAATACGTTTTTTCCTCTTCATTCTCGATAAGCGCAAACCATTCAAAAAAATACATCGCAACTTCCACAAAAAATCCTAAAAACAATTTAGCCCCTCCAACTCACAATTACGGGCGCTTAATATTTCGCATTTTGATAAAAGCGCTCATCATGTAATAAAGACAATTAAGTTAATTGCCCCAGTCCTTAGCTGAGCGACTTTTGGGTGCCATTTAGCTACGGGATGTATTATGTTACATAAGTTACAGTTAGCGAGGGTGACGATGTACATCGGAGCTTCGACTTTGACACCGTGGTGGCGCTTAAGTGATTTTAATTACACAATTTGTATTCAAGTTGAATGAGTTGGCAAGTGGAGTAAGCACATCGAACAACAAACAACTTTTCATAGAATAGAATATAATAATATATTGTTAAATGAAATTAAAAAATAGACCGAACGACGACAAAAATTTTAGAGAAAAAAAAACTATAAACGAAGGCAAATCACTAGAAATTAATATCATATAATTCAGTCCATTTTGTTAACTGTTTTTTGTAATTTTTATTTCAATTTCAACTGAAATGAAGATTGTAACTGTATGTTTTTAATGACTTTTTTAATATCAATCAATCAATCAACCAAAATATTTTTATTTTACATAGGTCTACATGGGCACTTATAAAACTTCAGAAGCTAGTGCATGTTTCCAAATTAGTCGTTTTTTATGGAGATGAACCGGCAAGAAACTCCATTCTTTTAAAAAAATGGTTTGTATAAAGGTTGTCTGTAAGAGATCGCTTTCAGCGATAAGACCGCCCATTGTGACACCCTATTAATTTTAAGTTCTTAATGTAATTTTATTTTTGGTGTACAATGAAGAATACATCTATCTATCTATATTACAATATTTCCATATTACAGTATTCATAAATAAATTATGTTAGGGCATTGTAGACCAGTCAATATTGTACCAGAGAGCACAACAAAAATAATCATAAAAAAGTGAGTCATGATAGGAAGTAATCTAAGAATTTGCGGAGTCTACAGTGTTCTCATATTTACATTATAGGTAGAAAGAGGCTATATTAAAACAAGAAAAAATAAAAAATAAAGACAAACCTGTTATTAGCCATAGATTACTGTAGAGCATGTTTAGTTATTCATATTGCTGTGTTTCGATTGCTTGAATAAAATATAATAATATTTCTGATAGAATACTTTAAAAAAATAGTGATTTACTCGTACGAGTAAGTATTACAAACAATCTAGAGGACGAAAAGGACAGAGTTCAAAACACCATGTTTTTCGAGAAAGAAAAACTACCATCAAAACAAGATTTAAGAGATTTTAAAGTTTTTTTTATGAAAAATATTCTCCCGAACGAAGTCGCTAGTAAAGTGCTAGTTTGAATTTAAAATTGTGTATATCATTTCATGACAAAGGTATGCTTTTACTCTTTCATTAGCTCGTTGGCTTCAATTAGTGTACCCGTCTCGGAGACGGTATCACAATTTAAGGCACTATCAAAATAAACTGCACTCTCAAGCGGGTCCCTCCATTCTTTTAAGAGGGCCTCTCCCCACTCGTCTATCATCAAACTGAGCATGGTTTATAAGCTTTTTAATTTATCCAACGCAATTTAACACAATGTTTGATAAAAGGGCAACAACACCTGGACGCTCGTAATTCAATCCTTCACTCGAAATTTTACAAAACTTGTTCCAGGAAATACGAGATTTTTTATCAAACCTAAAAATTTTATGAAAAAAATTCAATGTTCTAAATCTGAATAAAATGTGCAAAGTTTCTATAGTTATATTTTTTGATTTATGCCTACATTGTGATTGACCAAAGCTCATTCAAAATAGTAGATTTTCAGAAGTTTTTAATGGCTTTATAATCTTAAACAAATTTATAATTTGATTTTAATAGAAATCTAGTTAATATGCACAAGATGTCTGTGTTACCAAAATATCTAGAGAAAGATGTGTAATAACGTCACAATCACGTAAAAACGGTTGTATGAAAATGTACCTCAGGAAGGACGCTCTTAAGCGTTCCAAGCCTCCCCTTATTGCATTATTGCCATTAGAAAACTTGCGTGGACTTTTTCCTTATCTTATTCATTATTTTGTAGACATTCTGACGTTATCAAATCCCATTTTCAACGTTATTTCTGACTGTGATCATATAAACGCCATGTTTGAAGGTTATTTAAGAAATTGTTCAAGATGGAGCCGAGATTGTAAATAATCTCGTTTGGAAAATGAATTCGGAAATGTAAAACGGAACCGGAATGATACGGAGGTATTTTGAAGACTTTTATGTATGATGAATCTGGTAATTTTATTATGAGGCGTATTTTGTTTGTAATAAGGTTTCTGAATAATATCGTTATGTTTGTGTTTAATAAAGAATTTCGCAGAATAAATGACTAGCTCCTGCCTTGCTTGCGTGAAAACGATTCTCCATATACACTGTTAAATTTTGATCGTTTTAATCCCGTGGAAGGTCGATTCGGTACGTGAAAAACTATTGATTTGTAAAGATAAAATTAAAAAATAAAGTCCTTTTTTTAACTTGAATTAATTTACGCATGTACGAAATTAATTTCATTAAGTACAAACGTCAGCTGGGTGAGTTCAATGACCTGTAGGTAGTTCGTACGCAACGACCGACTACTACCTACAAGGTCATTGGTCTACAAACGTGCGTCAAGTAAACGAGTTTACTTGACGCACGTTTGTAGCGATACAGACGCAAAACGCACGCGAGTCAGACGCAGCCTGTAGACCGTCTATAGTATAAAAACGTCTTTAAAAAACGTGGTGTGCATAGGCCCTTAGCTGTATACACAATTAATGTGTTCCCAAAACGTTTCGTGCGTGTTGGTGGGATGTCCACCACGTTCTTTGAAAATAAATGTAACGAACAAATAAAATAATACTCTCGATTTACATTATAAATTCGCAAAACCACCACTCTGTGGTAAGCGTTTGCCGCATTAAAACTAGAACGCTTGCATGCACTAATAAACATGGGGGATTGTTCAAAATATTTGCCATGGCCGTGGAACGCAAAGGGCAAATAAAAGAACTCGGTCAGTAAAAACCTGACAAATCCTTGCGATCTTATTAATTTTCCACTTAAAAAAATGCTGTATAGTACGCGGCAAATAAGTTGAACTATTTGCTATGGTCACTCGCAGCCTCTCAGTTCGATGAAAATCAACTCCAGTAATGAAACTCTATATACCGTTAAATTTGGTCGTTTTAATCCCGCGGAGGGTCGATTAGGTACATGATACACTATCGATTTGTAAAGAGAAAATTAAAAAATAAAGCCTTGGATGGTGAAAAATATTTGTACAGTTATGTTGGTAACACAGGTTTTCATTAACCTAGATCAAGCAGGTCTACATTACAGTTAAAACTATTTTTCTGTCAAATCATAATTTGACGTTTTAAGTAAGTAAATTTTATTTAAGGTAAGAATACAAATATACACCCCTATTTTTTAATTAGTGCACAAAAAAAATGGGGCTCAATTAGTACCCGTTACTGATCATATTTATGTAGTAAAAAGTACAAAAAACGAAATCCTAAATTGTCCACGAAAATTTGTCATTATTGGATTCATAATTGAATCATCATTCATAACAACTACTACTAGAAAATATTAAGCGCAGTGTTTTCACATTTTTATTGTCATTTTTTCATTCATAAATAACCTGTACAATGTTTCCATAAATTTAATGAGATTTTGGGATATAAACAAACGCTCATAACTTTTCTGTTTGTAAATATTATTTATTACTTAAATAATAACAAGACTTTTTCTTATAAGCTCTTTAAGTATTTGCACTAATTAAAAAATAGTGGTGTATATATAATCTAATAAAAGACCTAATACATGTACAAAACCTAAAATATTAACTAAACTATTTATACTAAAACCTAACTATGTACAATACAAAAACACAGTACACTCAGGCGTCGAAGTACTCCTCCACATCGCTGTCATCCGGAAACGTACCCAGAAGACTGGCAGCATTGCCACGTTGAATGGCAGTGCTAATTCTTTGGGCGAAGAACGAGCCAGCTCAGCAGCATACTCGTATATTTTTTTATTAAACGATTTTATTTTTTCACAGCGCCAAAACACATCTTCGCAACGCTTAGCTGCCTGGTAGAAAAGTACCTTTAACTCCACCCAGATTCTTCGAATACTGGATCCCCGGTAATAATAGCAATCATTGAATATCGGGATTAAAGTTCATGTAAATCCCGGAAATCGGGATAGTAATAAAGCTTTGTTTAAACGATTCCGGGAACAAAACTATTGGTTTCCGTTCCAAAAGTGGATCCAATTGGCTTTATTGTATGTTTGAGTTTCGATTTTGAATTGACAAAACCTTTGTTTGAATTGATTAATAGTTCTGCTTTGTAAGCATCTTCATTTGTAAGAACTTAATTAAGTATGAAAAAATAATGTTTGAACAATATATTTCTGTACAAAATTTAAAGTTCAAATTGCCACTGCTTTGTTTCATAATACTATCGATTAAGTAGTGTATCTGTGTCTATGTTTGTTTTCGGTTGTTCTCTAACACATTTGGAAATAACTACAATTACACTATCATCGTTCAGCAAAATCTTATTAATTATTTATACACCATTTTTTGGTCACTTTAATCCCGCGGAGGGTCGATTCGGTACTTGAAACATTATCGATTTGTAAAGATACAATAAAATAATAAATATTTTTTTTCTAAAACTGGAGTGAATATACGCATGTAAGAAATTATTTTTTTTTAAGTAAACGATCGGTCAATGACCTTGTAGGTAGTTGTCGGTCGTTGCGCACTAACTACCTACAGTTAATAGGCTGACGTTTTTTTAAAGAAATTAATTTCGTACATGCTTGAATTCATTCGATTTTGAAAAAAAAGTACTTTATTTTTATATTTACAAATCGTGTAAAGATAGTGTTTCATGTACCGAATTTACCCTCGGCGGGATTAAAACGGCTTAAATTTCACGGTGTATAATGACTGACGGCTTAAGATTATTGTTCTATCCATTTTTTTTTTTTTTTTTTGTTAGATTGGACATCATTCAATGACTCGCACACGGAGGGTTCCATACAAACTAACTTACATAAATAGTTCAATTCCCAAATCGAGTCTCGAAGATTTTTTTGCGAATCGAATAGGTTTATGTTTTTTTTTTTTTTTTTTTGAAGTATGTAAAAATTTACAGTTTTCAGATGTATTGCTATACTTGGCTATAAGACTTTGCTTCATGCCAAATCTCAGGGTTCTAGGTCAATGGGAAGTACCCTCTGAATTTTGATTCCTTTAGATTGTCTAAATATACTTTTTCTTACGAAATAACTTGGCAAGTTTGATATTTCACAGCTTCAAAGGACCGCAGATTTAAATAGATAGTTTTAATTTCAACTCGATACCTTCACCCGTTCTCGAGATAAAGGGTCTTGACAGACAGACAGACGGACAACAATGAGATCCTTAAGGGTTCTGTTTTTTTCTTTTAAGGTACGGAACCCTAAAAAACCCCATAAATGTCTCAATCTTTCAAGAAGTCTAATTTCTGATTCTGAAGATTTACCAGCATTAATGTTGAAACGTGACAAAAGGCAACTGAAGGAGCACCGTAGCATTTAGTCAGTAAAAGTCTGACATACATCTCTTAAGAGGGCGTAATTTGATGCTTTGTCAAATAAAAAAGTTTCTAATTTAATTATTTGTTATTACAGCGGCCATGTACACATATTTTGTGAGTTTTAATGTCTTCCAGTTTCAAAGATACCTTTAATAGTTCAGATTGTAGAAATAATCTTTCAACCTCAAAGTAAAAGATTTTGATGTTGAAATTGGCCGTGAAAGAATCACTGCCATTTTCGTAATCCGTGATGTTTTTGAGAAACCCTAGCTTTCGGATTGAGAAATCTCGAAATACAGATCTTCACCAGTCTCTCAAATGGACAACTAAAGTCGTAAAACACAGTGAAACATCACCTCCTGTCATACCCTAATCAGTTGAAACAACCTCTTCGTTTAAACAAATGGGGTTTATAAATAATACATAATTCATTTATCACCTTCGCAAGAGATAATGAGAAAACTTAATTATTCCTTGAAAAATAAACACTTTTACCGTTATTTTTTAGACTTAATTAACTAAAAGGACAGTCTGCCGACATCAATCTTCAGTGTTTTTCGAAATATTTATCTTTTAAGATTATTCTTTTGATAGTATCTTTTAAATATTCTAGATTAAGGTAGTAACTTAAGTGGGGACTCAGAATTAAAATAAAGTCGCTCCAAATGTAATCAGCACATAAATTGAATTGACTCAGGAATGAAAATAATCTGGTAAATTAAAATAAGGGTGTTCATTCGGATTTCATCATCATGCAGTAATACCAGTGAAAGAGACGGTCGCACGCATGAGGAGATGAATATCTTCATGATCCTACCACCGTGACCCTGACCCCGACTACCAGCCACAGTAAGCACGGGCTTGCGAACGACGAGCAATGGGTAGCTTGCCATCTGATGTAACGTTTTATACGTCAACAAGATAGTGAGAGGGGAATGAATGCACAGGAGTGATAAATAATAAGATATATTCCTTGTGAGGTACACGTATAATAATAAAAGTTTATCTAGTATCAGTGGAGGAACACTGGGGGTCTGTCGACTCGTAGTAGCCCTGCGACAGCCTTCCAAGGTCGGAAAGGGCGAGGTAAATCAGCGATAGGCCGTCTTGTTAACGTCTAAAACGTTACACTGGCCATTCGGTAACCGTCCAAACCAAGCCGAAGTAGACAGTAGGGCGGCGTAGGCAGCAGGGCCGATGCACACGGGCCATGAGGAATTTCTGAAGAGGACGCCTCCGGTGGAAGTGGAGCCTCTCGTTCTACCCTAAAAAAATCCCTACAATCTTTTTCATAGTATTTTGAAACTTATCAACACTGACTATCAAATATACACCACTATTTTTTAATTATGGCAAATACTTAAAGGGCTTATTAGAAAAGGTCTTGTTATTATTTAAGTAAAGTCTCAATGCATAATATTCATAAACAGCAAAGTTATGCGCGTTTGTTTATATCCCAAAATCTCACTCAATTTATGGAAACATTGTACAGGTTATTGTTTATGAATGAAATAATGTCAATAAAAATGGAAAAACACTGCGCTTAGTATTTTCTAGCCGTAGTTGTAATGAATTATGATTCAATTATGAATTTACCAATTATGACAAATTTTCGTGGTCAATTTTGGGATTTCGTTTTTTTAACTTTTGACTACACAAATATGATCAGTAACGGGTACTGATTGAGCCCCATTTTTTTGTGCACTAATTAAAAAATAGGGGTGTATTTCGCGCAAAATATATTGTATTGTAATGCAATCTAGCAAATGGATCGGAAGCCGCAGCGGGCACACGGTCGTACATCCAGCGACGTGCATCCGGCCACGGTGACGTACGACCGAATGCGGTCGAACACGCAATAATTAATTACGCATTCATTAATCTATTAACATTATTCACGTCTATACTAGCACGTTGGTCCTGTAGTAGCAAGTGGTTCTGGGTTCGAATCTTGGGTCTTGATAAATGTTATTGATTGTTGTTGTTGTTTGTTTGATGTGATGAGGTGGTCACCCTTTCGATGTGCGCATGCATAGCGTACTTTGTACATTTGTGGTTTTTTTTTAAATTTCATGTTTGTAACTGTTGTGCCATGTCCGTCTTGAGTATTTCTATTCTATTCTATTCTTATTAGATTCGTGACACGCTAAGGAAGCTATAAGATTTTTCAAAAGAGTCATCGTGACCCTGGTATTTTTTTTTTAATTGTGGATAGGCTGGCGTTTAACCACTATCTCACCTGATGGTAAGGGATGATGCGGCCGACGATGGAGTACGTTTGCCTAGAAATAACCTATTCACTCTTGACTTAAAGACTTCTAGGCTATAGCTATCAGGAAACACAGAATCCGGCAAGGAATTCCACTCCTTAGCTGTACGCATAAGGAATGTCGTCCCAAAACGCTTTTTACGTATAGATGGATCTCCTCCACCATGTAATTATTTAATATTATAATATGTATTTATTTATTCATTTCCATCAATTTACATATATGCCTTCCCCAGGCGTCGCCAAAACGACCGGTCCTGTGCGTCTCGCCTCCATCGAATCCTAATACAGGATAGTAAATGCAGTAATGCTAGAGAATCGATTCCCCCCAAAAGCTGATTCCGATGAAGCGTTCATGCATATAGACGTATCATTGTGTGCAACAACCGTGCGATCATGTGTCAGGGATTGTTTGTAGATAGATATTATTGGATTAGGAGCAATTAAACAGTGTACCGACTATACACCTTTTTTTATGGTAGGTAAACTCATCCAATGACAAATCCCGCCCTTGGGCGGAAAGTAGTGTCAGACTCTTACTGACTAAAAACCTACCCCGTTCCTTCGTTGCCTATCGTGTCGAGGCCGGGTATTCCTTTCGGAAGCTGGCCCATGAACCCAGCAGGATTCGACCCTGCGTGCCTGCAGCTAGCAGGCTGGGCTACTGGAAGGTCTACAAGACCATCAAGTGACTATAAACTCGTAATTGATGACAATGTGATTACTTCGGACTCACAGGTTGCTGCGGCTTTTGAAAACTTCTTTTCAGAAATTCCCGTATCAACAACAAAATCTCTGAACTCTTCACCTACTGCTGCAGAGTCTCTGCTTAAAGAAAATGTTAAAGTTTGTGATTTGGTTTTTAGTTTCGAACATGTAACTTATGTAGATATTATTAAGACCTTTAACTCATTGAATGTAAAAAAGACTGCAGATTTATGGGGCAATTCTGTGGATGTTGTAAAGTCTATAATTCACATTGTGGCTCCTTCTTTAGCTTTTGTTTTTAATAATTGTATTGATCGCGGTGAGTTTCCTGACCTAATGAAAAATAGTAAGATAATACCATTATTCAAAACGGGTAGTACATCTGACCCCACGAATTACAGACCTATTTCAGTGCTACCCACTTTTAGTAAAATATTTGAAAAGCTTATTTTAGAGCAATTGCAAAGATTTTTTAATAGAAATAAATTGTTGCATACCAAACAGTTTGGTTTTACAAGGGGTCGTTCAACAACTGATGCCGGTGTTGAACTTTTAGGACATATTTATAATGCATGGGAGGATAAATGCGATGCCCTAGGTATTTTTTGCGATTTATCTAAGGCTTTCGATTGCGTTCACCATGAAACATTAATCAGGAAACTTCGCCATTACGGGATCCGTAACTCCTCCCTGGATCTTCTCACGTCATATCTGAGTGAAAGGATTCAGAGAGTTGACGTAAACGGAAAAAGATCTCCCGGGTCTATAGTAAAAATAGGTGTCCCGCAGGGCTCAATTCTTGGTCCCTTTTTGTTTCTCATTTATATAAACGATTTGCTCATAAAGGATAACCATAACATAGTGTTGTTTTTTTTTTTTTTTTTTTTTTCTATTTATTTAAGGAATTTTTATACATAAAGTACATGTCAATTCCATCGTAACCTAACTTAAACTAACCTACATCTACTTACTAGTTCTAGTTATGGCTTACCTACGACTAAATAACATAAACAGCGCTTTAGCGGCTTCAGACAATGGAGAGGACAACGTCTCGTGGAGCATACCCACATTAGTTCTGCTCAAGTTGTAAGTTCTTAATAAGAGCTCTCGATCGGTATTGTAACGGGCACATTCCACCAACAGGTGATGCACGTCTTCAATAACACCGCATACATCACAATTTGGAGAATCTGATTTTCTCATCATGTGTGCAAACTTGTTTAGTGGAACGTGACCAGATCTTAACCTGAGCGCTGTTACAATCAAAGACCTACTCAAACTTACATTAATGAACCATGGTATTCGAGGAGGCTCACTTTGTATTGTTTTGTACCATATTCCTTTTACCCGAGATCTCTCATTAAAATATTCTGCCCAGTTATTATGACAGTACTTTTTGTATTTAGGCAACAACTCAGTGTAATTTGGCAAACTTAGAACCTCTTTTCCGTCTACTGCTGCTTTTCTCGCCAATATGTCAGCCTCCTCGTTACCTCTGATACCAATATGTGATGGAATCCATTGCAATCTCAACTGACTGCCCTTTAAATTGTTCTCATAAATTTCAGAAAGGATGTCATAAGCTATCGATGCACCTCTGCCACCAGAGGCGCATCGAGCTATATGATATAAAGCGCTTCTACTATCGGAACAAATTAGCACTTTGTTCTGTTGAATTGTTCGCGAATACAAAAGCGCCTCTAAAATTGCTATAAGTTCCATCGACATAATAGAAAATTCGTAGGTAGATTTAAAACAATTATTGTAAGAAGAATGATTTGCTACATGAGGATCATAAAATGCAGCACCGCGACCACTTGCGCTTAATGAGCCATCAGTAAATATAACATACCAACCGTCATATTTTTCTCTCAACTCGGACATAACATTGTTTTTTAAAATGTTGTAATCGTGTTTCTTTTTTGCGTGAACTAAACTGTCTAAGTGAAATTTTATTACATTATGGATATTGATGTTAGTCACCCATGTTTTAAGAGAAAACATTCTTAACGTTGATGACGATGACATAATCTCGTTTTTGAGCAAATTATAAATATCTACAAGTTGAGGTGTTTTTTTCCTGACCCAATAGCTATTATTACAAAGGGAACTTAGTTCGGATAGTAAATTAATAGTAACATTATCAGATTGAGAGAAAGCCTTCAAACAAAATTTGCATGCTAAATATTTTCTACGTAAATGCAGGGGAGGAACGCAAAGCTCCGACTCCATTACATGTATGGGTGTGCTTCTTATAAAACTGCCTATAATCCGTAATGCTTGGTTCTGAACTTTGTCCAGCTTATAAGTGTTGATTTTGCTACTATTATCAAATAAAAAGGAACTGTAATCTACTCTGCTTCTAATTAAAGATACGTAAAGTTTACGCAAATGTTTTGGATGTACCCCCCATGCCGACCCCGCCAATACTTTAAGCAAATCAAGATGTCTTTGTGTCTTTTGGTAACATTCATTTATTTGTTTACCCCACCTTAAACAACTATCAAGCCAGAAACCTAAATACTTATACGATGTGACTAATTCTAAAGGGTTGTTATTAATTAAGATCGGTAACTGGAGATTTTTCCGTCCTCTGCTAAATAAACACAACTTGGTTTTAGTAGTCGACAATGTCAACCCCAACTGATTTAGTATAATGATTATAGCGTTAAGTGCTTTTTGAATATTATTTACACTTTCTGTCATGTTTTTGTTACAAGTATACAACACAAAATCGTCAGCATACTGGCAAATAAAAATGTTGTTAATTTCTTTACTGACTTTAATTGTAGCTATGTTAAAAAGGATGGGAGACATAGGGTCACCTTGTGCGAGGCCCCTGCTGGCATATCGCATAATAAATTTATTTTCGTCAAGTTCATCTTTAATTTTTAAATGTCTCTCGGTCAAAAAATTCCATAAATATAAACAAACCCTTTTACCCACCCCTATTTCATCAAGATTTAGTATTAGTTCATTAATCAATATATTATTATAAGCATTCTCAATATCCAAAAAACATGCCAGTGTTGGGGAATTATTCGAAAATCCTATTTGTATTTGTGTGACAAGCCGAGCTAAATTATCATAACATGACTGTCCCTTCCTGAATCCAGTCGTAAAAGGTGAAAGTAGTTTATTCTTTTCTACATACCACTCCAAACGCTTCGTTATCATATTATGTAAAATTTTGCAAACACATGACATCAGAGAGATTGGGCGTAGCTTAAGATCACTGTTTGAAGGGTTTTCTCTCTTTGGTATTGGCACAACTCGGATGTCACGCCATTGGACAGGGATTTCTCCACTTACAAAAATTGTGTTAAATAATTTTAATAAATGTAATTTAGCGCAATGTGGTAAGTGGTAAATCATCGAATATGTGATCCCATCGTCACCTGTAGCAGTATCTTTTTTTTTTTAAACAATTATACATTTCTTGAATTGAAAAGGAGCTTCCTAACATGTCATTATCTGATCGTATCTCTGGTGAGCATGGATTCACATAATCAGGAGCCAGACTATTTAAAAGAACTTCTTTTTTTTCGTCAGAAATATACGTCATAGGTGACCGACGTCCCTTTAACCATCCTAGTTTTTTCCACATTTCCGATATAGACGTTGTTTCATTAATATCGTCACAGTATTTCTGCCAATTTTGACTCTTAGCTCGTTGAATAGCTAATTTGGTGTTTAAACTAATGTGTTCTAGTGTACTTAGATTTAATGGAGTAGGGTTTCTTCTAAACTGGCTAAGAGCTAACCTACGTTGAGCAATAAGTTTAGAGAGAGATTGATTCCAATATGGTTGGGGCCGAAAATTCCTACTAGGATTATTAAATTCTTTGGTCATCGGAATGTAAA
The DNA here is from genome assembly GCA_958295575.1 of Leucania comma. Taxonomy (NCBI): domain Eukaryota; kingdom Metazoa; phylum Arthropoda; class Insecta; order Lepidoptera; family Noctuidae; genus Leucania; species Leucania comma. Next base: position 2,693,563 of record OY282477.1, on the reverse strand, counting down.
GGTTCGCTGCACTATTAAGTTTTTCAATAAAATTATTATACTCTTTTTGAACGTTACAAACATCGCCATTAACTGTAGAGTAATAACTTTCTAAGTATTTATTATAATCAACCCAGTTTGCAAATTTAAAGTTACGTTTTTTACGAACTCGTTGGATATCTTTGAAATTAAATTTCATTTTAATAATCAGATGATCACTTCCAAGACTATCATTCATGACTTGCCAATCACAACACATAGCTATGTCACTCGACATAAATGAAATATCTGGAGAAGTTTGTTGGACAACATTGTTAACCAATTTCACTCTTGTTGACTGCCCATTATTTAACGAGACAAAATGTTCTAAAGCTGCATCATATAATTGTCCTCCTCTACAATCATTTCTATTCGACCAATTGGTATGATGAGCGTTAAAGTCACCTGCTATTAGACAATTGTGTTTAAAAGTTGAAAAAAGATTATCCCAGTCGGACTGGATAGTGTGTACTGACGGGGGACAATAAACTAGCATTAAAAACTTAATTTGACTACAGTTCAATAATTTAATACATACCACTTCTATGCCACGGTTAACATAATTTAAAGTACACTCTTGGACTTTAATTGACTTATGTACCATGATAACAACACCTCCATATCCATCATCTCGGTCTTTGCGATGTAGATGGTAACCACTTACGTGTAAACTAGAGTCAGGTTCCAACCAAGTCTCGCATATCAAAGCTATGTGAATTTTATTGTAAGACAGCAAAAGTTTTAAGTCTGTAAGTTTTGGTCGTAAGCTTTGCGCATTCCACTGCATTATATTTAAGCCGAAAACTTTTTGTACATTATTAGCCATTGGTAAATATTGAAATTAATTTTGTAAATACCTCTTGTTTTTGTACTAATTCAATAATAAATTCTATGCATTCTTTCACTACATAACTACAAAACATTTTAATTTTATCTTCGAAATCGACATTTAAAAGATAAATATCTTTAATCTTACTCATGAAACTCTTAAATTTAGTGTTTTTCTGTCTTCGCTCATAATGTTTGCTGGTGCTCATTTCAAAATCAGGTTCTGCTCTAGAAGCATTTTCTTTTTCTCTTTGATTTTTGTGACACCTTTCCTTCTTTTTCTTTTTTAATTGTGATTGTGGGTAATCAGCACGCTTTTCTTCATCTTCTGAAGTTTCAGTTTCATGTGCCTCATCATCCACTACTAATGCCTCAAATGAATTGTTTACAACCGCATCCCTATATGATTTTGATTGACTTAACGTTTTGTTCTCCCTTGTAGTTGTCCTAAGATCTATCGTCTCAGTCATTTCAGCTTCCTCCATCTGCAATTTTCTCTTCTCTAACCATACTGATAACGCTTTTCGGTAAGTACAGCTTTCAGCGGACATAATTTTCCTAATTGCCTTTTCTTTGGCGAATATAGGGCAAGATTTATCAAGAGCCATATGGGCGCCTTTACAATTAGCACATTTAAAGTCCGTCACTGCACAGTTATCGTGTGGGCCATTACATTTTGGACATACTTTTTTTTTGTTAGGACAGTATTTTATTAGGTGACCGAACCTCCAGCATCCTGAGCATTGCGTCACAGGGAATGTATATGGTTCCACTTTAAACCGGCACCCATACCCATATACGTATGAGGGTAAAGTAGAACTTTTAAAACATAGCCGTATAGTACTGCTATCTGTCCATTTATTTGAATCATCTAGTCGTTTTAATCTTTTTACAGAAATGATCTCATGATCACACTTCAAATTGTCACCAATCTCCTTATCTTCAATTTCTAAATCTACGTCTCGCAAAACACCATATGATAAATTTATTTCATCAATCAGTTGGCACCTGTATCCCAAAGTAATCATTTTTTCGCAGCTAACTAATTTCCTTGCACTTTCTTTATTTTCAAACTGAATCAGTACCTTATATGGGCTTTTGTATTGTATTCTTAAAATGTTTTGGATATTTTCCGCCCTCAATAGCTTTGCCATTCCAAATTGTTTGGGTAAAAATTCCTTTGAAATAACCATAACCATGGTTATTTCTTTTTGCGTTTCCAACTCCAAATTTCTTCTATCTGCATTTTTAGACATATACAAACTCTTTGTCAAACGTTTTTTGCCTTTTCTGACTGTGATGAAGCCCTCATCTTCTTCTATTATCTCTTCACTATCTTCTCTTGTCCTTTTTTCAGGGGTTTTTTGACTCAGATTGGAATTGTCTTCATTTTCTTTGTGAATTTCTGCAGTAACTTGTTGCTCGCTTCTTAAACTCTCTTCTTCCATAACATCACTCCCACTGGAGTCGCAAAACTCCAGATTATCCCCTTCGTTATTCATCGTACGAAAACATATAATAAAATATAATCGTAGGTAGATGTAAAAAAAGTATGTAGCTACAAACGCGGGACTCGCTATCTGCGCGTGCGCTCACGGTCGCGTCTCGCGCGTAACTGATAGTGTTGTTTGCAGACGACACTTCACTTTTGTTTAAACTCAAACGTCAGCAGCAGGTTACTGCCGATATAAATATCGCTCTTTCAAAAATAGTACACTGGTTCAATGTAAATAACCTGCTACTTAATGAAAAAAAAAAAAAAACTAAATTCATTAAGTTTACCATGCCTAATGTTAGGCAGGTAGAAACTAGTGTGTTAATAAAAGGTAAAGAGTTGAGTCCTGAAGATAATACAGTGTTTTTGGGCATAACTTTAGATGCTAAACTTCAATGGGGCCCACATATAGACAAATTATCGAAAAAACTCAGCTCTGCTGCATTCGCTGTTAGAAAAATTCGATACCTAACTGACTTAGAGACAGCTCGTTTGGTTTACTATAGTTATTTTCATAGTGTCATGTCATACGGTATTTTATTATGGGGAAATGCCGCTGATATTCAGACAATTTTTGTTTTGCAGAAAAGGGCTATTCGTTCTATTTATAAATTAGGTCCCCGATACTCCCTCAGAGACAAATTTAAGGAAATTAATATAATGACTGTACCTTGTCAGTATATATACGAGAATATTTTGTATGCCCATAAAAATAAAAACATGTTTAAGAAATACAGTGATATTCATGATTTTAATATAGGAAGATCATTCAAATGCCAATGTATACACTTTTATAATAAACTTCCCAGTCATATTCAAGAACTAAGCCTTAATAAATTCAAATCATTTGTAAAGCGTAAACTTTTGCTAAAGGCTTTTTACACTGTAAAAGACTATCTTGAGGACAAAAAGGCTTGGGATTGACCTGCTCCAGTACGCTCAACAATTGTTGTAATTTCCTTTTTTTTTTTATTTTGTTATATTTCAATTTTTTTTATATTCTTTTTAGAATTTGACATTGATTATATTTTTTTTTTATTATTTTCAATATGATTTTTTTTTTTATTAATCTTTTAAATTCAAATTTGACATAAATATTTACTTTGTTAAATATTAAATTTTTCTACGCTTTTGTATTTTTGTATTTACGTTTAATATTGTGAATATGAGGACTATGTGGATCATTTTTTTTTTTTTCTTTTCAGTTATTTTGACGTATGTCTGGCAATTTGAGTATTTCTGCGGCCTACCCAAATGTCCTTTCATTGGTATTGTTCGTCAACTCGTTGAGCTCCTTAGTAGTTTTAAGTTGAGCTATACGAATACTGACAAATGCTTGCATTGACTGGACAGGTCCACTCAAATCTGCGTGGTTCTTTCCTCAAAAGACCATCTCAGACACGAGTCTGCATGGTTCTCATATGATTTGACCATTACATGTTTGCTGTATGGACTTTTAAAAGAGACTTTGACCCCTGACTTTGTTTCGGTGTTTCTTCTCAGGGCAGTCAGCTAGGAAACACCGGCCTCATCTAGCATAAACTGACAAAAAAAAATGACGTGTAAAAGTGTTTGTAAAAACCTATTTACAAAATAAATATCATTTATCATTTATCATTTATCTACTACGGTTTGCTGACAGCCCCTTGAGGCGCGCAGGAACAGTACGCGCCGTCGAAAACTTGGGCTCGGTCCGGTCGGTTACCGGACGTGGAAAGCGTGCTACCCATTGCACGCCATCCGCAAGCCCGCGCCTACGGTGGCCGGAAATCGGGATCGGAATCCCAGCGGCGGCTGGGGCGAGCGCCCCGTTCCCTCTGCCTGATGCAGTCGGCCTCCTCCTTTGCTAGCATTACTGCTTCGCAGAAGGAGGCGACCGCCTGCCATCCCTTCTCACTCCGGACCATGGCCTGAACCAAGGCCCGGCGAGAGAGATCACTGCCGCCGATCGCCCCCACGAGGACACGGTGATGCTCCGCCCAGGCGGGGCACCCCTCTACAGTGTGCTCCACCGTGTCCTCCGGGTGTTCCACACAGTGGCCACACCTGGGCGAATCCTCCGCACGAATTCGGAACAGGAACTTAGCGAACTTGCCGTGTTCGGTAAGGACCTGCGTCGTGCGGAAGTTTAGAACGCCGTGAACTATACACCGTTAAATTTTGATCGTTTTGATCTCGTGGAGGGTCGACCCGGACAAAGGAAAAAAAAAAAAATAAAGTACTTTTTCTCTAAAACTCGAATTAATATACGCATGTACGAAAGTAATTTCCTTAGTAAACGTCAACTGAGCGAGTCCAATGACCTGTTGGTAGTTATTACGCAACGACCTACAACTACCTACAGGTCATTGAACTCGCTCAGCTGATCTCTACTTAAAGAAATTAATTTCGTACATGCGTATATTTATACGAGTTTTAGAAAAAAAGTACTTTATTTTTTTAATTTTATGTTTACAAATCGATAGTGTTTTATGTACCGGATCGACCCTCCTCGGGATTAAAACAATCGAAATTTAACGGTGTACAAAGATTCAAAGATTCAAAGTATTTTATTTCAAATAAACCATTTACAGGCACTTTTGAAATGTCAAGAAGTCGGTCTGTCAGAAAAAATGATGCTAATTGCACATTCCAAAGCGTAGATCTCTATGGAGAAGAATGTGCAAGAAACTCCATGGACACTCTTTTCAAACTTGTTTTGTATTACAAATATCTCGGTTACATGTTTTTTGTTGCTGCTATTATGTGAGAACAATGTAAACAAGATAAAAAGAAAAAAAAATCTAATTATAATATTAAAAATAAACCACTGGCAGCTAAGAGATGACCAGTCTCAACTGACAGCGCCCGTTCACGAACATGACGCGTATATCAGCACCACTCAGCTCAACCATTTCGAAGGGAACCGAATGATCCAATACACGCGCCACCATCAGTGAGACATTTGAGTGAGCATGACAAACTCTCAACTGCCATGCTCATTTACGTCAAACAAGTCAATGACCTTAAACTATAAATTGCCCCATGGTACTCACATTTACAAAATTTGTTAAAGAAATAAATGCTTCTACATTATACAATACTATAAAAATATCAAATTTCAAAAAAAAAAAGTGGTATTGTTCAAACTAATCAATCTGTACGCCCTAGTGGTAGTGGAGCTGGACCAGCATTTAGCCAAGCATTCTTATCTTGAATATAATCCTCCAACTTATAATACGCTTGTCTACATAGTGTGCGTTTAACACAAGATTTAAATTTGGTTTCATTGAGTTCTAATATGTGGGGAGGTATTTTATTATAACATTTTAAACAGTACCCCATGAAAGAAGAGGCCACTTTAGCCAGTCTGAAACCTGGTTGAACTAATTGGTTTCTATGCCTTGTAACATAATTATGTTTATCGCCTCTTTTGCTAAAAAGATGAAGATTTTTTCTAACGTACATGATGTTTTCATAGATGTATTGACAAGGCACCGTCATGATGTTAATATCCTTAAACAGTTCTCTTAGAGAATCGCAACGGCGGAGATTGTAAATGGCTCTAATGGCTCTTTTCTGTAGTACAAAAATTGAGTCGATGTCTGCAGCCCGTCCCCATAGTAAGATACCGTACGACATGATACTATGAAAATAACTAAAATAGACTAGTCTAGCGGTATCAACATCCGTAAATTGACGGATTTTTCTAACAGCATATGCAGCTGAACTAAGCCGTCCTGCAAGCGATGTTAAATGAGGACCCCACTGTAGCCTTGAGTCAAGCGTTATCCCCAGGAAAACTGTTTTATCGACAAATTCCAGTTTCTCATTGAATAGAATAGAATAGAATAGAATATAACTTTATTGTACACCAAGAAAGTTAATTAATCAATACTAAACTTAAATCTATGGGTACAATGGCGGTCTTATCGCTGAAAGCGATCTCTACCAGACAACCTTAGGATGGATCGTAAGAACTAAAATAAATACAGGGGGTTGTAGTAGCGGTGTACTAATAAGAAAATAAATAAATAATTATAAAACGAATATATATATATATACATACATATTATAAAACGTTACACAATTTCATAAAAAAAAAAGGAAAGAAATAAGGTAGAGTTGGTGAAAGAAATAAATTAAGTAGAACCAGGATAGCATTAAAGAGACAGGAAATGGTCTTTAACCAAATTTTTAAAAGAACCTAGTGACTGGGCTTGCCTAATAGGTGAAGGCAACGCGTTTTTTAACATTGTTCAATACTATGTCACAATCACTACTTTTGACATTTGGTAAGGAAAATCTTATGCATTTCGTTTTTTTCCCATTGAGAACTAGATTATTAGCAGTGAACCAGCTTTGAACCTGCAGTAGGGCGTTATTTTCGTCGTCAAGATTATTAGTCCTTCTATTTATCTTAAAAATCAAAGAAGTGTCGTCAGCAAATAACACCATATATACACTGCACGATAGTACTTAGCGGACTATCAGGGCCTTGCGGGACTAATATGATAATGGGTTCAAGATGTTGATGGGGCTGCCTCGTTTCTGCAGTGCATCAGATATCGTCAGACAGAAATCTGCCTCTTTACTAGCTCCAACTCTTTCCTGACTATAGCGGAGAGATACAATTCTCCTCTGTTTGGTGATGTTGTTCACGATACATCATGAACAACCACTATGTTTTAAAATAGATAAATTTACACGCATATATTTATTTTTCTTAATTGTTTCTTCTTCTTAGTCGGTACACTCTTGTCAGAGTGGTCGTGGTCATCACTATGAATCATGATGAGTAATCATCTTGGTCACACGGCGCCATTCATCGCGGACTGCAGCTTTCCGGGTACATTCGTAGACCGAGCACTTAGTTGCGGCCTTGATCTGGTCTGTCCATCTCATGGGTGATCTACCACGTTGCCTGGTGCCCTCAACTTTGCCCTGCACTACGAGACGCTCTATGGAGTCATCACCACGACGAGATACATGGCCGAAGAAGGCCAAAATGCGCGACTGCACTGTGGATGATAGACGCTGTCTGATGCCGAGTTCTTTTAAGATGGAATCATTCGTACGAAACTCTGTCCATGATACTCCAAGCATCCGTCTCCAGCACCACATCTCCAACGCGTCAACTTTCTTCTTCTCGGATTCACGAAGAGTCCATGTCTCCGATGCATAGAGGAAAATGGGGAAAATTAGACAGTAAACGAGCCTGGTTTTCGTGGTTTTGGTAATGTTCCTATTACCCCAGATCTTTTTCATTTTGTCCATAGCAGACCTAGTGATCGCCATGCGTCGCTTGATTTCGTCTATGCACCCGCCTTCGTTGGATATTAACGCCCCAAGGTAAATATATGATTGTATGACCTCGCAATTCCCAATTTGTGTGATCCCTGGTAAGTTGTTATTGGCGCGGTCGACAATCAATACTTTGGTTTTTGTGCGGTTTATTTTCAATCCAAATTCACGGCTTGTAGTTTCCATCTTATGCAGCAGATCTTCCATATGACGAGCACTAGTTGCGAATAAGGTCGTGTCATCCGCATATCGGAGATTGGAGATCCTTCTACCGCCAATCACGACCCCATCTGTCCAATCTTCCAAGGCAATTCTCATTATCATCTCTGTATAGATGTTAAATAGTAGAGATGAAACTATGCAACCCTGACGAACTCCCGCACTAGGATGGAAATGACTCGAAAGTGTTTCATCTGTTCTAACTGATGCTGATCCGCTCTCGTATAGACGCCTGAGTAAGTGGACAAGATGTATCGGCGTGCCCACGTCCAGCAAGGATTTCCATAAGACTGGCCACTTCACCGAGTCGAATGCTTTTGAGAAATCAACAAAGCAAATGTATGTAGGCTTGTTGAACTCTCGTGCTTTCTCGATGATCTGGCGCACAGTAAAGATTTGCTCGCGGGTGCCTTTTCCTTTTACAAAACCTGCCTGTTCAGGGGCAATTTCTTTCGTGAGGAAGTTTTTAAGGCGCTCATTCAGAATGTGAAGCAGTATTTTACTTGCGTGAGATATTAAAGCAATGAGTCTATAGTTACTACACACTTTTGTGGAACCTTTTTTATGAAGAGGAATAAAGACTGTATGGACCCATTCATTTGGCCATGTACCGGTCTGCCAGATTTTGTTGCATATGATATGAAATATCTGGACACCGTAATCTCCGGCAGCCTTAATAACCTCTATCGGGATGACATCTATACCAGTAGCTTTGCCAGTTTTCAGGAGTTTGATAGCGGCACGTACCTCTTCTTTAAGAATGTCTGGTTCTTGAACATTCCCTGGTTCTGATGATGGAAATTCATGTGAGTTAGGATCTTGAAACAAAGCCATGCAGTAAACCCTCCACGCGTCAGATATCTTTTCTATTTCCGTAATCAGCTCACCATTAAAACCCTCTATAGCCCAGGTCTTCGATGAAAGAGTCCTTGTTAGTGACCGGATCTTCCGATGTAGGTCTCTGGTTTCGTACTTGTCTGCATGGACCTCAATTTCTGCACAGATGTTTCGCAGATTATTGTTTAGATCTCGCCGGCACCCAGCCTGGATTTTAGCAAAGAGGTTGTTTAATTTTTTGATGTCAGCGCCCATCGCTTTGAGTCTTCGTCTCTCCTCAACCAGCGCTAAAGTATCATCACACATCCAGTGTTGCCGCTTTAAAGGTGTTGAATTTGTATTGCTCTCCTTAGCTGCATTTTCTAAAAGGATTTTTGAACTGATCCACAGTTGATCTGAACTGTGTCCAGCCGATTCATCAATCCATTGATCCCAATTCTTTTCAAGCGCCGCTATAAACTTTGTGGTATCCTTCACCTCAATCCTTCGGTGTTTATTTATTTTTCTTGCAGCTTTAAGTTTAAGCTGCATTCTTGAGATCAACAACTGGTGATCCGATCCGCAGTCGGCCCCGGGAATTAATTGTCTTAATTGTTTACTAACCCATATATATTATTATGGATTAGTGACATCTGTCGCTAATCCATAATAATATATTATTTTTTTTTTGTTAAGAGCTTGCAACCCGAGTTACATTTTCATTCTTCCAGAGCCATATGCTCAAGTCTGCGGACCCTTGAAATTGTGAAAAAATCAAACTTAACAGAAAAATAAGATACGGTCGTTTATATCGCAAGAAACGTACTTATATTTCGACACTTTCAAGGGAATCCAATTTCCAAACAAGGCACTTCCTTTTGACCTAGAACACTAAAATTTGACATGAAGCATGGTCTCAAAGTACAAGTATAGAAATAAATCTTAAAACTGAAATTTGTCGTTACGTCACAAAACCAAATACTTTTTTGGATTCGGAAAAATTGTCTACAATCGATTCGGTAATTAAACTATTTACGTAAGTTCGTTTGTATTAAACCCTCAGTGTACGAGTCCGAATCGCACTTGCCCAGTATTTTTTACAACCTTTACTAATTGATTGATCTATCAACACACTCCTCAAATAACGGAATGGATTGTGCTGAAAGGCTCACAGTAATGAGCACACAGATTAACAGAGAGAGTAGACATCCGCTAAGAAAGGATTTTCCAAAATTTGCCCCCTAAAGGGATAAAACGGGGTACCAATGTTTGCATAAAGACACCTATTTTCACACGGGCGAAGCTGCTGTCAGGAAAGAATCAATATGTAAAACATATTTCTGTATCATGAAAAATCACAGAGTTTTAAGCTTGTTATGTTGTCTACACAAATTCATGGTCACCGAGCCATCCGCACGACTGAGAGATGGTTTTGCTCCCGTACCCAGCTATGCGCTGACTATGACCTGCCGTGATCTGTGTTGTACTTAATGTCAGTGGTATTCAAATTGTGAACATTTGTATTTTGTTTTAAATTTGGAAAAATATAACATGGCGAAAAATGTATTGGAATAGATTCAGTTACTGATTCTGAACAAACTATATTGATATTCAGGTTTCGCATATACTAAAAATAATGTTGTATATGTAAGTTGTATGCTGGTGTGGATGAATATATACGCAATACGTGAGATTCGAACCGTGATCCCCTTGATCGCAATCCAGCACTTCAGTTCTTATTTAATATTACTCCATTCACATGAAAAGCTCTTCATTTCAAAACCTTTTATACTATAAATCGGACGCTAATTAGCGATAATCCTTGCCTTAACATCAAAAGCCGATTTTCTGAATTTCATATTAATAGCAGATCATTTTGCAAAGCAACGGTATTCAGTATGCTCACATTTCCAGTGTAAGTAGGTACTTATACTTTTAAATGCAGCAGAGCATAATCCTAGCAATGGCTATTAGTAAACCCCATCAATTTTATTGGAATTTCATATTACCCATAACTTACGCCGCTGTAATTTATCGCGTATTTTCTATTAAAATAAAACCGTTTAGTTCATAAAAATGGGTCTTAGTTGTATGAAATTTAATCTTTGCATTCTTGAATTTCAAAGCGTTTTAGGGTTCCGTGGAGAACAGCAAATACCCGTATTGTTTCAACACGTTGACGCGTATGTAACTAGTTACTTACCTCTCTCTGACAGCTGTGGAATAGCGTTGCTTACCCTTGTAACTTAATTTACACCCTCACACCCTCCACTGGTAACGTAAATGTAAATGAATATAGTTTTAATCTTTTTAGGTGTGAGGAATAAATATTTCTTCATCGTCACTTCAGCCGAACTGAAGTTGTTGGACATAAGCCTTCCCCAAGTGTCGCCATAAGACCTCATCAGATCATCAGTCCATCTTGTAGGTCTTTCAAAAATGCATCTTTTGGTCACCAGTCTAGAAACTTACAGCCCCATTTTTTTTTTTTTTGTAGTAAAAATCATCCAATGACAAATCCCGCCCTTGGGCGGAGCGGGAAGTAGTGTCAGACTCTTACTGACTAAAAACCTACCCCGTTCCTTCGTAGCCTATCGAGCCGGAGCTGGGTATTCCTTTCGGAAGTTAACCCATGACCCCAGTAGGCTTCGACCCTGCCTGCCTGCAGTTAGCAGGCTGGGCCTCTTCGGTGTGCACACTTCGGTGTGTGACAGCTCCTTGAGGCGCGCGGGAACAAAACGCGTCATAGCCCCATTGAACTTCGTTGCTGCGAGACTGCAATGTGCCTACTGCTTCTTAGGTTTGTCGATTTTTCGGGCTATGTATAATAAATATTTACTGTTATGTTAAAATTTTTATCCCTATTTTAAAAGATGAAATACAAGTGTTTGGCAGAGTTTCCAATGATATGATCGAAATTGGGGCTAGACCCTCATTCAATCAGGTCTTGAAGGACATTCAGCCAAGGCATCTTTTCAGCCTTTCGAAGCTAGAGTTTAGTTTTATGCTCATCAGCTTCCCAGACTAAATAAACATGAACCTATAAAATACTGATATAAGATTTTTTTTTTGCTTTTATTTCGTAATAATTCATGAAAAAACTGACTAGGCATTTTTGTTTTTTTTTTTTGGTGGTGGGTCAAATCATCCAATGACATCTCCCGACCTTGAGCGGAGCGGGAGATAGTGTCAGACTCTTACTGGCACGTAGTCTGGTCGCATTATTGTGAATGTCTAATATTATTATTAAAATATGAAAATTAAACAACATTTTGCTTTCAGAACCCGGCTTATGCCTCAGAGACGCTTCTGGCAGATTTTCTTATAAAAGCTGAATGGTTAATATGGCTGAGCCTATGAAAAATGAATTCTGTTTATCAGTTCACCTCAAATTAATTATCGGCGTTTTCTCAATTTGACTGAAACTTTCATTACATTATCGTTGAATAGAATTTCAGCACGAATGGAAATTATAAAATACAATTATTTTAAATGAATTGCAGATGCTTTCTATATACTGTAATCTCGTTACTTATGCGAAATGAAAACCGCGGGCGGTTTCGTGTGCTTACAATGAAGATCTCTTGTGGAAAGTGTTTTGTAAGTATTAATTAAACTTGTACTAACAAAAAGTTGTGTTGTTGTTGTGTTGTATAGTTGTTAATGTTCTTTATAAGTTATAGATGTGATTTTTTTTTTGAGGATTTATCTTATAAGATTTATAATTATTCAAACCGGCATTATACTTACAACTTTATTTTTATGAGAAATCACAAAGTTATAAACTTTTTATGCTACCGGTTTTTCTGCACAAATACATGGTCAGCGGGCCATCCGAGCCACTGAGGGGTTGTTTTGCTCCCACACCCAGCTTTGCGCTGGCCCCTAATGCCTGCTGTGACCTGTCGTAATCTGTGCTTTTTTTTCGGTTTCAAAATCATCCAATGACATTTTCGCGCTCTTAGGCTGGCGGGAGATAGTGTAGGCTTCGACCCTGCTGGACCCCTACGGTTTGCTGATATCTCCTTGAGGCGCACGTGGAACGCTATGCACCGTCATCGTGACCAGTTCTTTACTTAGTGTCGGCGGTGTCCAACTTGTGGCTATTGTGTAAAAAATATTGGAATCGATTCAGTTACTCATTCTGAACAAATTTTATTCAGGTTTCGCATATACTAAAAATAGTGTCGTATAACTTCATCCCTTTAGCAGTCCAGTTTACGTAAAATAGATTGCGTTAAGAGCTCGTGTGAAGGCCCTACAGCCTTTGATAGCTCTTCCAATAGAAATAGACTATTTTTGTTCGGCAGAAAACTTATTTTTATTCCACATAGTTTCGTGTTCATCCCGGGTGAGATATATATCAAGTTACCACAGAAAGCGATCTCCAATTTTCCTTGTTCAATTAGCGTCTCTATTCATTTACAAACTACGTATCGTCCTACTTACGGAACCCGTTTAGTTATACCAAGTATGTACGAGTATATACTAATTAGGGATGTAACGGAAGAGGTTATATCGCAACCAAAAAGGCGGTGTTTTTGAATTTGGCTTGCCGGAATCAGTACCGAAATTGGAGGTAAAAGCCTCCTCCTCCTTCTCCTCCTCTCCTTATTTTTATTTTATTTATCTAAAATTCATTTATAATTTATTTTATTTTATTTTTATCTTTTTTGCACATTGCACCGTTCCGGCGTCTTTTTGTCAGCACTGGCCAACGCTGAAAACCAGCGCTGTGTGCTCATCGCATTGTGCATGAGGGCACAGTTTTATGCTGAGCGTTCAGCCGTTTTGCACGGATGTGGTGCATATCTTTCCTATATAATTTTATGTTTGTCTAGTTCTTAGTTGCGTCATTCCGTGTGAATAAACAGATTTTCTTTCTTTCTAGACAGAAGTGTCGAATGAAGCACTACAAAAAATTAATAAAATACTCGAAAAGTATAAAATAAATGAGAAGCGAATTCATACCATTCAAAATTATAAAATTCAAAGTCCTGACTTACTAGCTCACCATCGTCCAGCTCAAATCCTTGGATCTAAAATGATGAAATTATGCACAGATTGTAAATTTCTGCGGCCAGGGAACCCAAAGGTCAACTGAAAGAACACGATGGCTTTTAGTCAGTAAAAATATAACACAGGGACTATTAGATGTTTTGGAATGTTGTCTGGTATAAGTCCGCCATTGTACCCATTGATTTAAGTTAGTATAAAAAGCTTTATTCCTATTTTGGTGTACAATAAAATTTATTTTATTCTTTTCCCTCTCACTCTGTCCAAAGCTGTGGAAGTTACATGCTGATTACCTAGGTAAAAAAAAAAAATTCCGTGTGCCCATCATCCGTGATAGATTCTCTTCTCTTTTCCTGATAGAGCCTCTGAAGATCAATTTAAAGTTCTTGGGTAATCCAATAAAAATATATATATATATAATTGGAAAAGAAAAATGGATTAAAAAGAATCATAATGTCAGGTAAAAATGGTCAGTAAAACGACCAAAGAGCTGCAGCCCAAAAATATGGGATTAATCATGTGGAAAATCAGGTCCACTCCACACTGGACACCTAATAACAGGTCAGACTACATGACGCCAAAGACAGATACAGATGGCAAGCCACTATAAGTAAGACGCTGATCCAATGGGAACTTCACGGCTCTGAGTAATGAAGATAGTACAACGTAAGGAGGAGGAGGGGGAAAACGGTTGCCATAGGTAACCAATATTTCCATTAGCCGTTACTAACAGCCTTTTGCCCTGTTTATTTAGGGCAAATAACCCTAAAAGGCAATTACATTATGTGGTCCACTATCGACTATTGTTACGATTATAGCTTTTATTTTATAGTAGATAAGAATAGGTAATATTGTTTTTGTTTTCCTGGTCGGTATTGGGTGTGAAAATTCTAATAATTATTAAACTAGCTCATTCCCGCAGCTATGCTTGTCTAAATTGATCCTAAAAGATTTTTTTCGATATAAAAGGCACTACAATACGCAGCATATAAGTTGAACCAAAATGGTGTTCGACCTTCATTGAGCAGTAACAGATTTTCGGGACTCAATCGAAGTGCGGTAGTAGAGCGTAAGCGATGCGCCTCCGCCTTGCACAGAGTACGCGTCAGCCCCATATTGGAGGATTGGGTACGCCTGCATGCACCTGTGGCGTATAAAAGAAGAAAGAAAAAAAAACTTTTATTCGTACCTCACACATACAGTATAAAAAGTCATTTTTGTTTCTGATAGTTAAAGGAAGTATGTACGTACCATCTATGGACTTGGCCATGGAGGAACTCGGGTCTCGACTGAGAGGGCTCTTCAGCGCATGCATGGAGAGGGGCCAGTTCCCGCTTCGCTGGAAGACGGGGAAACTGGTCCTTATCGCGAAGCCGGGGCGCCCCGCGGACTCTCCGTCCGCGTATCGGCCCATTGTGCTGCTCGACGAGGTGGGCAAGCTCTTTGAAAGAGTAATTGCAGACCGCCTCGTCGTGCATCTGGCACGGAAGGGGCCGGACCTTGCGGACGGCCAGTTCGGATTTCGCAGGAGGCGCTCCACTGTGGACGCCATCATGCGCGTGCGAGCCCTCACGACGGGGGATGCGGTGTCCCGGGGCAGGTGTGTCTTGGCGGTGTCTCTGGACATCGCCAACGCCTTCAACTCCCTGCCCTGGAGTTGCATTGGTAGGGCACTCCGGTACCACCGGGTGCCCGACTACCTCTGTCGGGTGATCGAGGCCTACCTGTCGGACAGGTTCATCATCTACCCCGGTCATCAGGGGGAGCTGAAACGGCGAGAGATGTCGTGCGGTGTTCCGCAGGGATCGGTACTAGGGCCGCCCTTGTGGAACATCGGGTACGACTACGTGCTGCGCGCCGACCTCCCCGACGGGGTCAGCGTGGTCTGTTACGCAGACGACACGCTGGTCCTGGACGGTCGTACCAGGCGGCGGTCGAACTAGCGACGCGTGGGGTTGCGACAGTCGTGGAGAGGATACAGCAGTTGGGACTCGAGGTGGCATTGCACAAGTCCGAGGCCATGTGTTTTCACGGCCCTCGGAGCGCGCCACCTCCGGGCTCCCAATTAACGGTAGGAGGAGTTCACATCGGCGTCGGGTCGACGATGAAGTACCTGGGACTCGTCCTCGACAGCCGGTGGAACTTCAAGGAGCACTTCCGACGTCTGGCTCCCAGGTTGAATGCGACTGGGGCTGCGCTCAAGCGGCTCCTGCCGAACCTAGGGGGTCCAGACGCCTCCTGCCGGAGGCTCTACGCAGGCATCGTTCGGTCCATGGCCCTTTACGGTGCGCCGGTGTGGGCGCCATCGCTACGGAAGCGAGTGGCGGCCCGGCTAACCGCCTGCCAGAGGGTCATGGCCATCCGGATGATCCGCGGATACCGTACGGTGTCCTGCGAAGCGGCGAGCCTCCTTGCTGGCCTACCACCGTGGGATCTGGAGGCAACAGTCCTTGCACACATGCATGACTTACGCGTGGAGATGCAACGTCGGGGCGAAACTCCGCTGCCGCGACAAGTCGCGGCATGGCGGACAGAGCTCCGGCGGGATCTCATGGTGAAATGGCGAGAGCGACTGTCGCAACCTCGTGCTGGGCACGCCACGATCGAGGCGGTAAGGCCCCTCTTTGAGGCGTGGCTGGAAAGGCCCCACGGCGTCGTCACCTTCCGTTTGGCGCAGGTGCTGACCGAACACGGCAAGTTCGGTCCGTACCTGTACAAGATCCGTGCGGAGACGACGCCCGGGTGTCGCCACTGTGCGGACCGCCCGGTGGACACGGTGGAGCACACAGTCGAGGTGTGCCCCGCTTGGGAAGAGCAGCGCCGTGTCCTCGTGGGGGCGATTGGCGGCGATCTCTCGCGCCGGGGCTTGGTTCAAGCCATGCTCCGGAGCGAGGAGGAGTGGCAGGCGGTCGCCTCCTTCTGCGAAGCAGTAATGCTAGTAAAGGAGGAGGCCGACCGCCTTAGGCAAAGGCGGACACGCCGCCGCCGCCGCCGGGTTTCCGATCCCAATTTCCGGCCACCGTAGGCGCGGGCTCGCGGACGGTGGGCAATGGGTAGCTCGCTGTCCGTCCGTCCGGTAACAGACCGGTCCGAGCTCAGGTCGTCTACGGCGCGCACCGTTCCCGCGCGCCTCAAGGAGTTGTCAGCAAACTGTAGGGGTCCAGCAGGGCCGAAGCCTACTGGGGCCTAAGGTTATGTGAGACTGTCACCAAAGGCCCCAGGATAAAGGCAAGGAATGGAAAGGTAGGTTTTTAGTCAGTAAAAGTCTGACACTGTTTCCCGCCCCACCCAAGGGCGGGATTCGTCATTGGATGATTTTACCTACCACAAAAAAAAAAAAAAAAAAAAAAAAAACCATCTATGGACTATGTCCGAAACATAAGATTTTTTTTATTGTTTTTTTTTTTTTTATAGCGGGAGTTCCGCCTAACCATAGCTACGATGGACATTTTAGTTTAACTTATTTGACGCGTACTATGGCATAAATTAATTATTGTTTAAAGTCAGATTGAATCTCGTGACAATTCCTATAAGATTTGGTTTGGTTGGTCTTTGTTTAATGGATTACGGAGTTTCAGTGTCTACATCATATTCAACACCTATAACAAAAATGTAGTTTTAAAATTTTCTGTCTGTTTGTCTGTTTGTTTCGGATAAACTTCTAAACGGCTGGATCAATTTTGACAGGACATTCACTGGTAGATAAGTGATATTATAAGGAGAATTTAGGGTTAGAAAAAGGAATGAGTATTTTGCGTAAAAAAAAAAGTTTTTCAAATTGTGACCAAATGGTAATGAGCTATTTTACGAGTTCAACTCGAACAAAGTCACGGCCACCACCTAGCAAACTAATAAACTACACCAGAAAACTTTGAAAAATACGAAAAAAATCTTCCGCCCCAGAAATCGGAACTCAAAAAAAAAAAAAAAAAAAAAAAACTCCTCGCCTTACAATTTCCTACCAAATATATACTAAACAATACTTACAAATTCCAAAACAATCCATTACTTCCTCTATACAAATCAAGAAACACAAGTAACCCAGCGTCTTCCCCAACCGTAACAAAATCTCTACACAAAACAATTAATTGATGATTTGCTCAGAGAAACGTAATTCACTAAAATCGTTCAGAAACAAAGAGATTCTCGTTGAATATTTAATACCACGCGATGCGGGCTCTCGTACCAAATTGAAAGCTTTATAGGCACTATTTTCACTGATAAAGTGCGTAATATACTTAATTAACTGGTAACAACACAATTCGTGGGAGAATAAATAACAAGTAAATTGATTGGGGGGATTTAAATTGGAAAAATATTGAGATTACTATATTGATGATCGTACCAGCATACGTTCTGCGGGAATGTTCGACAAAGTTACCGCAGCTATAAAACGCAACGAGCATCTGAAGGAGAAAGATGTGTTTTAGTCAGTAAAAGTCTGTAATGCCATTCAGTTCAACCCTAGAGTAGGAGAAGTCTTTAGAATTATTTCCTACGTCAAAAAAAATATTGTTACACTGTTAATCGTTTATTTTTATTGGAATAAATAAACTGAATTTTATTTACTAAAAGTTAAATAAATTTAGAAAACTCACAGATATTCTCCGAAGAAAATAAAATAAATAAATCTCAATGAGTCCTCCTCTCTGGGTTAACATGAAAGTTTCTAAGTAATAATAGGTTTTTGGCCATCTTTCAGATATCTGCTTGGACACCATAGCATAGTACAGTCAGCCTTATAATGTTCCCACTGCTGGAACTCAGGCCTTTTTTCTAGCAGAGGAAATGGGCCGAAATCCACCACGCGGGCCGAGTGCCGGCTGATGGAGGTCACATGGCATGTCTTCGAATATTTGGTTGTAGGACATGCTGGTTTTTTTTTAATTAAGAAAATACCGATAAAAAGTCCACCACTGAGGCGTCTGGAATCATATACTGGATCCGTGGTATTCGTTTGTGGTACGATGTCAGATACACTCTGTATGCATTTTCCTAGTTCTAACTATTTCCGCTCAGACAAAACCTATATTAAAAAAAAAAAAAACAAACGCAAACGTCAGAACAACGTTCAAAATCTTTTTGCAAGCACACACAAAAATATCAAACAGTCTATTCTCGACTATTGCCCATTGTCAGCAAAGCAATAAAGAAAAGTAAATATTGCTTTAAAATTCACAATACAACATTATTTTACATTCAAAATACAGAACAATACGATTTCACTTGTGCGAAATTCGCTTACTTGACAAACGTGTGCCCCCGCCGTGGCCTAAGGCTTCGAATTTTATTACGTAGTTAGGCGGGCTGCACACGGCGCTGCATGTGGTCTGCAAGCTCAGCTGACGCCATTTTATGCCGAATAAATTTATAGCCGAAACGGTTTCGTGTGCATTCAGTTTAATATGTGCTTCAATTTGCTTAGACGTAAGATTTAGATGTGGTTGGTTATGTTCTTCTTTTTTATGTTAGGTTGCCGACATAACCCGAAGAATCAAATTGACTGGTTTGTTGGTCTAGTGGTTAGTGGCCCTGACTGCTATGCCGGAGGTCGTGGGTTCGATTCCCATCCAGGAGAAATGTTTGTGTGATGAGCACGATCATTTGTTCTGTGTCTGGGTGTTTTTATAATATGTATGTATTTAGAAATATATAAGTATGTTTATCAGCTGTCTGGTACCCATTACACAATCTCTGCTTACACTTAGCTTGGGACTAGACGGTGTTGTGTGATAGTTGTGGAATATTATTATTATTATAATCACCTAATTTAAGTGGTAATAAAATAACCTCTGAGTTTGTTTCGGTGTTTCTTCTCAGGGTAGTCAGCTAGGAAACACCGGCCTCATCTAGTTTAAACTGACAAAAAAAAAATGGCGTGTAAAAGTGTTTTTGAAAAACCTATTTGCAAAAAAAAAAAATAAGTAGGGCATTTTGTGGGAACACATTAATTTTGCGTACAGCTAAAGAGTGGAATCTGTGTTTCTTGATAGCTATAACCTAGGGGTCTTTAAGTCAAAAATGAATAGGTTACTTTTAGCCAAGCGCGCTCCATCGTCGCCCTCATCATCGCTTACCATCAGGTGAGATAGTTATCAAACGCGAGCCTATCCATAAAGAAAATAAGGGCACATTGCTCGCTCAGTAGATGATCGACGAGGCTGGGCAAAGGTTCTGGAGTAGCTACCACGTACTGGAAGACACAGCGTTAGAAGTCTTCCCACAACGTGGATCGATGACTTGGTGAAGGTCATGAGAATCCGATGGATGCGAGACGCACAGGACCAGTTCTCGTGGTGACTCTTGGGGAGGTATATCTCCAAAAGTGAAGGTCTTTCAGCTGAAATTATAACGATGATGGCTACGTTCTTGTTTGTTAGCTCAGTTTTAAATGTCTAGTGTATGTAATGATGGATTTTGTTACGACTGCTATGATTACAGATTCTTTGAAACCTTTGAGACATATTAAACCTATTATTATGGAACGGTTTTCCTTTCATACATCTACAGACACTTATGTAATAGCATATACGAATATGTCTATGTTTAGTAGCTTACTTCTCGTATAAAAATCTTATCGAGAAGAAAATTGGTTTGGCTATGTATAATATGGTTCTTGAAAAGCAATTGAGACGAATACGATACAATTGGTGGAAGATTGGTGGGTTTTAGTCAGTCTAAAAGTCTGACTCTCTCTCGTTTCACCCAGAGCAGGAGATTTAATAAGGAATTCTCTGTTGAAGTCCATATTTCTTTATAGTTACAATCTACGAGCCTTTAATACAAAAGTGTACCTACAGGTTATTTCTAGACAAGATGTAACTGACGATGGAGCGCGTCAGTTACATCATCCTCAAATTTTACTCAATCAATAATAAATTAAAAAAGGACTCTCGTCTAATTATAATTTAATAATAAATAAAAAAGTACTTTTTTCCAATTATAATTTAATAATAAATACAAAAAAAAAAAACTCTTTCTCCAGTATAATTTAGTTAGCCACTTTTACGAAGGCGGTTCCCTAAAAAGTCGAGTCGGTCGCCAATTCCTTCTGCACGAGTAATTATCATACTGGTTCCAGCTAGTTTCAAATTAAGAGAGCGAAGCTGAAAATTTTCACCAACTTCCCAAATTCTAATCAAAGAAAAACCAGTAAACTAATACAACATTAATTCACAATTCCTTAATGAAAACGCCAAAAGTTGAAAGTAATTTGCATCAAAAAGTACCTTTTGTTGAATACTCGTAAAGTTTGTAAATTAAAATTAAGATTTAACGTGTTTCGTCGGTCAGAGACTAAGTTGCTAAGTTTTTTTTTTATTATTTACGAGACGCCCACTCGGGCTTGACTGTGGCAGTTATTTCCTGTAGTAAATATTTATTAAAACTCCTGTAAATGTTTTCGTTACAGCGACAAAGCTGGTTGGTTTCAAACTTTGCCTAGCAACCGTAAACAGTTTGGTGGGAGCTAGTTTTATATTTTAATTTTGTTAGTTAAATGCATTATTAAAACCGAAATTTTCGACCATAAAAGTTTCGAGGTTTTTAGGGTTGCGTCCCACAAAAACGGACCCCCTTATAGGATCACTTTGTTGTCTGTCTGTATGTCAAGACCTTTTATCACGGGAACGCATGGAGGTATAGAGTTGCAATTAAAACCATATACACAAGTTTGCAGTCCCTTGAAGCTATGCTAATATCAAACTTCTAATTGAATGAAAAAAAAAGATACAGCCGTCTATGTCGCAAAAAACATAATTATGTATATATCGGCACTCTCAAAGGAATCAAAATTCATAGAGTACTTACTTTAATCCTGAATCCTGAAACTTGGCATGACGCAAGATCTCATAACACAAGTATAGGAAAAAATCTGAAAACTCGATTCAGGAATTGAATTTTTTTCATAGGTTAGTTTGTACGAAACCCACAGAGCACGAATCCGACTCGCACTTGCCCAATTTTTACTAATTTTTCACGTGCAGTTTTTAAAACTAATAACTCAATTACAGATTTGCATAGACATGCATTGTGGCGCTCTATACGGGTGCATCGCTATTCTTAACCAAATGTATTCGAGTGATCGCTTCCATTACCTGCAGACACGAGGTACAATGGATTGCAATAGTAAAGTACATCAAAACGAGGTGACGATCTGGAGCCGTACCATAGCATGTTAAAATATCAAACGTGCTAGTGAGAGATGGACAGATATACACCATAGCTTCATACTTTTAACAGTTCAGTTTAGGTGGTCAATTCAATCGTTGGAACTTAGTTTAAGAGAAAACTGACTAATTCGACTGATTAAATTGTTTTTTTTTTGTTCGGTGGGAAAGTAAAAGCACCGAGTGTGAAAGATGAAGCTGAGAAGATAATGACTTTTGTAACAGCTTATTAAATATTATATCATTTATCCCACTGCTGGGCAAACGCCTCCCCTATCTCTTTCCAAACCTCTCAAGTCTCCCAAATGACAATCCTCACTCATCTGTTCGAGGACATTCGTGTGACATGACCTCTCACTTCAGAGAGGCTGTTTTTTTTCCTTTCTACTTGAGTTATAGAGCCCAACATGGTTTTTCGAACGCAACTTATTCGCTTGACAACTACCCATCTAAAAAAAAAAACTGAAGTAAGAATGGAATAGAGCTATAAAACATTAACGAGTACAAACACAAAGAAAAAACATACGCCGAACGTGCTCGCGACGAAAAGGTTACCACCTCAGCATTTGCCGGGTGTCAGACACCCAGCGCTGGTTTTCAGCTGGTACCCCGCAGTGACGCACAGACGAGGGTAAATAAAATATATACTGACTTAAAGCAAATATTAATGTTTGTTTGATATTTTGCTTGATAATAAATTAGTTGCGAAAATGACTAATGACAATTAGGTTTTAGTGAACGGTATTTTACAACATGGCTAACCAGGTAGATGCGTGACACCACAATACTTTGATGGATCGTATTTCAAGCTGCTGCAGGTATTTTTTTTAAGATGGAAAAATCATCCAATTAAACCTTCCCTTTAGTTGGAACATCCCCCGTTCCGCCCAAGTGTCAGACTTTTACTGACTAAAAACCCTCTCCTTTTCCTTATTTGCCTTCCTTCCAGGGCTCCGGGTTTTACTTTCACATTATCCATGGCCCCAGTAGACTTCGACTCTGCTGGGTCCCTACAGTTTGCTGACATCTCCTTGAGGCGTTCGTGGAACAATACGCACCGTCGACGACTTGGGCCCGGTCGGACGGCGAGCTACCAAGTGGCCGGAAATCAGGATATGAATCCCTCACGCGTGTGTTATATATTAGTAAGTATGACTAATTAAATTATGAATTTTCAACTGTTTCGCTATTGTTTTATACATTGGTAACATTTGTGAAGTTCAAATCAAATATAAAAGTACCTACCAAGACAAATATTGATGTGTGTACAAATACAAAACTCAAAACTTATAAAAAGACGTGTTGATGATAATCACCTAAAAATTATTACGTATTTTTAAGATCATTAAGCTATAATTAATGATATTGTATGATATATTTGTAAATACTATAATTGAAGCTACCACAGGTTTTCTTGCTTGTTCTTTCCTGTGACGACCTAGTTTTGGAACAAGCAACTAGTTTTTCGATTAATTGACAAGCCTATTTGAAATAAATACTTAGTCTTGTCTTTCTGTGCTTTTCTTCATAAAACCCTTTCCTTACACACCACAATCATAAAAACTTTGACACTCAGTAAATAACCGTTACCCATCTTGACATTTTAGTATGATATATAGTTAGATATAAATATATATAAATATAGTTAACCATCTAAATTCTAACACGTGCGGCCTCCTTCTTTGCTAGCATTGCTGCTTCGCAGAAGGAGCCGACCACCTGCCACTCCTCACTTCGGATCATGGGAGCTGCTGCAGGTATGGGATAGGCAATGAAGTAACCGAATTGGAAAGGGGTGCACCAACCTGTAAATTCAATCACGTTGAAAGCCGGTCGGCACAGACTGATCTTACAGGTGATGAGACTGATGTTACACCACATGAGCCAGGGCTCATGTGGTGATGAAATATTGAGTTCACTGCTCTACACACTTCACACACAAAAACTGATTGTTTTGTAATGAGCGCGCACGGATTCACATTTACTGAATAAAACCCACCTTGCCTTTTGCGTTTCAGGTCTACGCAGAAATACATGCCGGGACGCATTTTTGATGTATTGGCCAACTTTATTTCTTAACCGACCTCAGTACTCTAAATTTATCGTATAAAATTTTTGTAGATAAACGCCTATATCCGAGTGGAGTTGCCTTCTTATAATAAAATGATAATTTATTCTGTCTATAAGTCTCCCGGCAAAAACGTGGTCCTTAACGAGACGCTTGGAGGCCTTCATTTTTCTACCAATTTACCGTTCCAAATAAATGGTCTCTTCACTTATTTGTATGCTCTTTATAAGACTCTTGATTTGATTTTTGTAAATTAGTTTGTTAATTTAAAAGTTAAGTTGATTTTTCAAGTGAATTAATAAAGATCGTTTAAAATTTCAATGAGTTAGGTATTAATAAAAGGTTTGTGCCCTCTGTTTTTAAATTAAAAATGCTAATGCTTGTGAGCAATAATATTAATTAATTATCTTTTAATTACTTTTTAAAACGTCAAAAGCCGTAAAACAATGGTTTTAATTAAATACAATTTCTGTATTATATAATACCTTAAATATTTGTGAAATAAATATTCTCGTTGATGTTAGTATAGTTCTACGTAAAGTGACTTTTTATTAGCAATATGGCATTCTGTCGACAATATGCCATTCTATCGGCTATAGCACATTCTATCGGCGATATGGCATTTTAACGAAGATATGTGATTCTAACGACAATACGACATTCTATCAATGATATATCATTGTATTGGTTTTTTTTTTTTTTTTTTTTTTTGTGGTAGGTAAAATCATCCAATGACGAATCCCGCCCTTGGGTGGGGCGGGAAACAGTGTCAGACTTTTACTGACTAAAAACCTACCTTTCCATTCCTTGCCTTTATCCTGGGGCCTTTGGTGACAGTCTCACATAACCTTAGGCCCCAGTAGGCTTCGGCCCTGCTGGACCCCTACAGTTTGCTGACAACTCCTTGAGGCGCGCGGGAACGGTGCGCGCCGTAGACGACCTGAGCTCGGACCGGTCTGTTACCGGACGGACGGACAGCGAGCTACCCATTGCCCACCGTCCGCGAGCCCGCGCCTACGGTGGCCGGAAATTGGGATCGGAAACCCGGCGGCGGCGGCGGCGTGTCCGCCTTTGCCTAAGGCGGTCGGCCTCCTCCTTTACTAGCATTACTGCTTCGCAGAAGGAGGCGACCGCCTGCCATTCCTCCTCGCTCCGGAGCATGGCTTGAACCAAGCCCCGGCGCGAGAGATCGCCGCCGATCGCCCCCACGAGGACACGGCGCTGCTCTTCCCAAGCGGGGCACACCTCGACTGTGTGCTCCACCGTGTCCACCGGGCGGTCCGCACAGTGGCGACACCCGGGCGTCGTCTCCGCACGAATCTTGTACAGGTACGGACCGAACTTGCCGTGCTCGGTCAGCACCTGCGCCAAACGGAAGGTGACGACGCCGTGGGGCCTTTCCAGCCACGCCTCAAAGAGGGGCCTTACCGCCTCGATCGTGGCGTGCCCAGCACGAGGTTGCGACAATCGCTCTCGCCATTTCACCATGAGATCCCGCCGGAGCTCTGTCCGCCATGCCGCGACTTGTCGCGGCAGCGGAGTTTCGCCCCGACGTTGCATCTCCACGCGTAGGTCATGCATGTGTGCAAGGACTGTTGCCTCCAAATCCCATGGTGGTAGGCCAGCAAGGAGGCTCGCCGCTTCGCAGGACACCGTACGGTATCCGCGGATCATCCGGATGGCCATGACCCTCTGGCAGGCGGTTAGCCGGGCCGCCACTCGCTTCCGTAGCGATGGCGCCCACACCGGCGCACCGTAAAGGGCCATGGACCGAACGATGCCTGCGTAGAGCCTCCGGCAGGAGGCGTCCGGACCCCCTAGGTTTGGCAGGAGCCGCTTGAGCGCAGCCCCAGTCGCATTCAACCTGGGAGCCAGACGTCGGAAGTGCTCCTTGAAGTTCCACCGGCTGTCGAGGACGAGTCCCAGGTACTTCATCGTCGACCCGACGCCGATGTGAACTCCTCCTACCGTTAATTGGGAGCCCGGAGGTGGCGCGCTCCGAGGGCCGTGAAAACACATGGCCTCGGACTTGTGCAATGCCACCTCGAGTCCCAACTGCTGTATCCTCTCCACGACTGTCGCAACCCCGCGCGTCGCTAGTTCGACCGCCGCCTGGTACGACCGTCCCCGCGCCAGGACCAGCGTATCGTCTGCGTAACAGACCACGTTGACCCCGTCGGGGAGGTCGGCGCGCAGCACGTAGTCGTACCCGATGTTCCACAAGGGCGGCCCTAGTACCGATCCCTGCGGAACACCGCACGACATCTCTCGCCGTTTCAACTCCCCCTGATGACCGGGGTAGATGATGAACCTGTCCGACAGGTAGGCCTCGATCACCCGACAGAGGTAGTCGGGCACCCGGTGGTACCGGAGTGCCCTACCAATGCAACTCCAGGGCAGGGAGTTGAAGGCGTTGGCGATGTCCAGAGACACCGCCAAGACACACCTGCCCCGGGACACCGCATCCCCCGTCGTGAGGGCTCGCACGCGCATGATGGCGTCCACAGTGGAGCGCCTCCTGCGAAATCCGAACTGGCCGTCCGCAAGATCCGGCCCCTTCCGTGCCAGATGCACGACGAGGCGGTCTGCAATTACTCTTTCAAAGAGCTTGCCCACCTCGTCGAGCAGCACAATGGGCCGATACGCGGACGGAGAGTCCGCGGGGCGCCCCGGCTTCGCGATAAGGACCAGTTTCCCCGTCTTCCAGCGAAGCGGGAACTGGCCCCTCTCCATGCATGCGCTGAAGAGCCCTCTCAGTCGAGACCCGAGTTCCTCCATGGCCAGGACCCAGGCTTTTCCAGGCAAGCCATCGGGTCCTGGGGCGGTGTTCTTGGCACTCAGCCTTCGCACCGCCACTCTCATCTCCACCTCGGTCACCTCTGGAGCATTGTTGCCGTCGTTGCCGTCGTGGTCCGCATCGGACACCGCCGCTGGTGGCGGAGCCATAGGCGGGGGAGTATGCTCCCCTCGCGTAGGGAACAGAGCGCTCACCACACCCTCCACGAGCTGGGGCCGGAGACTCTGAGTCAGCGGGGGAGCCCATGGGCGGAGTTTGTCCATCACCATTTTGTATGGGCGTCCCCACGGATCGACGTTCAGAGACTCCAGCCACACGTTGCGGGCCTCGAGTTTGGCCCGCTTTATCTCCGCTCGGAGGGTGCGCTTTGCAGCTCTGTATCCCTCATACAGCTCCGCCTCTATGGCCTCCGCACCCGGTGGACGGGTGCGGCGCCTGCGGTGTCTAGTATACCGGCGTCGCGCAGCATTGCACGCATCGCGCAGTGCCGCAATCTCTGGCGACCACCAGTGTACTTGGCGCCGGGCACGTCCTGGCCGGACTCGGGGCATGGCCGCGTCGCAGATTTGCGACATGGCCACCTGGAACCAGTCCGCCTCGACGACGATGTCGACAGGCCTGTCCGGTGCTTGCACCCAGGCCTGTACTATCGCGGCTTCCTGGAGCAGGTCCCTGTCCAGCTGCCTCAGCGCCCAACGCGGACCACACGGGGTCTGTCGGACCGGCACGGTCGAGGTCTGGGCGGAGACGTCAAACCGGATGTACCGGTGGTCGGAGAACGTCTCCACCTCCTCTATAACGCGCCAGTCGACGACACGCGGTGCCAGTGCAGGGCTGGCGAACGTGACGTCCACCACCGACTCGCCCTGCATCCGCACACACGTGGGGACAGAACCCCGGTTTTGTACGACTAGGCCCTGTCCTAGGGCCCATTCCTCCACCCTTCGACCTCGCTGGTTCGTGAACCGGGAACCCCAAGCCTCGTTCCAGGCGTTGAAGTCCCCGCAAACGACCACGGGGAGGCTGGAGTCAAACCCAGCAACGACGGCATCCAGCTCCAAAAGGGAGCTGTCCAGTTCGGCGAGAGATCTGTTCGGGGACAGGTAGACGCCTACCACCACTATGTCCCCGAACCGTGCTGCCACGCAACCCCGACCTTTCTTGACGGCCTCGAGTGCCGGGGTACCGGCGGCGGCCGACGAAATGAGTGTCACCGAGCCGGTCAGGTCCTGAACCCAGTCGGCTCTGGGCAGGACAAAGTGCGGCTCGGAGACAACGGCGATGTTGATCGACCACTGCGCCATGCTCTGGAGCAACAGATCCTGAGCGGGGGCGCAGTGGTTGATATTCGCCTGGAGGAGACGTAATGGAGCCGTTATTGACAGTCCATTACAGTCTCCTCCCGGGCCCTCCGTGAGGGTCCTGCCGCGGTGGTAGCGGCGGCGGCGTCTGCGGAGGCGATGGCGGCGGCAGCCAACGGGGCAGCCGCGGCAGTGAGCACCTTCGCGGGGACGGGCCTTGGGACCTTGCCCTTGGCCTTGGCGGGGGGATCGCAGGTCCTGCTCCCAGCCCGGTGGTCGGCCGACTTGCCTGCCGCCGCACATGCGTAGCAGTGCGGCGCTGCACTGCAGGTATCGGCCTTGTGGCCGGACTGACCGCACTGGAAGCAGCGGTCGCTGCGATCTTCCTCCGCTGCGCAACAGACCCCCACGTGGTGGCCCACGTGGCAGCGATAGCAGCGCAGCGGTCTGGGCTCCAGCAGCTTGACTCGCGCGGAGACCCAGCCCACCAGATCATTGTATTGGTGATAACACATTCTATCGGCGACATGGTGTTTTAACGACAATATGTCATTCTATCGATGATATGTCATTGTATCGGTGATTACACATTCTATCGGCGACATGGTATTTTAACGACAAAATGTGATTCTAACGAGAATATGACATTCTATCGATGATATGACATTGTATCAGTGATAACACATTCTATCGGTGACATGGCATTTTAACGACTATATGTGATTCTAGCGACGATATGACATTCTATCGATGATATGTCATTGTATCGGTGATAACACATTCTATCGGCGATATAGCATTTTAACGACGATATATATAATTCAATCGTTCGATATAGCATTGTATCGATGATTCTGTGGGTGAAATGACCGCGTGAAATTTCGGTAACGTCTGTCAATTCCATACAGTTTTGACTTTCACAATCGTTTTTACTTTACGTAAGATTTGACTAAGGTAAGGAATATAATAGAAAATTTAAATTAATTTCTAACTCCAGCAATTGAATGAAAACTCGACAGATTTCCGTGTCCAATAATAATACACAATTTATTAATCTTCTGACACAAAACAAATCTAAACAAAAGAAGACGAGACGACAAAATACCTAAAACAATTGAGTAAGAACCCCCATTGTGAAGGGGAACGAAATAAAGTGATGAACCAAGGTATGTCGTGCCGGTTTCGTACCGTCCTCGCAACGCTTTTGTACCGCAGTCGTCGGCTTGAATCTTTCCTGATTTATTTTGATTCGAATTGGAGTTCAAAATTCATTTGAAAGGGAAGGTTTACATGTTATGAAGAATTTTTTTTAAGAAGGTTTGAAAATTATTTATAATAATAATATTTATTTATTTCAATCAACATTGGATCATAACATTACATTAAATTAGTCATCATAAATCGCAACTTGTTTGAAAACGAAACTATCGTTGCAGAAAATGTCATTAAACGTCGTCACTGTTCGTCGTCGTTATCACAACAAGTTTGAGGATGGTTTATGCGTGGAAATAAAATTTGTGCTGTATTGCACAGCCATATAGTTCATTTTTCATTGCAATAACTGGTTTTGAAACGACCTTATTTTTTTAGCGGTAAGATAAAATTTGCATAAAGTAATACAAATACTGGTTTGTGCAAAGAAGACTTTGGTTGCAGGACGGAATGACGTTTTCACCGTTGCGTCGCAGATTGTTTTTGAAACGATAACGGCAATGCGACGAGTGTGATAGTTGAATCAATGGATTCTCGAATTTATTTCCTTAGAAGTAAGATAACAATTCGCATACAGTTACTCGAAGACTGGTTTGTGTAGCTGGTTGTGACTGTTTAGTCGCAGGATAGAAAACGGTCGTTCCGTTGTAGAACATAAAGCGGACTTTGAAAGCTGTTCGTTATTGAAACGCCCACCGCTAGAAAATCGTCTCTTAGGGCCGAAACATACTGCCAAGCCGCTAAAATCGGCAGTGCCGCCCGCCACTACGTAAGGCAGGCACTGCCGATTTTAGCGGCGCCGCCGCAACGCGGTTATGTATTTCGGCCCTAAGTGACGATTTTTCAAAATTCACGCCTTAAGTTAGTGCTCGCCTACGTTATAAAAAGAAACCTTGTGCAACATTCCACGCACCTAGGCTCCTTCTCTAACTGTTAAAATAGGGAAAATGTCCGAAAAAATACTAATAAATAAAAACACAGAATGTGAATAGATTGACATAACACAAAATAAATTAATGATAATAACAATATTTATTATTTTTCTAAATAAATATACTTTGTCATTGAGTAGCTTAAAAAGTTTGTTTTTGCATTCATTAATATAAACTACTTTGTCATATAATAATAGTAATATTATTATATGACAAAGTAGTTTATTGTCAACTCTGGACAAATTAATTCAGCAGACGTACAGTAACGATATTTTATACTTCCTCATATTTCAGTCGACCTTTACAGCAGTATGCAAATTTAATTTTCCTATACGTTTCAGGCGCTCGTTTGCGTTATAAAAAATCTACGATCAGGTAAATCATAAAAGCACACAGATATACACAGAGGGATGCGAAATATAATTTGCTGAGAAAAACATATTTTGTTTCAGTTAACGAAACTCCCTTTTGACATCCAATAAATTATTCAAATCGTATTTGAGAGGTTTTCATACAATGGTTTATAGGAATCAAGGAGATTTGTCGTATGGATTTCGATTTACTTACGGGATTTCGTATGGCAATGCTCCGGTATTCGGTTTTATACGACAAAATATATAATGCGCAAATTGTACTACTTACTAGCTGACTCGACATAAATGGATGTCTGAATGGATCACTTCATGATATGAAAATGTGGTGCTATTAGTTTCTTATTAAAATAAATAATGTTTTCATTCTGTTATAACCCGACGCATCAAAATTTCTACAAAAAAATATGGGTCAAAAGTAATAAAATAAAACCTATAAAATTTCTCATAAAAAGTATTAAGACAACCCGAGGGGTATTTTAATAAAAAATCTAAAATTAGGTCTGAAAAGGTTAGGCGTTAGTGTGGTGTCTGAACAGACTAAATTTTAGAGAGAACCAACTACAACAAACTTTATGAAAATTGGCCAAAACTAAGCTAACCTTTTTCTAGCTACTTTTGCATACAGCCGCTCTTACGTAATTATTATGTTTTAGACATATTTCTCCAGATATTTTGGATGCACAAATATTTTATGGACATTATCTAGGCTTCTACAGAAATTAAAACATAAATGTGTGTAAAACTAACCCAGCAAAGACCTCTGAAAATATGCTATTTTATGTGAACTTTGACCTTCCATAATGTACTCATTTATTAGAAATATAAAAAAGTACGTCTATACAAATCTTGCACATTTAATCGAGATTCTCAAAAAAAACTTTTAAGGGTTATAAATTAACTCGTAATTCCTGGAACAAGTTTTGTGAAATATTCGAGTACATAAATCACATAATTACCGAATGCCAATAGAGTTTGCAGGCGTTGGGTCTCTTTTTTTGCATTGCCTCTTCATCAAACATCCCGTCGGATTCATCATCGTCATCATCAGCCTTTTGATGTTCCCACTGCTGGGACTCAGGCCTCCTCTCTAAGAGAGGGAATGGGCCGTAATCCACCACGCAGGCCCAGTGCGGGTGGGTGGATGTCACATGTCTTCGAATTTTTGGTTCTAGGGCTTGCCGGTTTCCTCACGATGTTTTCCTTCACCGTTTTGATAGCAGTGGTGATGAATTGACTTACACAAAGTAATGCGCCTGGCCGGGCTTGAACCCGCGACCTACTAACCTTAAGTCGGGGCCGTTACCACTCGGCCACTACTGCTCTCCGACTGCTGCCCTCGGATTGCGTTAGATGAAACTATGATCGAAGTTGACGATAACCGAGTGGGGAAGGCCGGGGTCGTAATATATTAAAATTGAAAGTTTTATATTTGTTTTAGTGCCTATCCGCATATATTATATCTACTCATACTATGTATGTATGTTTGGTGCTCCTTAACGCTTAAACGTTGATAGGCTCGTACTTAACCAATACCTCACCTGATGGAAAGCAATGGAGCACGCTTGCCTAGAAGTAATCCATTTACTCTTGACTTAAAGACCCCCAAGTTGTTGTGTCAGAAAACACAGACTCCGGCAGGGAATTCCTCTCTTCAGTTGCTCAATAAATGTGTTCCCAAAACGTTTTGTGCATGTGGATGGAAAGTCTACCATGAACCAGTGGTAAATCGCCATACGTCTGATTAATTTAAAGCTACACTAAAGGCCAGTAAACTTGAGCGAACTAAAAAGAGCTATCGTCGCTCCGCGCGCATCAATTTTTTTCGGATAAAAATAATAATTCGAGTATATCCTTCATTGATTAAACACAATCTGAATAAAAGCCGTATGTCAAAAGATTAGTAATTAAATTATCTTTTAGTTTGTGAAAGTTTCGCGAAGTTGCCTGATCTTTGCTTTTTTGTAACTTTCAAAATACATTACACCAAGTTCTATGAAAAATAAAGTAAATATTCGTAAATAAAATTAGTCCAGTTTAAAAAAACCTATATTTTTTTCACAATATACAGAGTATATTTTGAAAAAATATAGGTTTAGCCATTTAGACGTAATGTTTGATTTAAAATCATCAAAAGTCGTATATCTCTCCCTTCAATGAATTAATAATGAATAGACCATGTCTTTATATATTAACATAGCAATTATCTTAAGTATGTTAGTCTTGAATTCTTTTGTACTTCAAAGCATGTAATGCGGCCTATAGAAGCTAGTCGACTAATATTTAGGTAAAGCTCCGATATTTTGCTTGTAAGTTTTTACTAGGTTTTTTGTGTTACAATATTCCTACGTAGTTTTAGTAAGTTAATAAAGGGATTGAAATACTAAGATAAGGTCAAAAGGACATACATTCTACAGCAGTGACCTCTTTGACACTTTGTAGTTGAAGTCATTGGTCTTTCAGTAACATCACAAAAGAAAGATAGACGTATAGAAGTCACTCTTCATACAAAGTGTGTTCGAGCAACGCACATACAC
The DNA here is from genome assembly GCA_958295575.1 of Leucania comma. Classification (NCBI taxonomy): domain Eukaryota; kingdom Metazoa; phylum Arthropoda; class Insecta; order Lepidoptera; family Noctuidae; genus Leucania; species Leucania comma. The sequence continues at coordinate 2,660,502 of OY282477.1, read as the reverse complement.
CGTTAAGTTATGGTCGTTTTAATCTCGCTGAGGGTCGATTCGTACCCGAAATACTATCGATTTGTAAAGAGAAAATTAAAAAATAAAGTACTTTTTTTAAAATCTCGAATTAATTTGCGCAAATACGAAATTAATTTCTTTTAGTAAACGTCAGCTGAGCGAGGCCAATGAACTGTAGGTAGTTAGTACGTAACGACCGACAACTACCTACAAGGTCATTGACTCGTTTACTTAAAAAAAATAATTTCGAACATGTTCGAGTTTTTGAAAAAAAGTACTTTATTTATTTAATTTATTTCTTTTTAAAAATCGATGGTTGAAATACTACCGAATCGAGCCTCCGCGGGATTAAAACGACTATCACGATATCTCGTACTGTTTGCGATCACTGCCATCTGCTTGAGACACGCGTCTGTGATCTTTTTTGTGCAAAAATGGAGTTACAAAAAAAGTAGTTATACCGTTCATTAGACGATTGTTGAAATAGCAAATTGTGGTTTTCCTAAGTTAACAGTTGTTTCAGAGAGGTATGTATGGTATTTGCTTGTATTTCGATAGTTCATTTTAACATAAAACAGTACAGTTAAGTAGGTAAATAAGCGCCCCAGGCCATGGCCCCGGGCCGATAAAGTGAACATGACTTTGTTGCCACGTAATATTATTAAAATTTATATTAGTTATTTACCTTAGTAAGCTTTAACGCAGGTAACGTAGTCACCTACTGGGCCCAAATAGTTTAGCGAGTTTATCAACGATTCGAAAAGAAGAAGAGCCTTGTGTTCAAGATGATCTGGTCGGTGCCGGCCTGCGCAGCCACCATTGCTGCCACGCCCGGTTGCAGTCAAAACGGCAACCCCTGTGCTACTGCCGATTATATATGTAGGTAAGAAAAGTGAAGAACACACATGAGATTACCTTCTGTACCTATCTGTTTTGTGGGAGCAGTGTGTCTGTTATTTAAACAGCGTAATGTAAGAAATTATTGTTTTAACTCTTACGACTTAATTCATATTTCACGCTCAGTGATTCCATTTGTTACAACTTTCCATTAAAATGGAAGCTGGAATTTCGAAACAAGTTTTCCAATCACTCGAAAAATATTTTGAGACAATGTCTCAGGTTCTAAAATATTTTTCTCTGAAAAATAAGTAACTTTAAGATATCAAGAAAGAATTTGTCGATCACAAAGAGAAATATTCGCTTTACTTACAAAATGAAGCCACTGAAAAGCGTTCGACTTGATATTTTAGATGTCATTTGGAAAATATAGATCTGAAATGGAGTCAGTTATCTTTTATGATGATTAAGATAAGAAAAATTGCACTAATAGCACGTAAATATCTATAGTTGCAGAAGTCTGATTGGCGAAGCTTTTTTTTCGCTCTAGGGCAAAGCAGGTGTGTCAGAATTTTACTGACTAAAACCGCATCTACGTTCCTTGTTTACCTTGCGTTCTAGAACCCCAGCTTTGGTCAACCCCAGTAGGCTTCGAGCCTGCTGGTCCCCTACGGTTTTATAGAGATCACTTTGAGGTGCGCATGACATACTACGCGCCGTTGGCGAGTCGGATCAGTCTGGGCAGTTACCGGACGGCCGGACGGTGAGTTACCCACGCCTTCGGTGGCTGGAAATTGGAATCGGGGTCCTGGCAGTTTGGGCGTGAGGATGTCCATTCTCTCACAGATTGGCCAAACTTACGAGTCATAATTTTGACTGGCCTGTTGGTCTAGTGGTTAGTGAACCTGACTGCTATGCCGGAGGTCCAAAGTTCGATTTCAACCCAGGACAAATGTTAGTGTGATGAGTACGATCATTTGTTCTATGTCCGGGTGTAATTTATCTATAAAGGTTTGCATTTAGAAATATATAAGTATGTTTATCAGTTGTCTAGTACCCATAACACAAGCTCTGCTTAGCTTGGGACTGTGTTGTGAAAGATAGTATTAGATAGATAGATAGTATAATTGTTTTTGTAATCTTGAATAAGTTAAGAAGATTCGAATTTCTATAATAAATTCCTTGCATTTCAATATTTATTACAAACAATCCCACGTAGGGTTTGATTGACTACGTCAATTTTATCTAAATAATAATAAACTGTTTGGAGGATAGCTATCTAAAACTGACATTTTTATTCCATTAAATGGATGATATTTTTAAGAAAATGAATTGGCTTGTGTGGAATTTGAAAAGCTTTTTGGAATATTTAAATAATGGCAATATTTTCTAGGCTTTTATTTGATGACTTTATAAGGTTACGTTTCAAAGCAATGCTGCCTTTTTGTAATATGAGATGTAATTTGTTAAAACATTCGCTGACCTGTTTTTATTGTTCAAAATTCTCTTGAGGTTATTTTTAGGCCCGGTTCTACTCATTTTGACCTTTTTTAAACCTATGGAAATCCACAACTATAAAAGAGAACAACATGAAAATTTATTTTATTAAAATTGACTATATGGCCAAGGGCTTGGCAAAAATGAAAACACGATATAAATTAGTTGGCTTGATAAAAAAAATCGTGAATCTGACCCTAATTTACGATTTCAAACGTATTTATCTACGAGATTACGTTACGGAACTATTTGAAAGTTACAAAAAAAATAAAATAAAGCTTGTTATTTAAAGGCACTTCGCAAGAACAATAATCTTGTATAGTTGTTGTTTTTTTTATATAAAAATAAAACCGCTCTTTTGGGGCCGCGAAGACGACATAATCCCGAGCGAAATTCATACAAAAAAAGCAGTGACTAGAACCGGCCCTTAAATTATTTGAAGCGACATAATTTTTATCCGACTTCAAAGAAGGTAGAAGTTTTTAATTTGTCAGAATATTTTATTTTTATTTTTAGAATATGTTCACCGATAGCGTGAAAACGCCTTGACTGGTTTGAAAAATTTTTCTTTTGTTCAGGGGTATATTTCCCAAGTGGCCATTAAGTCTGATGTCAGTCTCATGATGGAATCCTACAAAAATTGATGGAAACTCTCTAGTTCTATAAGATTTTGTGTAATGGTTATATTTCATACATACTTTAGTATAGAACTTGTAGCCTATTTAGGTTTAGATGAAATGTAAAATTAAAAAAAATGGATTTTATGGTCACTATCATAGTTCATTCAAATTTCTTTAGTCTGTAAAGAAAGCAAAAGTATTAAAAATAATTTTGAAAATTCTTCTTTTTTGCCGGTATCACTCTTGACATCATCGTGGTCGTGGTCATCACTTCAGGTGTTGGTGGCAAGCTTCACAACATGCCAGAACTCTTCTCTGATGGCCGCCTTCCTTATGCATTCATGCAGTGATGATGAGCCATTTACAGCCGCTTTTATCTGGTCAATCCATCTCATAGGCGATCTTCTTCGTGGCCTGGTACCCTCAATATTTCCTTGGACCACAAGTCGCTCAATAGCCACCTCCCCTCGACGGCATACGAGACCAAAAATGTAAGGATACGTGACTGTACCAAAGATGATAAACGCTGCTTGATGCCGAGTTCTCGAAGTATAGACTCGTTGGTACGGAATTCAGTCCACGATACTCCGAGCATTCTCCTCCAGCACCACATTTCTAGAGCATCTATCTTCTTCTTCTCCACTTCCCTCTGGGTCCAGGTTTCTGCGGCGTACAAGAATATGGGGAATACAAGTGTCCGAACTAGCCGCAGTTTTGTGACTCTATATATGTTGCGATTCCTCGATATTTTCCTCAACTTGTCCATTGCAAACCTAGAGATTGCCATACTCCTTTTTACTTCGTCAATACATCCACCGTAGTTCGTAATTAAGGCTCCTAGATAAATATACAATTGCACCACATCACAATTAGCAATTTGTGTAATTTCTGGAGAGAGTAAAATCTTGCTCGCATGAGAGATAAGGGCAATAAGTCGGTAATTACTGACCGCCTTGGTGGAACCCTTTTTGTGCAAGGGTGTACTTTGAAAATAGACTCCAAAAAATCTCCAAAATTCCGCACAAAATAGAAAGAGTGGAGAGAGGCCTTTACCCAGGTGTGAGACAGAACTAAGGCTAACAAAAAAAAAAAAATTGTCTTTAACATGAATATTACTAATTTAATTTACCTAAAGTATGTACTTGTACTCTGACTTCATCTCTTCTTGTATTGTTATTTCTCCTATAGTATAAACTTATGAATATTATCAGAAGTGCATTAAATCTTTCACACAATAGAAACATATAGTATTTCTTTATCTATATCTGAATTAAAAACGAATAAACACTGTAGAGATTAGTTGCTTTACTTTTAAATAAAAATGTTGGCCATTCAAGCACTAGGGCAAAAAAAAAGTAATAGGGCTTGAATGAACCACAAAAATCTATTGTACCCATGTAATAGTATATTTATCTTTCATTTTAATAAAAAAATAAAGCTTTACCATTAAGTAAATTAACATTTTGAAACTCATTTTCATTTGGATTTCATAATAAATTACATTAATTAGCAAGAATCAACAAAAGGTAAATTATAATTTAAATAATGTATGATTGTTACTAGGAGTTAGGTTCCGCCATAGAGATACGGAACAAAAGAACCACTCTATAGCATTAGCCCATTATCAAGGCAGAAGTATCTCTGGCTTGATAATAGGCTTATGTCTATGTGGCTAATACCCATGTGGCTAATGCCCATGTGGCTTATGCCCATGTGGCGAATGCCCATGTGGCTAATACCCATGTGGCTTGTGCCCAAGTGGCGAATGCCCATGTAGCTAATGCCCAAGTGGCTAGTGCAAATGTGACTAATGCTCATGTGGCTAATGCGCATGTGGCTAATGCCCATGTGGCTAATGCGCATGTGGCTAATGCCCATGTGGCTTGTGCCCATGTGGCGAATGCCCATGTAGCTAATGCCCAAGTGGCTAGTGCAAATGTGACTAATTCTCATGTGGCTAATGCGCATGTGGCTAATGCCCTTGTGGCTAATGCGCATGTGGCTAATGCTCATGTAGCGAATGCCCATGCGGCTAATGCCCATGTGGCTAGTGCCCATGTGACTAATGCTCATGAGGCTAATGCGCATCTGGCTAATGCCCATGTGGCTAATGCCCATGAGGCTAATGCTCATGTGTCGTGGTTGCCCCGTGGTTAAGGTATACGCCTCTCATGTATGAGATTGTTAGTATTTGCATGAATTTTTCAATTCATGAGTACTTTCTAAGTTTATCTAGAACATTACTGACACCTTGAGCTTCGGAAAGCACGTAAAGCCGTTGGTCGCAGTTATCATTCGTAGATCCTTGACAGCCGTTACAGGTAGTCCGATGCCAGAAAGAATGTTGTGTTGCCCAGTAACTGGGTTGTGAAGGTCTGATAGGCAGTCGCACCATGTAATGCTCAAGTATTCAGACGCATCCGATAACACAGGAAGCCGGCCCCATTCTAGTTGGAAAAAGGTTTAGGAGACGATGAAGTATCTCTGGAATGGATAAACAGAAACTTTTTTTCAATATGAACCACGTTTATGAATTAGCTGATGCCTCATTATCTCAAAGAAATATACTCCCAACATAAAAAATATCCTATGTACTATTCAAGGATATTTTCTATCCGTGTACCAGGTTTCATCGAAATACATTCAGTAGTTTTAGCGTGAAGGACTAACAAACATCGCTACATCCTTTTTTTTTTAGTATTTGCGAAACTTGAAACACGGGTCTAGAATTTTTTATGCAAAGAATCAACGTACAAAATTTCAAACTGTATTATAAAATCACAAAGTGCACTCAAAGACATGGTCACCGGGCCATCCGGGCCACTGAGGGGTTGTTTTGCTCTTACACCTAGCGCCTAATGCCCGCTATAATCTGCCGTGACTTTATTCTTCTTCTTTTCGAATCGATGATAAACTCGTTAAACTGTCGGGGCCCAGTAGGTGGCTACATTAACTGCAGCATCGGTGGCATTCATTAAACCCTCCATAGTGCAGACGTATGGGCACTTGGGGCATTCTAACATGTGGTTCATATTTCGCCGTGACCTGAATTGTACTTAGTGCCGGTGAAGGTCCATCTTGTGACCTTTTTAAATATTTTTGGGAAAAAATAGTGTAAAATTATTGGGATCGATTTAGTTACAGCTTCTGAACAACCTGTATTCAGGTTTTGCAAACAATAAAAATAATGTTGTATACAGACTTTTGCGTTTATAATGTTAGTAGGATAGGAGGCTGACCTTCTGACTATCCTATTGTTGTACTGCCCGGTGCTAGGATTACATCAGGGACTGCCACAGTCATAAATTACGTTGAATGACGTGTGAAATTCGTGAAGCCCGTGTAGGCCCTAGTTGCGGGAAAGTTACCTTAATTTTAATTATTTATTTCCCTAACAATATACGCGTCTGTATGTACGTTTATTGTAATTTTTGTATATTGTTGGATATTTGTTTTATTTAGAAACAGCCTAAATTTAGAAGGGTTTGTATACTGATTTGATATAGGTAGTATCATTTAGGAGGAAAATCATCAAATGATTTCTTCCACTCTAGATTAGACGAGAGTGCGTGTTAGACGTTTCCTGATTAAGCCCACTTGTGTCTTTCAGTAGCCCTCTGCCTTCCAGGATCACGGTAACTCTTTCGAAAATTCCCTGCAATGAACGATTTCTTCGACATCTCTTTGAGGCGCTCATGGAGCACTACTCACCGTCGATGACTCGGACTCCGTTCTTACCAAATTACCAAACGGAGAGCTACCCATTGGTCGTCTTCCACAAGATGACCAAGGGGTAGCTCGAGAGTTTAAAGACAATTACCTACCACAACAGGCCCGTGCCTGTGGTGGTAGGGTAAACTCCCGACACCTGTGGCATCTCCTGTGGCAGCAGCTGGGGTTTGAGGATGTCCGTTATCTCACAGTTGCGGCCATAGCCTTTGCTCGCATTACTGCTTCGCAGAAAGAGGTGTTCGCTTCCCATTCCTTCTCAATTCAGACCATGACCTGAAACGAGGCCGCGTGCGAGAGTTCACCGCTGCTAATCGCCTCCACGAGTACACGGCGGTAGTGGTCCACATATGCGGAGCAGACTTCCACCGTATCCTCCGGGCGGTCCGCACGACATTCGGGTGATTTTGGCGTAAGCCAAAGAATGAATACCGTCCAAAGACTTGTAAGAGGAATGCTGGTCGTCCGGCAGCGAAATGAGCAGATATTGTTGCTATCTTTGATATAATCTAGATGATGATGGCACAGGGACTCGGGGATTAGTACCGCAAAAGAGAGGGCAATGCCCAGCTGTGGGTGGAGTCGGGCGGTGGATCTTAATGATGACCTTCCATATCTTGCAAAGTTACTTTCAAAACTAAATCGCAGCATTATGCGATGACATGTTATTACTTCTTCTCGTCTGTTTCATTTATCAATCTATGTTCTTTAAGATACAACATTGTTTCCTAATTTGGAGGACAGGGGTCATATTAAGTGAAATAGCCACTTTCATTTTTGATGTTTCACCACTGATGTTACTTTTAGCGCAATATATGATTTCTTACTTACCGTTGAAACCTATTCCTTAAATTACAAGTGTATTCATAAACTGAGAGATCACATTCTAAATAATACATACAAACAAGAAACCTCTGTTCTAATTAATAGTAACAACTAAATCACGATTCAGAATCATAATACGATTCTGTTCAAACTTATGCAGATCTGTGTAGGACGGTTTTACACTAGTTTCGCGGAACACCTGCTACTTCAGACGTATTTGCATTAAACAGCAGTGTGTCGCCAGCCTATTGCGAATTCCATTCGAGATTTGTATTTGCTTATTACTATTGTTGTAGTTTGAATTTATGTTGATCTGTGACGAGATAAAATTTTGTTTCGGCTTCGTTTTGAGTTTTTGTGATGGTAAAAAAAATAATGTGTTGGATTTTGAATACAATGGCTTGTCTATTTTTTTTTTTTTTGAGGTACGAAAATCATCAAATACTTTTGTCGCTCTGGATCAAGCGAGAAATAGTATCAATTCAAATATTTTCTACATTTTTAAATACTGAAAAAAAAAGTATATAAAAAAATATTATATTATTATTATTTATTACTATTATCGTTACACTTGCGCTTGACCACTTGAGAAAATCTGCATATTTATTTGTATAGAGTAGAGTAGGGTAGAGCAAGAGCTAAACCGTGGGAAAAAGCTAGTGTGTAATAATTTCAAATTTTAATTGACATAAATACTACCCAATAGTTGTATACCAATCAGTGGTAAAACATGAAAAACTTATTACTATATTCAACATCTTCATTACCCTGTTTCTGGCAAATAAAGTACTTTGAATTTGAGTAGGAGGCCAAAAAAGGTGGATGGATTGTGTGACGAGTGACATAAAAAAAAGGGAGTTAATGATAGCGTGCTGATAGGGTACAATGGAAGAAAAAAACGTGTTGCATCGATCCCAATTAATATAAGACAAAGGAAGATGATGATTTTTGAGACTGTGCGCGGGAATTAGATGCCTTCATCCCGCCATCACCTTTCTACCCTTACATTTTTGACACCTTTAGGGTCCGGACTAACCGTTTCGCTTCGTCGTTTATACCGCGTACATCAAAGGATTCAAAAATTTGCCTGCTGCGGTCTTACCGTTCGATTATAATTTAAGTGTCTTCAAGGCTAAATTGAATAGGCTTTGAATAAACAATTGCATCACTGCTTATCATCAGGTAGGATCGCAGTCAAGCAGTAGTTAATATCATTTCAAAAAAATGTTATTCGGAGGTCTCGTCTATTGAGTTTACATGTTTGTGAACACACCCTTGATACAGAAGTAATTTGAATTTCGACTGTCGTTTCTTTTTTTTTTTTAAACAAAAAAGAATCGCCACGTATTATTATTTAATGCATCGTATAATTCTGGTACTTCTATTAGTACTGGTATTGGTACTCGTATTGGAAGTAATTCGAATTTCAATTGTCCTTTTTAAATAAAGAAGAATAGTCACGCATTAGTATTTACTGCATAGTATAAATAAGTTTAGTGCTTCTATTAGTACTGGTATTGGTATTGGTACTGGTATTGGAAGTAATTCGATTTTCAATTGTCCTTTTTAAATAAAGAAGAATCGTCACGCATTAGTATTTACTGTATAGTATAAATAAATCTGGTACTTCTATTAGTACTGGTATTGGTATTGGACGTAATTCAAATTTCGATTGTCCTTTTTAAATAAAGAAGAATCGTCACGCATTAGTACCTATTTACTGCATAGTATAAGTATAATTCTAGTTCTTTCTTCAACAAAATCTTTCACCAGGCTTTTTCACACTTGGGTACTAAACTCAATAAGCTTTAAAAGTTCGGCGTCTTTATAATATAAAGTTATCAAACGATGGAGTCAAGTGTGCCAGACATGTGTTATCTCTGACAAGCGACCTCCAGACGACCCAGCGAGGGTCGAGAAATTTACATGTTTACTGGTCGGCCCGAGAACTATAATTGGCTCCGATTGTTATGAACTGAGATAATACTCGTATATTTTGGAAAGGTTGAAGTTTTGTAATAATATTTTATTTAATGTATTTTGTATAAACTTTACCACTGCTGGGCAAATGCTTTGTCCCACTTCTTCCAAGTATTCTTTTGTAGAATAATTGAAGAAAACAAAATATATATTTATAATATTTGTATAGTTTTTTTTTTTTGAGGTGGGAAATAATCCAATAAATCCAATGACTTCTCTCGTTCTAGGGTAGAGTGAGAGGGCGTATCAGACTATAATTGACTAAAACCACACCCGTGTCCTTCAGTAGGCCTTTGCATTCAAGGGCCACGGCCCAGCAGGGCGTCGGCCCTGCGCCGTGACCGTCTTCTATAGTGATAGAGACGGCCGCACGCATGAGGCATTACTGCTTCACAGAAGATGGCGACCGCTTACCAGTCCCATTACAAGGACTGGCGCGAGAGGTCACCACCGCCAATTGCCTCCACGAGCACACGGCGGTGCTCCACCCAAGTGGGGCACACCTCCACTGTATGCTCCACCATGTCCTCTGATCTGCACAATGGTGACAGTCGTGTGTTTCTTCTGCCTAAATCCGAACCTCCCGAACTTACTATGTCTGGTGAGCAGGCGAGGACGCCGTGACGCTTTTCCCACCACTCCTCAGAGAGGGGACTTACCGCCAAGATAGAACAGAACAGATTTTTTTCGTTAAATAGGTAATTTTTCTCTCAATATAATTTAATTGGCTTTGTGTACTTTCTTTTGTTTATCGATATTTTTTTTTAATCTATGTGTGGAGGCTTGTTATTAGCAATTTGAAAACATTACATTTATTTTTCATATATTTTTTTTTGTAATTAGTCTGTAAGCCTTCTTTAAAATAATTAAATAAATATGATTAAGGCGTGTGCAATTCATATAAAGTTAGCTTCTAATACGTGAATGGTATTTTTCATTGTTTAATTATTACACTCAGTTAAACAAATAAATTGACATTTCCCGTCATCCAATTTCGAACTAAACCCCTTTTATCATTTAAAAGGGCAAACGGAAATGAACAATTTATAATAACGTTTAATCGTATCACTGAATGATATGCACACAAAGTGGGCTATTTGATTTGAATCTACTAATTGAATTTAATTAAATTGAAACTCGCCCATAAATCGGGTGGACGGAGCGGCCAATGAATATATAAATCATGTTTTTGCAGATAGGTCAGTGCATTGAACCTTTTTTTTTTTTTATATTTTATAAACTAGCACTTGACTGCAATCCTACCTGATGGTAAGCAGTGATGCAATCGTCGATGGTAAAGCGCACTAGTTTATTAAGAGCCTATTCACTCTAGCCGTTGTTTCACGTTAACCTTGCAAGTATTGTTTTGTTATTGGCCTAGACAGATTGTAGAATTGAGCGTTTTATGACACTAGCTGCTGTCAACGGTTTCACATGCGTAAAAGTAAAAAATTGTCTCGAGACAACGGCAAGTCCACCCTTACGTTGTTGAAACGTCTACGGCCCGGACCAAGCTTTTCGCCTCGTCGTTTATACCACGTACGTCGAGGGACTGGTCGGCCTGGAAGAACTTGCCTGTCCGATTATAATTTAGGTGTCTTCAAGGCTAGAGTCAGTAAATAAGCTCTTCTCTTCTAAATCATTCACCATCAGGTGGAATCTCAATCAAGCGTAAGTTTATACTACGAATAAAAAGTAGCGTGTCTTGTTCCGGGCCACAGTCTACATGTTAGCTAAATTTCATTGAAATCTGTTCCTCCGTTCCAGTGTAAGAAAGTAATAAACACTCACACATACTTACAAACTTAGTAATAGTATGATTACCGGCCGTTTTGTGAATTGACGCTATTTTATAAAATATTACTATGATTGTTTTGGCATATTATTGAATTTTTAACTTTCGATTATTCAACGACGTTTAGCCACATAACTAATGTGTGGACTGCACAGGGATCGCTGATATACGCACACGGACCTTAGGATCCCCGAACTCCCTTATTGACGCCCTGAAAAACCTGAGAGGCCTAATCAGTTTTTGGAGAGAGGTGGGCTGCTTGGAAGAAGCCCACCAAAGGTTATGGTCTCCATGGCCCACGTTCACTAGTCCGCATAGGACTAAGTGCGGAAATCATACTCAGAAGATAGATACAAGATAGATAGATAGCCATATAACCAAAAGTTGCATTCACAAAATGACGGGCCACTTTATGAAATGGCTAGTCACTTCACAGAATAGCCAATTTAATGATTTCACTTCAAAATTTCAATTAGAATATCTTAGTTGACAGCAATAAATTTGATAAAATTCGTCATTAATATCGACGGCATAGTAATAAAAAATACCGAGGGTTGTACAAAGATATGACCCTAAATAAATTATTCCGTGCTTCATAATATTAAGGGTATCTATCTAGAATTTTATATTAAACTTTTCATAACGCTCAACTAGACATTTTTTTGACATGTGGACCGGGTTTTATGTTTCTAAATATTCCACTTTACAAAATATATTTATCATTTTTTGTAGCTCGTTAAAAATAAAATTGCGATGACCTATCGTAAGGTATGTTGGCCTAAATTATGTATTCTTTTTTGAAATACATTTATAATAGACTGCTTTTATTCAAATTTCACTAGACCTTTCATTGGACTAATATTATAAGCAAAGGTTTTTTTATCGTTGCCTCATGTATTATGGGTGTGTATAAAAACATGTGAATCCACATGCAAGACCCCTGACCCAGAACACCTACCTGAAGGACATACACATATTTATTCCGAGCAGGAATCGAACCCACATAAACGCTATCTAGAAAAATCCGGCCAAGTGCGAGTCGGACTCGCGCAGAAAAGGTTCCGTACTGTCCGTAGCAAAAAACGGCAAAAAACCTCGTTTGTTGTATGGGAGCCTCTTTATTAGTAATTTTTGCTGCAGCGGCCGCAGAAATACATCATCAGTGAAAATTTCAACTGTCTATCATGGTTCATAAAATAGAGCCTGACAGACGGATAGACAGACAGGAAGCGGAGTAAATGGTTTAGTCTAAGAATAGGGCGAAATTTTTGTTGTAGCATTTAGCATTGTTATAACTTAGCATACCATCATGCTTTACATTCTACAACCAATTCTCTAGATAAGAAAAATAAAATAGCAGACATGCAGAAAATAGAATCCCTGGCGAATCAACTGTAACCACTTTTAAAACGTCTGCAAAGTACGGAGACTTTTACAATTTTATAATAATATCCACTACACTTGAAGGTACCATTCAGTCCACGTGCGAAGTATAAAAATTGACAAAGTTGGTCAAGCTGCTTGGGTCGTTCCACGGCACGAATACTAAGTACTGCGAAACTACTCGTAGTTGTAGGTTTTAAAATTCAACGACTAGTCCACCCACTTTGAAGTTGTACTTTGAAAAATATTTTTCATTTCTTCATTTTTAGGGTTCCGCACCTCAAAAGAAAAATCGGAACTCTTATAGGATCACTTAATTATCCGTCTGTTTGTCAAGACTCTTTATCTCGGGAACGGGTAGACCTATCGAGTTGAAATTAAAACCACTTAATGAAATCTGTGGTCTCTTGAAGCTGTGAAAAATGAAAAAAAAAAAGATACGGCCGTTTATAACGCAAAAAACGTATATTTCGACACTATCAAGGGAATCAAAATTCATAGGGCACTTCCCCTTTACCTAGAACCTTGAAATTTGGCATAAATCAAGTTCTTAAAGCACAAATATAGGAATAAATCTAAATCAGTAATTTGTTGTTACATCACAAAAACAATTCTTTTTTGCGATTCAGTAAAATTTTCGAGACTCAATTCTTAATTGAACTATTTACATAGCTAACTTGTACGGACCCTTAGTTCGCGAGACCGACTCGCACTTGCCCAATCTTTCATACCAATCTACACTTTATTATATGACATCAGTGTCTACCTGCGATGAGTTCACACTTAATTAAACCACTTTACAATATTACTACAGATTGTTCAAAACAATTCTAGCAAAACAAAATCCCAGTTTATTTTAGATTCAACAAAGCAATCTATTTGATTTATACAAGAAAAAAAAACCAGCTATTTGGCCTCTGTCTGTCTTCGCCTACATTGTACATAATACAGCTAATCTTGTAAATTGCAGAAGGGATTCGCCACTTATCTCCAAGACTATTTCTCTGGGGATACTAAATAAATGTACTAAATTCGCGGATTAAAAAACAAAGCTGCGAGAAAGTCTTGATTTTTGATGAGACGGTTTTCGTTTGATTTTCTTTGTTTTAAGCATTTGGGCTATCTCGAGATCTCCGTAATAGAGCCCTGTGGGAAAAAATACAAGATGAAACTGGGTGGTTAATTCTTACATTTTAAAGGTTTTTAAGAGGACTTAATTGGCTACTTTTTGTGTTTGGTTGTTTTTTTTTACTTCAATAAATAGTCCTAGAAAGAATTCTTTTTCTGAAAATAACATCTTTTAAATTGGTTATTACATGAAACAGAAATTAGCTTTTTAAATATAAGTACGAGGTTGAGTGGAGGCGTGGTGGGATCTTCTTTTTGTATTTTCTCTACGTGTGTAATCATTAGATTACACATGTGTGTGGTGGAAAGATGTATTTTGTGTGTGTGTGTGGATATGGATGGTGATCTAGTGATACCACGTTTTAGTTTTCGTTTCTCCTTCTACAGTTGACGTGTAAATGTGTTTTTATAAAACCTATTTGCAAAATAAATATAATTTCTTTATCATTTATCATTAATGTCATTTGTATTTTGTCATTTTATCACTTATCACTGGATTTAAAAGGTTTTTAACCTATTTAACATTTTACAGACAGAAAACAGTAATATGTAGGTACAAAAACGTATAAACAATAGAAAAACCGGGCAAGTGCGAGTTAAATAATTGCGCACTTAAAGTTCAGCAGTTACTGTACAGCATCAGCATGGTAACTCTTTCAAATAACCCCACAGCTTTACCGGTTGGTCGGACAATGAGCTACCCATTGCTCGCCGTCTGTAAACTCGTTTTCTGACGTCTCGAACGTCTCCTGCGGAAACGACAGTGATTTATTGTCGCCTCTCTTTTAATAGTCTTTGGAGCTAGTACAAAGTACTTGTATTTTCGGCGTACTATCAATCGCAGTTCGGTCAGTAGGTGGTTCATTTGGAGAATTATGTATATTTATTTGATTTTGTTTTTAATTAAAATTCGTACAAGGTAGTTTTAATTATTTTTGAGTACCATGATCTGATCATACTTAAAAACTTAAAAAAATAAAACACTAATATATTTGTAATTGTATCCGAACTCACTAACCGTATATAAGCCAGTAATGGCTTTTGTGGTTTGTAATATAAAAATATAATGTATAATGCGATGTTGAACATTAAATAAAAAAAAATAAAAAATAAAAAAATATAAAGTTTATTATTTGGTGATTAAGTTCGATGTGATTAAAATTGGATGGTGACGGCGGCTTCAACGAAATTCTACTCAAACTCCAGACCCTCTAGCCAAGTTACGATCGTGTCGTCAACGTCAAACGCTTTGAGTTGGCCACGCCTCCAATCCCTTTGTTCCGTCATCTCAACGCTCAGTCACGTGGTCAGAACAAAGGAATTGGAGGCGTGGCCAACTCGTTAACGAAATGATCGTAACTTGGCTAGGGGTTTGTAGTTTAAAAATACCCAGCATTTTGTTATCCTGGCGTATTTATCAGCAAGTATGATTGTGTTTATTTTATTAACTTACATACAAAACGAAGGTACAAGACAGACTTAATATCTTATGCATTCTTTACCAACCAATTTAAAGTCTTGGAGAGATAATATGGCAGGTGAATTAAATAATAGAAAATATTATTTAGAAAACAAAAATGCAAAAGTACTTTTTTATTAGCTTTATAATTTATGATTATAGTTATATAATATACAAACATACACCGTTAAATTTTGGTCGTTTTAATTCCGCGGAAGGTCGATTCGGTACATGAAACACTATCGATTTGTAAAGATAAAATTAAAAAATAAAGTACTTTTTTTTCAAAAACTCGAGTTAATATACGCATGTACGAAATTAATTTCTTTAGGTAAACGAGTCAATGACCTTGTTAGTTAGTTGTCGGTCGTTGCGTACTAACTACCTACAGTTTATTGACCTCGCTCAGTTGACGTTTACTTGAAGAAATTAAATTCAAGTTTAAAAAAAAAAATATTTTCTCTTTACAAAACGATAGTGTTTCATGTACCGAATCGACCCTCTGCAGGGCTAAAACGACTAAAATTTAACGGTGTATATGAAACAACCAATTTTGTTTCCGTGTAAATATATTCAATTATGTAATCAAATCATTATCAGGTCTCATAGAGCTTAATTCACAGTAATTACGAAAGCTAACCAACCAAATAAATATATATATTCAAACTATGCTCATAATAAGCGGCCAACAATTTGAACAAACATTTGCTTTGGCTAATTACATTTGTAACACTCCGGCGACTCGATGGGTTTGGTCGCGTGTAACCCACATAGGTACCGGTGTAACCCATGCGGTGTTTGTCCACGTGTAGGTATCTACTTAATAGAACCACAATAGCATTGTTTACTGTTTCAGTTTATGAATATTTGATTATTGAAGTTTCTTTTTTAGGTATATAAAAACACAATGCTACTTTTAGTAAATTTTAATAATAAAAACCGGGCAAGTGCGAGTCGGACTCACGCACTGTGGGTTCCGTACAAAGTACCTATGAAAACGGTTTTTCCGAATAGATAAATGTTTCTTTTTTTTGTGACGTAACTACAAATTTATGGTTTTCAGATTTTTTGAGATTTTTTTCTATACTTATGCTATGAGACCTTGCCTCATGCCTTTCAGAATTCATATGAGGGCAACGAGAGGTACGAGTACCTTACGAATTTAGATTTCCTTGAAAGTGCTTCAAGGTACCGCAGATTTGAGTTGGTTTTAATTTTAGTTCGAAACCTCCAAGCGTTCCCGAAACAAAGGATCTTGACAGACTGATAGATGCCAAACAACGACAATCCAAAAAAAATACCCAAAAAAAAAATTGATACTTTCCCAAATCACTTAAACTATCCCGAAGTCATGCGGGAATATTTGAAGTGTGGCCATGGCCCTCACAAAAGGGCAAAGAATAGAAAACTGTGGTTTTTAGTCAGTAACAGTCTGACACAGAAGTGATAAACAATTGGCCCTGGCAGGTCTCGGGTATGTTTGAAGAGATTTCTTTAGAAATCAGCACTTTTGTACATATTTTTTTGTTTGTTTTTGTGTTTGTACTTGATATAAGTACTAGCTTACTAGCTAGCTTTTGATAGCGACTTTGTCCGCATAAAAACAGAAACTATACTGCCTATGTCACTCAGTAATAACGCAGTTTTCTGCTGGTGAAAGAATCTTGATTATTGATCTAGTAGTTCTGTAGATTACACGTACGATACAAATCTTTTGTCTCTACAATATTAGTATAATAATATATGTGGTTCATCATTATACCAGCCAAACGACGTCCACTGTTGGACATAGACCTCCCCCAAGTGTCGCCACAATAAACCACCCGGTCGCCACATTGAATATGTGGTTACATAAAATAAATAAAGAAAAGACTCATCTTGATCAGAAAGTCGTTCCACAAGACCGTGTTGGTAGACAGCTAAGTAAATGAAGAACGTATGTAGCTAACTTACAACTATCTATGTTAAGCGAGTGTTAACTTAAGTGTTGACGCAAGTTACGTCAAGCTCGACGGGTTTGTCTTAAGTTTAAAACTTACTACACACACAATAAATATTGACAACGTAGTGGCATGATGTTTATTTTATACCGTTGCCAAGGAGTTTCTTGAACGTTCTTCATTATAGAGATCTACGCTTCAAAATGTGCACAGATTCCTTGACAAGTCAAAAGCGCCTGTAAATGGTTTACCTATAAATATATAGAGAGCACTGGCCGCCGAGCAGTAACGACCCGGAGTTACGAGTTGTAGGTCGCGGGTTCAATCCCAGCCAGAACGGTGAAGGAAAACATCGTGAGGAAACCGGCATGTCCTAGAACCAAAAATTTGAAGACATGTGACATTCACCAATCCGCAATGGGCCCGCGTGGTGGATTACGGCCCATTCCCTCGCCTAGAGAGGAGGCCTGAGGAAAATTTGCCTAGAGAAGAGGCCTGAGGAAAATTTATATTCCGTATTTTAAAATTTAATTTAAATAGTATTTAAGAGTTATTAATGTATAATTATTAGTGTAATTGATATATATTTGGGAAGAGCATCGCCGTGTCCTCGTGGGGGCGATCGGCGGCGATTTCTCGCGCCGGGGCTTGGTTCAAGCCATGCTCCGGAGCGAGGAGGAGTGGCAGGCGGTCGCCTCCTTTTGCGAAGCAGTAATGCTAGCCAAGGAGGAGGCCGCCGCATTAGGCAAAGGCGCACACGCCGCCGCCGCCGCTGGGATTCCGATCCCGATTTCCGGCCACCGTAGGCGCGGGCTCGCGGACGGTGGGCAATGGGTAGCTCGCTGTCCGTCCGTCCGGTAACAGACCGGTCCGAGCTCAGGTCGTCTACGGCGCGCACTGATCCCGCGCGCCTCAAGGAATTGTCAGCAAACTGTAGGGGTCCAGCAGGGCCGAAGCCTACTGGGGCCAAAGGTTACGAGTATGTGAGAATGTCACCATGGGCCCCGGGACAAAGGCAATGAATGGAAGGGTAGGTTTTTAGTCAGTAAGAGTCTGACATTATTTCCCGCCCCACCCAAGGGCGGGATTTGTCATCGGATGATTTTACACACCATAAAAAAACCCCTAAGAGGGTAAAACGGGGGTTGGAAGTTTGTATGGAGAAACCGACTTTCACGCGGGCTAAACCGGTGACAGAAGTTAGTTTGAAATATATGTATTGATTCTTGAATTACATAAATATTGATGTCGTAACAGAGGCAACATGTAGTAAACATTTTTTGCTATCGGTACAACATGAGATGTGCTTGCGTAACGATGCGGAGACGACATCACGTCACGTCAAGTTGACACATATGATTGAGTGGGAATGTGTGCTACCACTGCGATATCTGGCGATTGACAGTTATACGTTGACATTCATTGTAGGAGATACCCACATTCAATGACTTTGAGTTGAGATAAGAACGAAAGGATCGTTAATATACTCTTTAGACGGTTCTTCTCCATAGGAAACGATCATTTGGAACCGTGTACTATATGAAATAAAATAAAAATTATGCTGGGCATATGTGAAATGAAAAAAAAAACCGGTCAAGTGCGAGACGGACTCACGCACGAAAGGTTCCGTACGGTCCGTTGGGAAAAAAACGGAAAAAAATGACGTTTGTTGTATGGGAGCCCCGCTTAAATATTTATTTTATTTGGTTTTTAGTCTATCGGCAACAGAAATACATATTTTGTGAAAATTTGTTGAAATTTTCACAAATTTCTTTACAGTTGTGTCCAATTATCGCGGTTTTTGTGATACAGCCTGGTAACAGACAGACAGATAGACGGATGAACAGACAGCGAAGTCTTAGTAATAAAGTTCCTGTTTTTACCCTTTAAAAAAAAAAATTGAATTGGGTTTTATGGGCTATTTGAGCAGCGAAGATGGTATGAAGATCTGATTACGCGGGACAAATTTGTCCAGAAACTAGACAGAGAGATTTGAAACGACAAAGGGGAGTCCTTTACCCAGCAGTGGGACTAAAAAGGCTAATAAAAAAACTATTTCAAATATCAATAAAGACACAATCTAAAGAATCGGCTTTGAGTGTAAGCAGGCAGGGCACATTGTTTACAGAACTGATGGACGATGGGCCGAAGGGTTCTGGATAGGCAACGACGTGCCGTAAGACGCGACTTTGGTAGGCCTCCTTCATTGGTGGACCATGCCTTGGTATAGGTTGCAGGTCGATGGATGCGAAAAGCACAAGACTGGCTGTTGTGATGAACCTTGAGGGAATTCTACGTCCCACAATGGACGTCTCTCGGCTAAAATGATGATTTGAAATATCAAAAAAGTTTGAAGATTTATTGACATAACCCAATGTCATTAAAACTGGTGTATTTTAATACAAACCGAATCCTTTAATTTGGACGACAAGATCGTTTTCTTCAAACATTCAAAAACGTCTTTAGTGAATTCAAAGGCACTAATCAGGGTGTTTCCTTACAAAAAAAATATTTGGAAAAAAAACTGGGTCACCTTCCGAATCTACCACAAACGAGGGATCTATTCATTTTCTCTTAAAAATACACTTCCTATCTATCTAAATCAAAGGTTCCCAACCTTTTCTTGACCTGGGACCCCTGTGGATCCTTATTTGTTAGAAGGGACTAGAAGGTAAAAAGAAAATTTAAGCATTATCTATGATACTTATAATGACTGACTGACGGATCAACGAAACCCTAAACCGGTGATCGTAAAAACCTGAAACTTGAAGTTTTTTTTGGGTGGGTAAAAATCATATATGACGCATTCGATAAGAAAGGATTTTCTAAAATTTACCTTCTAAGAAATTGTTGGTGTTTGGTAGGTTTGGTGAAGCTGCTGGCAAATGCTAGTTTCTGATAAATCTCAATTAGCATCAATCTTACATTTCAGTCATAAACTATGAAATTTCAAACCTTTCGCGGACCATGTGAGCTCTTACGAACCACCAATAATCCGTGGATCAAAGGTTGGGAACCACTAATCTAAATTAAAGGCCCATTCACGACGCCTTAGGCCTGAAAAAGTTAGTGCGAACTCAAATTATTCTTCAAAAGGGCTAAGTGATAAGAGTCCCTTTTTTAAATTAACTGAACAGCGAAATAATTTGGTCGTCTCGTTTTTTTCGAGTTTGTTTTTATTCGCCATAATTCAAGTCGTAAATCAGAAGCGAGGTAACTAAGAAAAAAAACTTAATTACGTAGCTTAAAAAGGCACTTAGGAAGGCATCATTTCATTTTTGCTGGTGTGATGTTGCGTGTTTTTGAGCTGCAGATATGAGTATGGTTGATAGCTGAATGTAGCAGCATTTCTATCGGGGATCAGTTCGTATGTTTAGCTTAATTTTGAGCTGTAAATTAACAGTGATTGCCACTTTTATCACACTGACCAGACCAGACCTGAGCCGTCGTGGACGAGTATTGTTCCACGTACCTCAAAGAGATGTCAGAAAAACCGTAGGGATCCAGCAGGGTTGATGAGCCTATAGTAGTAGCACACAAAGTGCAACTGATGGAACATAGTTGTGGTTTTAGTCAGTAAAAGTCTGATACACCCTCCACGCTTCGTCCTAGAGTGGGAGGTCTTTTGCTTTCCAGGCTCACGGTAATAAATAAAAATTCCTGTGGCCCTAGCGGGCATCAGCCCTACTACGCACCTACGGTCTTGCTGACTTCTCTTTGAACGCGGTGTCATGATTTGGTCTTTACCGGATGGTAAGCTACCCATTGCTCGTCGTCTGCAAGCCCGTGCATACGCAACGTCACTTTTGACGGCGAATGAGGCATGAAGATGTCCGTTGCCTCACAGTTACCGCCATCTCTCTCAAAGGAGGTAACCACTTCCCATTCCCTCTAGCTCCAGATTATATCCTAAAAGAGGGCCGAGAACGAGTAGTTATTACAGCCAATAGCCTCCACAGAGATCTACGCCTCGAAATGTAGAACGCCTCATCAATATAGATAATGCCTGTAAACGGTTTATTTCAAACAAATGAATTCCTTTTTGTGTCAATGACAAAGACTTTTAATACAATTTTCATTACGATCTTACCCTCTTATCTAATATTATGACGCCAATTCATAAACGGTTTCAAAGAAATCTTTCTTTAGTTCTTCCATGTGTACTCAACCACAAAATCCAATAGATGTAACCTTTCTGGCAAAGGAGAGTGAAAACCGTTAAATCCAAGCGTTTTTATTGTGTCTGAGCGTCTATCGAATCAGCCTTCAATCTCCTACCTCCATTGAGTTAGTACCTAAGATTATGGTCCAACAAGTGGTCTGATATTTTTATACTAGTATGTAGCTATAAGCTATGTGTACAGGATGTTTTCTAGAATTTTTTTGAAAGTTTTCATCGAAGGATTGGAACAATTTGCCTGCAGCGGTCTTCCCGTCCGATTATAATTTAGGTCTCTTCAAGGCTAGTGTGAATAAGCTCTTAATAAATAAAAAAAAAAAAAAAAAAAATTGACAACAATGTTTACAAAAAAATTAACAGTAACACGGTTTTCCATACAATTACAGCGCCTAAAAATATACCGAAACTAAAATATTATTAAAGGTGCAATTAATAGTTTTTCGGAATTGCAACGTTATTGCAGACCGCCCGATCTAGGTTAATTTAAACCTGTGTTTCAGGCCATCACTTTACAGGACAGTTACATTGCGACAGTAAATTTTAAGGTCAGAATAAAAACTATTATAAATTAGTGAATTAGTGCAAATTCTAAGCCTTAATAAATTAGTGCGATTCACCATCAACGATTGCGTCACTACCTATTTATCATCAGGTTGGATTGGTTAAGCACTAGTTTAAAAGAAAACATTATCATCCCCATTTCAGCAAATTTCTACGACCCTCACTAGGTCATTGGGAGACCTTTCGAAGCTGTGTATACTGGCACGCACTCGAAAGGCCTAGACAAGTGGCAATCGCTCTGTTTCGAACCCATCTCGAAATTCGATTTCACCTTTGCGATGTCGACCATAAAGTGGTAGACAAAGTCCCCAGACCAACATAAAGCTGAGTCGAAGTGTTAATTGTAAAGAAAAACAACTCTTAAAATGAAACGTTAAATAAATTCAAGATATAATTATGTCAATCGGGTTGCGGCAAATATAAACAAACAACACTCAATAAATTTTTACAGTGATGTTCCCTTGGTGAAAATGTTATTAGCAGTGTTAAAATTGACTAATTAAACAAAGAATTCCTAGGTAAGTTGTTTAACTTAGTAAAAGAATTGTAAGTTTCAAAATTACATTAGTGGTTGCGCCAATTTGCTATGATCCGCGATTTTGTTTTTTGTAATTTGTTTTTTTGGCCTAGCAATCCTATCCCTTCCGTTTCCCTTCCCCCGCACGACCTCAAGAAATGAAAATGACATTGACGTTTGTGCATCGAGTGTGAATGTGTCCGCTCCGCTAACAACGCCCGCTCGAAATTACAAGAAAATTGACTATTTCGTGATCCAACCATTCAAAGACTCAACAATAGTGCAGTGTAGTGCAATACAGGACCTGGCAGTGGTTAAATGTGCGAAGTCGAGGTTCGCCGGCCGGCGCCACGTGGAACCTTCGAGGTCAAAAGGTCAGTGTTCCTCCCTAATACATCCATCCCATGCCAGGCACAGTACCTGCATATTGTTAACAAACCTTAGATCAAATCACTGGTCGTGGTATACGTTCCACAAAGGCATACATTTGCCTATTCGTTTGTATGACAACTCGTGCAGTTCACATAGAGTTAACCAGTGATTTGAGTACGCAGGGTTTTATGTCTGCATTTAAACGATTTTTATCTCGCCGTGGTCCCGTTAAGCGCTTATACTCTGACAACGGCACAAATTATGTTGGAGCGCGACGCAATATTTCGGAATTACATACATTCTTACGCTCCAAGTACTACCAAAGTGAATTCGCCCATGTCTTAGCTGAGAATCGCATTGATTGGTGTTTTAATACGCCAGCGGCTAGTCATTTTGGTGGCAATTGGGAGGCGAATATTAAAAGCCTTAAGTCGCACCTGTTTCGGGTCATAGGCGAACAGATTCTCTCGTACGAGGAGTTGAGCACCGTACTCGCTCAGGTAGAGGCGTTGATGAATACGCGTCCGTTGTGTCGGACTTTGTCTAGTGATCCATCGGAGCCACTAGCGTTGACGCCGGCTCACTTCTTGACGACGACTCCTCTTAAATATTTGCCCGCTTTAGATGTCGAGACTGACAAACTGCAGCTTCACCCGCGTCACGCTCTGCTAGATAGCTTAGTTCAGTCCTTTTGGAAGCGATGGAGGACAGATTATCTGCATACGCTGCAGTCGCGTCAAAAGTGGAACACTCCTTCAGATCCAGTCACAGTCGGTACTGTGGTGATACTGAAGACTGAGAGTGCGCCTCCTCTGCACTGGCCTCTTGGTGTAGTGGAAGAAGTTTTTCCGGGTTCGAACGGAATAACGCGAGTCGTAAAGGTTAAAACCGCAACTGGATCGTACCTGCGTCCGGTTATTCGCCTCTGCCCTCTGCCTAATCAGCAGTAGTGGCATAGTTAGTTATAAGTTGTTTCGCTACCTAGTATTGATAGTTTAGATATAGTAATAGGGTTTAGTTTCGCTTTTGTTTTTTCCTTTTCTTTGAAGGTAACCCTTCAAACCCGGGGGGAATGGTTGCGCCAATTTGCTATGATCCGCGATTTTGTTTTTTGTAATTTGTTTTTTTTGGCCTAGCAATCCTATCCCTTTCGTTTCCCTTCCCGCGCACGACCTCAAGAAATGAAAATGACATTGACGTTTGTGCATCGAGTGTTTTTTTTTTTTTTTTTTTTTTTTATCAGTAAAAAAAAAAAAGTAGTATGGAAAGTGGTATGGTGTGGTGTGGTGTAGTAGTATGGTAGGTAAAATCATCCAATGACAGATCCCGCCCTTGGGCGGAGCGGGAAATAGTGTCAGACTCGTACTGACTAAAAACCTACCCCGTTCCTTCGTTGCCTATAGTGCCGGGGCTGAGCCTTCCTCTCAGAAAACGGCCCTTGACCCCAGCAGGCTTCGACCCTGCCTGCCTGCAGTTAGCAGGCTGGGCCTCTACGGTTTGCTGACAGCTCCTTGAGGCGCGCGGGAACAGAACGCGCCGTCGACGACTTGGGCTTGGTCCGGCCGGTTACCGGACGATCGGACAGCGTGCTACCCATTGCACGCCGTCCGCAAGCCCGCGCCTACGGTGGCCGGAAATCTGGATCGGAATCCCGGCGGCGGCTGGGGCGAGCGCCCCGTTGCCTCTGCCTGATGCGGTCGGCCTCCTCCTTTGCTAGCATTACTGCTTCGCAGAAGGAGGCGACCGCCTGCCATCCCTCCTCACTACGGACCATGGCCTGAACCAAGGCCCGGCGAGAGAGATCGCTGCCGCCGATCACCCCCACGAGGACACGGCGATGCTCCGCCCAGGCGGGGCACACCTCTACAGTGTGCTCCACCGTGTCCTCCGGGTGTTCCGCACAGTGGCGACACCCGGGCGAATCCTCCGCACGAATCCGGAACAGGTACTTAGCGAACTTTCCGTGTTCTGTAAGTACCTGCGTCGTGCGGAAGCTGAGAGCACCGTGAGGTCTTTCCAGCCACGCCTCAAAGATGGGCCTTATTGCCCCAATTGTGGCGCGCCCCGAACGAGGTTGCGATAGTCGCTGACTCCATTTTGCCATGAGATCCCGCCGGAGCTCTGTCCGCCATGCCTCGACTTGTCGTGGCAGCGGAATTTCGCCCCGGCGTTGCATCTCCATGCGCTTGTCGTGCATGTGTGCAAGGACTGTTGCCTCCAGATCCCATGGCGGTTGGCCAGCAAGGAGGGTCGCCGCCTCGCGGGAAATCGTTCGGTACCCTCGCACCATGCGTATTGCCATGACCCTCTGGCACGCATTCAGCTGGGCCCTCGGTTGCTGTTGCAACGTCGGTGCCCACACCGGAGCCCCGTAGAGGGCCATGGACCGAACGATTCCCGCGTAGAGCTTCCGGCAGGAGGCGTCTGGTCCCCTGAGGTTGGGCAGGAGCCGCCCGAGAGCAGCCCCAGTCCGATTCAGTTTGGGAGCCAGACGTCGGAAGTGCTCCTTGAAGTTCCACCAGCTGTCGAGGACGAGTCCCAGGTACTTAATCGTCGACCCGACGCTGATGTGAACCCCTCCTACCGTTAGCTGGGAACCCGGTGGTGGCGCACCCCGAGGGCCGTGAAAGCACATGGCCTCGGACTTGTGCAGTGCCACCTCGAGTCCCAACTGCTGGATCCTTTCAACCACTATCGCAACCCCGCGTGTCGCTAGCTCGACCGCCGTCCGGTACGACTCTCCCCGCGCTAGGACCAACGTGTCGTCCGCGTAGCAGACCACGCTGACCCCGTCGGGGAAGTCGCCGCGCAGCACGTAGTCGTACCCGATGTTCCACAAGGGTGGTCCTAGTACCGATCCCTGCGGAACACCGCACGACATCTCTCGACGTTTCCACTCTCCCTGGTGACCGGGGTAGATAATATACCTCTCCGGTGCATCGAGTGTGAATGTGTCCGCTCCGCTAACAACGCCCGCTCGAAATTACAAGAAAATTGACTATTTCGTGATCCAACCATTCAAAGACTCAACAATAGTGCAGTGTAGTGCAATACAGGACCTGGCAGTGGTTAAATGTGCGAAGTCGAGGTTCGCCGGCCGGCGCCACGTGGAACCTTCGAGGTCAAAAGGTCAGTGTTCCTCCCTAATACATCCATCCCATGCCAGGCACAGTACCTGCATATTGTTAACAAACCTTAGATCGCTTTTCTAAACATACAGTCCACAGATTATTTGCGCAACCAATTAGTCTTATGAACAACATTCATTGTGGAAAAATAGGCCGTTAACTATCACGTAAGCATAATGCAGGTGGATGTCACATTTTTTGATCTTAGAACATGCTTTCTTTCTTATGATATTTTCCATCACCGTTTTTAGAGCTGTCATAATGAAATAAATTACATAAAATAAAGCGCCTCCCTAGAATTCAACCTAATTAGACTTTCACGCAAGCAAAGCCGCATGCAAAAGCTAGTATGAATTATAAACCAGCGCAGATTACAAAAAAATAAAAGATTTAGGCATTTCGTAGGCGTTGCTACGCGCTTAGCTACGGCGTAGCATTCTGCTACGAATCCGTAGCCTTCACGCCTACTAAAATATTTTAAAGAGGTTTGTTCGCTTGACAACTATAAGCCTATTCTAACTGAAGTAATCTTTTAAAGCGTTTACAAACCACAATTTATCATTGTCCTAAATCTATTCAGTTGTCCCAGAAACATCCTGTATTTAAGAGTAATATTTGGAATCAAGCTAGCATGAATAATCGAATTTCTGATTCGGTTCCCAAGAGACATTTTGATACTTGTGGCCGACCTAGATTTTGTTATTTAGAATCAAGATATTAGGCTTGTCTTTACCAAGGCAAGCCTAATATCTTGTTAGAAAAACAGCCTTTAGTTTCTATTTGGGTTTGTATGAAAAAATCAACCATAATGAAAGTAGAATGTAAATTATTCTTGTCTATATCCGTTGACAGATATTCTTAAATAAATTCTCCTTAATCACCGGAATGCTTAACACTTTGACCTCTTTGCTATCGCAGGGCCCGTCTAATGAAAGTTTCTTAGAAAATTTATCGTACTTTCGTAATTAGGTTTGGAATTTCAGGTCGTTCACTTAGACCTGGCTACAAGCTATACGTATCAAAAGTAGAAATTGACTGACTGACATAAGTCAGTCAGTCAATTTTTCCTTTAGTATGTATGTTTCCTCGTATTTTGGCTGTGCGTTGATTATCCAAAATACGAGGACTATAAACATATATACAAGGACTATGAACATATATACAAGGACTATGAACATATATACAAGGACTATGAATATATATACAAGGACTATGAACATGTATACAAGGATTATGAACATATATACAAGGACTATGAACATATATACAAGGACTATGAACATATATACAAGGACTATGAACATGTATACAAGGATTATGAACATATATACAAGGACTATGAACATATATACAAGGACTATGAATACAAGGCTTCCTTTTATAACGTAGGCGAGCACTAAGAATGGGTTATTGAAAATTTTGTACATTAAATTTTCAACAAC
The DNA here is from genome assembly GCA_958295575.1 of Leucania comma. Lineage (NCBI taxonomy): Eukaryota > Metazoa > Arthropoda > Insecta > Lepidoptera > Noctuidae > Leucania > Leucania comma. Next base: position 2,633,109 of record OY282477.1, on the reverse strand, counting down.
TCCTTCTTCATTCCTAGGACCAATATACACAAATAATAACCTAAGTAAATAATAAAAATGATTACTAATTGTTTTCGAAACTACCCTCAGTAAAACTATTTTTTTTTTTAATTATTTTAACCTGTACTTACCCACTGCTGGGCAAAGGCCTCCGCCAAGTTTTTTTAGGTATTTTTCTCTCAGGCCACCTCGAACCAGCTATAGAACTATTTAGGGGGTTTTAAAGATTGTATGTAGGAATCTTCTTACTTAGATTAATAAAATTAAAACTGACTCAAAATGTTATAAAATTGACCAATAAAGTTTATCATCTCAAAATACAATTTAGGGAAAGTTACTTAAAAGTTTACTCAAAACTTTCTCGCGAACGAAGCCGCTGGTAAAGCACATCATCATCATCATCATCAGCCTTATAATGTTCGCATTGCTGGGACTCAGGCCTCCTCTCTAGGAGAGGGAATGGGCCACTGAGGTAATCCACCATCCAAAAAAAAAAAAAAAAAGAAAAAAAAACCACGCGGGCCCAGTGCGGATTGGTGGATGTCACATGTCTTCGAATTCAAAGCACAAATTAATATATAGATATTAATTTGTGCTTTGAATTTGATAGATACAAATATACGTAAATAAAAAAAACGTTTATATAAATATACGTAAATTCATCTAACAGGAATTTTAAGATGAAATTCTGACAATATATTAAATTATATTGTTAGTCACACCTGGTGAGCTGATCAGATTAAAGTGACACTTCGAAATTGGGGTCATTGGAGGCTGAATATCGTGTTTGGACTTACAAAGGGTCTTAGCATGGACAGGTTAAATGTTATTCTTCGTCGCGTCAATGATTCTAAATGTAATTAGAAGTTTTGACAGGCTCTATTTAATATAACAGTGACTGTGCGTACATTTCCACCCTAAATTTTGTTTGATAATACAGAAAAAGAATTGAAGAATGATGAATTTTTACTAGTTAGTTCATCGCGTTAGGTCGCAAATATTGCACTGTATAGATTTTATACGATGTCGAAATGATAAATAAGAGAGTAAAACTAAGTTTACAGTATTGAAAGGAGGCTCTTCCCACGCACACTTTCGTTGGAGACCGTGGATGCTGTGTGACTTCAAAAGAGCTGTGCAGCATTATTTATTCTGAAAAAAATAAGAAAGAAAAAGAGTTTATATACGCCAAACATGGCGCATACCTTTAAACATAATACACAACAATTATATATAATAGTGTAGGGTATCCGACACATCCGCGCAAAACGCTAGCGCAGTAAACTGCTGGGGCTCATGTATTAGACAGAGCCACAGCGCTGATTTTCAGCGCCAGCCATCATGACCCGTCATAAGTCTCTAGCTTTCTACTTTCCTTTGGGTGACTAATCTTCTGATCAGGCTCATTGTGAGCCCACGGCTCAGTACCATATGTGTTCACTGGGAACATGCACTAGTCATAGACTTTCGTCTTGAGAAACTGTGGTATGGCGGATGTGAAAACACCGCGCAGCTTTCCGAACTCTCCAACCGAGTCGGACTGGACGATTGACCCGAATGATGGAATTAAGAAAGTAAATTGCTAGTTATTTACTTTTATAACCGACCTAAAAGCCCAGGGTGTGCCAGAAGTAACTACGAGTATATACATTAAAATATTTTCAGGTCGCCACTCGTGAAGGCCATTTTAATTTTCCGAGCGTAAAAAGTGTTTTACTGTTGAAATAAATTAAAAAAGCAAAGGTAAACGAAATAATGACCAACATAAATCATGTAGGCAATACCCAGAACATATAAATACACAAACTTTTAATACTTCCTTCATACATAAGCTTATAGCGTTATATTTTTCGCGGCTCCAGCAAATATATCAGCATGTCATGTATTATTCTGAAACAATTTTACTGTAACGGATCATGTTTATGAAAACCAAGTTTTTTATGGCACCACCAGGCTTAAGCAAATGACGTGCGCTGAGGGATTTTTCGAGAGAGTTAACGTGGCCTTGAAACGCAAAAACAATTGAAAGAATACGGGTGGATTTTATTCAGAAAAAGTTGGACACCACACTACTAGCTCCTTTCATGATGATTTCTTACAAAAAAAGCATACAAACCCACAATATCTATAGTTTTTTGCGCTATAAGTATTAAACGTGTGTAAATTAATTCATTGTTGAATAAAAAATATTTCTCATTTGCGTTCGCAAGGGCTTGTCAAGCGTGGAGCTCTAGAGATTACACCGCTTGTCCACTTTTTAAACCAATCTGAATTTTAAAACGATATGACATCGCTAACGAATTTAAATATAAATACAGAAGGTCACGTGTCCATAGCTCGTCCGTTATCGGAGAGCGTTAAGAGCGCCCAACCCGAGGTACATTTTCATACAATCGCACTTACGTTATTATGATGTTTTAACTCATCTTTCCCCAAATATTTTAGATACATAGACTGTGGCGTACTGCATTTCATTTAATAAAATCATTGTTTATCTACAACTATTGTAAAAAATTAAGTTTCAACAAACAAACGTATTTGCTTAAAAAATATAATATTAGAGATTGCCAGCGCGTCACCGAGGCTCGCCCCGGGCATTGGAATGTTGAGGGGGGCGCGTGCGGTCGCGGGACGAGGGACACTTGCGCGGCCGCAGCGCCGCCCGGCGAGCAGGTAGTGGAGGCACCTCAGTGACGCGGAGCGCTTGTCCGTTGATATCTCCGGTAACTTTGTTTACGTTCAGGCGATCGTAATTAAGTGTCGGGTCTTCGATTGTTCGCTTTATCTGCCTAGATTAAGTATACTGACTCTTTCTCCTTCTATCTTGCAACTGTCCGCTTGTGCTTGTGCTTGTGCCTGTGCTTGGAACAATATTATAGACTGCTGAAAACTAGTGCCTTCTTATTTGCTTCACCCTTCCAACACATCCACGGTAACGTAAGACTTTTACATTGGTGACCCCGCAAGGAACATAAGATGAGTCAAGGAAAAGGAAATCAAGATGGCGAACCGAAACACCAGTGTGATGTCCATCGAGTTGGCGTAAGAGTACCCCCTTTTTATCCTGAAAAACCAGCGCTCTGGTTTTTACAACTGGAAAGCCAGTTTGTGCTAGCCAACATAACATCCGACGCAACCAAATATCATTACGCTATCGGAAACCTCGACCCGATTTATGCTTCCGAAGTCGAGGATATTATCAGCGACCCGACAGCGCCGAATAAATACGAAAAATTAAAAACGGAACTAGTGAAGAGACTATCAGCGTCGCAAGAGAAAAAAGTACACCAACTCCTTACTCAAGAAGAGCTCGGTGACCGGAAGCCTTCCCAATTTCTAAGGTATCTGCGGCATCTTGCAGGACCAAACGTGCCAGAAGATTTCTTACGCACCATTTGGACGAGTCGCTTGCCCAGCAGCACTCAGACAATCGTAGCCACACAATCGAAGACGGCTTTGGAGGAAGTAGCTGAACTGGCGGACCGCATTCATGACGTCGTACCACCTAACCCACAAGTCGCAGCCACGTCTCTAAGTGCGCCAGGTAGCAACACAGACCAGATGAGCTGCCAGATCGCCGAATTAACCAAGCAAGTGCAGGCTCTTACCTCTCAAATGGAAAGAATATCACGCTCAAGACAAAGATCCCGCAGCAACAACAGAAGACGGTCACCATCTCGGCGTTCCAATTCAAACTACAGGCAGTTTCCCATATGTTGGTATCATTTCAAGTTTGGTGACAGAGCTACCAAGTGTATGAAACCCTGTGATCACTCGGAAAACGCAATCGGCAGTCAGTGACGGCGACCGACGACTGTCATAGCACCGGTCGCCTATTTGTGACGGACCAAACCACAAAGACGCAGCTACTTGTCGACACTGGCAGCGACGTGTGCGTCTATCCCAGGTCAGCTATAAAGGAACGTCGTACTAAGACCAACTACGAACTATGCGCGGCTAACGGAAGTGTAATAAACACATATGGACACATACAATTAAAATTAAATATAGGTTTGCGCCGCGAATTCATTTGGAAATTTATTGTTGCAGACGTAACTAAGGCGATAATCGGAGTTGACTTCTTATCTCACTACAATTTAACGGTAGACGTTCGCAACCGGCGCCTCATTGATGGCGAAACAACGCTTGCTGCCCCGGCTTCACCTGCGCGTTTTTCCGACATTGTTTCTTCCGTGAAGGTAAGAATTGGTGACACCAAATATCATGACATATTACGAGAATTCCCAGACATAACCCGACCATCTGGTATACATAACAAACCAACACACAACACCGTACATTACATACGCACAACACCAGGACCACCTGTATCTTGCACACCCCGTCGGTTGGCACCTGATAAGCTAAAAATCGCTAAGGAGGAGTTTGAAACAATGCTCAAAATTGGCACTGCCAGACCCTCCGACTCACCGTGGGCCTCACCATTACACCTCGCTAAAAAAAAAGATAACGGCTGGCGTCCATGCGGTGATTACAGAATGTTAAACGCACGAACAATTCCCGACAGATACCCTATTCGCCACATACACGACTTCTCACACAATCTTTGTGGCAGCCAGGTTTTCTCTACCATTGACCTAGTTAAAGCATATAACCAAATTAGAGTGAACCCAGACGATATTCAGAAAACAGCGATCACTACACCGTTTGGCCTATATGAATTCCCGTTCATGACGTTTGGACTCCGCAACGCAGGGCAAACGTTTCAACGTTTTGTCGATGAAATGACTCGGGGCCTAGACTTCTGCTATAGTTATTTAGATGATTTTCTGGTATACTCAAAAGACGAAGAAGAACATAAGGATCATCTGAGGCAACTATTCTCCAGGCTACAGAAGTACGGGATGGTCATAAATACCTCAAAATGTGTGTTTGGTGCCCAAGAGGTAACATTTTTAGGTTACAACATCACGCCCAACGGCACAAAACCCTTGCCAGCAAAAGTGGAGGCCATTAGCAGTTTTCCCCCACCTAAGACCGTACGTGGATTGAGAAGATTTTTAGGAATGGTAAATTTTTACAGACGATTTATACCAAACGCCGCACAACACCAAACGCCTCTCAACGAACTCTTAGGTGGGTCAGCAAAAGGCTCACACCCTGTGAATTTTACGTCAAAGCAGGAAGCTGCCTTTGAAGCATGTAAGAAGGGGCTCTGCCAGGCCGCCATGCTAGCGCACCCAGACTCCAGAGCGAAACTCGCTTTGGTAACAGACGCCTCAGACACTGCTTTAGGCGCGGTCCTACAGCAGTTAAAGAATGATACCTGGGAACCATTAGCCTTCTTTTCCCACAAACTAAGCCCAACAGAACAGAAATACTCGCCTTACGACCGAGAACTGCTCGCAATTTATGAGGCAATCAAGTATTTCAGGCATATGGTTGAGGCAAGAGAATTTACGATCTATACGGACCACAAGCCTATATGTTATGCGTTCCAAAATCGTAAGGAAAATTGCTCACCAAGACAGTTCCGACACTTAGATTACATCTCGCAGTTTACAACAGATATCAGACACATATCAGGAAAAAACAATATAGTAGCCGATACATTGACACGAGTCGAAGAAATAGTGCAGCCCATCAATTTGAACGAGCTAGCACAATCGCAAAGGAACGACCCAGAACTCAAGCAACTGCAGAGCGGTACGAGCTCATTGTGCTTGAAAAAGGTAATACTGCCGGGATCGGGTCTAGAACTGTACTGCGATGAGAGAAGCAAGACGCAAAGACCGTACGTCACTAAGGAATTTCGCCGACAAGTATTCGACAGCTTACACTCATTCAGCCACCCAGGAGCAAACGCTACCGCGAAATTAGTCGCGGAACGGTACGTATGGCCAGAGGTGAGAAAAGACTGCAGGCAATGGTCTCGAAACTGCTTGGCTTGCCAACGCTCGAAAGTGACTCGCCACGTCCATGCACCACTCAGTAGTTTTAAATTGCCACGTTCCCGTTTTATGCACATTCATATAGATCTAATCGGACCACTGCCATCGTCACAAGGATTTCAATATTGCCTCACCGCTATCGATCGCTTTACGCGATGGCCTGAAGCGATACCTATAAAAGATATTACAGCAGAAACGGTGGCGAGAGCACTGCTATATGGTTGGATTTCACGATTCGGCTGTCCCACTCAGATCGTTACGGATCGCGGTAGACAATTCGAGTCCAACCTCTTCAAACGCCTGTCAGAAATAGTAGGCTTCGAGCACCATAGAACGACTGCCTACCACCCAGCAAGCAATGGACTAATTGAGCGCTTCCACAGGCAGCTAAAAACGGCAATTACCTGCCATGGAAATGAAAATTGGGTCGAAACACTGCCCATGGTTCTCCTCGGCATACGAAGCGCCTACAAAGAAGATATACAAGGGACTACAGCTGAACTGGTATACGGGGAAACACTTCGTCTACCAGGCGATTTCTTTCAACCACAAAACAACACAATGAACGTAACAGAGTATACGTCAAGATTACGTATGTTCGCCAGAAACTTACAACCATCACCAGCATCACAACACGGCAAAAATCGAATAATATTTATCTTTAAAGAACTGGCCACAGCATCACACGTGTTCTTAAGAGACGATACTTCCTCCGGAACATTTAAGCCATCTTACACTGGGCCATACAAAGTCATACAACGGTCAGACAAGGTGTTCAAGCTCCTCATTAGTGGTAAAGAAGTCACAGTATCAGTGGACCGAATCAAGCCAGCCTACATACTGAATGACACACACACAACGAACACACATACATACACAACGAACACACACACACACACAACGAGCACACACACACACACAAACACTAACAACAAAAACATTGTTATAACAAAACCACCGCAAAATACACTAGTCACCAATTCTTTCCCAAAATCCGACGACCCTAAGGTCGGACAAACGCGATCAGGTCGCAGGGTGCACTTTCCAGATTATTATCGCCCGTAGTGACGGTCTCTGGAGGGGGGTGATGTGGCGTACTGCATTTCATTTAATAAAATCATTGTTTATCTACAACTATTGTAAAAAATTAAGTTTCAACAAACAAACGTATTTGCTTAAAAAATATAATATTAGAGATTGCCAGCGCGTCACCGAGGCTCGCCCCGGGCATTGGAATGTTGAGGGGGGCGCGTGCGGTCGCGGGACGAGGGACACTTGCGCGGCCGCAGCGCCGCCCGGCGAGCAGGTAGTGGAGGCACCTCAGTGACGCGGAGCGCTTGTCCGTTGATATCTCCGGTAACTTTGTTTACGTTCAGGCGATCGTAATTAAGGGCCAATTTCACCAATAAACTAATCGCGCTTCGTTCAAACAAAACGCAGTTTGAGCGCCTAATCGAGATTATAGCTTCACTTTGCGTTTCACCGCGATGACTTGAACCTAGTTTACGCTAAACTTAGTTTCAATTCTTTTGTTGTCGCCCATGTTTACGACATGGGTCTTTAAACTAGATTACGCTGAGCTCAGTTTAGTTGAACTAAGTTTTTATATTGAATGGTGAAATCAGCCCTAAGTGTCGGGTCTTCGATTGTTCGCTTTATCTGCCTAGATTAAGTATACTGACTCTTTCTCCTTCTATCTTGCAACTGTCCGCTTGTGCTTGTGCTTGTGCCTGTGCTTGGAACAATATTATAGACTGCTGAAAACTAGTGCCTTCTTATTTGCTTCACCCTTCCAACACATCCACGGTAACGTAAGACTTTTACATAGACATATTGTTGACATTATCGAGGCTTCTATAGAAATCAAAACATTTTGTGTGAAACTAATCCAGTAAAGACCTCTGAAAATCTGCTATTTTACGTGGACTTGGGCCCTCCATAATGTACTCATAAATTAAAAATATAAAAAAGTACTTGCCTTGCACATTAAATCGAGAATCTAAATGGTGACAATTTTTCCTTAAAACTTTTAAGGGTTTAAAAAAGCACGTATTTCTTGGAACAAGTTTTGTAAAATAGTCGAGTATATCACGGAATTATCGAATTCCAACAAAGTTTTCAGGTGTTATCTCTCTTTTTTCGCGTTGCCTCTCCATCAAACATGGCATTGGATTGCTTTAGATGGAACCACAAGCTTTTTAACCATGTCCGACTTTGAGGATAGGCGAATGGGGAAGGGCCACCTTAAGAGAAATATCAGTATCACAACTCCGAGAATCCAATGTTTTTAATGTTATATGAACCCAAGGTTTTGTTTTTTCATATTTTGTTATCAGTTTCCAAATGGTGATGATGAACCACGTATGATGGTGGGTAAATGCTGTAACAACAATCCAACTTTTCAAAGTACTCCTCGGTAAAGCATGGGCATCCAGCGTTCCAAGAGAGCCACTTTAGTGGGAGCTTTTTTTTTTTTTTTTTTTCGGTATTTAAAATCAACTTTAGTGGGAGCTGGGTTTGTGTGTTTCTATCGTGGTTGGATCTAGTCCATGCACCAACATATTCGCACACCGGTCACTGCATTGGTTGAAAAAGCGCACCCACCATCCAAGGACGTAGGTCATATCAAAAATTGGAGTACATCTGCAACGTAGTTCTAAGCCCAAAGCTGTATAGTATAACATAAAATATAATTAGCCCAACTGTTCAGTTGAGGAGACTCAGACGTCCGACCTAGCAGATCATTCCCACATAAATAAATGATATTTTATTTTTCGATTGGGCTGTAATTTACCACGTGGGCCCAGATGGGTTAGTAGATGTCACATGGCTTCGAATTTTTAGTTCTAGAACATACGATATTTTCTTTGGGTGTATTTAAAATTATGCGTATTTCAACCCCCGCCTGAAACAGTTTTTTACGCTCACAATTTGCTCCACATGCAAAAAATTTCAAAGGCAAAAAAACGCGTCCCGCGTGCGTATTGCACAAATTAAAATAAATGCTTGTATTAAAAAAAAAAAACATTTGTAGAGGTTGCAAATCCACATGCGTGATGAATTGCATGTGGAGCAAATCCGTATGCGTGATGAAACCTGCAAGATATTAAAAAACACCCTTTCACAATTTTGAGAGGAGTGGTGATGAAATAAATATCACAAAGTAATACCGCTGGGTCTAAACCAATAACGTACAACACGTAAGTCGGAGCCACTGTTGTTCCTTCTACAACGTTAAATTTTGGTCGTTTTAATCCCGCGCAGGGTCGATTCGGTACATGAAACACTATCGATTTATAAAGATAAATTTAAAAAAATATAGTACTTTTTTTCAAAAACTTGAATTAAAATACGGATATACGAAATTAATTTCTTTAAGTAAACGAGTCAATGACCTTGTAGGGAGTTGTCGGTCGTTGCGTACTAACTACCTACAGTTCACTGGCCTCGATCAGCTGACGTTTACAAACAGAAATCAATTTCGTACATGTGTAAATTAATTCGAGTTTAAAAAAAGTACTTCATTTTTCATTTTTATCTTTACAAATCGATAGGGTTTCATGTACCGAATCAATACTCCACGGGATTAAAACGACAAAAATTTAACGGTGTATAAATAACAAAACAAAGACTAAAAAACTATTCTTAAATAAAACAGAGGCGTATATCAAAACACGACAGTTAGCAAGTAATCAGCCGGACGAGGGTATAAGTAAGATTTACATCGAATCGCCGCCCTTAAATATTAACTGGACGGTGACAAGGGTACCTCCCCGGCCAGCGACTTATGGGACACTGTAGCGATAGTGCTAACGTTAAATTTTTTGGAGAGAGATTAAAACAACTGTTTTTTAACGCTTTCTCTAAATGGAAAGTGATCTTTTTTTAAATGAGAAATCAATAAATAACTTCTCCTGCTCTGGGTGGAGGAGAAAGAAGTCAGATTTGTACTGACTAAAATTTACAGTGTTCTTCAAATGTATTTTATTTCGAGGGCTGCGATAACTTCATCGTTTATAGTCAAGGGTCACCAGTTTAGAGGTATGTGAAACAAAGGGTCCACCATACCTCAGTTAAAAAGGGAGGATCCTCCGACCAAACGGGTTTTATGCCTGGAGGGTAGCTCCTTTCGGGCTGTCGTATATATTCAAAACGCGCTTCTTATATGGCGCCATAGATGTCACTATACCTTGAAATAAGAGATATATTTTTTAACTTAGAAAGAATGAAAAATGTTTATTCGTACCATACGGATGTGTAACATACAGTAAAAAAAAAATAGTTATCTAGAGAAAAATATCATTAAAATCTGTGCAAGGCCAAAAAGGCGCCTAAATAAATATTTAAAAAGAATAGTGCATATAATATTAAATAAGTAGCAAACCATAGACAAACGTCGGGCACGCGCACTCTAATTTCGGAGTATAATATATTCCCTCGGAACAATTTTTATTTTTATTTTTATGGTAGGTATAAACATCCAATGACAATTCTATTTTGACGCGGGTGAAGACGCTGGCGACTGCTAGTATGTGAAGAAAGCAGTTTGGACCAAAATATCATAATTTTGACTAGGCACACATAGGATAAAAATTTTCAAATAACATTCACCGCAAAACCTGACGGTGTATTTGAAAATCAAGTTAGTGAACTACTTAACTAATGTTTGTAATTTGCACACTACCCAGCCAAGCTGCAGCAGAACAGTAACATGAAAATCTAAACCTCAAAATAAGCTCTTATTAACTGCACTCCATAGTCTGCCTAAAATTGTATTCTGTTCTAAATTAACTGCACAATTTTCGAACCAAACAGACGCATTTTCATCTGAAAATACGCACACAAATACAGGCAATAGGTACTTTGCTCGTCCATCACGTCTAAAGTTGCCAAAAAATAAAAGACCCATTTTGACATTTGATGTTTTTATTATTTGAGTTATGTAACCATCTATTATATACGAGTAATTACATTAACAAACTTTATGTAGTTAATTATTATTTTATTGTTTCTTTCAGTTTCGTTCCAAGTTACATTCTAGGACTTTCTAAAATATCAAAACGAGCCTTTTATTTTTGAACGAGTTTAGTTTATAACATCACAATAAAATAATTTCAAAGGTTTATGAGTGTGCTGTGCATAAAAGTTTGTTACTTCTTCGTGCTCGAACGACTGATCGTATTTGGATGAAATTTGGCACACGCAGTTGAAACCGCTGGTAAGAGCTAGTTGTAGATAAATGCCAACGTCTTAATTATAACGACATTGCAGTTAACGCTGTTTTCAATATTCATCATCATCATCATCATCATCATCATCATTTCAGCCGAAAGACATCGACTGTTGGACATAGACCTCCCCCAAGCGTTGCCATAACGACCGGTCCTGTGCGCCTTGCATGTACCTGATTCTCGTGACCCTTACCTGGTTATCGGTCCACCTTGTGGGAGGCCTTCAACATTGAGTCTTCCGGTACAATATTAGTAGATATTGTTTACACGATTTCTAAAACCCAAGCAGATGAAGATGACAGTGTGATAAATCGACGGCGCGTGCGATGCAAGACTTTATTATAAAATCCTTGCAAGACTTTATTATAAAGACCTTACTAACGAATATCCGGCGTGTGCTACTACGCTAAAAAATTAAAAACATACTTACACTTTTTTAAATTATTGAGAAAAAAAAACTGGGCAAATGCGAGTTGGACTCGCACACTTAGGGTTCCGTAAAACTAACTTATGTAAATAGTTCAATTCCCAAATCAAGTCCCATTTTTTTTTTGTGACTCAAGCACAAATTTACAATTTCAGATTTATTCCTATACTTGTGCTATAAAACCTTGCTTCATGCCAAAATTCAAGGTTCTAGGTCAACGGGAAATACGAATACCTAGGAATTTTGATTTCCTTGGGAGTGTCGAAATATATATTTTTTTGCGACAAAAACGGCCGTATCTTTTTTTTACGTTAACCACACCTATTGTCTTTCTATTGTGTCTCTAATTACGGTATTCAACAGGTTAAAAATTTGAATTTTTTAGTGTTTCAAGGTACCGTAGACATGGCATATATGATTTAATTTTAACTTGATATCTCCACGCGTTCTAAAGATAAAGGGTCTTGACAGACCGACAGACAGACAGACAGACGGACAACAAAGCGATGCTATAAGGATTCAGTTTTTTCCTTTAGAGACACGGAACCCTAAAAAAGACATTTGTGTTTTTTGCATTAATTTTTAAATCGTCTATTCGTTGTCTATCTAATGAAACTGATTTGCGATACATCGATTGAAGGGTTTATATCTGCCATAGGTGATTTTTTTTTGTATTTTACGATATATATTCTTTTTATAATACGATATATTAATAATATTATGTACATAATTATGACATTTAAATAACCGTTTATACAAATTTTATTAAGTTTAAAAATACATAAATAACTAATTAAATTATATCTACACATGTACAAAACCTTAAATATTAACTAAACTAATTATACTAAAACCTACCTATGTACATATAATACAAAAACACAGTACACTCAGGCGTCGAAGTACTTCTTCACATCGCTGTCCTCCGGAAATGTACCCAGAAGACTGGCAGCATTGCCACGTTGAATGGCAATGCTAATTCTTTGGGCGAAGAACGAGCCAGCCCTCTGGTCACGCAAAGTGTCGATCAGACGGCGTGAAATTTCCTTAAAAAGGAGACGCGCACTCGGACCCCATGACCCAAGCGTTTCAACCCCAAACGGCTCAAAACTGTAATTACCAATAAGGTTACAGTATTTGCGCCGTTTAAGGGTCTCAGCAGCCGCAGCGGCAGCGCCGGCACAACCTGCCGGCCGTTTATACTAAACTTAATTATGTAGCATCGCGGTAATTTCTGCCTGATCACTAAAAAACATTTTCGCTTGAATACTGCGGCGCGGCGCCATATCAAACCTTTGAAATTTTCGTTTCGAGTGCAAGCAAAAATGAACTTAGCGTTGGTCAGGCGGAAGTATCTTTGATGATACATGTCTACAAAAACAAAATAAGTGACCAGAGGGCTGGCTCTTTTTTTGCGCAAAGATTAAGCCTTGCCATTCAAAGCGGCAATGCTCCTAGTCTTTTGTACACCATTTCCGAATGCCAGTAATATGGAGAAGTACTCATCGATGTCTGAGTGTATTTTGAATAATGTATTAAGTTTAACAAACTTTATTCACAGAGAACTCGTATGTAATCAACAAGTTCTTTTGTAGCAACATTGCCCAGCAAAAATATGCTATTAAATGAGATATTTTTTTTATGGTAGGTAAAATCATCCAATAACATCTCCCGCTCTTGGGCGGAGCAGGAGATAATGTTACTCTTACTGACAAAAAACCTACCCTGTTCCTTCTTTGCATTTTTATACTTTCCCAAAGCCCCAGAGCAGGTTTCGACCGCACTGAGCCCCTACAGTTTGCTGACAACTCCTTGAGGCGGCTCGTGTTTTATTTAAATTAGTTCCTAGTTTAATTAACAGATGGCGTTGTGCAATTAAGTTTTATTTTGATATAAATTATTTTGACGTCAAATTTCTAAAATAACGCCGGGTTTTAATTATCTTTAGTGGTATTTTTATGAAATGTCAGAACAAGAATTAAATACTTCAAATCTACATAATTCGGATAAGTACTTTGTTTTGTTACCATTAGTGCCGTGTGACAATTGATGTAGTATTCTTTAACCCAAATGCTTTCTTGCATCAAGTCCACCTACATGCTACTACTGTACATTTTTATTTTTTAGTGGTGGGTGAAATCATCCAATGACGTCTCCCGCCCTTGGGAGGAGCGGGAGATAGTGTCAGACTCTTACTAACTGAAAACTCACCCCGATTCTTCATTGCCTTCGTACCAGAGCCCTGGTGTACACTGTCACATTTACCCAGGGCCGCAGAGTAGGCTTCGACCGTGCTGGGCTCCTACAGTTTACTGACAATTCATTGAGACGGGCGGGAACAGTACGCGCCATCAACGACTTGGGTTCGGTCCGGACAGTTACCGGACGGTCGGACAACGAGCTACCCATTGCTTGCTGTCCGCAAGCCCGCGTCTGTACATAAAGCTTAAATAGATAATAAATACAGAACGCCTACACAAAATCTACCATTTTACATATAAATTCAACCACAACGCCCAGATGCTGGTAAAGTTCTTCTTTGTGTCGTTAATTACAAGCCAGTAAGAAACCTAGAATTAGTTTGTACCAAGGCTTTGTGGTCGCAGATTTGCAGAGCTGTTCACTTGGAAAATGTACTTTGTTTTATTTTAAAACTAGCTGCTACAACCGGCTTCGCCCACGGAATATCATAATCAACCTTTTAACGTTCCCTCTGCTGAATGTCACATGTCTTCGATTTTTTGGTTCTAGGACCGGTTTCCTCACGATGTTTTCTTCACCGTTTTGAGAGCAGTGGTGATAAAATAAATTACACAAAGTAGTAATACGCCTGGCTGGGTTGGAAACCGCGACCTACAACTCGTAAGTCTGGGCCGTTACCTCTCGGTCACTACTGCTCCCACTGCTCAAGGGATAGTAGTATCTTATTAATAATACTCGTTCAGGAAGGACATGCGGACGGCAAGCTGTAGGTGGCTCGCCATTCGGCTATCCGGTAACAACCCGGATTCCAACAACAACTCGCGTTTGCATTGTAATTTTTTATATGGAAATGGGTATATTTGACCTGAATAAAAAGTTTTGTTATTATTATTTCTTTATTTATCTTTTTATTTATTAAAACTTCATGCAACACAAAGGTACATACGCGGACTTAATGCCTTAGAATAGAATAGAATAGAATATAACTTTATTGTACACCAAGAAAGTTACTTAATTCAGTCAACCAAGGGTGGTGAAGAGAAAACGTGGTAGGTGCATAAAAAAAAGGATTGGAAAGGAAGGAGGTTGTGGAAAGGATCTTTTTCACATAATTATTTAATTTACATTTTTATTATTTCTTAAAAAATATAAAAAAAACATTTAAAAATACAAAAAATAGTCGATAGTTCACCGGTGTTGGGAGCAGAGTTCAAGCTACCGGTGGTTAGGGCTCTAGGGACAGGAACCTCTTTACAATGCGAGTCATATCGAGGAGTACTGCCTTCTGTGTCAGGTCTTTGATCCAGCCGCGCATCGATAGCTTCGTCAGAACCATCTGACGAAGCTATCGATGCGTGGCTGGTGGACCACGTCAAACGAAGATTTTATTATTATTATACAAACTATTTCACACTCAATTTTGAACTGACAAATCGGACATACCGAGGGTTTTTTTTTTTTTTTTTTTAACGTAGGTCAGACTAGACAGGAGCGGGAAGTAGTGTCAGACTCTTACTGACTAAAAACCTACCCCGTTCCTTCGTAGCCTATCGTGCCGGGGTCGAGCATTCCTTTCGGAACTAACCCATGACCTCAGTAGGCTTCGACCCTGCCTGCCTGCAGTTAGCAGGCTGGGCCTCTTCGGTGTGCTGACAGCTCCTTGAGGCGCGCGGGAACAGAACGCGCCGTCGACGACTTGGGCTCGGTCCAGTCGGTTACCGGACGATCGGACAGCGTGCTACCCATTGCACGCCGTCCGCAAGCCCGCGCCTACGGTGGCCGGAAATCGGGATCGGAATCCCGGCGGCGGCTGGGGCGAGCGCCCCGTTGCCTCTGCCTGATGCGGTCGGCCTCCTCCTTTGCTAGCATTACTGCTTCGCAGAAGGAGGCGACCGCCTGCCATCCCTCCTCACTACGGACCATGGCCTGAACCAAGGCCCGGCGAGAGAGATCGCTGCCGCCGATCGCCCCCACGAGGACACGGCGATGCTCCGCCCAGGCGGGGCACACCTCTACAGTGTGCTCCACCGTGTCCTCCGGATGTTCCGCACAGTGGCGACACCCGGGCGAATCCTCCGCACGAATCCGGAACAGGTACTTAGCGAACTTTCCGTGTTCGGTAAGCACCTGCGTCGTGCGGAAGTTGAGAACGCCGTGAGGTCTTTCCAGCCACGCCTCAAGGATGGGCCTTATCGCCCCAATTGTGGCGCGCCCCGAACGAGGTTGCGATAGTCGTTGACGCCATTTCGCCATGAGATCCCGCCGGAGCTCTGTCCGCCATGCCTCGACTTGTCGTGGCAGCGGAATTTCGCCCCGGCGTTGCATCTCCATGCGCTTGTCGTGCATGTGTGCAAGGACTGTTGCCTCCAGATCCCACGGCGGTTGGCCAGCAAGGAGGGTCGCCGCCTCGCGGGAGATCGTTCGGTACCCTCGCACCATGCGTATTGCCATGACCCTCTGGCACGCATTCAGCTGGGCCCTCGGTTGCTGTTGCAACGTCGGTGCCCACACCGGAGCCCCGTAGAGAGCCATGGACCGAACGATTCCCGCGTAGAGCTTCCGGCAGGAGGCGTCTGGTCCCCTGAGGTTGGGCAGGAGCCGCCCGAGAGCAGCCCCAGTCCGATTCAGTTTGGGAGCCAGACGTCGGAAGTGCTCCTTGAAGTTCCACCAGCTGTCGAGGACGAGTCCCAGGTACTTCATCGTCGACCCGACGCTGATGTGAACCCCTCCTACCGTTAGCTGGGAACGCGGTGGTGGCGCACCCCGAGGGCCGTGGAAGCACATGGCCTTGGACTTGTGCAGTGCCACCTCGAGTCCCAACTACTGGATCCTGTCAACGACCATCGCAACCCCGCGTGTCGCTAATTCGACCGCCGTCCGGTACGACTCTCCCCGCGCTAGGACCAACGTGTCGTCCGCGTAGCAGACCACGCTGACCCCGTCGGGGAAGTCGCCGCGCAGCACGTAGTCGTACCCGATGTTCCACAAGGGTGGTCCTAGTACCGATCCCTGCGGAACACCGCACGACATCTCTCGACGTTTCCACTCTCCCTGGTGACCGGGGTAGATGATATACCTCTCCGATAGGTAGGCCTCGATCACACGACAGAGGTAGTCGGGCACCCGGTGGTACCGGAGTGCCGTTCCAATGCAACTCCAGGGCAGGGAGTTGAAGGCGTTGGCAATGTCCAAGGACACTGCCACGACACACCTGCCCTGGGACACCGCATCCCCCGTCGTGAGGGCTCACACGCGCATGATGGCGTCCACCGTGGAGCGCATCCTGCGAAAACCGAACTGTCCGTCCAGACAGGTCCGGCCCCACCCTTGCAAGGCGCGCGACGAGGCGGTTTGCAATGACTCTTTCAAAGAGCTTACCCACCTCGTCGAGCAGCACAATGGGCCGGTACGCGGACGGAGAGTCCGCAGGGCGCCCAGGCTTCGCTATGAGGACCAGTTTCCCCGTCTTCCAGCGAAGTGGGAACTGGCCCCTCTCCAGACATGCGCTAAAGAGCCCCCTCAATCGAGGCCCGAGAGCCTCCATAGCCAGGACCCAGGCCCACCCAGGCAGGCCGTCAGGTCCTGGGGCGGTATTCTTGGCACTCAGCCTTCGTACCGCCACTCTCATCTCTACCTCGGTCACCTCTGGAACATCGTCGTCGTCGTCGTGGTCCGCGTCAGGTACTGCCGGTGTTGGCGGAGCCATAGACGGGGGACTCTGAGTCAGTGGGGGAGCCCATGGACGGAGTTTCTCCCGTACCATCTTGTATGGGCGTCCCCATGGGTCTGCATTCAGAGACCCCAGCCAGACGTTGCGGGCCTCCATCTTGGACCGCTTAATCTCCGCTCGGAGGGTGCGCTTCGCTACCCTGTAACCCTCGTACAGCTCCGCCTCAACAGCCTCCGCATCCGGCGGGCGGTTGCGGCGCTTGCAGTACCTGGCGTACCGGCGTCGCGCGTGGTTGCACGCATTGCGCAATGCCGCAATCTCCGGCGACCACCAGTACACCTGGCGCTTGGCACGTCCTGGACGGACTCGGGGCATTGACGCGTCGCAGATTTGCGACATGCCCTCCCGGAACCACTCTGCCTCGACGTCAATGTCGACAGGCCTGTCCGGTGCTTGCACCCAGGCCTGTACCGTCGCGGCTTCCAGGAGGAGCTCCCGGTCCATCTGCCTCAGCGCCCATCGCGGACCACAAGGGCTCCGCTGGACCGGCGCGGTCGAGGTTTGGGCGGAGACGTCAAACCGGATGTACCGGTGGTCTGAGAACGTCTCCACCCCCTCCATAACACGCCAGTCGACGACACGTGGTGCCAGATCGGAGCTGGCGAACGACAGGTCCACCACTGATTCGCCCCGCATCCGCACACACGTGGGAACAGAGCCCCGGTTTAGGAGGGCCAGGCCGGACTCCTCAGCCCAGGCCTCTACCGACCGACCCCGCCCGTTCGTGTAGCGGGAACCCCAAGCCTCGTTCCAGGCATTGAAGTCCCCGCAAACGACCACGGGGAAGTCCCTAAACCCAACGACGACGTTTTTCAGCTCCATAAGGGAGATGTGGAGATCGCCGAGAGATCTGCTCGGGGACAGGTAGACGCCTACCACTGCAATGTCCCCGAACCGTGCTGCCACGCAACCTCGTCCCCTCGTGACGCGCTCGAGGGGCGGGGTACCGGCGGCGGTCGACCTAATTAAAGACACCGAGCCGTCTAGGTCCGAAACCCAGTCTGCACTGGGCAGGACAAAATACGGCTCGGAGACTACGGCGACATTAATCGACCACTGCGCCATGCTCTGGAGCAACAGATCCTGAGCGGGGGCGCAGTGGTTGATGTTCGCCTGGAGACATACCGAGGGTCATTAAAGCCCGAAAATCTTAACAGCGAGATTTAACAAATATGACGTGATTGCACGACACCATCTATTAATTAATCTCTTTAAATCTATGAGAAAAAGTATAAACTAAGTTGACATCAATGTACGTAAATATGGTCTTAAAACTTGAAAATTGATTCATTGGTTTCAAGGATTACAATTTTTATCGTGCTTTTGGGTACAAAACTGACCAGTCTACATTGTCCTCTCATTTATATTAATATTGTAGTATGAAAATATTGTAGAAACAATCACTTGTTTAAAAGAGTAACCATGGAGTTTCTTGCCGGTTCTTCTCCATAGGAAACGACCAATTGGAACCGTGCGCTAGCTTCTGATATTTTATAAGTGCCTATGTAGGCCTATGTAAAATAAACGATTTTGAATTTATTCACTTTGTTTCTTTTACAAAAATAAGAGAGATATGCTGCGTCATGATTTACCTTAAAAATATGCGTAATAACTTAAATCCCTGATATTTTAATACCTTGTCGATAAAATCAGGGGCCATAGTACATCAATCTGGGGCCGGAAATTGATTGCCCATTACGTGACTCCGTATGACCGCGGTTTACATCGTGCTTTATGAACCATAAAAATATAAAATTCATGCATTATTTTTAAAGGAAATGCGGTTCAGATTGTGGACAGTACATAACCAACACTAGGTACTACTCATAATTAATTACCATCCATTCTGTCTATAATTTCAATAGAGGTACTGACTGACTGATATATTAACGCATCGCCGAAACAACAGAGACTAGGAGCATGAAATTTTATCAAGGCGCGTAAAAAAGTGTATTTTTTACGTTTTTTAAGACGTAGGCGAGCATTAAGAAAAATTTGTAAGTGGGGGCCATCACCACTTGGCCATCACTGCTACACTGTTGTAGGTCGCGGGTTCAAACTTTGTGCAATTTATTTTATCACCACTGCTTTCAAAACGGTGAAGGAAAACATCGTGAGGAATCCTAGATTAATTATTAGATATTTATTTATTTATCTTTAAGTCAGGCAGATTACCCATAAAATCGTTAGTATTACTTAACCTATGTTGGTATAATCGACGACAAACTTAATTAATTTCGCCACCTTCCGGACACACCTGGCAACAGTACATGCACCGCACGCAGGTGCCCCATCAGGTGGCCTTCAGTCTTACTAGCAACATGCCCAGAAGAATGTTATCAATGTCTTAGAACAAAATCGAACAACCAAGGGCCAGCGACACGGATAAGATATACCTTTACAAAATATAACTTTACAAACGACGCACCTAGTGACTGAACCTAAACAAGTAGCAAATTCATTCAATGACTTTTTCGCATCAAATTATAAAACACGCGAAGATATGCAGACAAAATATTCATTGCGCCATAAAAAAAGGCTCAACTTACCTCTCTCCCGCCTTAAATTGCACTCTTCTGGTCCATATTCAATGTCGGTAAAGATTTATAACAAATTACCGGAAATCATAAAACAAGAAAATAAAACTAATATATTTTTAAGTAAGCTAAAACTATTCCTAATTGACAAAACTTATTACACCATCGATTTTGGAATGTCTACATCCAAGGATCCATTCCAAGGATTTTAATTTGGCATTTGTTATGAATTTTGTTTTTAATGGCATTTTTTATTAATTATCTTTGACATCTGTAACGAGTTATGCTTTTTTTTGACATTTGTAGTTTTTATTTTTTCGACATTTATAATGAATTTATTTTTGACATCTGAAGAATATATTTTGACATTTAATTAATTTGTTTCGAGATCACCAATTTTATTGACGTTTGTATTTTTGTTTTAATTTGTTTTGTATAACGGGTCTAATTTTATTTTCTATTTCTTTAATTTTAACTTTGTATTTCATTTCTAATTAACCCCTACCTGTATGAAATTGCTGTGCCCGACAGGGTCCATGTGCGCTTATATAACTACTTTTAAGATCCTATAGAACACCATGTGATATAGCAATAAATTGAATTGAATTGAATACCACTGAATCAGCCTAGGTTAGAACCTAGTGAGATGGTGTTTCCGTTTAATATTATTATTGTCCCTGGAATGAGAAAAAATGTTCTCAGGTGACTATACTGCATCTAAAGAGGAAAACTGCGTATATTTACCTACCAAAGTAGTACCTAAGCCTATGTACAAAAAAAAAACTATGCTTTATTACCAACCTTGATTAGGTCTTGCACGTTTTTGTTTTTTACTCAAACCATATTCATTTTTTCCTTTTTTATAAGAAGTTTCTTCAAAAATTACTTTAAATAAATGTTTTGGTTTTGAAATGTTGAGGCGAGAAGTTAGGTCTGGTATTTTGGCTTAAAAAAGTACCTTAATCTAGAAGTTTCTTAATGAAGGGTCACCGAGTAAACTAAGGGTTAATTAAACAGGCTTCTTTTAAATAGCATTTTTCATTATTCTCTAAAAATCTTTTCTATATTAGTATATCAGCTATGAACGAGCGTCTGAATGATACTATCTTAGCCAATAGTAATGATAAATTCTATGACGATATGGCGGAAGGTTCGCTCCGCTCGAACACCAGCCTCTTCTAGTTTAAACTGCTTGTTTGACAATTATTAGAGTTTTTTTTTTTTTTATTGAGAATAAAGTTTCTTTAAACCTATTTACATATGTTGGATCACTAATTCATCATTACTGACTTTATTCACACAGCACTTTTATTTCCCTGACTTGCCCTTTCTAAAATTGACAACCGACTACTCTCGTGGGTGCGAGCACACGCTATTAATAAAAGTGAGGACCGGATATACCGCCATCTTGGCAGAAACAGTTAACTATTTATTCAAGTCAGTGTATATATAAAGACAACCAGAAAAAAGACAACCAGAAAAATCCTTACAAAAATATAAATATCTGAAACATTTGATTTAATGTCACATAAAGTTCAAGAATTATTTAATGCACCACTTTAAATGTAAAATCGTCATTTGACAAAACAAATAGATATCAAAACTAACGCCATCTAGACGACAGTTATTTCTAACTTTAAAATGTCAGCTGCCACACACGACAAGTGTCATTGTCATTTGAAAACCTTATCCAAACAATAAGATTCCAACACATAGGTAATATAACCTAATTGTAAACAAAAATGACACTATAATGTTACCTTTTTATGTAGTCTATGGTTTCTCAGAACGCTACCTAGCTTATGTAGGACTCGGCTGGATATGTCTGTGGCATGCCGACTAAGTGGTGGACCAGTAAAATACAAAGTTGATGCCCTGAAATCGAACCACAGGGCCGCAACAGACCAAGATGGAGTTGGTCTTACTTAGTAATTGGTAAGAATTGACTTAGAGTTGGAAAGAATAGAGGGAGGCATTTGCCCAGCAGTGGAACAGTATAGGCTAGATCTAATTTAAAAAAATTGAGTTTGCTTATTTATTTAATCTTTGTTCAACTAAATGTGTACTATTTTTTTTTAATTTTTATAAACTAGCACTTGACTGCAATCCTACCTGATGGTAAGTAGTGATGCAATCGTTGATAGTAAAGCGCACTAGTTTATTAAGAGCCTATTCACTCTATCCTTGAAGACGCCTAAATTATAATTGGACGGGAAAACCGCAGCAGGCAAATTGTTCCAGTTCCAGATGTACGCGGCATAAATGACGAGGCAAAACGCTTAGTCCGGACCGTGGAAGTTTCAACAACGTAAGGATGGATATTCGCCGTACACGTTGTTCGATGGTGGTTTGTTTGACTCCACCAAATCTGGATCACCAATTAGCCTCTTCGCACGCCTTTCCACCGAGTCCAAAGCTGCTAAGTGGTATCTCAAGAATTATCTCGTAAAAAAACTGTCTGAAAAACAAATTATAATAACTGTCAACTTTTATCAATAGTCTGTCGTCTCGAAAGTATTAACACGTTAGCAAACTTTCGCTTTTACTTTTACTTGCTAGCAACAGTCGCTTTCCGAGAAAACTCTCAAGAACGATACAATACCCGCGGTCTCAAAAGGAATATTAAGATTTCGCGTTTTCAACATAAAATCCCGTAGAGATGACAATTTAGATAAAACTGGTCATGTGCGAGTCGGACTTGTGCACAGAAGACAACGTACAAACCTTACCTTATTTACTGGAAAGCCAGGGGTCATTCAGGGGCATGGACCCCCTTTATTAAAATAAATAAATAAATAAATCACCAAAAAAAAACTTTTTCTGAATATTTCTAGGAAAAAGAAAAATCAAAATTTTCGGCCAAATAAATTTCTCAAAAACGTGCGTAAAAAACGACAATTAATAATTTTTAAAGGTCATTCAAGTTGAACAGACGTATTTACAATCGGCACTCAAGGGAAAAGTTAAATAGTTCAAATTCCGAAGATTAAAGGTAGAACACACGTGGCCCACGCGTGGCCCGCGTCGGTCTCCATACATTTTTTATGGGAACTAGACCTTTTAGAGCTACATTAGATCCACGCCACGCGACGCGTCTCTACGAGGCTTTGTCCACGTGTGCGTCGGTCCAATCGAGTTCCCGATTTATTGTTGCAAAAAAATAATTGTTTTGACGCTTTTCAGACTTCTTCCTATACTTGTGCTATTCCTTTATTCCTTTATTCCTATCCTTTATTATGTTAGTCCTTGTTTCTGGCCAAATTTTAGGATTCCTGATTAACAGGAAATACCCTATTGGGTATGATTTCTTTGCGAATGGCAAAACATGCGCTATAATGGAGGCTGTTTTCATGGTATTGAAAATAATCCAATGACAGATCCCACTCTTGAGCGGAGCGGGCAATAGTGTCAGACTCTTATTGCTTAAAAACCTACTCCATTTCTTCTTGCTTATCATACCGGGGCTGAGCTTTCCTCTTAGAAAACGGCCCTTGACCCCAGCATGCTTCGACCCTGCCTGCCTGCAGCTAGCAGGCTGGGCCTCTACGGTTCGCTGATAACTCCTTGAGTTCGCTGACAGCTCCCTGAGCTCACTGACAGCTCCTGTAAGGGTGCCGTTTTTCAGGTTGAGATACAGAACCCTAAGAAACAACATTACCCTTCAATTATTTTACCTTTATCTTAAATAAAATCTAGCGAATTCCGGACTACATTTTAATTTTTTCTAGACTTCCGTTATTACCCTTTCTATTTGGCTAAGCGATTAGGTTAGATTTATGGTCTCTTTCGTTTTTATGCTTCAAACGAGAAAACAGCGGCTTCAAGTCGTTATACAAATTAGCTGCGAACAAAATTTTCGCTTTTTCCGTTCCTTGATCATGAATAACTGTTTTCTTTTAAATTCTCGCATTGTAGTTAGTAATACAATTCATATTAGTTAACTATCGGCTGTGTTGCGGGTTCGATTCTTGCATGAAACAAATATTTGCATGGCCTACACACAGTTGTCCCGAGTCTGGGGTTGATTTTATGGTAGGTAAAATCATCCAATGTGTCAGACTCTTACTGACTAAAACCCACTCCTGTTCCTTCTCTGCCTTCGTTCCAGGGCCTCGTGGTTCACTTTTATTTAACCCATGGCCCCGGCAGGCTTCGACTCTGCTCAGCCCCTACGATTTTGCTGACATCTCCTTGAGGCACACGTGGAACATTTTACACTACGCGCCGTCGACGACTTGAGCTGGAATATCACAGAGGATACTTTTTATTCAGGGAGTATGTTCTCTTCGGATACGCTTACTGCTTATGCGGAGTGTTCTATTCCCACCCAGGACAAATGTTTGTGTGATGAGCACGATCGTTTGTTCTGTGTCTGGGTGTAATTCATCTATAACATGTATGTATTTAGAAATTTATAAGTATATTTATCAGTTGTCCAGTACTTATAACACGAGCTCTGCTTAGCTTGGGACTAGACGGCGTTGTGTGATAGTTGTGAAAAAATTAATATCCGATCCTCTGTTGAACCTTGTAATTACCTTATACAAAGAAAATATTTTCCTTACAGTAGACTCGGTTCTTTGAGCTCACAAAGGTCCATCAACGTCAAGTGTCTTGTCATTTTAAATTGCTTTAGCTACAACCAAGAATGAGAGATGTATTCCTTGAAATCTCTATCTCGCAGAATTTCGCAATAAAATCCTTGTCAGTCTGTCACTTCTGTCCAAGCTCAACAAATCACGATTCTGTCCGATTAACAGACAACGACAAATGTAGCTTAGTGTGTCATGCATTTGAAAGTACGACTTGTTCAAGATTCATAGTCCGGGTATGGTCACAATATCCCACGAGTGTGACGTTCGCGCCCCTTACGGAGGGCTCGGGCATCAATCAAAGTCAAATGCAGGTCAGGGATGTGACCTACGGGCGTCGAAGTTGACCAGCGGAGTTGCGATGGAGGTCGGGTTCAGGTTTGACAGTTGACGTTTTTATTAAAAGTGATTTAGTTTGTGAGAGTGATTTTGACATTTCTATTTACTTCTAGCCACTTTTTATCGTTATCCAGTTTAAATAATTTATTAAATATTTTTACGTAAATACCGGTTCCGATGAACTGGTGAGAGTCGTGGGAATGCGGTGGATACGAAACGCACAGGACCGTTTATTGTGGTGACATTTGGGGGAGGCCTATGTCCAACAGGTGGACGTCCTTTGGCTAAGAAAAAAGATGAAATGTACAGAGGATATTTTTCACTACTCGACCTTTGGGAGATGCTGAGAAAAATATTGGTAGATTCTTAAAAAAACAAAGTGATTCTGTTTTTTTTATGTGTTTTATATTTTTGTCCGCACGATGATAAAAACACCCTTAGAAGAGTACATTTGAATTGAAAAATTCACATTGGTACTTGCCTGGTTTCTAGCCCGGAACTGAGTTGAGCTGACTTTACTACTGAGTGGTCACGACTTATCAATGATTTATCACGTCAAAAAAAAGCAAAATGTACTTATATTTATAATTTCTCTGAATATTAAATCTGAGTTCGGTTTTTTAATCTAATCTAAACTGATACCTATTATAAAGATGAAAGATTTGATTTTTTGTTTGTTTATATATGGTGACCAAACTCAAAAACTGCTTGACCGATTTAAAAAATTCTTTCACCATTAGAAAGCTACATCTTTGGGGAGTAAGTCAGGGTTATTTTTTATTTTTATGCGGTCGCAGCCGCTGGCTGAAGTACTTGCGAAACCTGAATATAGTTTCTTCAGAATCAGTAACTGCGTCGATTTCAAATAATTTTTACGCCATATTAGATTTTTCCCAAAAATATTTAAAAAAGGTCACAAGTTGGATACCACCGACACTAAGCACAATATAGATCACGGCAGGTCATAGTGAGCATCAGGAGCTAGCGCACAGCTGGATGTGGGAGCAAAACAACCCCTCATTCACCCAGATGGCCCGGTGACCATGTATTTGTGCGGACAACCAGGTAACACAAGCTTATAACTTCGTAATTTTATATGATACCGTCATGAAGTTTTGTACATAGATTCTTTACATGAAAATACCAGACACGTGTTTCGGGTTTCGCATATGCCAAAAACAATGTGGTATAAATTCATAAGAGACGCGTCCAATCCCATTCATGTTACTAAAACCATAATTGCACATACGTATAGTCTGTGTGTAAGACTCACCGCCCGCAGCGCTGTGACTTTCCCCGCGATGAATCTAGGCAAATGTCACTCATTGTCCAGGCGCGAATTTATTGTGCTGTTGCCTATTAAACTTTCTAGATATTCGTCATTTTCTTTTATCGGACAGATTCAAAATTACACTATGGCCTGACAGCAACAAATGTACGAAATTCGCAAAGAAATAATGTCTATCATACTTTTTTAAACGAAAATAATTATTTGAATCCTATTTCCCCTTGAGTGTAATATAATCATCATCATCATTTTAGCAGAAAGACGAGCATTGTTGGACATATGCCTCCCCCAAGTGCTGCCATAATGACTGGTTCTGTGGGTATCACCAGGTGATAGGTCTACCTTGTGGGAGGGAGGCTTTCGAACATAATAATAAATTTATTTTTAGACTAGCGTCTATCAAACAAATTAACACATAAATAAGCATGGATCAGACGGTTGCAATCCAGCGTCACAACAAAGGTGACCTTGCTAGTTTTATTCCGTGTATACAGCAGTTGTAGTCCATGACCTTCAATGCCCTTGGTTCATCAAATGACAAATCTCGCCCTTGGGTGGGGCGAGAGCAAGTGTCAGACTCTTACTGACTAAAAATCCCACCGTGTTCTATTCATTGCCTTCGATCTAGGGTCCCGGGGTTCATTTTCACGTAACCCTTGGCCCCAGCAGAATGCCCTTGGTTGGGGGGCGCATTTTGCCAACCACTACACAATGACATCAGTGACTTATTTGCGAACGGGTTGATTAAATCCGTGTAGCTGCAACGCAAACCAAGAAAGCTAGATTTCAACCATCTCACGCAAATGAATTACACATATAATTATTATACATACACAAAAAAATTAAACATAAAGTTATTATTGTTCCTTGACATACCTATTTAAATGACGCCTAATGAGTCCTTATTCAGTGTAAGCACAAAATAATGTCAACAAGATAATCACAAACAAATAACCGTTATTAACTAAGAAGATAATTAACTATCACCAACTCAGATCACGTACTAATTCCTTCCAATGAAGAAAAAAAACAAGCAATAAATAATCTCATTGTCACATTACCGCGCGATCACAATGTAACTACCCTCATTCAAACGAACGCTAACTTTTCCTGTTCTCCCTTCGTTTTTGTTCCTTTTCTTTGTTCCGAAAAAGATATTCAAAGAAAGAGCAAATTTTTCTCTCAAAGTCTTTGGTATTTGCTGGTTTTCTTTGGATAATCTATCACTTTGACCTGAATGTACTGTATGCAGATTACGAACAGGAGTGCTAGGCGTGAAAACGACCTGGGTCGTTCGTTCTGTTGATGGATGACGTGACAGCGAATGGACGTGCAGTGACAAGAATTTGTTGGGTATCGAAGCGTTGTTGTTTTCGAAATGGGACAGTTTCTCTCGAGTTGCAGTGTCGTTGAAACGATTTGTGCAGATCTTGGAGTTTACAGTGTTCTTGGTGTACAAACAAAAAGTAAGTTACTTGATAATAATGGATGGTTTTTGGTCCGAAAAATAAATCAACAGCCCGGAAAGTTCTCGTAAAATAAGTAAGAATAATAGTGCGGATCGAGCCCGCATCACACAAACACTCAGCCATTGTGAGTAGTATAAATACTGCTAGTCTTTTGTTTTGAGATGGGAAATTGCCTAATAATTTCTCCCGCTCTAGGGTGGAGTGGCTAGTGGGACTGGATATGTGGTCCTCTTTATTGGGATGTGAGATAGTCAAATAACTTCTCCTGCTCTCAGTGAAGCGAGAGGGAGCGTGAGAGAGTGTCAGACTTTTACTGACTAAACTCACCTGTATTTCTTCAATTGACCTCAGCTTTTCAGTGCCACAGTGTGATCTTTCGAGTAATCCCTCAGCCTCAGCAAGAATCAACCCTGGCAGGTCAAGGCCATTTTGCTGGCAGTTCTTTGAAGCGCGTGAAACACAACGCACCGTCAGCATCCATGGGCTTGTTCCTTACCGGACGGCGAGCTACTTATTGCCCACCGTTCGCTAGCCCGAACCGACGATGGCCAGAAACTGCACTGAGACTCCTGATGTTTACTTATCATGCTTCGTAATATATTTTAGTTTGTAGAAGATTGTAGTTAATTAAAAAGTCTAACATTCACACATTTATATCGGTGTATAATGTGAATGAACTGCAAATGGAATATAATAGCAGCAGTCCTGTATGCTTAGAACAAAGAATTTTGACCTTTAAACTTTTCACTGTAGAGTTTAAAATAGAATAAACTGAGCTTTTAAGTCGATAACTTATCTTACTTGTTATTTTTCCCAGACAAGCTTCAATAATTCATTGATTTTTAACATTTATTATTTTACTTATTAGAGACAAAAAAAAACAGTTATCTTCTTCTTCCTGCCCTTGTCCCATATTACTTGGGGTCGGCGCAACACGTTTTTTTCTTCCACTCTATCCTATCAGCCGTCACACTATCACTAACTTCCTTTTCTTTCATATCACTCCTCACACAATCCATCCATCTCTTCTTCGGCCTCCCTCTTCCTCTCCATCCATCTACTTGTAAACTCAGAACTCTTTTAGTAACATGTGTTTCATCCCTCCTCTTCACATGACCATACCAAGACAAACGATTTCCTTTCAACTTTTCAGTCACTGGCGCCACTTTCAAACTTCCTCTAATATACTCATTTCTCACTTTATCCATTCTCGTCACACCACACATCCATCTCAACATTCTCATCTCCGCTACATGCAGTCTTTTTTCATCCATCTTTTTCACAGCCCAACATTCTGATCCATACAATATGACAGGTCTTATCACGGACTTGTAAATTTTACCCTTCAACTTGAGTGGCATCCGTGGGTCACAAGTTGTTCCCGTGACCTGTCGCCATTTCATCCATCCGGCGTTGATCCGATGTGTTACGTCTCGGTCTACCTCACCATCTCCTTGAACGAGCGACCCAAGGTACCGAAAGTCGGAGCAGATTGGTATGGGCGTTCCGGCGAGAGCTAAGGGCACAGGACCGGAAAGACCGCCGAAATCGCAGAACAAGTACTCCGTTTTGGTTCTACTTAATTTCAGGCCAACACTCTCCAGTCTGTGCCACCACACCTCCAATCTATTCTGGACCTCTAGGCCACTCTCGGCAACCAACACAATGTCATCGGCGAAAAGCATACACCAGGGAGCCTCTTCCTGAATGTCCGACGTCAGAGCGTCCATTATCATCAGGAAGAGGTAAGGGCTGAGTGCCGACCCTTGGTGTAAGCCGACAGCCACATTGAAGCTGCTAGTGGTGCCCACTGTAGACCGAACTTGGGTACGGCATCGACTGTACATCGCTCGGATCAACTGCACATACTTCCCAGGCACACCTTTCTCTTTAAGGGCCCACCACAGAACCTCACGAGGTACCCGGTCGTATGCCTTTTCGAGGTCAACGAATACCATGTGCAAGTTTTTATGCGCACCTCTGTATTTCTCGCACAGCTGGCGTATAGCGAAAATGGCATCCGTTGAACCTCGACCAGGCATAAAACCGAATTGGTTCTGTGAAATTTCACTCTCTTCTCTCAACCTCCTTTCAATAACTTTCTCCCAGGCTTTCATGGTATGTGACATTAGCTTTATTCCTCTATAATTGTTGCACTCAAGAACATCACCTTTGTTTTTAAAGATGGGCACCAAAGAACTGTTGCACCAATCATCAGGTATGGCTTCTTCCCGCAACAACTTATTGAAGAACAAAGCTAACCACATCCATCCATCCACTCGCAATAACTTCCACACTTCAACTGGAATTCCATCGGGACCAATGGCCTTACCATTTTTCATACCATTTACTGCTATTCTGACTTCATCCATACTAACCATTCTCACTAACCCTACATTCACTGGTTTACCCTCTAAAGACCCACTCCAATTATTTAAAAAAAAAACAGTTATGGTACATTTAAAATAATTGCCAAAAAATGTAGTAAATTTAATTCTACCAAAGCTATTCCATCATCCTTCGTCAGCGTTGCGTCATCGGTACATGATGGACATCCCACTCATACGTACAAAGCGTATTGGAAACACACTCATTATGCGTACAGCTAAGGAGTGGAGTTTGTGTTTCCTGATAGCTATAACCGTCTTTAAGTCAAGAGTGAATATGTTACTTCTAGGTAAGCATGCTCTTGGCAACATCATTGCTTACTATCAGGTAAGATAAAGGTCAAACGCGAGCCTCTGCATAATAAAAAGTAAAATAATGGAAATGTGAAAGTAATATTTCCTCACGGACATGAAAAATATCAGGTAACATCATAGAATATCTATAAAACTTAATACTATCACGTTTTCGGTATTTCACGCGACCAATGGAGGAACTCACGTTTTGAATTTATTATGAACCAGAAACTAAATACCACTTTAGCATCAAGAGTGGTCGTCCCAAACCGTTTTTAGGGGTCCATACCTATGTCGGTAAAAATGGAGCCCTTATAATTATGATCATTTAGTAGTCTATATTTCCGTCCGTCAAGACCTTTTTCCTAAAGAATGCGTAAAGGTATAAAATTAATATTAAATATTCAAGTTTGCTACCCCTCAAAGCAGTGAAACATCAAATTTCTAAGTCATATAATCTAAAGATAAGGCCGTTTGCGCTCAATTTGAGCACTAATTTTGAACGTCATTAGGAAATCAAAACCTATAGCGCCTTATTCCAAAACGCGATCTAAATATAGTTTTCGCGACTATTACTAAGTTTATTACTAATTTAACGTGATCTAAATGTACTCTATCTACCATTCCATTCTTTCATTAGGAGAGTTTAGAGAGGAGGCCTGTGTCCCCCCAGCAGTGGGAACTTTAAAAAGGCTGATGATGAAATGTATTTTTTTTTTTTTTTTTTTGGTTGTGGGTAAAATCATCCAATTACATCTCCCGCCCTTGGGCGGAGCGGGAGATAGTGTCAGACTCTTACTGACTAAAAACCCACCCCGTTCCTTCGTGGCCTTAGATACCAGGGCATGAAATGTATTCTAGATCGCATTTTGGAATTACTTGGATTGAGTACTTTCCGTTGCCTTAGAACCCAGAAATTTTACTCGAAGCAAGGTCTGATGGCACAAAAATGGGTTTAGGATTTAGTCATTATATACGTCACAAAAATTTACTTTTTGGCGCTTCGAAAAAAATTTCGAGACTCGAACCGGGATCTAACCTATTTCTATAAGTTTTGTACGGAACCCGTACGCGAATCCGATTTGCACTTTACCGGTTTTCGACCTTGACACAACATGATTTACTTTTTTGTAAAAGATTGTTGATTTTATCAGTTGAGCTGAAGACCCGCCATAGATACACACCAGAAATAAGCGGTTGCTTAATATTTACTTCACAAATATTAAATAAAGAACGCCTAAAAAGTTCTGGGTGCATCCACACTGGTTATATTTTTGTTTTCGGTGGGAAATCATCCAATGACATCTCCACGCCCATGGGTAGGACGGAAGAGTGTCAGACTTTTACTGACTAAAGAGTCACTTCTGTTCCTTCATTACCTTCGTTCTAGGGCCCTGATGTTCACTTTTACATTACTAATGGCCCCAGTAGGCTTCAACCTTGTTGGGCCCCTACGTTTTGCTAACAACTCCTACGCGCGTGGAACAAAACGAGCCGTCGACGACTTGGACTCGGTCTGGACGGTTACCGGACAGTCAGTCAGCGAGCTACCCATTGCTCGCCATCCGCAAGCCCGTGCCTATAGTGGATCCACTGGTTGTTGGATTTGCGTCGGAGTTCTGCATTCTCCGCCAGCCACTGCGGACACTATCCGATCGCAGAACATGCGCAAAGCGTCGTCGGCTGACCGCGGCCCGCGCGATTCTATTGCCGGCTGATGCAGCGGCATTTGCAAACAACCGCGAGCGTAAACGCGTCGTTAAATGTGCTTTAATTTTTTACATATATTATGTATCTGCATTATACAGAAGCCGTGAGCCCGCAACAGCCGCGGACGCGGGTGAAAACCGCTTTGTGAGTTTTTAGCCTGATTTTGTTACATGTTGTAGCAGCGGACATCTTTCAGCTGAACTGATGTTACGCTTGCATTATTTCACATTAAAAAATAAAACAAAAGATTATTATTAAAAAAATATGGATACAAATATATACAATAAATAAAAATACATATTATTTAATATAATATATACCTACATATACCTACATATATGTTTATTTAACCTTTTGAATATCGTAATTAGAGACACAATACAAAGACAATAGGTGTGCGGACACCGGCGTCCTCTTGGTGCATAACAGTTTAAAGTAACTTTTATATAAAAGGGAAGGGGATTTTGAGACGACTCCGCTATTTGTGTACAAAATAATTCCGCAACTTCGAGAGGAAGCGCATTCCACAAAAGTATTAACTGTATATGAAAAGAAGAGTGAACTAAATCAGAAGTATGAGAAGGACAAAGCATATTTATCAAGAACTTTAGTTATTACATTCAGATCGTACACAGTAGCTAGACAGTTACATAACTTCCCAGCTCTCGCCTTTATTTCGTAGAAATACAACAAAAATAATATAAGTTAATGCAAATACTAAGTTAACGCAATGTCTAGGCTCCAACTGCAACCAACTTTTGATTTAAGAACCTTAATTCACTTAAGAAACACAGTTTCCTACTTTGTAAGAAAGGAATTTCTGTATTTAATAATGTTATTATTTTTTCTTTCTTTAAGTAAGGTTATGGACCTTCTAGAGAGAATAATCCAAAAGAATTGTGATTATGGTAGTCGCAAGGTGACACCCAGTCGAAGCTATGATTTATGATTTATTTTCCAGAGAAAGAAACACGTGTATTACATTTCCTTTACATATAACTTAATACCTAGATTTACAAATACATAACTATGTTAAATAATACCCAAAGGATACAGAAAATTAACTTTTAAACTCAACACTAGGTCAAGCTTGTCTCGTAGAGTCCGAGAGTGAGGTTACCAAGACAATGCGTAATGGGTTTTTTTATGGTAGGTAAACTAATCAAATGACAAATCCCTTTCATTAGCTTCGTTCCAGCGCCGCGGGTTTCATTTTCACATAACCTTTGGCCCCAGTAGGCTTGGCCCTATTGGGCCCCTACAGTTTGCTGACAACTCCTTGAAGCGCGCGGGAACAGTGCGCGCCGTAAACGACTTGGGCTCGGACTGGTCTGTTACTCGACGGACGGACAGCGAGCTACCCATTGCCCGCCGTCCGCGAGCCCGCGCCTACGATGGCTGGAATCCGGGATCAGAATCCCGGTGGCGGCGACGGCGTGTGCGCCATTGCCTGATGCGGTCGTCTCTTTCTTTACTAGCGTTACTGCTTCGCAGAAGGAGGCGACCGCCTGCCACTCCTCGCTCCGGAACATGGCCTGAACCAAGGCCCAGACGCGTAATGGGGTAATACTGCTAGACTATCATTGTTACAAACAACAATAGCCATTGTTTATTATATACTAAACACTAATTCTAATGATGACAAATGCGGGTTTGTAGACGGCGAGCAATAGGCTAGTCGACCGACAAGGACCAAGGCCGAGTCGACGGTTTGTCGTAATCCACATACGTATCAAAGAGATGTTAGCGCAATTGACGGGACCTTCTAGTGTGGACGCCTGCCAGGGCTGCAGTATTCGACCCTGGAACGCAAAGGGCAACTGAAAGAGCTCAGGTGGGTTTTAGTAGGTAAAGTCTTACACTCCCTTTCACTATTTCAAAATGTGACTATATTATAAGCCCGGATTTGTGCTATGTACGATGGTAACAGGATCACTTTCTTTCTATGTATGGAAATGTGTACTAAAGTAAACACGCCTATTTTTTAATTAGTGCACAAAAAAATGGGGCTCAATTAGTACCTGTTACTGATCATATTTGTGTAGTCAAAAGTAAAAAAAACGAAATCCCAAAATTGTCCACGAAAATTTGTCATTATTGGTAAATTTATAATTGAAACGTCATACATAACAACTTCTACTAGAAAATTCTAAGCGCAGTGTTTTTCCATTTTTATTGTCATTTTTTCATTCATAAACCATAACCTGTACAATGTTTTCATAAATTGAGTGAGATTTTGGGATATAAACAAACGCTCATAACTTTGCTGTTTATGAATATGATTTATTGAGACTTTACTTAAATAACAGCAAGACCTTTTCTAATAAGCCCTATAAGTATTTGCACTAATTAAAAAATAGTGTTGTATAAAATTCCCTACCTTAGGCCGCTTTCAAATTAGCCGCAGTGCCGCGCTGCTTTGTTATTATGCGGCTAATTTGAAGGCGCCCTAAGTGTGTGTTTTTAGATAGCTACAACATTATGTCAAGAGTGAATAGGTTACTATTAAACAAGCATACTCCATCGTCGACCACATCATCGCTTACCATCAGGCGTCAAATCAAGCGCAAACCTACTCCTCGCGTCGTATTCCTCAATGCTAAGGGTCGTGACCTCCATGCTTCATAACTTCCGCTCTTTAAGCGCAAACCTATAAATAATAAAAAAAAACTCTCTACCTTCGTGTCTGTCTCTCAGTATGACACTCCCCTCTCCATCCAGAGCGAGAGAAATCATTTGTTGATTTTGTTCAGAAAAAAAGACAATAAGTATGACATACAAAAATATCTTTTCCACATTGAAAACCTGCACAAAATCCGTCCGCTATGACATACACACCGATCGGAGCGGGGTGGCTATCAAATATTTATGGTTGAATCCTTTCCGACTGATTGCAATGTACTCGCGTCGCGACATTGAAGTACTGTGCTACGGATATTAAAATGTGCCGGTGGAAAATAGTGGGTAAATTCGTGATTTGGCTCCGATAGATGTGTCGGTTTTAGGATTTTTGCGGGATTGCTTTTTGTGTGTTTTACGCCGCTGGCAAAATATGAGGTGCATAAGTTAACAAAGTATGGTCAACAGTCGTGGTTTTTTCACCCGTTTGCGTCAAAAGGAGGGTTAGAAGAGGAAGGAAGGAGGGCTAATAAATACCATGTAATTCACCTCGCGGGCCTGGTACGGGTTGGTGGATGTCACAATATGTCTTTGAATTTTTGGTTCTAGGACATGCCGGTGCTCGCCAAACTTAAGTGGCAATAGGCAGGGCCCATTGCTCGCAGAACGGTTGGCCATTGAGGACGGAAGGTCCTGGAATGGTGACCACGTACCGGAAGACGTAGCATTGGTAGGCCTTCTGCAAGGTGGACCGATGACCCTATGAGGGTTGCGGGAATCCGATGGATGCGAGACCGTTCATTATGGCGACACTTGGGGGAGGCCTATGTCCAACAGTAGACGTCTTTCGGCTTAAGTGATGATGATGACATACCGGTTTCCTCACAATGTTAAATAAAATAGTAAATAAAAATAATAAAATATCGTTAGATGGGTATTTTTAAGCTGAATAAAATTTACTACAGCACCACGATCCAAATCTTAGTCACTTCAAAGTTATTCATTTTTATTGTATTACGTAACATGTTAGTTAGTTTTGCCAATAATCAAGTAATGCTATTTTTATAATGTGTTGCTTTTTTATGTGTTTTATACTCATAGTGTGTAGACCTAAAGTTAAAAATTCCGTCGTAGAATCACAAAGATTTTTTCACCTCTGTCAGCAGCTAAAACATCTAGGTTTTGCTATGTGAACACAGTGAGCAAAATCGCATTTTCAGCAGCCCACGCAGGTTCATCTCGTTCACTCCGTGCGTGGTGGAGATGACGTGCGCGAAATAACGTACCTAACTTTATTTATTTGTCCTGGAATAACAATACAATTGGTAACAATCGAAATATACATGTACCTACTCTGTTCAGCCCTTATAAAAAGGCGAATGAAAAACAAAGCATTTAATCATAAATTACATTGCCATTGTTTAATTTTTAAAAAAACAGCATTTGAATAACTTTTAACGGAATAAGATTTGGAACATGGTTCCATAGTGACTTTAAAAGTCACAGCTCATTAGAGCCACCCGGCACTCACTCCGCACCGCCTCGCCTCCTGCGGCTAGTATTCTCTATATGAACTTGTATGGGTAATGAGCATGCGCTCACTACATCTACTCCGTAGCTTCACTGGATCGCCTCGGTCGTAAGTTGATGTAGTGAGCGCTATATAAAGAATAAAAGGCGAGGCGGTGCGGAGTAGGTGCCGGGTGGCTCTAATGAGCTATGAACTTTATTCACCTCGAAATTACCATCCAACTATATAGCACATATGCCTATTAGAAGGTGCAAAAGAGATTATTATTAAAATTATTAGAATAATTAAAATTGATCAATGAAGATTAGAAGAAGGTGTTTAGAAACCCTGGCATCATCCTTTGTAGCATTAGCAATTTATCACTTACTGTGATTATACCTTCCATTAAATAATCTTACATCTTGTAAATCGTTTGCCAAGTCTCAAAGGATCGTCGCGGAGACAAGTGCAATTCAAGTCAAACGTTCATCTCTCAAGTACGTATTGTCATCGGGACATCTCCGCTACTCTCCGAGATTGATATCGCTTAGTGTTTGCTGTACACTCTTGTGACACTGGTGACACACTTTTTTGGAGTATCTCAGAAGAAATGGTTTTGTGAACGGCAGGCATAGTCATTTTTAGAATTCCGTACCTCAGGGCCAAGGATCGGTTTCTGAAAGGAAGGTTCGGCTCCGGTAATAAAGGCAACGAAGGAAGAGGAGTAGTTTTTTAGTGGGCAAAAGTCTGACACTATCTCCAGCCCCGCCCAAGGGCGCGGAAATGTCATTGGATGATTTTCCCGCCTACAAAAAAATGCTGGAGGTCTCAAGAAGGTGAAATTAATATAAAATACTCACGATCATTGTAAGTTGGATCGCTACTATAAGATAACAAAATAGTTTGATCTGCAAATTCATCATCACCATCTATATTTTAACCGAAAGTCATCTACTACTAGACATACATCATCTAACTGGTCTCCCCCAAGCATTGTTACAATTACCAATCCTGTGCGTTTCGCATCTGTCGCATCCCCCCGACCCTTAAGCCCTGCGACCCTATTAATTTTAAGTTCTTTATGTAATTTTCTTTATGGTGTACAATAAAGAATACATCTATCTATCTACCTATCTATCTTACTAGGTTGTCGGTCCACCTTGTAGCAAGCCTTTCAAAACTGCGTCTTCTGGTACGTGGTCATCACTCCAGAACCTTTCGGACCCATGTGCTGTTTTCACTGCCACCTAAGTTTAATGATTATTTTGGCTATGTCTTCGTTTCTGATCCAATAATGCAAGGAAACTTCTGATGTGGCACATTGTGAGCGATCACATTTTTAAACCGTATGTCATCACGCACTGTTCATAGATATTTGTCTTGAAAAACTGTGGTATATCAGACCAGAAAATACCGCGCAGTTTCCCAAACGTCACCCAAGAAAATTCATTTGCAAATTCACCTGAATTGAATGAAAAGTAAATTGCAAAGTCCCTAAAAACTCGATTTCCCAACTGCCATCTTTGCTGTAAGTCGTAAACCAGACATCACTTCCGTGGATCGTATCCTATCCGTAACACGACGTCAGTTGCGGTGTACTGATACACTCCAATTTGTGAGCCACTTCGTGAACATGCCATCAAATAAATAATTTAATATCGGGCTCACGTATCTTAGCTTTACGGCTTTTTGATAGATCTCGGAGAAAGCTGGACTGTGGTGGTATCGCTTTTCTATTGTTTTTCAATAAATATAGAATCAAAAGAAAAAAGGAATCGAATTAAATTAACTAGCCAAACTGCATAAAATTTATAGAAACATAATATGTACGGTTTATTAGTATATCTATTCTCGTATTCGCCTTTTATTGCACCTAAGTGCTCGATTACGGAGACGCGGCGCGTTGCGCGGTGCGTCGGGCGGTCAATCGTACATTGCCATATGTTTGTATTTGCGCGAGCGATGACGCGGCCCGCAGTTGCAATGTACGACGAAACGCCCTTCGCGCCGCGTCTCCGTAAACACGGCTTAACGGTTCTTTGCATTTCAAAGGTTGACTGGTAGAAAATGCCTAAGCCATTAATTCCTTCTCAGTACTTTTGTGTGCATAAAGATTTTAATAAATAAAGTAAATATCGATATATCATGGTTAAATAATAACTGGTACTTGTATTTCAAGTTAATTAAGCATTACATTGGTAGGCCTTTAGTGTGCAACGCTACTTATATCGATTTTCTTACGTCATCTTATTTTTTTTTTATCTTAACTTCCTAGCTCGTCGTGCTGTGCTGGTGCTGTCGCTGCGACTGTGTACAACCTCAGTCAGGAATCCCGGAAAATTTGCTATCATTTATTGAATGAACCATAGTCTAAAGAAGAAGTTCTTTATTAGATCTTTACCAAATTTAAATGGTCATAAAAATCAAAATCGCTTACTATTTGACAAAATTATCGCTGAACAAGATACAAAAAAAAAACTCAAACGACTTAAGAACCTGCCTTTTTGGAAGTCGATTGAATAAAAAAACCTAACAATACCAGAGATATTTCTCTTACATAATACTTAAACGCAGCCATGTGTTCCTTATGATATTGTACGACATTTAAAAGGGACAGGATAATCCCGGATTGTCCCATAAACCGTGAGGCTGTTTTCCGCAATAATTGCCGTCCATATCGAGGGGAAGTCTTCCAGGGTACTCAATGGTGTCCTGAAGCGTTACGTGGGATAATAAAAATTGGTCTAAATGGTGTTTTGACCGACAAAACTCAGTGGGAAGGCAAGCGATTATTTTTGGATGATATTGTGAGTCGCGAAAGGAAATGGATATTGAAAAGGGTGTCCTCTTTCTATTCTTAAACTTTTGTCATTCAAACAAAGTTTTAAGAGCGGGTCAGTTTGTTGTTACTTTGTATAAAGTTTTACAAGTTGTATATTTTGTTTTAATGACTTTCTAATCATTGTTTTAAACGAAGTAGAAATATTTTTTTACAATAGATGGTCACTACAATTTATAACTAAAATAATAAAATTCCTTGTTTTAGTTAGGAGTAGGTTTAAGTGTATATATAGTTTTAATTAGTAAGTGTTTTATATAAGGTATACAATTGTGTATTATTTTATGAAATAAAGCTACTTTTTATTTTTTCACGAAAATAGTAAATTAATCTAATTTATTAAATTAAAGAATCTTATTAGGTATATATAAAAGTTACGTGTGATAACTATTTCATTAGTAATATTACGGAACCCTAAAAATATAATAAGATTCTTCAATATTTAGTAATAATAATTAAGTTCAAACGAATTCAAAGCGCATTAAGTAATTTGCATATTAATAAATCCCTGGATTTAACCGTCATGTCTACAATTTCGTGACTTCAAGGGACATTTATTCATCATCTTCCTGATGTTTTCCCGTCTTATTTGGGATCGGCGCAATACGTTTTTTTTTCATTCTGTTCTGTCACTCGTCACACTCTCACTAACTCCTTTTTCTTTCGTAT
The DNA here is from genome assembly GCA_958295575.1 of Leucania comma. Taxonomy (NCBI): domain Eukaryota; kingdom Metazoa; phylum Arthropoda; class Insecta; order Lepidoptera; family Noctuidae; genus Leucania; species Leucania comma. Next base: position 2,593,354 of record OY282477.1, on the reverse strand, counting down.
CACTTTTCGCGCAATCCATCCATCTTTTATTTGACCTCCCTCTCCCTCTCCATCCATCCACATGTATATTCATAACTGTCTTAGTAACATGCGTTTCATCTCTCCTCTTTAGATAGGCATACCAAGACATACGATTCTCTTTCAACTTTTCAGTCACTTGCGTCGCTTTCAAACTTCCTGTAATATACTTATTTCTCACTTTATCCATTCTCGTCACACCACAGATCCATCTCAACATTCTCATCTCCGCTACATGCAATCATTTTTCATCCGTCTTTTTCACAGCCCAACATTCTGAGCACCACTTTCAAACTTCCTGTAAAATACTCATTTCACACTTTATCCATTCTCGTCACACTACAGATTCATCTCAATATTCTCATCTCTGCTACATGCAATCATTTTTCATCCGTCTTTTTCACAGCCCAACATTCTGATCCATACAGTATGACAGGCCTTATCACTTATAGATTTTACCCTTCAACTTTAGGGGCATCCAAGAGATACCAGACGCGAGGGGCGTCAGAGGAGATATTATCAATTATGTATTACAAATGACATAGAAACATTTTAGCAATTATACACTTACACCGAATTAAACTAACTATAACTTCACTAACTCTTATATTACTTAACTTTACAGAATTCACCTATTCCAAGCTCATTGGGCATCAAAAATTCCTCGTTGTCAATTTTTTTATAAAAAATATGTATGTAACTCAATTTGCAGAGGAAATGTTGTCAATAAATTACTATTATTATTTATCTTAATAAGCATTTAAAATTTGATATTTCAAGAATAACCAAAAAATACCTATATACAAACATTCTAATTCTACATCTTTGTAATAACATAGGTAATATTCCAAGAATCGACCCTCCTTCAGAATAGCAAAATGAGAGCCATAACTGATGTTCGAACAACCAGTAACATTCCATATTCATGTAAATGTATTTTCCTCGCAAAACTTCAACACTTACAACGACATCCGCCGTGTTATCCGTCAGGTACAACACTATTTGGTGACTACGACTCAGTGTGCCTTCTTAAAACTTTCAACGCCTTCACACTCAGAGCTTGAAAGTAAGACTGCAATGGAATCCATTCTCGGATACGACACGATCTTCTTACCGTATCGTGAGACAAATGACATTTTCTATTTGTTTTATTCATTCTTTATGTGTAGCCTTTTCCCAACTATGTTGTTTTGAGCTGAAAAATCGAATCCATTTAATGACTTTCTTGTCCAGGGTGGAGCGAATGGGCATGTCAAACTTTTACTGAATAAACAGGGCATAGATGGGCCTGTGTCCTTCAGTTACCATGGTATCGCTTTCAGAAATTCATGCAATGCCTTTTACTTATTGCACATCGTTCACAAGACCGCGCCTATGATGGCCGTGGATTGTTCTGCGATTGCCATTGCCTTGGACGTCTCCCGTAGCGGCGGCTGGTGCATGAGGATGTCTGTTACTTCACGATCGCGGCCATCTCCTCCGCTAGCATAACTGCAAGCGTAGCCCAGTTACAACCTTTTCTTGTTGTAACTTTTTCTACAATTGGTAACACCTCAGCCTAAGTATCATTTATACCATAAAACTGCAGAATATAGCGATGAACATTGTATTTCATTCTATTATTTTGAACAATGTGAAATTGGCTACGAATTTTGTTGAGACTTCACTTTAATACATTTGATTAGTTTTCTAATAGCGTTAACGATTGTAGATTATTATCAACGAGGCTAAGCCTGCTGTTCCGCATATTGATCGATCGTCTAGGACAGCTACGTGAGATAAGCGCATACATTGAATCAAGTAAGTAAAGAGTATAATCACGCTATAGGATCTAGACTAGCTAGGTCGTTCCTATTGTTAATCCTTCCTAACCCGTAATAACCAGGACCACGGTCACAATCACAAGAAATACCAAGTCATAAAAAATCACATCAATCCTGGACGACGATGTTTCATAAATCATTCGTCAAACTAGGAGGCGTGTCTGCCTCATGTCATTTATTTCTCATAACATATAGCGTGTAGTTCTACTGTAACCCTATACCACAGAATAGATAGATACATCAAATAGCAGAAGGCTTACTCCATGCAAAGAGAGAAAATAAGCACCTGTACTCATAGTATACGTCATAATGGGCATTTTTGTTTTTTCACGATGTTTTCTTTCATCGTTACGTCCTAAAAATCAAAAATGCCAACAAGGACTTACTAAAGGAGAATACGTACGTTAAGAGTGTCGTATATACGTGAGTTTTTACTTACCTAAGGACTAAAAAATTTTTTGGATCTGAGAAATTATCAAAATGCTTTTCTCGCTCCGGGTGAAGCTACCAGTGTCCTTCGGTTGCCTTTTGCTTCACAGTAAATCTTTCGAATATTCCCGCAGCCCCTGTCGTTAAATTACGCTTTATTGAACAGCTGTACCTAAAATATTCGTACCTATGTTTCTTGATTAGCCTTTTTTTATGGTAGGTAAAATCATCCAATGACAAGTCCCGCCCTTGGGCGGAGCGGGAAATAGTGTCAGACTCTTACTGACTAAAAACCTACCCTGTTCACCTGCCTTAGATCCGGGACCCTGGTATGATTAGCCTAGTTACGATAATTATGTTTGTAATGTACCGTTGTATTTATGTAAACTGATTTTCACTAAATGATCGTAACTGAATTATCATCATAATAATATAGGGGCATCAACCTCAAAATGGCCTCCAACCTTCCCTTACCTATACTGTACTACTGTACTGTGTATACTGTAGCTGTTCACCACCTGTAGTTACTAAATGGCCACATGACTTTGCAACAGCTCCAAAGAAGCTAACCTTCTGTGTCTATTTATTCTGTGGCCACTCTAACCGGGTGGAGGGAATGATGACGTGACGACATGACATCTGAGTTACCTCCCTTCCCGTTTGCGAAAGGATTGCTTTATTGAAAAACATCATATTAGTTGTGATTACGACCTCGAGTCAGCCGAGCGGAATGAGACATTCTAGATTTTCGGTAATGGTAGCTAGAAATATATGTTTTGTGCTCTAGAATGGTTTTGATAGGCATTTTGGTATCGAGGAATAGAGACATATTTAAAATCATCCAATGACATCTCCCGCCCTTGGACGGAGCGGGAGATAGTGTCAGACTTTTACTGACTATAAAACCAACCCCGTTTCTTCGTTGCCTTTCTTACCTAGGCTGAACCTTCCTTTCAGAAGACGACCCTTGGCCCCAGTAGACCCTGCACATATTTAAAGCTAGAAAAAATGACACTGAAATGAACAAATCCAATTTAATTGACTTCGTATTTAGAATTATTCTGGCTTAATCAAACTCACCCTCTGAATCTGTCTGTCCGTATGAAAGCGATAAACTCAAAAACTGATAAACAGATTTTCATGCAGTTAGTGAGCCGTGTGATTTATAAAGAATGTTTTTAAAAATGTTTATTAGATGCATTTATTGTACTCATAGTAGAAATTTCCGAAAATTTCAAAGATATTTAAGAGCCGTGCGAAGCAAGAAATGTTAATGATGCAATGCAAGATAAATAATAGATAATATCAGCAAAATTGACAGGGCTAGTTAGGAATTACCGAAGCAAAAACGGGCAACTGAAGGAACACTGTGGGTTTTAATCAGTAAGAGTCTAACACTTCCTATTCTCTCTACGCGGCGTTATTTGACGATTTCCTTGCTAAAGAAAATAGCTAAGATTCATAAGAAATATATCTCTAGCAGATCACACACACACACAGGTAACAAAACAACAGAAATACAGCGAGTGTTGCCACAACTTGAATCCGACAAATCTACGCCAGACTGAGGTTAATCTCATATCAAGCTGATGTGGGATACACAATCCTTATTTGTAGCATCGAAAATTGAAGGTAATAAGGAATTCAGAGCAATATCTAGACAAAAAAATTTTGGAAGACACTAAACTTGATCTCATGCTAGAAATATTTGTAAATGTCAAAGTATATTTGACGCATTTGACGATTTTTTTTAGAATCTACAGGTAATTGTTCCGGTTCCGGGGAAGGGGTATGTTGGGATATGGGATATGAATTTTTATTACTAAGCTAACCAGGTCATAGAGCCAAGAAGAATCGCTGCAGCAAAACAGCTGCAACTCTTTGCGTGAGTCTGCGAGCCGCTTCGCCGAAAACTCCAGTATACATCTCCCGCCTGCATCACACGACAAGGGTGGAAGAGATCGTGGAGTATGTGAGACGAAGTACGCACTGAGGGTGTAGCTGCTGGAGTCGCATCGTTCGTGGTGCGAGTCCCGAACACTTTTCTGCCCCTAGTGTTGAAGGAAGACTTTTGGCCGCAGGGTGTGGTGTTCCGTCGCTTCCGCGGACATGTACCACAGAACAGCACGAAATGAATCTAGTGCAATGTGAAGTGTTACTAACATAGTTGTAAGTCTTATTTACTAACGATAAGTTGTATTTACTTTATACATATGTTAGTCTGTGAGGTGTGATATATTGGCCAAGATGCCGAATAATAAATGATTTATTACTACATAGTATAAAACAAAGTTGCTTATCACTTTCTGTCTCTATGTATGCTTAGATCTTTAAAACTATGCAACGGATTTTAATGCAGGTTTTTTTAATAGATAGAGTAATTCAAGAGGAAGGTTTGTATGTATAATACATGCATAATATATTTAATATTACAGTTACATCCGTGCGAAGCTGGGGCAGATCGCTAGTTATTATTATAAAGGGGCAAACCCAGTTTAAGGATCAGTATCCTTGAACAAAAGAAGGTTAAAAGCAAGGTAAGAATTCGCAAACCACAGTTAAGTCGCTTTAAGTTGACTCTACCCATGTAAGTCAAATCCATGACAAAACTAACATCCCATCGGTCCGTACCCAAGCACACCTTCACAGGATTACATTAAACTCGGCACAATATAGCTAACATGACGTATATCTATGATAAATCCCTTACTACGGAACCCTTTGGAAAATCCGAGAGACCCAACCGCCTTTGTATAACGGAACCCTTTGAAGTTCAGAAAATAAACACCAAGATAATTAAGAAGGTCAAACCTTGAGGAAATTTTAATTTGCAGGGATGACTTGAGATGTTTCTGAGGGAAACTGAAGAAATGGTGCCGAAGCGGAAAGTTTTTGTTTTCTTCGTTAATAAGTTCACGCTGTGCCTCAGCCATTTCTTTGTCCTTTTCATAATTTGGTTGGGAACAGCATCAAACTGGAGTAATTATACCATGTCTTCAACTGTTTGTTTTTTTATGTTTCCTTCTTAATTACGTACTAGTCGTTCAAGTCGTAAATCTTCAAGATATGTATGCAACATCGGCCCTAGAATAAGTACTGATAAAAATTTGTACTTGATTGCAATCCCACCTGATAGTAAGAAGGTGCAATCTTTGATTGATGATTAGGCATACTGGTTTATTAAGAGCATATTCGCTCTAATTTTTAAGACGCCTAAATTATAATCGGATGGGAAGACTGCAGCAGGCGTATTGTTCCAGTCTTTCGATGGAGTCGTTAAAAAGTCAACGCGAAACATTTAGTCTGGACCGTAGAGGTGACGACTTTTACTGACTAAAACCCCCCGCGTGTCTTCGATTGCCCTTTTTGCGAGGGTACGGTAACTCTTTCGGACAATGCGCACAAAGCTCTGGCAGGCATCGGCATTAAGAGTAGCCGTCCCCACTCGCTTATCATCAACGTCGAGCATGGTTTTTAAAGCTTTTTGCTTCATCTAACGCAATCCAACGCGATGTTTGATGAAGAAGCAACGCGCAAAAAGAGACATAACGCCTGAAAACTCTGTTGGTATTCGGTGATTCGTATATGTGTTTTTTCAAAACCCTTAAATTTTTTTGAGAAAAATTGTCATCATTTAGAATCTCAATATATGCGCAAATTTTCTATAAACGTTCTTTTTTTATTTTTCATATAGGTACGTTATAGAAGGCCAGTCAACGTAAAATAGCAGATTTTCAGACATCTTTGCTGAATTAGTTTTATGCAAAGTTATGTTTTGAATTCCAAAGAAGCCTAGATAAAAGCCACAAGATATCTGTGTATCGAAAATATCTGGAAAAATATGTGTAATAACATTATCATCACGTAAGAGCGGTTGTATGAAAATTTAGCTCGGATTGGCCGCCCTAACTGGCCTCGTCAATTTTGCTGACAGCTCTTTTAGGCGCGCGTATAACACAACGCATGGTCGACCTGTGCTTGACCCTTACTCGATGGTCGGACGGCAGCTATATTGACACATCCTAGAAATTACTGCTGTATCGTGCATGCGTTCCCAAATGTGTTAGTTACATACACGAGACTTGACACAGACTTGGAAGAACTATCAGTAGGCCATGCAAATGTATGTTTTGTATGTCAATCGAACCCACGATGCACAACGTAGCAGCAAATCGCTCAACCACTGCGCTTATCGTCCCATCTCATTAAATGCTGAGCCAATGTTCATGAGGCGAAAAACTTTACAATCTTGAAGCAAGAAGATCATATTATGATATGTCTCTCAAAATAAAGAGGCAGGAACAGGTCGCCGCTGTCGATCACCTCCACTAGGACTCGGCGTTGCTTCGCCCAAGCGTCTTCCATCGTGTCCTTTTTCGCCCGAGCGTTTTTTCCGCACCTCCCGAATTTGCCATGACCGACGACAACCTGCAAAATTCAGAAAGCGAGGGCGCCGTGGCGTCTCTCCAGCTACTCCTCAAAGAAGCAATATGCACTTACAATTTAATAATTCTACAATTGAGTACTGAAATTTTATCGAACTCGTATACGGGTCAGGTCTTGCACTTTTTTCACCAGACCGACTCCAGAGTTTCAAAAGCGTTAATCCGATTTATGTCTCCTATTGTCGGCTTTATAGGGTGTCCACACTTTCAATTTGTACCGTAATTGAATTTAAGGTTATTTATTTTTTGCTGCCCTTGTGGAAAATTGAGCTGGTTTATCTCTTTTCCGTTATAATGGAGAAGGGTATAAAATTATAGGTCGTAAGTGGCTGACTTTTACTACTCATGTGAGGTAATAAAACGTGGGAATCGATTTCACGGGTAGAAACTGCAATGCAGACTTAAATTCCTATTAATGTCGTCACCGTCCGTTAGCACAGTTCTACCAGTTCGTGTTTCACTACTAGTGCCTAAGCCTGGCTGCACATCAACTAACAAATCTCTTTTGCTGCAATTTTCATACATATGGACTCACCACACATGATGACACCAGGGGTCGCCACACACTACAAATTATAGCTGTTAGCTTCTTGTGGCCGACACTGACGACATATTGATACACGATAACACAAACACCGGTTCACACCACACTATATTTCACCCCTCTCTCCTTTTGCTTCAAGTAACCATTTTGAATCAAAGGCAATGCAGGCACGTGGTTCTATTTGACATTGATTGGAATCATAGATAATTATGGATAATAGAATAATTTACATAAGATATAAAATCCAATGATACATGGTTTAATAAAGCGGCCACTGATCACAAGAGGCGGTCGCGCGCGTTAGCTAACTTTGCAGCCGCTTCTAGCTTAAGTGTTCGATTACGGAGACGCAGTGCATTGCGCGGTGCGTCGCATGGTCCGTCGTACATTGCCATAATATGTTTGTGATTGCGCGAGCGATCACGCGGCCCGCTGCTGCAATGTACGACGAAACGCCCAACGCACCGCGCAACGCGCCGCGTGTCTGTAAACACGGCCTAAGGTATTTGTGTGTGGCGTGTGTGCAACCACGCTTAGTGAGTATGATCTAACTATCACCGAAACTATCTGTAACTAGGCAACAACAATAAAAGAACATATAGTTTGTCAATTTACAAATAAAATCATTACAAAAGAATGATCACTGTATTGTGAGTCAAGTGAGCCTTTTTCCTGAAGTGATAAATCATCAAATGACTTCTCCCGCTCTGGAGTAGAGTGAGAGGGCGTATCTGACTTTTACTGACTAAAACCTAGCTGTGTCTATCAGTTGCCTTTTGCATTCCATGGCCAGGGTAACTCTTTCAAACGTTCTGTGTTTTTTTTTTTGGAAATCATACAATAAAACGCTTTCTTTCGCTCTAGAGTGGTGCGTGAGGTTGTGTTAGATTTTTACGGACTAAAACTATACCTGAGTCTTTCAGTTATCCTTTGCGTTCTAGGATCACATTCCTTTTCAGAAATAATTTGTTGCTCTAGCAAGCTCGGCAGATGCTTGCTACCCTCTACGGCATTGGTTCTTGCACGTAACAAATATTTTTTTGGCCTACAGATATGAGTCTGTAGCGACATCTATGTCATCACATAAGAACTAATCCTGCATCGTGCAAGTAAGATTCGCGGCGCGATTGGAACATAAAGAACAAACCCGAAATCATCTATCGGGCAATAGCCCACCAGACATAACACCCGTCTGGTCGGAGGATCCTCCCTTTTCAACGGAGATATGTGGGACTTTACTCTCTGTTCCACTTCCCCCAAAAGTCTTTGAGAATTTACATGTTTATGAACGTACCTACAAAATATATATTTTCTTAGCCCTTACTGTCATACTGTTAGGCAAAGGCCTCCCTCAAGTCCTTCCAAACCTTCTTCTCCCGTGCCGTCTCGAACCAGTGCTCGCAGTAAGTGTCCGGATCATCCTGCTAACTCTTTCTAGGCTGGCCTCGACGGCGCTTCCTGCAGGCCACGCTAGCCCAGCGGTCTCCGTGCATGCGACTGACGTGACCCAGCCTAATCCCATTTTGGCAGCCTTTTTGCCCACGTCTATTACCCCGTCAAGAAGCGCAACAAAATATACGCTACTTAGTCAATCTCAAACATTTTGAATTTTAACAGTCGTTATTGCCAAGAGTTATTGCAAAGTGACATTCTATCGTGTAGTAGCCAACCCCAAACTAACCCTATTCATAAGGTACTGTCGAAAAAAAAAAGTCAAGTTCGTAAATTACATGATACATGGCCACCCTATCCAAAAATCAAGCGGAAGAGATTTAACGCTTTATTTTTATCGAGAGAGGAACTCCATCCTTTCCGGATGCTTTGCTCCATTGATCCACTGGCGTTTTCTAAACATATTTATTTACTCTGTGCAAAACCTAAACGGGACTGAGAACCTTTGGGCCGAGATTTGGGGCTATTTTTACTTTATGACACTGTTAGGCCGTTTTTTCTTTTGTAACTTTGAGGGTATTCTAAGTTTATGAGTGTATTGGAGCGAAAAAAGGTATTTTAGATGAATGGGCTTCGAAGTTGTGACTTGGCATCATTTGTTAGGACTTGCAAAGTAATGTGCGGCGACGCCTACCGTTTGATCTTAAAGATGGATTTCCCAGTTATAGTTTATGAGTTTTGTGTTGTTCATTGCTTATCAAAATACTTTTTCTTTTAAATCATTACATAAATTCTCCTTCTCTGGGTAGAGCGACTAACTAAATCCCATCTGTATTTTTTGGGAAATCATCACATAAAGTCTCCCTAACTTGGTAGAGCGAATGAGTTAATCCCAACTATGTTTTTTCTGATGCTCTTTGCGTTTCAGAGTCATGGTAACTGTGTGTCGGGCGCTTTATTTTTATTGTGTTTACCCAAATGTGCCAAAAGAAAGATTATTATCAAGTGTATGTATGAATGTACGCATATTTTATACGATGACGGTAAAAAACCGTCTAGGCCAGGACAGTTTGTTGCTTTTTAGTTTAGGAAGTGTAGTTTATTTTTTCTTAATTCTGAGACTGATATTTTGTTTTAGGTAACCAGACATAAAAATATAATAAAATAAAATGGCAGATTTTTGACGCTAAAACAAAATTACTTATTTCAAAAGATTTTTTTTTCGATAATGGCATGTTATTGAGACAAGATTATTTTATCTAAAATCAATTTCACCTTCTACGGCTCGACAACATTAAGGCCCGGTTTCCACCAAAGCGGAGAGGAGAGGAGACGAGAGGAGATGTGTTTGAATAAACCAATCCGATTTCGTTATTTCCACATCTCTTCTCCGCTAAGCTTTGGTGGAAATGGATCAAGCGGAGAGGAGAGGAGATGTCTCATTTTTCTATAGAATTTGGTTCGGTGAGCGAGGAAGTGGTGCGGCAGAGCGGAGAAGTGTCTAGTCGGGCGGCCGGGTGGAGCACGCACTCGCGCACCCCGCTGCCTTCTCCCCGCGCCTCTTCTCCCACAGCTCACATCTCGGCTACACAAAGCTCACATCTCCTCTCCACTACACTTCTCCTCTCCGCTTTGGTGGAAATAACCTGCCAGCTTCATCTCCTCTCGTCTCCTTTCCTCTCCGCTTTGATGGAAACCAGGCCTTACCCAATTCTTCACAGTACATCCTCGCCCAGATATATCATTATGTGTCACCAACCTGTCCAAAGTAATAATAATTATTTCACAAACAAAAACAAAGGGTGTTTTCTTTCGCAAACAAACCGAAAAGATCTTTCCGGTTATCCGGTTCAATCCGGATGAAACTGGATCAGACAACTTCAATATCTTTGTTTGCACAAAAAAAGTAATTCGTTTCTTCCTAAGATAAATATAATTTATATAATTGTCAGCATTTCTGAGAAGCCTTTTGTTTTATTTGCAGATGGTTGCCTGAGGCAATTCTGTGTGTTATTTTTATGACTCTCTTTGAAACTTCAGAACAATAACAGAAGTTGAAATATTAATTAAATTTATATATAAAAAATAGTTTGTCCTGAATGATTGACGGATCAATGCACAGCCTAAACCACTGATTGTGATAATCTGAAACTTGGAGGGTATATTCTTTGTATGACGTAGTTATCCAATAAGAAAGGATTTTTCGAAATTCTACCCTTAAGGGGGTGACCAAGGGGACAAAGTTTGTATGAAAAAACCTACATTTACGCGGGCAAAACCGCTAGCAGATGCTAGTCTACATATATATATATATAAGAAATTTAAATATTAACTGAACTAAGTATTTATACAAAACCGTAATACAAAACAGCAGGGGTGGGGAGGGGGGAGGGGTGGTTCCGCAGGAGAACCAAGGTTACCGATATAGCACAGGGTCACGGTAAGTCTTTCGAACCATTCTATAACCCTAGGATCGAAACACCAGTGGGTTCGAAGGACCAGTGTATTCGTATGACCAGTAGATTTGAAAGACCAGGGATTTTAAAGGACTAGTCAGTTTGTTGGGCTAGTGGACTTGGAGGACTTCAATTGAGGGTCTCAACCGAAGTGGGGTCAGGTTAAATTTTCCTGGAACAAACGGTCTACTTACGTAGGTCTAACTTCGAGTAAAACGTCAATCATCGAACCTGTCTCAGCTAAGCAGCGTTCGGCAAACTGTGAGATATTTTCAAAGTACTTCAACCCGAAAGTCAAAGACCACACACCTGTTCCTGTAATTAAAATCAAGACGACGTTTTGAACCAATATCAATATAAAAACATCGATCACGTCTTCAACAAAGAAAATGTGAAAATTTAAAGAGTATAATTCAATTTTAATGTTAAAACTAAAGCGCATAACTCTGTGTTTTTGTTAATTTGTGTGAAGAGCTGCTTAACAATTTATTTACTCTTCTGCAAAGTTGCTGACTTTCACATCCGCGTTAGAACTTCAACAACGTCATCTAATCAAAACGTAAACATCAATCCTAAGATAAACTCTGCCTCCAAACAGTTTACTCATCACATCACATCACATCACAAGTCACTTCACATTACTTCTCCAAACATCGTAAAATTCCGTCACCAACTTCTTGCATCCATCGCTTACAATTAAAACTTCCCGTCGCTTTTCCAATTAAAAATACAGTCTTACGACAACAGCTTCTCACACGTAGGTACCGATGGCCCAATTAAATACGGCATTCACCAGAGGGTTAATTAAGAAGAAAATTATCTCCTCAAACAGGAGTCGGGCGTGACATGCGAAAGGGTGTCAAGTGAGGAGGTGGAAGCGAATTGACGCGTAGCGATGAGCGATTTTGTAATAATATAGCCAAATAACTGCTGCTAGCGGCTTTGTCCGCGAAATAGTAACAAACACTCAAATTCTCATTCCCTCTCCTAGAGAGGAGGCCTGATTCACAGCAGTTGGAACAGTACAAAGTCGATTATGCTTATAAGCATACAGCATAACCGACCTTGTACTGTATCTCGGGAGCAAATTTCCTAATAAGCATCCCAAAGAACCTTGGTCCTGTGACTAATATGCTATGTCAAATTTATCCTTGTACCTAGTTTCATCGGAACGGTCAATTGTTGGAACATGAAAAATTAAGTAATATAACTTTTAGTGCTTGACTACAATACAGCAGTAGTGCAATCTTTGATGTTAGTTTTTGTATTTTTTACTGTGCCACCGCTGGGCAAAGGACTCCTTCAAATTCTTTCTGATACTATTTTTTCTGAATTACACTACTTTGGGGTAGGCGTCTAGGCATTCACAGCATCTCTTCCTCGGCTGGGTTCGATCTCCCTGCTAGGGCTACGGATTGTTCAAATGAGTTACCATAACCTACGCAAAAACAACTGAAAGCACGCTGTGGGTTTTACTTAGTAGACTTCAGACACACCCTCTATAATGAATAATTCACAAGTAAAAAAGAACAGACTTGACCACACTGTTCATCTTCAGAATATGTTTGTAAAAGCTTATATTTGGAAGTACTAATCGGTTACTACTGAATACTGATACAAAGAAACCTACACAAGAACTTTTAGATTCTTTTCTGTTTGCTGGACAGGATCCAAAACTAACTATTTGGCAAGCCAATGATAAAAAAGATACCTAAGAAGTTGAACATTACTATTTAATCATACGAATAAAAATACTTACTAATAAATACTTCGATCACTTCGAACTAGGTCAAATAGAGTCGCCATTTTTTTATAAACCGCCCTGAGTTGCTAACTTGCGTCACATTGTAAACTGAACGACCGCTTGAAGCTGAAATATGGCTGAAATTCCAACAGAAATGCCTACTCTCACTGAATATAGCTAATGAGACGAATATTAAAGGAATTGATGGTGCGACAAGCATTTTGTTTTTTCTCCCTGTATTTTGATAAGAAGCGAGATTCCAAATGAGATCAATTTGTTCAGAAGGAGACTACTTTGTAGTGGTAATGTTTTGTGATATTGTGTTGCGAGTTGACTATAATAGAAATGGAATTGTCAAGGTAGAATAGAATACGGACTGAATTGATGCAATTGAAATGTTAAGATGTGTGTGATGAGGGACAAGCTGATTTTTATACTTCAATTTGTTTCGTGTTCTTTGACAACAAATATTGAAATTTTGCTAAATTATTTATGAGAGCATAAAATAAACAATCTTCATATATATAAGACATATATATCGGATCCGGCTTTGATTTGTTGACAACAAAACAAGGCACACCATCTAGTGGCGACTAGAAGAAATAGAGTGGGCGCGCCTAGACAGAGTCAGCCGTTTCCGCTTTGGCTACGAGCTTGATGAGGGAGAATCCGCCGAATACAGCGGACACACTTAGCCAGGCCGTCGCAGAATCAAGACGTTCTGAAACTGTCCATTATGTTGTTTGTACCTACATATTAACAGTGCACTGTACCGAAATGTATTAAGAAGTAAACTGATTCAGTTCCTAGCTGTTTTTATTCATTGCACGATACCCACGTAGGCCCACCTGATAGATGATCAGAGCTCGAACCATCCTGAACTAGCCGTCAAATATATTTATTTTATCATCATTCCTCTCAAAAAGGTGAAGGAAATAATCATGAAAAAACTGGCATGTCTCAGAACTTAGAAGCATTTGACATCCACCTATGAGCCCATGTAGTTGATTATAGCCCATTCCCTTACTTAAAGAGAAGGCCTGAAACCCAGCAGGAGAAATATTATAAAACTGATCATATTAAGCTTAAGTTTAAATACTCATAGTATACGATTGGAAGAAATCTTCTGCTTGTAAATTTTTATTTATTAATTGGCTCAATTTTCTCCGCCATTTTACCTGATGGCAAGGCATAATGTGGTCGATGATTGAGTGCGCTTGTAAATAAGTAATACGGGTATATGCGATCTTTTTGGCGAAATTTGATTGCAGTTAAGTAGCTGTTTTAAATATTCGCAAATTTATTTCTGGTGGATATTACGATGCCAAAGTGGTGTAGTTTTGTATTTCAATCGTTTATACAAAAAGACAATATACAAAGAAAAATACATTTATTTGAAACTTGCAAAAAAAGAAAACAATAACATTAAAAAGACCTGCGCGAGGCCAAACAGGCTCTAACTCAGCATATGCTGCGATATTTAAACAAAAAAGCAAAATAACACAGCGAAGTTTGAATGTATGGATGTTTGTTACTCTTTCACGCAAAAACTACTAAACAGATTTCGATGAAACTTTGTACACAGGTAGACTATACATAGTATAATAAATAGGGTTCTTTTATCCGGTGATTATGTTTCCTTGGGATAATTTTCGAATCTGCAGCCAAATGACAGCAACTGTCAAATACATTGGGCCCAATAATTCCTTCATTCGGTCAATCATTCCATCATTTGGTTAAACATTCAATCATTCGGTCAACCATATCAGGCCATTTCACATTATTCCTACAACCAATTCACCAGTTCTTCGGCCTACTGATAGGCCGATAGGCTTCTACAAGGCGACTTTCAGTACGCGGTCACTACTCCTTATCTTTCGTCTTCATCGGTCATCTGTTCTGCGAGTGTAGCTCATACTTCCAAAAAATCGACTCACAGATAAGTTAGCGAATTTGCGAGTCGTTTTTTTGGAAGTTCTTTAGCAATTAACTTTATTTTCGTCCCAAAGCAAAAAAAGCCACAGGCAGTTCCAAGACACAAGACAGATGCCAAAAAAAAAACAATTCAATTATACAAAGTGAGTAAAAACAAGATCGTAGAAAATGTTGCCATGCAAATCTGGCTATAGGGAAGAAAAGTAAATCAAGTGCCACACTCCAGCTGTTATTAAAGCAATAAGGAAAATGAATTATTTAGTCAAAGTAGCCATCAGATTAGCCGCTTTGATTGTTTTTCTTGTTTCGATTTACAAGTTAATTAAATGCTTTACGAGGACAAATTGAATGACATTGATATAGATTAAGGTAATGAGATTTGTTTGAGAGTAAAAGTGGAAAATTTTGAGTTTATTATAAGAGGTTTCATAACGTTCTATAGAAGTTCTATAACGTGGTATTCGACAGAGAAGCCTTTTTTAGGTACGGAACCTAAGTCGGTAAAAACGGAACCCTAACCCTTATTGAGTCACTTGTCCGTCTGTCCGTCTCGGCTTTATACTTTTGGTGAAATAGACTCGTGCTTGGCCGCTACCTCAACTAGCCCCTTGGGCCGTTTTTACGGAGACGCGGCGCGTTGCGCGGTGCTTTGGGCGTTTCGTCGTACATTGCAGCAGCGGGCCGCGTCATCGCTCGCGCAAACACAAACATATGGCAATGTATGACTACGTTGATCATACAATCTTGCTACAGAAATTAGAATATTACGGCATAAGGGGAAACATTTTAAAACTTATTAAGTCTTACCTTACTAATAGAAAACAGTACACAGAAATTGAAAGAATTAATGTTAAGACAAAGAAAGAGGAAATTTATGTATCAAGCGAACGAACTCCTACATTCGGCGTTCCCCAAGGTGGCGTACTCGGATCTTTACTATTCATAGTATACATCAATGACTTGCCTAGTGCTATTGACCACCCCATGACTCTCTTTGCCGATGACAGCACTATGACTATAGCATGTAAAAATAAAAACGAATATGAAACTGACATAAATGAATCTTTGACATCAATTATAACATGGCTTAACAAAAACAACCTAAAAATAAATCTAAACAAAACAAATATTATGCATTTTAGGCAACGTTCCCAGCCAGTAGACATTAACGTTATATACGAGAAAACTGTACTTGATAAAGTCGACACTACAAAATTTTTAGGAGTTATTATTGATTCTAAATTGAACTGGAAAGCACACATCGAATACCTATGTAAACGACTAAGCTCTGCGGCGTACGCATTATATAAACTAGCACCAGAGCTAAACACAGATGCCTTAGTAACGGCGTATCATGGACTAGTAGCATCGTTATTGCGTTACGGCATTATTTTTTGGGGGAATTCCACTGACAAATTAAT
The DNA here is from genome assembly GCA_958295575.1 of Leucania comma. Lineage (NCBI taxonomy): Eukaryota > Metazoa > Arthropoda > Insecta > Lepidoptera > Noctuidae > Leucania > Leucania comma. Next base: position 2,577,147 of record OY282477.1, on the reverse strand, counting down.
AGCATTTAAAGCACAAAAGAAATGTATTCGGGCTATGTTCAATTTGAAGTCGACCGACACCTGTGTGCCATTCTTTAAAAAACACAAATTATTGACTCTACCATCTTTGTATATTTTTGAAATTGCGACATTTGTTAGGATGAATCAGTACCTATTTCCACGACTAGCCGACACCTTCCCCCGTAATAGACGTGACAATAATCAACTGTGTACGCATACATCAAGGACTGCATTAATGGGAAAAAGTGTTTTCTGTTTGGCTCCTAAAATTTATAATAAGATACCACAGTCTTATAAAACATTACCAATAAATTTGTTTAAAAAGAAGTTTCGAGATTTATTAACAGACAAGTGTTATTATAGTATATGTGACTTTCTGAATGACAATATTTGACATTTTTTTTTTTTTGTATGGTTTTTAATTTGATTGATGTAGATATAACTACTATTATGCATATTAATAATTATTTGACATTTTTATTTGATCTTAGTTTAGTCTGACATATTTTTTTTTTTTTAATTTAATTTTGACATTTTTATTTTATATTTTATTCTGACATTTTTATTATTATTTTATTCTGACATTTTATATTTTACTCGGACATTATATTTTTTTTTTACGCATGCATACTTATAAATTACAATTTGACATTTTTAAAATTTATTTCGTGATTTTTTTTTTTGTTTTCAATTTTTATTAATTCTATTATTCTGTTAATTTGTATTTTGTAAACATTATAAATTTGTACGCCTAAAGGGTGAAACATGTACGGACAAAGATAAATTTGTAACATCCTGCATGCTAATGTTGTATGTATACCCATGTTTTTACAAATAAAATGATCTTTATCTTTATCTTTATCTTTGTACGACGGACCGCCCGACGCACCGCGCATCGCGCCGCGTCTCCGTAATCGAACACTAAGCCAAGTTCCGACCGTAAAGTTTCAATTCTCTTGCGTCGAAAGTCTCGAGTCGGCCACGTCTCCGATTTTTTTGTTCTGACCACGTGACTGAGCGTTGAGATGACGGAATTAGAGGAGTGGAAAACCCGAGGCATTCGACGCTAGGGAATCGAAACGATACAGTCGTAACTTAGGTAGGCCTGCTGATGGTAAACGATTATGTGATCCACGGTTTTTTTTAAAGTGAAGGGGCGGGAGGGCTTGTCAGACTTTTACAGACTAAATAATGTGTCCTTAATTACATGCACAATTAATACATTGTGCGTACAGTTAAAAAGTGGAATTATCTGCCGGAGTCTGTGTCTCCTGATAGCTATGTATTATATAACCTAGGGGCCTTTAAGTCAAGAGTGCATAGGTCATTTATAGGCAAGAGTGCGTTTCTCCATCGTCGACTACATCGCATAGCTTACTATCAGGTGCGTGGATAGTGGTCGGACGCGAGCCTGTAAATATTAAAAATGCAGGACTGATGCTAGATTTTCTAGTTTCTAACTACCCATAACTCTCAAGACAAAGATATAAAAATAACACCAACAGCGCAGTCACGGTCACCCATCTACGGACCAACCTTGGCAACCGTTGCATTATGTATTTATCAAATACCAATCGATTATGCTAAACTTCCAACAAAGCTAATGAATGAAGCATTGGAGATGATCTTAGTACAACGACAATGGACCGTCAACCGACTAGATGATGACTTTGTGTTGGGGCCATTAAAGCGGCGACAATTAAATCCAGTGTTAGGACGCCTTCAAATTAGTCGCAATGTGCCGCGCGACCACAGCGCGGCTGCAGCGCTACCGTCGCGTTAATTTGAAGGCGCCCTTAGGTTTTGAACTTGGACTTGAACAAAAATCAGTAGACTGTAAAAATAGACTGAAAAAACATAATATCCGAGAGAGGTAAGTAACAGTAAATAAATAAGTGTGGCTCAGATAACTAAACATAACTTAGAACTGTATTTAAAAATAAAGATTTAAACGATCACGTTTTGTGTTAAGTATCAACTTACCTATAGTGGTTTGGTAATAATTTACAACTTACAAAAACTACTGAAGAATTCCAAACTTAAAATTCAAAATCCGTTATATTTTACATGGATAAAGCGTCAGAAGCTTGTGCTAGGCAAAGACCGGAAAGAAACTCCATGGCTATATTGGTTACTCTTTAAAAAAAACATTGATTTTGTAATATTTTCATATAAAAATATTTATAAGTTTTGCGCGAACCGGCGGCTTGTTTTAAATGAATTGCTGGTGAATTGGCGACTTCGCGCAGCCACCGCGTTGAATTCACGCTTTTGCTTTGCAATCGCATTTGTGTTGAAGCTTCCACGAACGCCACTTCAATGAAACTTACTCAAAATAAAATCTTTAACGCTCTACCCAGCCTATCGCCACAAACCAACACACAGCCATTAATTTCCCTCAAAATAGGCAATAAAACTTAATTCTGCCAAAAGCCGTTATTACAGTATTAAACGTAAATTAATAGCCAACTTTATGGCCACACCACACGCTACTCTGCTGGGAGATTCACTGGTCAGCAATTCTTGGAGATGTCCTCATTAATGAGCTCTTCAATACACCTTAAGAGAGCTATCATGGGCATTAATATCGGATAGTATATAATACGGCTGTTCCAAGTGGGCAACTTGTTGGGTAACTTGTTCGATAGCTGATGGTTTTGATAGAAAATCACTTTTAAAATTCAGATTTTCAGAGGTGTTTACTGGATTAGTTTTACGCAAATTCATATTTTGATATCTATAGAAGTCTAGATAATATCCACAAGATATCTGTGTATCCAAAATATTTGAAGAGAGATGTGTAATATCATCACATCACGTAAGAGCGGTTGTATGAATATGTACCCCGGGTTGTCAGTTCTTAGGCTACGTGTCCCGCGGAGCGGAGCAAAGGAGTAATGTAGATCGGAGTTGCGGACTGTGTCTGTCTACTAGAGCGAAGCGAGGCTGCGGAGCAGAGTGAGAAAGTAATGCGGAGCTGCGGAGTGAACTCCACTCCGCATGCAGACTATTTTAGCTACAGTTTTGTTATAGCGTTCTCACTCATTTCTGTTATCTGCTTCCTCTTTCTGCTAACTAAAACTCTAACTCTGCTGACTAAAACTCACTTGTGTTCTTTCAATTGCCCTTTGCGGTCCAGGCATACTGCAGGGTTATTAGGATCACCTTATGCCTGGACCTAACCCAACACTGGAATAATTTTCAACTTTTTGGACTGGCCTGTTGGTCTAATTGTTAGTGGGCCTGACTGCTATGCCAAAGCTTGTGGGTTCGATTCCCACCCAGGACAAATGTTTGTGTGATCAGCACAATCATTTGTTCTGTGTCTGGGTGTAATTTATCTATAATATGTATGTATTTAGAAATATATGAGTATGTTTATCAGTTGTCTAGTAATCATAGCACAAGCTCTGCTTAGCTTGGGACTAGACGGCGTTGTATGATACTCGTAGTTGTGTTGAAAAAAAAAATAAGAACTATTAGCGGCCTCCTGTGTCCATACCTTTGTCAGAAGTTAGTGATTAATAAATACTCCTACTTGTACGTTCCTAATTTTATGAACTATGTATGAATACCGCAAGTATTTAATCGCAGCCCTATGAATATTTTATACTCGACATTTGTTACTTTGCTAGAGCTCCTGTTATTTTGATATTATTATTCTTACACGTGGATCATGATAGCAAACTTAAACATATCAAGTTATCTTTTCAGAACTCGTATCATTGCAAACGGGTATAATGTCAAAGGCATCTATTTCTTTTTTTACGTTTTTTAAAGCGTCAAGTGTTTTACACGGGGTGGTAGGACAACTATATTCAGCGGACTATCAGCGCCATGCGGGTTCAATATATACCGTGAAATTTTGGTCGTTTTAATCCTGTGGAGGGTCAAATCGGTCGCTTTTATGTATAAACCGTTAAATTTTAGTCGTTTTAAAAAATATAGTATTTTTTTTCCTAAAAGTCGAGTTAATATATGCATGTACGAAATTAATTTCTTTAAGTAAACGAGTCAATGACCTTGTAGGTAGTTGTCAGTCGTTGCGTACTAACTACCTACAGTTCATTGACCTCGCTCAGCTGACGTTTACTTAAAGAAATTAATTTCGTACATGCGTAAATTAATACAAGTTTAAAAAAGTACTTTATTTTTTAACTTTATCTTTACAAATGGATAGTGTTTCATGTACCGAATCGACCCTCCACGGGATTAAAACGACTAAAATTTAACGGTGTATAAAATAAAAGTGTATCACAATGCTCTCCAACAACAAAACTCTTCATCCTCAACTGCTGTATGTCCTTGCGAGCTTCCTAAGCGATGCAGGCGAAAATTTCCCGATAAAATTATCATAATGATACCTAGCGAGTACCCTGGGAATGACAGGATAATCTCCCGCACCTGATACGACCCACATAATAGACTAGCTTTTTAGTCTATTTTTTAGTCATTGTTAGTCTTTTACAGACTTTCTTTGTTGCTTCGTCGATAGATAATTAGATCCGGTTGCGCGCTACGTAGTTATATTGTGTCCTTTCTGAGGCAATATACTTGGAAACTGTTCATTTTATGCTGAAATTAAAACTGGTACTTAAAAATCGCATTGATGGTTTTGAAATATTTTATACTCCACTCTTACGTTTAGTTTCTTTTTTAGGGTTACATAACTCAAATTAAAAAAACGGATCTCTTATAGGATTACTTTTTTTTCCGTCTGTCTGTCTGTCAAGACCCTTTATCTTGAGAACGGATGGATCTATCGAGTTGAAATTAAAATCATATGCTTGTTTGTATGTTGTCTGCAACCCCTTGAAGCTGTGAAAAAATCAACTTCTATGTTAACGATAAAAGCCAAGAAATAATAAAAGCTACAGCTAAAGAGTCTATTACTTGTACTAATTTGAAGGAAGATGGAAGATATAATATTGCTTCTGTGAGTGAAGACAAAATAAAAAATTCAGATATAGTAAATCGGGCCATGGATGGGTGACCATCTGAATATACCAAAATTCGGTCTCGAGTGGTCTCGGCGGTCATTTGAACCGTTAATGGCACCACATGTCGATTAGTTTTAATTGCTGTGAATCGTGTAAACTAAGAATAACTATTATTCAGTTTGAACTGAGAAATCTTGTTTTTATCCCCCAACCTGAAGTGTGTGTGGAAAGTATGAAAAAAGGTAAAGGTTTTTTCTATATCTATCTTCTATATCTATATTAAGCCTACACTAACACGTCTTTTAAACAAAATACCCATACCTTATGATTATATGCACAAGCATAATCGGCCTAGTAATATTCCCACAGCTGAGATTCAGGCTTTCTCTCTAGAATAGCGAATGAGACGGGATCCACCACCCACCATGCGATGTATTCCCTCACCGTTTTGAGATCAGTAGTCAAGTAATGCGCCTGACTGGGTTCGAACCTGCACCTACAACTTGTAAGTCAGGGTTTTCACAAAGAGATTTTACATTTTTTTTTTAAAGAGTAACCGTGGAGTTTCTTGCCGGTTCTTCTCCATAGGAATCGACCAATTTGGAACCGTGCACTAGCTTCTGACGTTTTATAAGTGCCCATGTAGGCCTATGTAAAATAAAAATATTTTTGATTTTGATTTTGATTACCACTGGGCCACCTCTGTATGGGCTACAAATATTAATAAGGTTATAAAACAAGCCATATATTTGACCATTACTCCTAATTATTTATTACTTAAGTAATAATTGTGGTTTAAAACCTGTCTTTATACCTGAAATTTATGCGACATTTTTGTAAGAATGAACTCAAACTGCGAGCTAAATAACGAGGCATTCTTGAGCCGTCATCACGTAATGGCAGATGCGTCAGCGTCATTAGTTCATTACGCCGCGGTACCGCCCAATGATAGTGCTAAAGGAGAGCGGTTTTTGATGAGCGGAGCGATAAGCGGTTTAGTCGACAAAGTAAATTTGCGAGTAACATTTTTAGTCGCAAATTTACTTTGTCATTTATTTAAACTATCGCAGCAAATGCAGAGATGATTATTTTTTAAATTTTTCTTTTTCTTTTTTTCGTTTGTTATGACGACCTGCATTGGATTTTAGAGCAAGGCGAGAAAATATTACATCATTTCTTTATTACATGAAAAGTGTGTTGGCAACTGTATTGTAATGCATTCTGGAGTATTTTTCGGCTCACCAAAAAAATGACAAACATATTTGTTTATTTATCTAAACTTCATGCACAGTAGTGGTACATACGCGGACTTAATGCAACAAGGCATTCTCTACCGTTAACCTTTGGGTTAAGAAAGGCAACACTGTGGCAGGTGTGCACAATAAATGAATAACACATAATTTAAACAGAATGTATCAATAAATTACTTATAATAATAAAATACGTTTAAATGTTAATTTTATAAACTAATAAATATCAAATCATTATAATTAAGAGAACCTAAAATGTGACAATTAGGACGAAGATTGAACTAAAGTTAAAAGGACTTGAAGTAGTAGTTCCGAATTTTGCGCTTAAAGGAAAATTTACTTTTAGCTTTTTTGACATATATTCGCACAACACAAGTGTTAACTCTAGTCAATTGCCAAATGCCAAAGACATTATGTTACCACGATGAGACTACCCACATCGCTAATACATAATACTTTCTGCTTCAGTCAACACAAGTAAATCCTGTTAAACTTTTTTTTTGTAAGCCTGACTGAGCTTGAACCTACGACCTATAACTCGTAATTCGAGGCCGTTACCACTAGGCCATCGCTACTCCAAAAGCTGCAGTAAAGATTTCAAACTAATAAAAATATTACAGAGCGTAACAGTTCTCAATACGCGTTACGTTCCAAAAAAAAATACCTGTCTAAGTACCAATACCGCTGTTACATTTCAGTTGTAACCTCTCAATCAGTTTGCTGTCACCGTAACCCCTCCCTAACAAGTTAATGGCGTCTGTTCCACTGAGATACGGTCGAAACACCCTGCCTACGACACTATTCTACGTAAGGCCCTATAACCTGTGCCTAGTTTTTTATTTTACTGAGTTCTTTTAAGGGGTTTTAATGTGGGGGTTGGATTTGAGGCTTTTAGGGTAGTCAGGTTTCGATGGTCGATATGATTCCGTACCTACTTGGGGTGTTCTTGTTTTCTACCAATAATCGCTTGTTTCAACTTCAGGTTCAGTTGAGAACGCGTTAGACTCTAGTTGTCTGGCATTCATGCTGAACTTTACCTATTTTGGTGCAGCCCTGAGGCACACTACTGTATTTTTTAACCTTTATGTGTTCTAAATAAATTTATTTGCTTTCTTTCTTTCCTTCTGTCTTTCTTCCTTTCTTTCCTTCTTTCTTTCGTCCTTTCATTCTTTTACCGTCGGAAAAATGGAAATATCGTATTTGCGCTTGAATTGAGGGTACGGATGATGTAGTGGTTAAGCGATTACCTATGCACTGTATGTCGCAGAATCAATTCCCGCATGGCACAAATTAATAAAAAACCCAAAAACTCCCGAAAACAAATATTTGATTATTTGAAATAAATCGATATATACAGTATACATATCAGTTTGCAAATTATCGATTAACTTAGTTACCGATATCATTATTATTCAAAATCTATCCTGTTTTGAATTACCAAACAAGTTATAATTAGCTACGAAACGCTAAACCAACGTATGACGCCGCGCGCCGTTGCCACGCGACACGCGTACTGCGCGGTACACCACAATTATCGGTGATTAGTATGCTATAACCATATTGCTCTCAATTTAGGATAATGAGACCAATCCTGATAACTCATCCGCTACTAATTAAAACAATAGGACATTATTTTAGTAAAGTAATTGTGTGTTGTTTAATAAATAAACAATATCATTATTGAAATAGCCACTCTCATTACATTAAGTGGCGATGTACATGTGCATACGGGTTTCCCCGCCAGGCCATGTGTGGATCGGGCATAACAGTATTGCACTTTGTGACCATAGACAACCGCCAAAAAGCCACCTAAAGGCCGCCTCAAATAAAAGCCACCACCGCTGCACACGGGCCACAAAAAAGCCGCTTCTAGCTTCTTTTTGTGGCGGCCACTTTTTGCGGCCTGTGTGCGGGGACACTTAGGAATAAAAGTTTCGGTTGTATTTTTACCCATAACGTAACATCTCACCTTTCTGTTACACCTCTTAAACGCTGGCATGCACTACGCCCACTTAAAATTATGCCCACCCTTAAAGTGAGAACAGAAAGGTATATAAATTGGGGGAGTCAGGCGTTAGCTGCCCACGCACTGAGTGTGTGTAGGCGTTTCTTTATGAAGTAAATATAAACGGGACTAGATCCTATCTTGACGGAAATTCTGGGTAAGGGCTATTGAATATTATAGAGTGGTTTAATTGCAACTTAGTATTACCTGTCATTAATGCATATTTAAATTAATTAGTTTAAGACGAATGCCTGAAAATTTCGATTTTTTTTATCCGTATTTCTTCGTTAGCATTGCTCAAAGAAAACCTTTAATTTTTTTGCCATGTTTCTATTATGTTCTGTTTCAAAGGTATGATATTTGTTCACGTAATCAAGAAGAAATACCACTGTAAAAAAAAGCGATGATATTTAGCACAAGGGCAGACCATCATCTTGCAGTTATTACCATTTCACTTGAGATCGGTGTAACACGTTTTATTCTTCCATTATGTCTTGTCACCCGTTTCGCTATCACTAACATTCATATCACTCACCACACAATTGATACATCTTTTCTTTGGCCTCCCTCTCCCCTTCATCCAGTCACATGTATACTCATATCTTTTTTCGTAACATATATCCAAAATAAACGATTCCCTGGAATAGCACAAGCAATACTTTTTATACCTAGTAGACAATTTTACCACGGCAACATACACACGGGGGTGTTTCCTTTCTTTTCCTTGGAACAGTTATCTAATTTACCCGGGCGTAACCACTAACAGTAGCTAGTGTAAAAAATGGGTAGCACGCTGTCCGATCGTCCGGTAACCGACCGGACCGAGCCCAAGTCGTCGACGGCGCGTTCAGTTCCCGCGCGCCTCAAGGAGCTGTCAGCACACCGAAGAGGCCCAGCCTGCTAACTCCAGGCAGGCAGGGTCGAAGCCTACTGGAGTCATGGATTAACTTCCGAAAGGAATACCCGGCCCCGGCACGATAGGCTACGAAGGAACGGTGTAGGTTTTTAGTCAGTAAGAGTCTGACACTACTTCCCGCTCCGCCCAAGGGCGGGATTTGTCATTGGATGATTTTACCTACCATAAAAAAAGCTAGTGTAAAAATAGATTCGATAAAATTGATACACATTTAAAACCATTGACGTCAGTTAACATGCAAATAAAAAAACACTACCTAAGCACAATATTCCCAAAAACATTTTTCAATACACTCATTTCTATACCCGCGCTTATCCCTATCGCTTTTATACTTCTATTTTTTACATTGAATTTATCCTATTTTGACTTTAATTTGGAATTTAGATTATTATTTTGTTATTGCATAGGTACTAATTTATTTTGTACTGCCAGCCTTTTGGGCACACTTCCAGTCGACAGCGATGCGGAGGAGTTTTTTGACGCTATATTCTAGTTAGGAGTAGCCTTTAGTGTATATATTTATGTTTTTGTGTAATGTTTGTAGGTTTAAGTGTATATATAGTTTTAATTTTATAGTGGAAAAAATAAAAAATATTTTGTTGAATTTTTTTATACTTACCTATATTATTGATTTTAAATTGTTGGGATTGTTTTTTTTTGTGGTATTTTATTAAATATTCAATTTTTATTATAATTATTCACAATATTGTTGATAATAGGATTTTTGTATGGTGTATATTTTTTTTATTTTTCTTTTTCTTTGACTGCAATTGTTTATTTTTTATTTGTTTTACTTTCAAAATAATGTTTTACTTTCAAAATAAGTCATAAGTCATTTAATTTCTTAACAATAAATGTTAAGAAATTAAATGACTTATGACTCGCAATTTATGGTTTTTCGCACTAGTGCGGAAAAACGCGTCTTCACAATTTATTGTATTTATCGTATCAGGTTGGGCGCTAAGCGTCTCCTACGAGACACACGTCAACCCGCGTTTATTTATATCCTCGTAAGTGTATTGAAAAACGTTTTTTTACATATGTGGAAAGTTACTGCAGCTATGTACCTACTATTGACAATAATAGAACTTTAATTTAAATCTTCCAATTACACACGTCCCTACAGCAAACAAATTCCTATTTGATTAAATACGAGGCGCCCGTAATAATAATCATTTTCTAATTAAGGCTGTCACATATGGTGAAGATACTAAAATATGTACCTACAGTATCTCAGAACATATTTCAATATTATATCGCCAGTTGCCAGCCTTTCATTTAAATGAAGCAAACATGACGGAGATAATATACACCGTACCTCACACGTCACCTACGCAGAATCGTGGGCCATAGATCAGGGACATGATTCTGAACCTCCAGTTGTGAAATTATTCATTAGTCTTCCTATTTTGTAAAAAAAAAGTACTTTTTATAATAAATGTCCTCATCATCATATCAGCCGAAAGACATCCGCTGCTAGGCATAAGCCTCCACCAAGTGTCGCTACAACGAACAGTCCTGTTCGTCTTGCAACCAACAGATTCCACCCTCACGAGTTCATCGGTCCACCTTGTGATAAAATAATAATTGTTGTTTATTAATGGCAACTAGGCCCAAAATTGTTAGTAACAGAATTCTTAAAAACTATGTTAGTAACCAAAACATTTGACACAGAAAAATAAATAAATTAGGGTGTTTTCACCAGCACTGCCATAGCGTGAGACAACCACGGTGCGTCGAACTTGTCCACTAACACCTTCACGATGCTGTTCGAACTGGACCGCGCCATTGTCAGTATCGAATAGGTCTTTTTCTAACGGCTAAATTTTGTTCGTTTTAATCCCGTGGAGGGTCGATCCGGTACATGAAACACTGAGCAACAGCTGAGCGAATCCAGTGACCTTTAGATGAGTTTTCGGTCATTGCACTCGATCAACTTAAAGAAATTAATTTTGTACATGCGTATCTTAATTCGAGTATTAGAAAAAAAGTACTTAATTTTTTTTTTATCTTTACAAATCGATAGTGTATCATGTACCGGATCGACCCTTCACGGGATTAAAGCGTTCAAAATTTACGGTACGAAATTGTTTCTAAATCCATTCAGCTGTTTAATTAAGACATTCTTCATTCTGACTTTCATCTTTGTAAAATGAGTACCGGTACTATTAAATATTTCTAATTTGAACTTGATCAACCAGATAGAAATTTGGAATTCCAAGAACACAGAATACACACTCAACAGTAGCGCCTAGAACCACTAAACTAACAAGGCAATCTAGAAACTAGTCAAGGAACTAATTAGTCCTTTTTCTTAGGAAATAGGTCAGCTAAACCACAAGCAATGCACTTCGCTTAACTACACGAGTTTCCTTAGCTTTATGTCACATTTTAGCAAAACTTTCACAACTTAGCAGAAGTCTGTGAATTTTTATATCTTCTTAAGTGCTTATGACCTGATTTCAAAGTATTCTACCTACTTCGGAGTTTGCGTGGTTGTAAGAAAGATAAAAATAAAGATCTTTGTCAGCGAAATTGTCTCTTTTCTTTTTGTTTTCCACTTTGTAATTCTAGCCCTTTTGCAAGAATCTTTATCTTTAGTTTTGATCTTCATTTGGACTGTTGGTCTAGCGGTTAGTGGCCCTGACTGCTATGCCGTAGGTTGTGGGTTCAATTTCCACCCAGGACAAATGTTTGTGTGATGAGCACGATCGTTTGTTCTGTTTCTGGGTATAATTATTTATAATATGTATGTATTTAGAAATATAGAAGTATATTTTTCAGTTGTCTAGTATTCATAACACAAGCTCTGCTTAGCTTGAGACTAGACGGCGTTGTGTGATAGTTGTGGAAAAAAAATGAGCTGTTTGTAGTGGCCACGTGAAAGTATATTTTTTTTTCCAAAGTACCGTAATAAGCGTAAAGGATAGTATCAAACATAATAAACATATATAACATAATCAGCTTTATAATTTTTCCACTGCTAGAACTCAAGTCTCTTGTCTAGGATAGTGAATAGGCCGTAAACTAGAAAAAGCGGCCCAATGTAGATTAGAGGATATCACATGTCTTCAATTTTTTGATTCTAGAACACGCTGGTCTCTTCATGATGATTTCCTTCACTGTATTGAGAGCAGTGATAACGAAATAATTTACGAAAAGTATTGCACCTAGCTGGATTTGAACATGTAACCATAACTCGTTGGCCAACACTGCTTCTCCATAACTACATACACACAAACTATCACTTTTTTACATACTACTAAAGTGTGGAATGACAATATAACTTCAATACCAATGAGCTCATAATTTCACTAAACAAAAGATTCCTAACACAATTTCACGCATTATTTCAGTACCTCAAATATCATAAAATTGGCTAAAACTGTAACCACGTTTCAGAGCGTCGCCACTTTTTCCTAGCCCCTTATCATCAGGCCTTAAAATAACGGCAAGGGCCTCAAAATATGGCCCCTTCCTAAAATATGGCCTAGTCTTAAAATATAGCCCGGTCTCAAGCTGTTTGCTCCTCTTAAAGCAAACAAATATGCGACCGAAGATACGTTCGCACGTAAAGGTCCTGCCATTAGGGCTGTCTCATATTTTTGCCAGGAGCTCAATAAGCAGAGGCGCGCCCAAGTTTGCCAACCTCTTCTAATTAATTTCTACTCCGTGCCGGTAAAGTGGGAACTTTGCGTTTGGTGTGAGTTATGAGAGGATGTGCATGATTTTAGAAACAAAAAAAAGAAAGAAAACATGAATTTAAGAAGCGTTTAGTTCCTTTCGCGACGGCGCGTAATGTTCCACACGCACCTTAAGGTGATGTCAGCAAACCGAAGGGGCCCAACAGGGTCGAAGCCTACTGGGTCCAAGGGTCTGCTTCTGAAAGGAACATTCGGCGCTGATATGAAAAGCAACGAAGCAACAAGAGTGGATTTTTAGTCAGTAAAAGTCCGACACTATCTCCCGCGCCACCCAAGGCCGGGAAATGTCATTGAATGATTTTTCTGTCTGATTTTACTGGTACCTAACAAATTGAAAGTTAAAAAAAGTTAAAGAAATATACACACCTACCTCTTGGTTTAATGCTGCTCAAGTAAAATTGTTTTACAAGTGCAACACTTCTTACAAGAAGCGTAACTGTTTCTTTATCTCATGCTAATAATAATATTTTTCCTAACTAACCAACTGTGGTTATCGGTTTGGTTTAGAAAAATATCACTGAAAATTCGCTCACTCGTAATAATAGCGAAAATAATCATTTTACAAGCTTTTATTAACTTTAAATGTTTATACATTTATTTTGAAATACTTCCTCTAACCAACAGAGCAAAAATTTTGCAGAATTATGTTCAGTTTGCATGTCAATTCATTTTTTTGTTGTTGATAGGTTCGCGCTTGACCGCTATCTCACCTGATGGAAAGCGACGATGACGAGCGACTTGGCTAAGTGACATATTTCTAAATTCAATTTAGCGATGGCGGACTCTTGAAGATGACTTGTTTTGTAAAATATATATTTATTTAACATTATTTTAGCTCACATCTAATTCATTTTTAGGTCCATAATCTTAAGTTCTTAAAAAAAATCTTATTTTTAAATTAAACAAAACCTTGTTTTTTTTAATGTATTTTTAATATTATTTTAGCTCATATCTAATTCATTTTTAGTTTAATAATTTTAAGTTCATAAAATAAAAATTTAAACTTTTAACATATTTCTAATCGCTTCTACATCATTACTTGCACCACAAGTTTATGGGACTTTACACGGGCGATAGTGTAACTTTACTGAGCTCTGAATTGGTGAGATTAATTCTATAACAAAAGCGTTTGATCTGGCCAAGTGGCACTCGTGAGTATGTATGTAAGTGTTGAGCATTGTGTTTCTTAGACTCTTTGTCTTGAAACGCGAAAGACGGTGTTGCTAACTTTGTATGATTGTGGTTTTAAATGGTGACAAAGTTAGAAGACATACGGTGAGGCTGAAATTAGGAACACATTCATTGTGAATGAAATTCTCTACCGGAGTTTGTGTTTCCAATATGTTACTTCTAGGCAAGCGTGCTTATCGTCGAGCATATCATCGCTTACTATTAGCTGACCAAGTGGTTAAGTGAGCATGTCGAAAATGGAGAAAGTAGGTACATCGGTTACAAAGTTCAAACCAGACAGAGAAACAACAAAGATTGATCCTATAAGTGTTTTTTTTTTATGGTAAGTAAAATCATCCAATGACAAATCCCGCCCTTGGGCGGAGCGGGAAGTAATGTCAGACTCTTACTGACTAAAAACCTACCCCGTTCCTTCGTAGCCTATAGTGCCGGGGCCAGGTATTCCTTTCGGAAGTTAACCCATGACCCCAGTAGGCTTCGACCCTGCCTGCCTGCAGTTAGCAGGCTGGGCCTCTTAGGTGTGCTGACAGCTCCTTGAGGCGCGCGGGAACAGAACGCGCCGTCGACGACTTGGGCTCGGTCCGGTCGGTTACCGGACGATCGGACAGCGTGCTACCCATTGCACGCCGTCCGCAAGCCCGCGCCTACGGTGTGATCCTATAAGTGTTCCGATATTTACAATTTGATTACAATATTGCTTCATGTTAAAATTGGAATAAAAATTAGGCAAAGTAATCAACGAAATAGATTAAATTGTAAGAGATTAATTGCTAGTAATAAGTAGTAGTATAAATGCTCTCGTTTATTTATAACAATTAGTTTTTAGAAAATTGTTGAATTTATCTACTTGAGAGAAGTCTGTGTTATAAATTCGAGCAATACAAAATTTTTGGTTAAATTAGTGGACGCTTACTATGGGCCTCGTCAGGCTTAAAGTCACCCAAAAGAAAAAAAACCCAAAGGAAAGGGCTGGGGCCATGGGTAATGTGAAAGTGTACAGGAGCTCTGGAAGGATGGCAAAGAAGAAACAGTAGTAGTCAGTAAAAGTCTGATACTATCTCCCGCTCCGCCCTGCGAGAGATGTCATTTAATGATTTTCCCACCATTAAAAAAGGAAAAGGCTATGCTCAAGTTTTCTTGAGTGATCGTATCAGGAATGAAGATATCCGCAGGAGAACCAAGGTCACCGACATAACCCGAAGAATTGGCAAACTTAAATGGCAGCGGGCGGTGCACATTGCTCGCAGAACATATGGCCGATGGAGTCAAAAGGTTCCGCAGAGGTAATCGCGCACCGGAAGATTGTATTGTATTGTATTGTATTTCGGGCTGGTATCCGCAACTCCACGACTAAAGCGCGTATTTTGCGTACGGGTGGGACAAATGCGTCATTCGATCCACCCCAGCTCCTCGAGGAAGGCCAGCAGCGCCTTGGTGTTACTGACCATTTCGCGGAGGTTACCTGGGTTTCCGAAGTACTTTGCCCTGTATCCAGCGACAACAGGGCAGCTCAGAAGCAGATGTGCTGCAGTCTCTTCCTCCTCCATGCAGGCTCTGCACAGTGGGCTGTCTGTAACTCCTATGACAGAGAGGTGCTTATTAAAGGTCCCGTGGCCAGTTGTAACTGCCGTCACTTTCCGTAACTGCGGTTTAGTCAGTTGTAGGGCCTTTTTCGTAAAGCGGCCATCAATAGAGGGAAGTGCCTCCTTGGCCTGCCTGCACTCACTATGATCTACCCATAGTTTGTGGTGTAATTCTCTAGTTCGTTTCCTTACCAGATTGCGTAGGTGTGCAAAGGGGAGCGGCACGATGGGCTCAGGCCCTATCGCCGCCATACTCGATCCCCTTCGGGCGAGTTCGTCCGCAGCATCATTGCCTCGGGAATCGCTGTGTCCTTTAATCCATTGAATGGTTACTTGGTTGTGTTTACCCACCTGGTTGAGGCGTTGGTGACACTCATAAATCAGCCCGGAGTTAACCGTGTGGCTGTTTAGCGCTTGCAGTACAGCCATGCTGTCCGAAAGTATGCGTATAGAGTGGTCCTTAACTTTCCTGGTTGCGACGGCTAAGGCTGCCAGGGAAATGCCCAAGCACTCAGCCTGGAACACAGTGTTATGAACCCCCAATGGTGTGGCTATGTGAATGTTGAGATCCTCCGAGAAGACTCCAGCACCCGTACCATTACCTGTTTTGGATCCATCAGTGAAGATCCGCAGCTCTGCAGGGCACAGCCCTTCGCAGCGGTGGTCCTCATACAGTTGGATTTTGTATTTTTTATCAAAGATAAATTGCTTAGGTATCCGGTCGTTGATTGCTTGCGTTATGGGAAGCTCGTCGTTGAGTGCCGCAAGCAGAGCGGTGTGTTGTGTTTCTCTCTTACCCCAGAGATCTAGTGTCTTAAGACGTACGGCCGCCATCGTCGCTTCCTGCTGTATAAACAGGTGGAGTGGGGGAAGTCCCAGCATAGCTTCGAGCGCTGCAGTCGGAGTGGTCCTCATGCAGCCCGTAGTAGCCATGCAGGCCAGCCTTTGCATGTGTTGTAGTTTGTTTACGGCGGTGGCTAACTTGGTGCGAGGCCACCACACCACAGCGCCGTAAGTAATCATGGGCCGAATCACTGCGGTATATAACCAGAGTATAATTTTCGGGGATAGGCCCCACCTCTTACCTATCATTCTCCTGCATTGCCAGAAGGTGATGCAAGCCCTGCTTAATTTATTGTCTAGATGAGTGCTCCAGTTTAACTTACTGTCAAGGGTAACCCCCAGATATTTAACCTCGCTCGACAACTGGAGTTCTGTATTGAACAGTTTAGGCAGATTGAAGCGCCCTAGTGCTCGTTTTTGCGTGAACATGACCAATTCAGTTTTAGAGGGATTCACCGAGAGATCATATTCTCTGCACCATCGTTCCACGATGCGCAGTGCTTGCTGCGTAAGGTTACAGATCGTTCCGGTCACCTTACCAGGTATAAGGATTGCGAGGTCGTCAGCGTACCCTATGGTGTAGTAACGATTCGCGTTGAGTATGGTGATGAGTTCGTTGATCACAAGGTTCCACAGTAGTGGTGATAGTACCCCTCCCTGTGGGCAGCCTCTAGCTATCAGCGCCAGCTGCTGTTCCTTCTCAAGGCGAACTACTCGTTTGCTTAGCATATTTGTAATCCAGTCGATTAATACCTGATCTACCCCGTGCTTGGAGAGGGCGGCACTTATGCTGGAGAAGTTTGTTTTGTCGAAGGCTCCTTCGATGTCTATAAAAGTGCCCAGGCAGGTACCTTTCTGATGGATCGCTTCCTCTATCTGGCTTACCACCAGATGAAGAGCAGACTCTGTCGACTTACCTGAGCTGTATGCATGTTGGTTACCATGTAGTGGTACTGTTTTTAAAACGCCATCTCGTAGTTCCCTCTCACATAACCTCTCCATCGTCTTTAATAGGAAGGAGGTTAGACTTATGGGTCGATAGGATTTGGCGTTTGTATAGTCACTCTTACCTGGTTTAGGAATGAATATTACTTTCACTTCCCTCCATCCTTTGGGAACGTATCTAAAAGCCAGGCACGCTCTCATTAGGGGCACCAGATTTGTCGCTAACGGTGTCCCACCCCATTGCAATAGTGCCGGAAACACACCGTCAGGACCAGGAGCCTTAAAAGGATTGAAGCTTTGGATGGCCCATTGGATTTTTTCCAACGTAATCATCCTGTGTGCATAGAGCCACTCATCGTCTGATGGTGTTTGGGTCACATCTGACCAGTCTGTTACCTGTGTGAAAACGCAGTCTGGGAAGTGAGCCTCAACTAAGACGCGTCTTGCTTCTTCAGGTGACGTGGTGAGTGTGTTGTCAGGTTTACGGAGCGTGGTAGGCCCAGGAGTATCCTGTTTTGCCAAAATTTTCCTTACCCTGTTTGCTTGTTGGCAGGATTCGATGCTACCACAGAATTTCCGCCAACCTGTGGTGCGTCTGAATCTGATGCATTTCTTGTAGCTGGATTTGGCCACATAGTAAGCGTCCCAGTCCTCATCCGCACATGTGTTCATGGCTCTGTTTAGAGCCTTCCTTACCTTGCTACGCTTGCGTTCCAGATCCGCGCCCCACCAGGGTTGTTTGCCCGGTGTATCGCGCGGGAAGGTTTCTGGGCAAGCAGTGTGGTAGCTGTTTATCAGTGATTCGGTGAGTTGGTCCACTTGTGCGTCGATTTGAGCTGTGTCCTCAAATGTCCTCGAATCGCCTGGTGGCGCAAGCTTGGAAGCTAGGCTGCGTCTATATGCTGCTCTGTCCGTGTTTCGCGGATTACGCCGTGGTAGCGTGGGTGTTACACAGACCTGGATGTCGAAACGGATCCACCTGTGGTCCGAGCAGGAGGCCTCTTTGGAGACATGCCACCCAGTAGTGAGTTCAGCTGCTCCCTCTGTTGCCAGAGTGAGGTCGATTATCGTGCGACTGCGTCTGGTTACAAATGTTGGTTCGGAACCTGTGTTTAGTAGGGATAGGTTAGTTGTGAACAAGTAATCCACCAATGCCTTACCCCTAGCATTTTGCGTTTCCATTCCCCACAGTGGATGGTGTGCGTTCGCATCGGTCCCGACCACGATCTCGTCCCCGCCGTTCTCACAGTGGGTAACGAGGCGGATCAGGTCGTGGGGTGGCGGTTCCTCCGCCTCTGGCATATAT
This sequence comes from Leucania comma, assembly GCA_958295575.1. NCBI lineage: Eukaryota > Metazoa > Arthropoda > Insecta > Lepidoptera > Noctuidae > Leucania > Leucania comma. Next base: position 2,558,464 of record OY282477.1, on the reverse strand, counting down.
ACTGAGGCAAAGACAATCGCCATCGCTGTGGTGCCACGCTGTATCGTCAGCCTTGCTGCAGAGACATCTCTGCAACAGAAGTCATTTAGTAGCTGTGCGTTGAGGTTACCTGTGACATAGATACACGACCTAGGGTGATCATGGTCCTTAGTAACAAGGAGCTTACCTCCAAGATCAGAGAGTCCTCGTATGTGGCCGCCCCTAATCCACGGCTCCTGGATTAGAGCAATGGCCGTGTGTTGTACCTCCAACCACTTGCGGAGTTGGGCCGTCGCTGTTTGGCTGTGGTGGAGGTTCGCCTGCACGACTTTACAGGCCGAAGAGGTCGCCATCGCTGGCAGTCCCCTCCTCCTCGCCCTCTAGTCGCAGCCCAGCAAACAGGTCGCCGTCGTCGAACACTCCCCCCTCCAGGGTTGAAGCAGGGGACAACATGACGTCGTCTCGCTCCCCTCCCGACGGAGGGACGGCACCCACGGCGACGGCGGTGGCAGCTGGCTCCGCTGTTACAGCTGGGCCAACCGCTGGTGTTTCCGGGTTGTTCGGTGGGGGAAGAGTCCCCCCTGCATCCTGCATCTGGTTTGTAGCCCGGTCCCAGCCCCGAGGGACGTCGACAAACTTGCCGCTCAGGCCCTGGAACTTGACGTACACCGACCCTAAACCTATAGAGAGTCGGCGCTCAGCTTGCATCAGGGCCGGAATCTGGTCCTCGGGGATGTTCAAGATGAGGAACCAGCATGCTTCCTGTTTGTCGGCACGCAGCAGTACCCACCTCTTCACATCGATCCAGGGGTTTTGGTAGCTGAGGGCTCGTCCGATGTTCCTCGAGTCCTCGTACACTCCCTGGTCGTCTGGTATGGCGATGCCACAACGCACCCGCTTCTGGATCTCAGACTGCCTGCGGACAACTAGCGAAGTGCTAGCCGGGAGAGTCAGCTCGGAGACCGTCTGCTTCAGCCATGCCAAAGTATGGTCATTACTACACCACAGCTTGAGGACACCTCCAGCATACAGCGGCTTACCGTGGAACGCCGGCCCGGGTGTGTCTTGCTTAGTGGTCCAGGAATCGCTGATGATCTTCCTCTGGATAGCAGCGAGAACCTGATCCGATACTCCCTGACTGATGACCCCCGTGCGGTCGCAGGTGATCGCGACGCTCAGGGGAGCGCCGGCAGCTTGGGCGTAGCTCCTTGATGCGACTCGCTTGGACTGGTCAATCCGCGGCCGCTTATGCTCCCCACGAGGTGAAATGGTCTCGTTGAGAGCACGCTTGGCCACGGTCTGATCACCTCCAGCGGGCATCCGTGTTGTGGTTGCTGTTTGGGTCGGTCTCCCCGCAGCACCGGTAGGCGGTTGGACAGGTATCGGTCGGCTAGTGCCGGCCTCCGTCTGCGATCGCTTACCTGCAGAGAAATTGATCCCACTGCCAGCTGAGTCGGCTGACCCAGCAGCTGCAACCTGCTTCTTCTGAGGAGGGGCCTTGTTCTTGCCACCTCTCCTGCGCTCCTGACGTCGCTCTTTGCGCGTCAACCTTTCCCTCTTCTTGCCCTGGTTGGACGAGGCTGTCGGACCAGAAGGGTCTTTGCAAGAGCAATGGGCTTGTGGAGTAAATTTTTTACCCTTGCCCTTGCGTTTTGGCACCTGCCAGGCGCTTGAGAAAGCGTCCTCAGTGTCGCAGACCGTCTCCGTTCTGTCGGTGACGGCCGCCCCATGGGATGTGGACTGTGGGTCCACAGGAGGATGAGGAAGGTGTTTGGAAGGGCTACCGCCGGCAGTGGTATTAGTCAACGCCGGCGTTTCCGCCTTTGTGTTAGAAGGTACGGTACTGGTCCCTTGCAGCGCCGTGATCCTTCGTTTGGATCGGGACTTAGTTTTGGTCTTGGCTGCGGTTTTCGCCACAGTCAGACCGGCGCCCGCGCTGGAGCCCGCGACGTTAGCCGCAGGGTTTCCAGGGGCGAGCGAAGCGCAAGCACCTCGCTTGGGAGCTCCGCCAGCTTTCGCCGGCTCCGCTCCAGAAATATTTGGCCTGTTTTCGTCCATATTTGTTTTTTAAAAAGACTTCATCTCTCTGGCTCCCACCCTCCATGGAGCCCGCACCTGGGAACGTCGTACCACTTAAAAGGGCACGACGTTAGGACTACCAGAGAGACATAGGTGCGCAAGGCTGGTTTACAGTGCGACATCGGGTGCTCGATCGGGCTGGCGTCGGAGGCCGAAAGGCCCGCCCCCAACGAACTGATCAAACCCTCACTTACACCGTCAGCATGACCTTTACCTACCGCTTCAGCCGCCCGAAGACGACCTCAGCGGACCCTACGCACCTCGCCTGTGGCCCTCTGACGGGACACAATGGCCATTTCCCTACCCTTGGCTAGAAAGTAGGGCCACCGTTTCGCTTGAAATCCGGACCAAAGGGGGCGTGTTGCCTTTCAGCTCAACCCCCCAGGATTCCTTCATCCCCGCTTACGGCGCTCGACTGCGCAGGTCCTAGCGCAGGTGACTGATCTCTCCTACTCGCCATCAGCTGATTTTAGTGACGGACGAGCCCGCAGCCACCCCGTCACAGGAGGGCCGCGGTAAGGAGGGGAGTTTGGATGTTGGCAGGATGTAGGATTAGGTGGGATGTGTAGGTGAAACTTGGGATAGGAGGGTCATAGGTAGGATAGTGCGGGTTACATGGAACTTGGGATGGGACCGAGCGGATAGCCCCCACTCTTTGGGTCGCCCGGCGGTTTCAGTTACGTCTATTTCTGATGGAATTAGACCAAAAACGGGGTGGCAACCTCGTGAAGGTAGATCCGCCGGACTTGCCTTGAGGATCTACACGACTGTAGCGCTCTCCCTCAAGACCCCGCCACCCTGCCATCTCTGAAGGAGATGGCAAGGTAGGCCTGCATCTATACTACCAAGCCAAGCAAAAGCAAAGCGTGTCGTTGTGCAACCGCAAAAGCATACATACAGACCCTCCCCTGCACCGGAAGATACAGCATTTAAAAGCCGCCACAATTTGAACATTCTTTCATGATCTGGTGGTAATAGACAAAATTCGACGGATGTATGATGCACAGGATCGTTTGTTATGTCGACACTTGGGAGAGGTTTAGGTCCAACAGTGGACGCCTTTCGGCTGTAATGATGATATAATATAATATAATAATATTCCACAACTATCACACAACGTCGTCTAGTCCCAAGCTAAGCAGAGCTTGTGTTATGGGTACTAGACAACTGATAAACTTACTTATAAATTTTTAAATACATACATATTATAGATAAATTACACCCAGACACAGAACAAATGATCGTGCTCAGCACACAAACATTTGTCCACGACTTCCGGCATAGCAGTCAGGGCCACTAACTACTAAACCAAAAGGTCAGTCAAGAATTGAGATGATGATGATGATGATGATAATCTAAATGCATTCTTTAACTCCGAGGACATTTTGTTTTTATGACCTCACACTGTTATTTTAACAAAACATACATTGACTGTACTTCTAGATTACATTTTTATACTCAACATAAAAATTTGAGACACGCGCTTGAGATTTATTCTGGCTCCAGTTATGGAAGGTCTCTACGTGGTCTGAGAAGTTAGGCAGAAACGAAGACATTCAGAAATAAGTCAATATTGAACTGTAAAATTTTAATATTGGTCATATAATTGAAACTGAAAAGTCCCAATTCAATAATATTGAGTTTTAAAATGAAATATTTTGCGTCTAGACTGATTCTATCAATATTTATGTTGATTTCAATATTTATATTCTTGAGAAGTTTGTATTGTTAGGCACGTCGGATACTTAAGTATTTTTTAGATAGACAAGCCTTAGCTTTAGCTTTTGCCTCTATTGGGGTTTTTTTTTTTACGGTATTTAAAATCATCCAATGACAAATCCCGCCCTTGGGTGGAGCGGGAAATAGTGTCAGACTCTTACTGACTAAAAACCTACCCTGTTCCTTCCCTGCCTTGGTTCCAGGGCCCTGGTATGCATTTTCATACCTTCCCAGAGCCCCAGACTAGGCCTCGACCCTACTGGGCCCCTACGGTTTGCTGACAACTCCTTGAGGCGCACGGGAACAGTGCGCGCCGTAAACGACTTGGGCTCGGTCCGGTCTGTTACCGGACAAACGGACAGCGAGCTACCCATTGCCCGCCGTCCGCAAGCCCGCGCCTACGGTGGCCGGAAATTTGGATCGGAATTACGGCGGCGGCTGCGGCGTGAGCGCCGTTGCCTGATACGGTCAGCCTCCTCCTTTGCTAGCAGCCTCTCTTGGGGTAATGCTAATATTAAATATTAATAAATAGTGTTTGGCAGTACTGAACCCATTACGATAAACCACATTGTTACCAGTATTGTGAATGTGGGAAATATGTGGATTACTTTTCCTTTTCTGTAATTTTAACGTGAAATCTAGCAGTTTTTAGTATTTGATGCGGCCTACCCAAATGTCCATTCTTTGGTTCTATTCGTCAAGTCGTTGATCTCCTTAGTAGTCCTAAGTTTGAGCTACACAAATACTGACAAATACTTGCACTAAATGGACAGGTCCACTCAAATCTGTAGGTTCTTTCTTCAAAAGAATATCTGAGACACCAATCTACATGGTTCTCATATGATATGACCATTACATGTTTACTGTATGGACAATAAAAGAGACTTTGACCTCTGAGTTTGTAGCTGACTACCCTGACAAGACACACCGTCTTGTCAGGGTAGTCAGCTAGGAAACACCGGCCTCATCTAGTTGTAAAACTGTTTTTTTTAAACCTATTTGCAAAATAAAAATCTTTTAACATTTATTTACTTTTACTGGTCATTGGTAGGTCCGTGACGAATAAGTTGAACCATATACAATGCATACGCGCAGCCCCCTTTACCCCAATTTGCTTGAGACCCGAAAATCGGTTGTAATCCTCGTCACACAAGTTGAACCATCATGGCGATCGATCTTGAATACACAGTATTCGATTATCGAGTCTCTGGAATGGTATGAAATGGAATGAAACAGTGTGGAATGGAATGGAATGGAATAGAACGTAATGAAATGGAATGGGTTGGAAAGCAATGCAATGGAATGGAATGGATTAAAATAGAATAACTAACAACCAAAGGAAATTAATAGAATAACGGTTGGACCATATCTTGGATACTTTTATACCAGGAGTGTGTTCCCTTGAGATAATCGTCTACTATCACGCCACAGTTTTTGATACCAATACTTTGAAAACTGCTATCCACACATCAGAACACCTAACTTTTGGCAAAATTAATATCCTTACACTTAATTAAAGTCAAAATGAACCGCAGAAATACACCTAGGTACATAATTTACTGTGGGTAACTTTTGAAACATTTAAGAATAAGTTCCTTTCAAAGTTTAAGCCTTTTAAGTAATGAAAGAGCTTTTCTAGTATCAGCTGACATTGAAAATGTTGTTGAAGGAGAAACGTTTTTTCTGACTCGCACAGGACAACACGATAATATTAGTTATTAACTAATCACAACCATAAACAAAATCAAAATAGTTTTTATTTCACATAGGCCTACATGCACACTTATAAAACGTCAGAAGCTAGTGCACGGTTCCAAATTGGTCGTTTCCTATGGAGAAGAACCGGCAAGAAACTCCATGGTTACTCTTTTAAAAAAATGGTTTGATGTACAATAAATTAAATTAAATTTAAAAAAGAAAATGTTATTTTTTCATTCTATTTTTTTTTAAACTTGAATTAATTTACGCATGTACGAAATTAATTTCTTTAAGTAAACGTCAGCTGAGCGAGGGCAATAAACTGTAGGTAGTTAGTATGCAACGATCGACAACTACCTACAAGGTCATTGACTGGTTTACTTAAAGAAATTAATTTCGTACAAGCATATATTAATTCGAGTTTTTGAAAAAAAGTACTTTATTGTTTAATTTTTTCTTTACAAACCGATAGTATTTCATGTCCGGATCGACCCTCCGCGGGATTAATACGACCAAAAATTTAACGGTGTATACATTACATGGTCTTAGTTTTAAAAACATTTAGTCTAGGCGCGTTCTACCACTAGGGCGTATAAATTTATATAAAGTTACATTAAATTGTTATATTTATTAAAGTATAAAATAGAGCTGTCAGTCAAAATAAAATCATATAATAATTAAATTAAGATTTCAAAGTGTCATTTAAGTTGTCATTTAAATTATAGTAACATTTATTACATAAAATTCTTTAAATTTCTTCTTAAACCCGATCAAATCCAACTCTCAAATTAATTTTGGAATTTTGTTACAAATTTGCGGGGCTCTACAGAATATGCTTTTCCGCATAAGAGCGGTCTTGGCTCTGCGTCCGCGTAGAATATCATTTCGCCAATTACGTTGGACAGCATCAGACAGGTAAGGAAATAAATGTGGATTACATCTTACAAATAGGTAGCAAAGGAGGAGGCCGACCGCATCAGGCAACGGCGCTCACGCCGCAGCCGCCACCGTAATTCCTATCCCAATTTCGACCACTGTAGGTGCGGGCTTGCGGATGGCGGGCAATGGGTAGCTCGCTGTCCGTCCGTCCAGTAATAAACCGGACCGAGCCCAAGTCGTTTACGGTGCGCACTATACCCGCGCACCTCAAGGAGTCGTCACTAAACTGTAGGAGCCCTGTAGGGTTGAAGCCTAATGGGGCTCGCCAATGTGCGGAACATCCGGAGGACACGGTGGAGCACACTGTAGAGGAGTGCCCCGCCTGGGTGGACCATCGCCGTGTCCTCGTGGGGGCGATCGGCGGCAGCGATCTCTCTCGCCGGGCCTTGGTTCAGGCCATGGTCCGTATTGAGGAGGGATGGCAGGCGGACGCCTCCTTCTGCGAAGCAGTAATGCTAGCAAAGGAGGAGGCCGACCGCATCAAGCAGAGGCAACGGGGCGCTCGCCCCAGCCGCCGCCGGGATTCCGATCCCGATTTCCGGACACCGTAGGCGCGGGCTTGTGGACGGCGTGCAATGGGTAGCTCGCTATCGCGTATGGTAGGTCGCTGTCCGATCGTCCGGTAACCGACCGGACCGAGCCCAAGTCGTCGACGGCGCGTTCTGTTCCCGCGCGCCTCAAGAAGCTGTCAGCACACCGAAGAGGCCCAGCCTGCTAACTGCAGGCAGGCAGGGTCGAAGCCTACTGGGGTCATGGGTTTATTTCCGAAAGGAATGCTCGGCTCCGGCACGATAGGCTACGAAGGAACGGGGTAGGTTTTTAGTCAGTAAGAGTCTGACACTACTTCCCGCTCCGCCCAAGGGCGGGATTTGTCATTGGATGATTTTACCTACCATAAAAAAAAAAAGCCTAATGGGGCTGGGGCTCTGGGAAAGGTTGTCCTGCACAACCACCTACACCTCCCACCATTGATCAGCAGGCCTAGACAAGTTACGACCGTTTCGTTTCGATACTCTTACGTCGAACGCCTCGAGTTGGCCACGCCTCCAATTCCTTTGTTCTGACGTCATGTCAACGCTCAGTCACGTGGTCAGAACAAAAGAATCGGAGGCGTGGCCGACTTGAGGCGTTCGACGCAAGAGAATCGAAACGAAACGGTCGTAACTTGGCTAGGAAGGCAAAAGCCAATAGAAAAGCTGCAAAATAAAGGTCAGACATAATTTTATTGGAGTTTATCGACACTAAAAGAAACTGCAACCCTAGCCAAGTTACAATCGTTTCGTTTAGCGTGAACGCTTTGAGGTGACCACACCCCCAATTCCTTTGTTCTGGCGTCATCTCAACGCTCAGTCGCGTCGTCAGAACAAATGAATTGGGGACGTGGCCAACTCCAAGCGTTCACGCTAAACGAAACGATTGTAACTTGGCTAGGGGGCAGAAGTATAAAGTATAAAGTTACTAAAGGTTCATAGCCAAAAAGAGAGCTTATCAGTAACCAAAACATTCGTTTAGCAGCCCGTAAACCTGATTACCCACGATTAACCCGTATCAATTAAACGCACGTAAACACGTTTGTGGTTTGCGTTAAACTTAACCAGTTAATGTCACATGAAAATGAAGCTAACGCGAACTTGTGCGTAATTACCACTGTGCCTAAAGTAAATTCGTACATATATTAGGAGAACGATAATGTTAATAATTGGACCCTTTTCACGAGCTGTCCGCGAGACAGTTTAAATTGTAGTTGGTAATTGTTTAATTCAAATTAAATGGTACAATGTGGATATATTTTACAACATGATATGCCTTGTAGGTGTAAGTGCCGTATTAACGATTACAAGTATCAATAAAACGGACAAGTGGTGGCAAGAAGGACAAAGTTCCAGAAGATTTCATAGCGATATAGCGACGGCGACTGTTGCAATGGACATTCTCACGCTTGACCTTGATTTGCAACTACAGTAAGTGTAGGCTTACAAAGGATAGCTCGCCCTCCGGTAACCGTCCAGACCGAGCCCGAGTCGTCGCCAGCGTGTAGTGTCCTACACGCGCCTCAAAGAGATTTCAGCGAAACCGTAGAAGCCCAGTAGGACCGAAGCAGGTAACCCTGGGGTGCTGGAATGTATAGCAAAGAACAAAAATAGGTGTGGATTTATTCAGTAAAATTCTGCCACGCCTTTGCAACTTAAAAAAAAGACTCGATTACCATTTGCCAGCTGCATTAGATTCGCAATAAAATTTTAGTGTGGTCGTATGTCATTCACGAATGGCAATGCTGATTTTTTCGGCAAAGACCGGAGCCGGCCTGGTCACGCAGTGTCAGTCAGATACTATGACATTTCCTTGAAAAGGAAATTGAACATTGTTATCTACATAATATATAAAAAAGCAAAATACCACTCACTGATTAATCAAAGAAATCTCAGAAACTATAACACCTACGAACTTAAAATTTGGCAGATAGGATAGAATCCATCTCTGAGGGGGTAAACGGGGTAAACCGACTTGCACACGGGCGAAGCCGCCGCAGAAGCTAGTTACTAATAAAGTTACAGTTTTTTTTAGTTAGTTAATATTGAAATCCAAATATATTATATCAGTAAAATGTGTACGATTAGGCCTATATTTGAACTAGGCCTTCCGGTTTAGAAAGCAGTGGTGGCCCAGTGATAACGGTCCCGACTTACGAGTTGTAGGTTGCGGGTTCAAACCTAGCCGGCGCATTACTTTGTACAATTTATTACATCACCACTGCTCTGAAAACGATGAAGGAAAACCGGCATATTCTAGACAAAAAATCGTAGACACATGACATTCGCCAACCCGCACTGGGTCCGCGTGATGGATTACGGCCCATACCCTCTCCTAGAGAGGAGACCTGAGTCCCAGCAGTGGGAACATTATAAGGTTGATTATGCTTATATTTCGTATTTATCTTTTATAAACAAAACCTAACCTTCAAGATATTTGATATTTCAGGTTTTGTTTTTACGCTTTATTTGGACAAAATAAATTAATATTTCTAAGTTCTAATTTTAACTAAATTATTCACTAACATTTTTGATGAATGACCGTTGTAACTGCATATCTAGGTTTTTTGTTTTTTGTAAAAACTTCTATTTCGCTGAAGATCTTTCGTTTTTCATAACTTTGTTATTTTTTCATCAAAAATCTTGTTGTTGAAGTTTAAAATAAAAATACTTTTTATGTTGGAACTAAAAATAATATTACATGAGAATAATATGTTACTTGATTTATTATTTTTCAATATATTATATCATATTATTCATATTTAATGTTCTGATTCATGCAATATTTTTTCAAAATCCTTTTTTTTATGGTAGGTAAAATCATCCAATGACAAATCCCGCCCTTGGGCGGAGCGGGAAGTAGTGTCAGACTCTTACTGACTAAAAACCTACCCCGTTCCTTCGTAGCCTATCGTGCCGGGGCCGGGTATTCCTTTCGGAAGTTAACCTATGACCCCAGTAGGCTTCGACCCTGCCTGCCTGCTGTTAGCAGGCTGGGCCTCTTCGGTGTGCTGATAGCTCCTGGAGGCGTGCGGGAACAGAACGCGCCGACAACGACAACGACGTAGACGACCTGAGCTCGGTCCGGTCGGTTACCGGACGATCGGACAGCGTGCTACCCATTGCACGCCATCCGCAAGCCCGCGCCTACGGTGGCCGGAAATCGGGATCGGAATCCCAGCGGCGGCTGGGGCGAGCGCCCCGTTCCCTCTGCCTGATGCAGTCGGCCTCCTCCTTTGCTAGCATTACTGCTTCGCAGAAGGAGGCGACCGCCTACCATCCCTCCTCACTCTGGACCATGGCCTGAACCAAGGCCCGGCGACAGAGATCGCTGCCGCCGATCGCCTCCACGAGGACACGACGATGCTCCGCCTAGGTTCTATAGCCACGTTGACGATAGACGGTTCGGGAAGGGCTCTTTAAGGGTGTTTTTAATATCGTGTGGATTTCATCACGCATGCGGTCTTGCCCCGCAAGCCCGCTTGCCCTTGCAAGCTGCTGCCCGGTATCATGCCCCGCGTCCCGCATTCCATGCATTACAATAATTTTTTTGTATGACATTTGTGGGGGTTACGCATGCGGAGCAATCCCGCTGCGTGATGGAATCCGCATGACATTAAAAATACCCTAAATACTTACTTAACACTAAGTACTGCCGGTAGTTTTGTCTGCTTAAAAGTATAATTATAGAAAATGATCACAATTGAACATACTCTCGTAGTAAATAGTATCCTGTGTTCAATTCTAGGACATGGTTACCCGTGAGCCAAATTAACCATCAAATTCCGTTCAACCGTATAAGCATTTGAGTACCAAATACTCTCACACATACTAATTTCGCCTTTATAGCATTAGTATGATTATAAAGTGTACGAAAGTAACCCGTCTGTCTGTCTGTTTTTACGCTTTCACACCAAAACTTCTTTTTTATTCGCGGTTACGGGAGCTTCGACCCGCGAAAATACAATCAAGGTTAAAATAAACACATAGCCGAAGACATTTAAAGGTCAAAATACAACCTCTCCATTTAAAATATGATACCATTTACTATCCGGAAAATAAGAGCTAACTTACCGATCACGAAAACATGCTAAAATCCAGTTACAGCTCCTCCAACATATTTCGACTGAATAAATGGGTAAATTTCGCCAAGTCGTTGGCAACTTGCGTTGTTCGTTGTACATTATCGTCATATTCTACTGAGGATCTTCGGAACAACCAACAGTTTACGAGTTTATCCTATCGATGTGATGGAGTTAAGGAAACTTTGCCAGTTTTGATGATCATGATTTGTTCTTTTTGTAGCCGGAAGATTGGCGTATGTTATGCTTACAAATTATTCAGCTAATACAAAGAAATTTTTTTATTACTTCAAAGTAAAAATATCAACCTTATTTTAGTATACGCGAAACCCGAAACATATGTAAAGAGTCATGTACAAAATTTCATAACTATATAATAGAAAATCGCAAAGTTATAAGCTTGTTGGTACCTGGTTGTTCACACAAACATATGGTCACCGGCCCATCCAGGCGACTGAGGAGTTGTTTTGCTCCCGCACCGAGCTGTGCGTAAAAAGCATTGGATGCATGTAGCATGTTGTAAAAAGTATTGGAATCGATTCAGTTACTGATTCTGAACAAACTATATTCAGGTTTCACATCTACCTACTAAAAATAATGTTGTATAGCCTATTTTACTCACTGGTAAAGTAGCATTCTACTCGTACTGATAGAATAGATTTTTAAAATCAGTAAAGTAGTTTTTAGTAAATTTATTATAAATAACAGAATCAGATAGGCTCACATTTGACCACTATCTCACCTAATGGTAAGAGATGATGTGATCAACGATGGAGCACGCTTGCCTAGAAGTAACCTGTTCACTTTTGACTTAAAAGCCCTTAAGTTGTAAGTATCAGAAAACAGACTGACAGGGAACTCCGCTCCTTAGCTGTACAATGAATGTGTTCCCAAATCGTTCTGGGCGTATGGATGGAATGCCCTCCATGTACCGGTGGTGCATCGCCTAAAGTCTTGTGGAACTAAGTATAAGAAACTGTTTATGATAGAAATATATTAAAGGGAAACAGACAAGAAGAGACAATGATATATTGATCTCTTTTGTATGTTATATTAGTTTCGGGTTACATTAAGTACTAGCTTATGCAATCGACTCAGCCTGCATGAAAGTAAAAACATATATAGCCTATATTACAAAGTGACAAAGTAGCTACGAGAGAGTAAATATAGTGTGCAACAAATAAATTGAACCCATTGCTTTGGTTACGAGAGACCGGCAAATGTTACAGTGCATACACCACGCCACGAACGCCACGCCATTTTGCTTTAACTTCTATTCCGCGTATTAAAACTAGTTTAACCGTAAAAAAAATTCCCCGAAAGAAACAGAAAAAGAATATATTTTCTTCTCCGTAAAGTATTAAATAGTACACTTCGTACCAAAGCGAAAATTATTTTCAGCTTTCCTATAGAATATAGAGGAAGTCATTTAAAAACAAGTGCCATTTCAGCCACAACACACCTCTGAAACTTAGGACAACCCAAAAGAAAATGTGCTACATAGCTAAATGTAGCTCTATTGAGCTTAATACAGCGGATATTAGAGGGTTCGACACGGTTCGAAGGTTTCGAAGATCGTGTGGGATAGCGGATACCATGAAATGACGCCATGAAGGCTCTCTATCAGGGGTGCTCAACTACTCAAACGTTTGACCAAGACCTTTGCGAGTCGGTCAAAAAAAAATCAAGTAAATGGTGACTTGTTTTTTTAGTGTTCAGTAGGGCCGAATCCGGAAACCTTATATGATCACTTGTGTGTTTATCTGACTATGTCACAGTTAATTTGTTCTGAATCTACATTTTTAAGTTTGACCTGGTTTCTGAATTTAACAATATGTTAAAGCTCTGTTTGCGAGTAGTGGCACTGATCTCAAAACGATGAAGGAAAACATCTTGGGGAAACTGGCATATTCTAGAACCAAATATTCGAAGACATGTGACGTCCACACTTACACATTCATTGTGCGTAGATACAATTATTAAGGAGTAGAATTTCTTGCCGGAGTCTATGTTTCCTGATAGCTACAACCCGGGAATCTTTAAGTCAAGAGTGAAAAGCACACTTCATTGTCGACCGCATCGTCGCTTTTCATCAGGTGAGAATATAGCGGTCAAGCGGTAAACTATCAAAAATATAAAAAATAAAACCCACCGACCCACACTGGACTCGCGTATTTGATTACGGAACATTCCTTCTCCTAGAGAGGAGGCCAGAGCTCTGCAGTGGGAACATTGTAGGGTTAATTATGCTAGCAACTCAAATTCTATTACCAAAGTGTGACTGGTTTTGCGTGGTAAAGTAGAATTTAGATTTGAAATATGAATATCGATGCAAATTTAGATAACCATGAAAGTAATAAATTATCTCATTGGTAACTCTGTGAATAAAGTATTCTATGTACTATTTCAGGTCACATTTATCATTGCCCAAATCTGTTCAGCAGTTAGAACGTAAAGCAGTTACAAACATACTCACAAAAAACTAATACTTTACCTTTTTTGTTTGTTATTTTTTTTTATTGATATAAACTAGTGCTTGACTGCAATCCCATCTGATAGTAATCAGTGTTGCAATCGTTGATGGGTTTTTTTTATGTAAGTCAGTAAGAGTCTGACACTATTGTCAGACTCTTACTGACTAAAAACCTACCCTGTTCCTTAATTGCCTCTGTTCCAGGGCACCGGGGTTCACTGTCGCCTAACCCTAGGCTTCATCAGTAGGCTTCGGCTCTGCTGGCCCCAACAGTTTGCTGACAACTCTTTGAGGCGCGCGGGAACAGTGCGCGCCGTCGACGACTTGGTCTCGGTCCGGACTGTCACCGGACGGACGGACAGCGAGCTACCAATTGCCCGCCGTCCGCAAGCCCGCGAATCGTTGATGGTGAGGTGCACTAGTTTATTTAGAGCCTATTCACTATTTTATTTTGAGTTTGATTTATTTTTTGTTTCAGAAGGTTCGCAGCATTTTTATAATACGTCTCTAAATATTAAGGAGCTTGAGCGCCCCTGCACTATACAACCTACCCAGCCCGAGGTGCGAGGCTGCCAGCCATAAAAACCTATTTTGTTAAAGGAAGTCTTGGGTATAGTGTGAGCGGTTCTTGCTAGGATATTCTCACGATTACTGGCTTTGTGAAATTGGTTTGTAGTTTGTGTAGTAATGCCAAATTGGTTTTGTGGTCAGTAAGGATCTGGGTTAATGTTTTGTTTTTTTGATAGCTTTGTCTTCATAGCAAATAAGTAAAAAAAAGTAACTATATGAAATTTATTTAAAAAAAGTCCTATTGGTTATGTATTGTACACTTATATGTAAATAGAACACCATAAACTACCTGCATATCTTTTTTCCTTCTCTGTCAAATCCATCCAAAGGTTGAGCGATGAGACGGCCCATTATTAGGCTCCTACTATAATTTTATTGTGTACTACCTTCCCCAACCCCCATTTTACCCCCTTAGAGGTGGGTTGTTATTAAATTATTATATAATTAGCGGATGTCTACACCCTATAAGGAACCTACCTGCCAAATTTTAAGTTTGTAGGTGTTATAGTTTCTGAGATTTCGTGATTAATTAGTGAGCGGTATTTCGCTTTTATATATATTGATTTATTATGGTGTACAATCAGGTGGTCGCGTTTTTCTGTCAGGCGGTCGCTTCCCTCTGCAAAGCAGTAATGCTAGCAAATGAAGAAGCCGCACGCGTGAGGCAACGGCCCTCACGCCCCAGCCGCCGCCGGGATTCCGATCTCGATTTACAGCCACCGTAAGCGCGGGCTTGCGGACGGCGAGCAATGGGTAGCTCGCCGTCCGACCGTCCGGTAACCGTCCGGACCGAGCCTAAGTTGTCGACGGCACGCACTTTTCGGCAGCGGCTCAAGGAGTTATCAGTAAACCGTAGAGGCTCAGCAGGGCCGAAGCCTACTGGGGCCATAGACTGATTTCTGAAAAGTATGTCCGGCCCCGGTATAAAGGGCTAAGAAGGAACGCGGTAGGTGTTTAGTCGTTAAGAGTCTGACACTGAATGTTATTGGATGATTTTACCTACCATCAAAAAATACGGTGTACAATAAAGTGTATCTATCTATCTAACGATGTTCACATCATTGAGTTAAAGCTCTAAAGTCTTGAACTTCGGCGCTGAGTTGCTAGCCTATCGGTTTCCTATTGGTTACATTTCAGAGAGTTTGCGTCGGAATTGCATAACTTATTCCACCAAACCCGTTCCATCGTCGTACCATCGTAGTAGCATCTAGATAAAAAAAAAAAATAGAGACCCACTTCAAAATTATTAAATTCTAAAGAGAAAATACCTAAAACAAATAAGATGGTCTACAAATTACGCTACATGTGCTAACAAAAAAACAAGAAATAACAGCAAGTATTCCACAAAAACAATATTTCTACAAGACGAACAGCCACCGGCTTTGTCTATGACTTACAATGTATTTTACTATTGAGCTCAATAAACACAGAATAGTTATAAATGGAGAAATAATGGACAGATATTGATTGATTCTCGAACGATAATTTTTGATCAAGTAAAAAGATAAATAAAAAAAAAAAACATTATATATAAATGGTGGTGCGGTAAATATTAAATTACATGTAGAAAGTTATAGTAGCATTTGTAACCAAACTAGGCCGAGCTTGTATTTGCTAGAGTGAAATCAATCTCTTCAGCCATTTCTCGACTATGATAGGTAAGCTTCCAGTTAAATATCAGTATTTTACATGAAGCTCTGCTTTCGGAACTCCACAACCGGCAACCTAGTAATTGAGTAATACTATATTTTACAGTAAAACTGTTGTGTGATCAAGGTTACCAACGTAACGGTAAAAATTGTAAAACTTAGAAAACAAATGGTCGATAGGGCTAGAGTGGCAACCACGGAACGCCTCCTACTAAGTCAACTGATGGATAGATGTGAGTCGCGGGAATCCGATGGATACGAGACGCACAGAACTGATCATTATGGCGAATGTTGGAGGTAGCCTATGTCTATCAGTGGACGTCTTTCGGAAATGATGATGATGACGACAGTCGATCAATCATTTTATTTTCTTTTTCTTTTTTTTTCAATGTTGCCCCACACTAGGAATTACATACACTGGACATCAAGGCCCAGAACAAGACGACCTATTTGTAGGCCATGCAAATATTTGTTCTGCGTGCAAATCTAACCCGCGACCTCAGCGTAGCAGCCCATCGCTCAACCACTACGCCAACTGTGCTGCCAAGCTTTGTGAACGTCTTCGAAACTCTCCATTTACTCTTTCCTCTGTGTCCCGACAGAGTCCCACAAACAATTCCAATTTGCCCTAATGTCTGTATAAACGGGCGAGAGCTGAGAAAAACTTCGCTCATTTATATAAAGCCGATGATACAGGGCTCAATTCTACTGTCACGTTGTCCGTTACATTGTCCATCTGTCAAAAGTTTTTGAATTATTCTCGTTGCAATTTGTTGTGGGGTGAGGTTGACCGAGTTTTATATTTTTAACTGAACTGTGTAGCATTTAAAATCGACATGAATAAAAATGAATTTTGAAATTATCTGGTTTTGAAAATTCTTAATGTATTTTTTTTTTTATTATAGTGTGGCACCACACGTGACTAACCTCAAAGAGCCTAGGCTGATAAAGATTTCGTTTTTCCTGTATAATCCTACATCAAGGAAGGAAGGTCGACTTCCCCTAAATATTTTGGAGACGGAGTCGTTCCAGACCTCGAAGGAGACTGCAGGACGAACAAGATCAATTTCGCCAGAACTGGACGGAGGAAGTACAGACCCGCAAATGATAGAAAGAGTGAAGGGAGGCCTTTTTCGAAGGCTTGGGTGTTATGCACCCAAGCCTTCTAACATGCTAACAAAAAAAATTAGTTTAAATACCCATATAGAACAGTTTAATCATCACATACAGCAACTTGGATGCACTGATGGTGCCATGGATGAGCGATTGGCTACTACGCTGTTTGTTGCAGATTCGATTCACTTGTGGAATAACTACTTGTACGACCTACAGACATCTTAGCCTAGCCAGCTAGTCTTTCAGAATTTGAATGACAACAAGATATAAAACTTGTCGGGTTTTAACTGGCCATGATAGAAATGAGAAGGGTTGGTAACTAGCTCGTCCTCCGGCCCGCCAAAAACGTGCTCTTACTCTTCCCTAGAGCGAGAGAACTCATGTTTTTCACCTTAAAAAATAAATACCTACATTACCATAATCTGAATCAAACCATTCCCTTTTAAAATACGAGTACATTACCCCAAAATTCAGTAAGAGAAACAGCAGCACACAACTTATAAATCATACCTACTGCAGTCGGTTAGCCATCCGCGGTCCAAACGACTATCCAATAGGGGTAGCCAGGGGGGCAGCAATCAAACGGTGGTTAGGCGCCGTGGACCCGATCGCTAACGAAAAGTGAGAGATTCGAGTTTAAAAATAGACTGCGGTAAATATATATTTGTTTCTTCTATTGCTTTGTTTCGGAGTATTTTGTTTTGTTTCTTTTTATTTATTTGATATAAACTAGTGTTTGACTGCAATCCCACCTGATGGTAAGCAGCGATGTAATCGTTGATGGTGAGGCGCATTCACTCTAGCCTTGAAGACACCCAAATTATAATCGGACTACGCGGCCTTCGATGTACACGGTATAAACGACGAGGCGCACGAGGAGGTCCGGACCGTAAAGGCTTCAACAACGTCAGGGTGGATACTCGCCGTACGAGTTGGTGGGTCATCTCATGCAATTCCTGCACACACTCTCCAAAATGCAACCTGTAAAAGAACGTGTTTGTGTCTAATTTCTGCTTTAAAGATTGGTTTAATTTCTGAATCAATACGCAGGTGTAAACCTCTTTGAGCAGAGCATCTCCGTGTCCTCGTGGAGGCGATCGGTGGCGGTGACATCTTCCAACTAGTTCACCCTGGTTCGGAGCGAGAGGGAATGGGGTGGGGTCACCTGCTTCTGTGAGCTGGCCGCACGCGTAACGGAACGGACATCCTCACGCCTCAGCTGCCGCGACAGAAGAAGCAATCCCTAGCTATGGTAAGGTTTGCGGACGACCGGTAACCGTCTTACCCGTGCCCGGGTCGTGAAAGGCGCACAGTGATTCACGGGCGTATAAATACAGCGCGTCGGCAGCGCTACAACCGCGCTGCCATCCCGTGGTAATTTGTGGCTAATTTGAAGGCGCCCTTAGACATACCTAAGGTAGGTTCATTTATCATAATAAAAATATATAGCTCAACGTACAAGCTGGAGAGTTATCGATCCAACAGATCTCAGGGGACCTCAAAATGCCTCACTGCAACCCAATATTTTCTGCAACGCAACACTATATCTGTCACGAATACTAAACGTAATGACATGGGTTGACGCCTACGTATTCAGAATATTTTAAATTGTTTGTCAAATGGAAATGTGAAACGTTTGTGTCAATATAAATGACCCCTTTTTAAATGTTAAAATAAAATGGCAGTATTTCGTAATCTTTATGCAGGTTTTGAAGTTACTGACATTTTTTATTAAATACTTACTAGCGCTTTGCCAGCGACTTCGTTCGCAAGAATATTTTTGTAAAAAAATAACACCCTTTAAAGTAGAACTATTGGCACATGTGTGAGACCTTCCAATGGTGCGCCTTTTGGCACGCGATTGCCACTCCAGAAACTGTTGGCTACATCTATTGTCTGTTCTACGAGCCAAGTGCCTTGCCCAATACCACTTAAAGGCAATTTTTAGGGCTATGTCGGTAAACTTCTTCTGATTCGATCATGTAAGGAAACTCCGAGCATAGCCCTATTCATTGGTTTTCAGGTGAAGCCTTCTAATGAGGCCGATTGTGGGTGACTACGTTTCAGAGTCATAATATAACATCACTCACAATACGCACTCGTCATCGACTTTCGTTTTGACACACTGGGATGTCAGATGCGAAAATCGCCGAGTCGGTCGAGTCGAGATCTGGAAGAAATCGCCGAGTGCGATAAGGCCGCCGATTGTATGTTTTGTTTTTTATAAGGTTTCCTTTTTATATTGTAATCTTGGTGTACAATAAATTATAAATAAATAAATAAATAAATAAAATGCCCCACAGCTTCCCGAATGCTGCCCAACCGAGTCAGATTCGACAACTGACCTAATTAATTACTCAAAATCGTACCAAACTAACCTAAATGGATCGTCTGTCCCAGGCGACCAACACAATCACTTAATTGATTGATTGCAGAAAAAATCTCATAATCATCATCATATCAGCCTTCTGTTTGCCCAAAGGGACTGTGTTTAAGCAAACACGATTATAATTTAGGTGTCTTCAAGGCTAGAGTCAACAGGCTCTTAATAAACTAGTGTGCCCACTGTGAACGATTGCATCACTGCTTACCATCAGGTGGGATTGCAGTCAAGCACTAGTTTATATCAATTAAAAAAAAAGGAATGATTCCACTATCTCAATTCAACCATCAGACAACCCGACGTACAGCGAATCCACCCTTACGTTGTTGCAACCTCTACGGTCCGGATCAGGCGTTTCGCCTCGTCGTTTATACCGCGTACATCGAAGGACTGGAACAATTTGCCTGCTGTGGTCTTCCCATCCGATTATAATTTGGGTGTCTTCAAGGCTAGAATGAATAGGCTCTTGATAAACAAGTGCGCCTCACCATCAACGATTGCATCACTGCTTACCATCAGGTCGGATTGCAGCCAAGCACTAGATTATATCAATAAAAAAAAACACATAGACCTGGTACTGTATCTGTATAATCTATAGGCTTTTTTTTACCCACATATGACGACATTTTTTTCTCAATGAAAATCTTCAAGTGATTCCTTTCGCTCTGCCGTCTTGAGTTATCCTTTGCCATCTCAGGTATCGGTAAATATTTCATGTTATATAATTCCGCTAACCTGGCAAGGATACAACTCGGCCTAAACATCATCATCATCAGCAGCAGCAGCCTTTTAATGTTCCCACTGCTGGGACTCAGGCCTCCTCTCTAAGAGAGGGAATGGGCCGTAATCCACCACGCGGGCCCAGTGCGGATTTGTGGATGTCACATCTCTTCGTTTTTTTGGTTCTAGGACATGCCGGTTTCCTCAAGATGTTTTCCTTCACCGTTTTGAGAGCAGCCTAATCGCAGTATTGTATTCTAACCAAACAAATTTAATCTTAGAGACACTTCCTCAATTTTCCATACGCAGCTCAACCCATTGGGCTAACCGGTAAAGTAACAATACACGGCGGGGTTAATGACCTATAAAGCTCCGTTGATTCGTTCCCTAATGTGTTTTTAATGGCGTACATTTCGCTATGGACCTGTCATTTAATATGGCTAACAGAATTTACGAGAACATACGAAGCTTTGTTAATATTTGCGGTGAGAATTTATGACGACTTTTGGGTAATTATTGGGCGAATATTTTTCGCGAGGTTTTTTTGTTTTTCTGGGTGTGTTTTTGCTGATAGAATTTCTGTGGCTATGTGGAGTGGTGTGATGCTAGAAAATATGCTAAATAGTAATATATTCGGAACGTTTTGTGAGATAGAAATAGAATTTACTATCACTGAGGGATATTGTATTACCCTGCCTAGTTATTAGGGTTAAGAAGGTCAGATATAGGCAGTCACTATTTTATATAGAACGCGGCAAATAAGTTGAATCCGTTGCTATGGTTACGCGCAGTTCCTGAATTAGATTGAGCCCCAAAATCAGTTACTGCGCATTGAAGGTCGATCGCCATTCATTGGTTCAATTTTTATGTAGCATGGTGTACATCTAATGATTTAAAATGCAGCAGAAGAGCGTGTCAAACTTACTGACTAAAACCAACCTGTGTTCCTTCAGTTTCCATTTACGGTTTAGAGCTTCTCTCTTCGTCCTTTTCTGACATTCCCCATGGCCCAACGGGCATCGGATGCTGGCCGGACGGTGAGCTAAACATTGCTCACATAATCACGGCAATCCCCAGCTACTGTAGGCACGGGCTTGCGTACTTCTTGCGGCTTTTGACACCTGGCTTGTCTTCTGGGAAGTGAGGATGGTACGTCCCTCATTCTTTTTCACTAAGAGTAATGAGCACATATATTACGATCTCCTTCGATATCACAATATCAATCATCATCATCATCACTCCAGCCGAAACCCGTCCACTGTTGGACATAGGCTAACAAGAAAATAATGTTGCCATTTTTAGAAATTAATAAATAACCTATTTTCCACACTGCCTTCACGAAAATAGCCCTTCCTACTGAAAACAGACCGTTGTTATTCTATTTTTATAAACCAACCTTATTTTATTTTGTCTTTGATATTTACTCTGCATTTGACTTCGGAAAATAGACTTTCTTCTATTTATAAATGAAATTGACAAACACGTAATGTCAATGACACCCAATATTTTTGCCATTTGATATAGAGATACTTCTGATTGAGACATTTCTTTTTTATTCCTTGAATTAAATAGTATTTTACTTGTTTTTCCTTTTGTTCTGAATATGTCAATCTGCCAAAAAAAAGTGTGGGATCAAAAGAATATTTTTACTATAAGAATGAGACAAATACAAGTTGTGGGTGTCAGCTACGTTGATAGTGGTCCTACTCGATGTATTGTTTTGATATTGTTATTTTTAGTTATGTTTTTATTGAAGCAAAAAAACATGTCGGCTTCGTTATGTCAATGATTTTATTTTGTTTGATTACACTAATCAACAAATTTTGTAACAAGGAATGTGTACACTAATTTTTTATTACTTTTATTACATTCCAAATTCGTATTTTATTTTATTACTAGCTTTTGCCCGCGGCTTCATTTTACTTTTGAGATTTTTTCATATTTTCTAAACTTACGGTTCAAAAGTCAGAGGACACATTTTTTTTTTACTTTTAGAGCGATTATTTCCGAAAATATCAAAAAATTATAAAACCCTATTCATTTTTAAATACTAATTTATTTTACCACTTTATCGGCGTGATATTCGTACAAAATTTCAGCTTTTTAGTGCTAACGGTCACTGAGATTATCCGCAGATGGACGGACGGACAGACAGACATGGCGAAACTATAAGGGTTCCTAGGAGGACACGGTGGAGCATACTGTAGAGGTGTGCCCCGCCTGGGCGGAGCATCGCCGTGTCCTTGTGGGGGCGATCGGCGGCAGCGATCTCTCTCGCCGGGCCTTGGTTCAGGCCATGGTCCGTAGTGAGGAGGGATGGCAGGCGGTCGCCTCCTTCTGCGAAGCAGTAATGCTAGCAAAGGAGGAGGCCGACCGCATCAGGCAGAGGCAACGGGGCGCTCGCCCCAGCCGCCGCCGGGATTCCGATCCCGATTTCCGGCCACCGTCGGTAACCGACCGGACCGAGCCCAAGTCGTCGACGGCGCGTTCTGTTCCCGCGCAAGGAGCTGTCAGCACACCGAAGAGGCCCAGCCTGCTAACTGCAGGCAGGCAGGGTCGAAGCCTACTGGGGTCATGGGTTTATTTCCGAAAGGAATGCTCGGCCCCGGCACGATGGGCTACGAAGGAACGGGGTAGGTTTTTAGTCAGTAAGAGTCTGACACTACTTCCCGCTCCGCCCGAGGGCGGGATTTGTCATTGGATGATTTTACCTACCATAAAAAAAGGGTTCCTAGTTGACTACGGAACCCTAAAAACAAATATGGTCCTAACTCGTTCTGTACTGAAATGTAAGTAACAGCGATATAAACTCCACAGAAATTCTTTTCAAACATTTTATGTATTAGGTACCATCATATGATAGCTGAACCATGATTTCTTAACAAATAACAACTTCATAATCTTGTTATCCAAATAACTTCTCTAAGGAAAATTCTCCTCACACACGCAGGGTCATCAGGCAAAATGTAAATCTACCCTCGACATAAATTACTTTAAGGAAGTTGGTCTAACAAGCCGTGGAGTACATCTCTGGTGAATAAAGAGGGTAGTTATAAATCTTTGCGTTTGTTCTGCGGGAGAAAAGATGAAAAAAGTAGATTTGAGGGTAGTCGAGTTTTTCATGTTATTACATGGTCAGTTAAGCTCTGTTTTTTTGTTAATTAAGATAAATTGGAGTTAAAATGTGTGTTCCGTGAGTGTATCCTTGGCAATACAGGCCTCTTTTTTATTTTTTTTCCCTAAGGGAAGGCTATAGTCTTGCAGCTATATTGCCTAGTTTTGCGTTCGTGTTTTTAATGATAATGTCTTTCGTAACGACATTAGAATACGGATGTAATACATTCTAATAGTTTTGTAGAATTCAGCAGCAAATTTTATTAGGTTGTTGTTGCTGTTATTTAATTATTGTGCACACCTACCTCAGTTTTGTCTTTTTAACCCAAAGGTTGACTGGTAGAGAATGCCT
Organism: Leucania comma; assembly: GCA_958295575.1. NCBI lineage: Eukaryota > Metazoa > Arthropoda > Insecta > Lepidoptera > Noctuidae > Leucania > Leucania comma. The sequence goes on along the minus strand of OY282477.1, from coordinate 2,535,061 downwards.
TGCTGCATTAAGTCCGCCTATGTACCACTATTGTACATGAAGATTAAATAAATAAATGTATCGAGCCAACCTTATTGGCAAACATTGGAAACAATGAAATTCTCAGATCTTTTTTACCGAGATCGCGCCTGTTTCAATCTTCTGTGTCAATAATTCCACATATTGTCCAGTTGTGTAGATCGTCGATAAAAAACTACACTAATCTGACATCATTATATATACTCCTTGGATAGACGGATGGTCAGACTTTCTGGCATCCAACTACCTGCAATTTCTGTCAAAGATCTACGAATGGTATACAGGTCCAATGGCTTAACAAGCATTCCGATGCACGGAGTTTCAGACAAACTTAAAGTACATATTATGAAATACCAAAATCACATTTATACTTTCCCGATTTCGAACCTGCAATCTGATGTATGAGAGACGGCCTTAACCGTTGGGTCGAAACGATAATGATAACGGGAGATGTTTATAAAAAAAATACCGTGAATTTTGGAAGGTACACGTAAACTACGAGTATATATTCCGTGAGTATATAATATCTACACCCCTATTTTTTAATTAGTGCTCAAAAAAATGGGGCTCAATCAGTACCCGTTACTGATCATATTTGTGTGGTCAAAACACAAAAATCGAAATTCCAAAATTGTCCACGAAAATTTGTCATTATTGGTAAATTCATAATTGAATCATTATTCATAACAATTACTACTAGAAAATACTAAGCGCAGTGTTTTTAATTTTTATTGACATTCTTTCATTCTTAAACAATAACCTGTACAATGTTTCCAGAAATTGAGTGAGATTTTGGGATCTATACAAACACTCATAACTTTGCTGTTTATGAATATTATGCATTGAGACTTTAATAAAAAGATCTTTTCTAATAAGCCCTTTAAGTATTTCCGATAATTAAAAAATAGTGGTGTATATACACCCTTAAATTTTGGTCGTTTTAATTCCGCGAAGGGTCGATTCGGTACATGAAACCCTATCGATTTGTAAAGAGAAAATAAAGTACTTTTTTTAAACTCGTTTTCATTTACGCAGGTATGAAATTAATTTCTTTAAGTAAACGTCAGCTGAGCGAGGCCAATGAACTGTAGGTAGTTAGTACGCAACGACCGACAAAATTAATTTCGTTCATGCGTATATTAATTCAAGTTTTAGAAAAAAAGTACTTTATTTTTTAATTTTATCTTTATAAATCGATAGTATTTCATGTACCGAATCGATCTTCCATGGGATTAAAACGACCAAAATTCAACGGTGTATATTATGTAGTGTGATTTCTATTTTAGCACAGCAGAAAATTTTGACTGTTATTTGATAAACTTTTGAATGAATAAAACTTTCACTAAGCCGAGCATGAAATTCGCAAAGTGACTTAGCCCAAAATATTTCCAAAGAGATTAAAATTATTTACAAAACTTTGATGAGTTTGTAAACTGTATGCAAAAACTCATTTACATGTTTAGACATCGCCAATACCGATCAAATGCCAGCACTTGAGTTTGAGTAATGGGATTTTCGGACACGGGCAGCAATTTAATTTTCATGCTTTTAGTATCTAGTAGGTATTATTGTTACGTCAATTTTCGATAAAAACAAGAGTAGCACCAAATAATTAAAAAGCATTGCTATAAGAAACTTCCAGAATAGAAGTTCGTACCCTAGGCCTGGCAAGATCTAGATCTTTTGACATCAAATTGAGACTACTACAACTTATTAGACTTGATCGTTCAGAATACAACACTATTTTGACATTATGATAACGTGGTAACCCACCAACGGTTAATTTAGTTCATCTAATAAAAATCAATTGAGGGCATTGGTAACGATCCCGATTTACGAATTGTAAGGTCGCGAGTTCAAACTCAGCCAGGCACATTTCTTTGTATAGCATGTCCTAGGACCAAAAATTTCGAGATATATGACATCTACTAATCCACCCTGGGCCTGTGTAGATTATAAGCCTATTCCCTCTCCTAGAGAGGAGGCCTGAGTCCCAGCAGTGGGAATATTATAAGGCTGTTTTTTTTTATTATTTATTTATCTCAGGACCTTGACTCTTGGAAGGCGTACGAGGAGACAAAACCAACTCGCAGAGACCCTTTAGACACGTTCATCACGTTCTATTAAAAGATAGAACGTGATAGCAACCGACGGTTATTCCTGTACGCGCTACGCTAGTGCTCCCAAGGACAACTCCCGGATAGTTAAAGACTATTATGGCATATGGAAAACAAAAACAATAAGGCTATGGTTTTTGGAGTCTCAAGTGGACTGGTTACCAAGAACTATGTTAAGACTATGGCCCCTGCCTGAACAATGTTATTAATACCCATGTATAAAAAGGCAGGGGTGACATGCACATTCAATAAATGGGCCCCCAAAAATGGCCGCTTGCACGAAGTGACGTAGCAACATAAGGGCAACATATCTTAAGGTGCTTGAGGAGTGGAGAGGTATACTACGGCTATCAGGACAATTCCAGAAGTAAGGTCAAGATCCCTACTAGCGCATTATTGGATTATACATTAAGGCTAATTTATTATTATTATTTTATTATAATTAAAAATTAGGAGCACCTTTCGCAAAAGCAGGTTTTTCATTACAATCGTTATTTCACGGTCTCAACAAATGATTTACTGCTGCCTACACAACTTTACTCGACGCCAAACGTAATCATCTCAGGTCCTTTTCTTTAATAAAACACCTCCATTTAAGTTTAAAATAACCCTCCATTGTTATTCCAAGACCTTCCGTGTTCGATAATAAAGTGAATAGGTCAAAGGGTGGGACGAAAAAAAAACTAGTGAAGAAAAACTGCGTGGGATTTAAGGTCTTATTCAGTTGTAATCCGGGAACTTAAAAGCTGCTAACTGCGGAGTTCATAAAGGTGTTAATCGTTTGTCGTTTCAGAACGCAATCTTCAGTTTGTTGAAATTATTCGCCGTAATTTGCAAAGACAATAAATGATGCGCTATCAAACTAATATTATAAAAGCATTAATAGATTTTTGGACATTCTTCTCCATAGAGATCTACGCTTTAGGATGTGTAATTAGCATTATTTTTTAGACTGACTGTCTTCTTTATATCTAAAAATAAACCACTAAAATGATCTAAATAACTTTAATTTTGGAAGTCGGTTTTACATAAGAAACCAGAGTATTTTATACGAACACCGCCCGGGACTCCGTTGTCGGTCGACTTCGCGGCCCCGGAACAACAGGTTTATTTTTATATAACATATAAAAAAAACGTAATAACTACTTTTGATGTTTGTTTTTGCAAGACCCTTTTAAAAAACAAGCTTTATTATTGTATGTAACTTTCAAATATTGCCCTGACGTAATCTATATGTATTGAACTGTGGAATATTCTCTTTAATATTCCTTTTTATTGTAAACTAGCTTTTGCCCTCAGATTCGCTCCCGCTCTACCCTACTCTACCCTACTTTACTTTACTCTACCTTACTCTACCCTACTCTACCCTATCTATTTTCCAAAACCTGGTTTTGGATTATTATTATATTTATGTAACATGTCCGTCTCCTGGTTCCAAGCTACCTTTCCACCAATTTCCAGCTAAATCAGTTCAGTTGTTGACAAACTGCAAGAATTTTAATCGCATTAAACCAAGCAGAATAATCTTAATGACTTCCTAAATGAACTTGTTTTCATTAAAACAACACAATTCAGAAATCAAATCAACAAAATTACTTTAATGAAATGTCAAAGACTTTCCTCTTTCTTTGTCCTTGTTGTGAAATGAGAGGAATAAGAAACCATTGTTATGTTTTCATTTATTTTCAGTATTTTATAACTTCTTGTATAAACTTTTCACAACTAACCTTTCAAAATGTATATTTTTACTTAATACACCGTTAAATTTTTATCGTTTTAATCTCGTGGAGGGTCAATTCGCTATATGAAACACTATCGATTTGTAAAGAGAAAATTAAAAAATGAAGTTTTTTTTGAACTCGAATTAATATACGCATGTACGAAATTAATGACCTTGTCATAGTTGTCGGTCGTTGCGTAATAAATATCTACAGTTCATTGACCTCGCTCAGCTGACGTTTACTTACATTAATTAATTTCGTACATGCGTAAATTAATTCGAGTTTTAAAAAAAGTTCTTTATTTTTTAATTTTCTCATTACTAATCGATAGTGTTTCATGTACCGAATCGACCCTCCACAGGATTAAAACGATCAAAATTTAACGGTGTATAAACTCAAGTTAAAAATATAATACATTTTAATACGAGAAAGTTTGTCATTGCGACCGATGTTATGCAGCCGAGGGATTCTGAAGCAACGGTTAAAGTTACTTGAAATGTTACTGTTATATAATATGAGTAACTTGTAATCGTCGGTTCGCTGACGGTTACAAGGTACTCATACGCTGGGCCCCTACAGTTTGCTGACACCTCCTTGAGACGCGCGAGAACAGTGCGCGCTGTAGATGACTTGGGTTCGGACCGGTCTGTTACCGGACGGACGGACAGCGAGCTCCTTCTCGCTCCAGAGCATGGCCTGTACCAAGGCCCGGCGCGAGAGATCACCGCCACCGATCGCCCCCACAAGGACACGACGATGCTCTTCCCAAGCGGGACATACCTCGACTATGTACTCCACCGTGTCCTCCGGGCGGTCCGCACTGTCACCCGGGTGTCGTCTCAAAGGCTGATGATGATGATGAGGGTCTATAGCATTACTCTTTCCCGCTAGCACCTCTAACATTTTAACAAGTCACGGTAAAGCCCCGATTCTTGTTAAAAATAAGCGAAAAATACTTAATCCACATTATTATGATCCACATCAATAAGCAAGCCGGCAATATGAGCCCACGTACGTTACGTTGCCGTAACGTCAATAAAAACGTCGAGCCACGTAAATCTGTAATGTACGGAGATCAGCCCGTCACAAACAATAATCCTATGAGCATGTTATGATGGGGTATACGGATGGGAAGAACGTTGAACTGGTCTGGTATTTTCTTTACTTGTATCTGCAATTTTTTTTAAGGCGGGAAATCATCCAATGTTTTCTCCCACTTTTGGTTGAGCGAGAGGTTTTGGGTGCGTCATATTTTCAGTGTTCTAAGACCGCAGGTTTCCTTTTCAGAAAATGCCCTCGGCCCTACTAAGCCCCTACGTTTACCGGACGGCCGAATGGACAGCTAGCTATATCTCGTCGTCCGCAAGCCCACACATGGCGGCTGGAAATCAGGGTCGGAGTTCTGGCGGCCGGACCAGCGTGAGGATGTCCATTTCCCCACGTATGCGACCGCCTCCTTCACTAGCATTACTGTCTTGCAGAAGGAGGTGACCGTTGCCCACTCCCCTCGCTCCGGACCAGCGCCTGAACAAAGGCCAGCACGAGAGGTCGCCACTACCGATTGCCCCCACGAGGATTCGACGGTGCTCTGCCCAAGCGGAGTGAATTATATAAGTTTGTGCATTTTATAAAACTAACGATTAGTTCTAGTGTCTTGTGTGAGGATATATACATAGTTGGCTATCTTGTATGGCTGTATGTCACAACCCACCCCACGCAGGTACACAGGCATTATTACGTTCATTCTTATTTACAACCAGAGAAACAAATCATTGAATGATATGAGCCAGAACTTTCTACTTATCTATATGTTTATATCTTGAAAACAAAGCTGTAAGACAGCGTTATATGTGTTAAAACCGGGCAAGTATAAATGTGAATTTTTCATATTATTACTCGTATGTACCTTTCTTGCTAGGACATTATTGTCACTCTGTGCCTCAGACAGCACGTACGTGGCACGCACAACAGTGGCATAACTACACCATCTGAGGCCCGTAGCAAAATCACTGGATGGGGCCCCAGGAAAATCATCAACTTAATTTTATATGGACCAATCACTGAAGTACACACCTAAAATATTCTTAATTGTTAATAAATCGGCAGGTTTTCTAATACATTAGCGTATCTTTAAGGTAGTAAGGCTAACAAAATACCACGGGAAATTGATTTTTTTCTTGTGAATGCGTATAATAAATCTTAATAATATTTTTTACTTCAATTTCTATTTTTTTTTTTTCAAGGCCTCTCAGACCGGGGCCCCCAGGCAAGGGGCCCGTGGTATTTTGCCAGCCTTGCCACCCTATAGTTACGCCACTGCGTTACAGATGTCAGAAAGTCAGACTATCAGCCTCTCCAAGAAGTATCGTGTTGCCCAGTAAGTAAGGTGTGGAGTTTTGAGGCAGTCGTTCCATGTGAAACACAGTTACTCAGTCGCAATCATTTATACTGAAAGTAGTACTAGGGACAATTCCCTAGTACTACTTTCAGTATAAATAGCAATAATAATAGTAATAGTATAGTAGCCAATGGCTAAGGAGATAATGAGTTCATGGAAATGCCGGTATCCTCAAGATATGATGAAATAAATTGCACAAATTTAAGTCTGCATGTCCAAATCATCCAATGACAACTCCGCCTAAGAGGCTGAGCGGGAGATGGTGTCAGACTCTTACTGTCTAAAATTCACCCCGTTCCTTCGTTGCCTTTCATACCAGGGCCGAGCCTTCCTTTCAGAAGCAGACACTTGGTCCCAGTAGGCTTCGGTCCTGCCTGCCTCTAGCAGGCTGGACCTCTACGGTTTGCTGACAACTCCTTAAGGCGCGCGGGAACAGTGCGCGACCACCAGGTCGACGACCAGGGCTTGACCGGATGGTTACCAGACAGTTGGACAGCGAGCTACCCATAGCCCGCCGTCTGCAAGCCCGCGCCTATGTTGGCTGGAAATCGGGATCAGAATCGGAATTCCCGCGGCAGCTTGGGAGTGAGGGTCGTTGTCTCTCGCGTGCGGCCTCCTCCTTTGCTAGCATTACTGCTTTGCAGAAGGAGGCGACCGCCTGCCATCCCTCCTCCCTTCGGACTATGGCCTGTACCAGGGCTCTGCGCGAGAGATTGCCGCTGCCGATCACCCTCACGAGAACACGGCGATGCCCAAGCGGGGCTCACTTCGACCGTGTCCTCCACCAAAACGCGACGACCTCAAAGTTAGACCACCAACAGCTATAATTTATAATATCATCAATGGTGTTCTGACATGTCCGCTCTGTGCGCGGAGTTTTTTGGCCAAAGTTATATGCAAGTCATATGAGGGCATATAACAGAGTAGCAGTCCTGCCCGCCTAGCCAAGTTATAATCGTTTCGTTTAGTGTGAACGCTAGGCCTCCAATTCCTTTGTTTTGACGTCATTTCAACGCTGAGGCACGTGATCAGAACAAAGGAATTGGGGACGTGGCCAACTTCAAGCGATCACACTAAATAAAACGATTGTAACTTGGTTAGGGGACTGGGCTTACAATCACCATAAGGAGCCAAGGATTGTGGTCGCTGTGGCCGAAATCGGATAGATGGCATCAATATAAAGTTAGGACATGAGTTCAACTCATACATAGGGTTACCAGATGACAAAATCAAATCCCCGATTTCCTTTGAAAAATCCTGGGACTTTTTTACAGATTGAGAATGTTTTCACACTGCGGATCTAACACCATAATAATTCATGAGAGTAAATTGTGTTTATAAAATAAAGGATTCGTAAGTACAAATAAAAGATTTGATATATTGTATTCGTTTATTTTTTTATCCTTTTATGTCAGTAAACACTTTTTAACTATGGCATAGGCATAATAGGTCATAAATACCGAATAAAATTCTATTTTTTAAATTGTTAACATCATAAGCAATATATAGTGTATAGAGTATACCATTAAGAGACCTTTACAATAAAAAAACTCCAAATGTTTATTCCTTTTAATGTCCCATACATCAACGCTGTTCATTTTCATCAAAAATTTTGTTAACGTATATCACCCGTATTCATAATTATTTAACCTAAGAGACATGCTATCTTTAAAACTATATGCTCTATTGCTTTTTTGCTATTTTAGCTTCGAAGAATGAAGAAATCTAAGAAACTTTGTCCTAGACAATTTTTACGTAACACATAATAATATAGTTAAAAGTTATAGTCTGATTTGTAAAAAAAAAACTTATTTTTGCTCTCCTGAAAACCTTAGTTTTGTCCCTTACGTTATTTTAAATAGCCAGTATCGATATTTTTTATTGCGAGTATCTATCATCTCTTCGAGTCGATCGAGTAAAACACTTTCTGAGTGAGCCAGCATTTAAGTTTGGCCTTTAGGCTGCCTGTCCACCGAAGTGGCGCGAGGCAGCGGAGCGGAGCGAAGGAGTAATGCGGAGTGGAATTGCGGAGCCTGTCTGTCCACCCGAGCGGAGCGAGGCTGCGGAGCATTGAGAAAGTAACGTGGAGCGGAGTTGCAGACTGTTTTAGCTTTAGTTTTGTTATAGCGTCCGCACTCGTATCTCCTCTTCCCTTCCCCGCTCTGTTTCCTGGTTTTGTTTGAATTTTTAATCTAGTTTGTATTTCGTGTCCACTGAAGAGGAGCGCAGATTTTTTGCATTCCTATTGGTTCATATTTCTCCGTTTCTCCGCTCCGTAGCCTCGCTCTGCTCCGTTGGACAGGCAGCCTTAAGCTTGACATCGTTATAGCCGAGGTAACTGACAACAGTAGTTTATTAAATATTTTAGGGCCTACAATATAAAATTAGTGTGAATTATTTTAATGCCAATTCTAACTACCAAAGGCCACAAAAACTTGTACTCAACCATTAATAAGCTGTTTATAAAAGCCTGCAAAAAACATTTCTTCGCTGCCACTAATGGCTTCAGCCACACATAAAATTCCCTTTTAAACAAAATTTAATGGAATGAAAACCTATTAACTGAAATTTATTTAAAGCGAAGCATTAATGATGTCATAGACATGTGTGATAATGATAATTGATTTATCAATGCTCCCCATTGTAAAGTACTGAGAGATTCGTTAACTTTTACGACTCCTATAAAGAGGGATAACTGTCATAATTATCGCGTAATGAGGCTTGTGTGGTGTTGTACCAGACATTGTACTGTGAAGTGGGGGGAAAGTTTATAGAGGGAAGTGATTTAGGTCGGGAAACGTTTGAAAGTGTAACCGTGACCGGTTATAGTCAGTAAAAGTTTCACCGTCCTTTTGCTTCACCCTAGACAGGGAGATGTCATTAGATGGTTTTTTACTTCAAAGAAGAGGATCCTCCTCATGTTGCTCCCAGAGCAGATGGTCGACGATGGGCCCCAAAGGTTTTGGAGTGGCGACCGCGTACCCGAAGCCATAGCGTTGAAAGTCCTCTCACAAGGTGAACCAACGACGTGGTGAGAGTCATGGGGATTCGATGGATGTGAGAGGTACAAGACCGGTCATTGTGGCGACACTTGGAGGCCTACGTCTAGCAGTAGGTAGACATCTTTCGGCTGAAATGACGGTGATGATAACACGAAAACGCAACTCACAAATTTAAAAAGCAAGATTCGGACGCGTATTATCCAGTTTGCGGCAAATTTGGCGCAATGGTTGAGCGATTAGCTACTGCACTGCCTATCACGTGTTCAATTCCCACCCGGAACAAATATTTGTGTGGCGTACAGATTGTTTGGAGTCAGAGTGTCATGTGTATGTGAGTTTACATGTTCGTTAATAAACACTTTTCTTAAAGTGGTAAATCGCAACTTCTCCAGCTTTAGGGCGGAGCGGGAGGGCGAATCAGACTTTTACTAACTAAAATCACAGCTATTTTCCTTCTTTACCTTGCGTTCCAGGATCCCGGGTTTCCCTTTAAGAAGTCAAGAAATGGCCATAGTAAGCTTCGGCCTTTCTAGGCCCCTATGGTTTTTCTGCCATCTCTTATTAGGCGCGCGTGGATCACAATACGCCGCTGACGACTTGTACTTGTTCCTGACGGTAATCGAATGGCCGGACGGTGAACCAACCATTGTACGTCATCCGCAAGCCTTGTCCGTCCGTCCGGTAACAGACCGGTCCGAGCTCAAGTCGTTTACGGCGCGCACTGTTCCGGCGCGCCTCAAGGAGTTGTCAGCAAACTGTAGGGGCCCAACAGGGCCGAAGCCTACTGGGGTCAAAGGGTATGTGAAAATGGCACCCGGGGCCCTGGGACCAAGACAAAGAATGGAACGGGGTAGGTTTTTAGTCAGTAAGAGTCTGACACTACTTCCCGCTCCACCCAAGGGTGGGACTTGTCATTGGATGATTTTACCTACCATAAAATGTTGGTCTAGTGGTTAGTGGCCCTGACTGCTATGCCGGAGGTCGTGGGTTCGATTCCCACCCAGGAAAAATGTTTGTGTGATGAGCACGATCATTTGTTCTGTGTCTGGGTGTTATTTATCTATAATATGTATGTATTTAGAAATATATAAGTATGTTTATCAGCTGTCTGGTACCCATAACCCAAGCTCTGCTTAGCTTGGGACTAGACAATGTTGTGTAATAGTGTGTGTGATATATTATATTATATATAATATTATAAAAAAAAAACCTACGGTGACTGCAGGATTTATAAATACACCCACGATATGAGAGTAATACTTCTTAAAAAAAGTTGCCAATCTGGTTTTGTTCGCTAAGTATTTCAATAGCCCCGAAAACGCTGAAGTGTTTCTCTCCAAAACATCATAAACGGCTCGATCTGACCCCAATACATCACCAGCTGATCTGACTTACCGGTTTGCGTACATAACGGCTTCAATAAAAAGTGGGGTGGGTAGAGTTATGGCAGTAATTTGTCTTAATGGGGGCTTGGTACTTCAAGTATGGAAGTATGTTTCATGCAAGGGTTGTAAGGAAGGGTTAAGAGGTAATGTATGAGGAATATGAGTACTAATGAAATGTAAGGCATATTTTGGTTATTTACGGAGTCTTAAGACAGTTTTACTTTAAGTAATGATAAAGTTGTGGAACTGGTTTCCTATAAAGGAGACCAGTTTTAAGGAGGTTTAATTGTTGGTAAAATGAGTGTCCTCGCAAAAAGAGTAACAGGGTCCAGTGTGAGTTTCTTTCTTCTTCTTCTTTTTATTTCTTCTACAACTCGTAAGTCCGGGTCATTTACACTGGGCCCACACTGCTCACTTACTTTTTTCATGTCTACTTAAAGTCTAAAGAAAATGGTAATTTTGTACTTTGAAATCAGATTTTTTAAGAATATTAAAATGTACCATTCAATACGAAGAGCTCGAATTACCTGAACCTAGATTTAACTGATACCTGTAATCAACTTTAACAGAGTGCTTTAACTCTGGAACGTAGGTATTTAATTTCAACTCAAACTCACGTATCAGTTAATTACGATAATTACATCCTTTGAACAGATTTTTACGGATTTGGGTTGCGTTTTTTTTTTTCTGAACTCGATAAGGACGTGGCTTTATATTTGAATGAATTTAGTGTATCGAAGTTGGTAGGTAGAGAAACTATTGAGCCCACTTATAAAACCAGCAAATTGCGAATCGGATTCGCACTCGAAACATTCCGTACCATAAACCGAACACTGTATCTAGAGCCGGGATTCCGATCCCGATTTCCGGCCACCGTAGGCGCGGGCTTGCGGACGGCGTGCAATGGGTAGCACGCTGTCCGATCGACCGGACCGAGCCTAACTCGTCGACGGCGCGTACTGTTCCCGTGCGCCTCAAGGAGCTGTCAGCAAATCATAGAGGCCCAGCCTGCTAGTTGCAGGCAGGTACGGTCGAAGCCTGCTGGGGTCAAGGGCCATTTTCTGAGAGGAAGGCTCAGCCCCGGCATGATAGGCAACGAAGGAACGGGGTAGGTTTTTACTACTTCCCGCTCCGCCCAAGGTCGGAATTTGTCATTACATGATTTAACCTACTATAGAAAAAAACACTGTGTCTAGAAATTCTTTTATTTTTATTATTTCGAGACAATTAATAACCAATTACTGTACACTAGCTTTTACCAGCGACTTCAGCTACGTGAATGTCGGTTTCTCTATACAAACTTCCCACCTGCCAAATTTTAACTATGTACGTGTTATTTATAGTTCCTGAGATTTCGTGATTAATCAGTGAGTGGTATTTCGCTTTTATATATACACAGTAAAATTTTGATCTTTTTAATCCCGTGGAGGGTCGATCAGGTACGTGAAACACTATCGATTTGTAAAGCTAAAATTAAAAAATAAAGTACTTTTTTTCTAAAACTCGAATTAATATACGCACTTACGAAATTAATTTCTTTAGGTAAACGAGTCAATGACCTTGTAAGTAGTTGTCGGTCGTTGCGTAGTAACTACCTAAAGGTTATTGACCTCACTCAGCTGAGATTTACTTAAAGAAATTAATTTCGTACATGCGTGAATTAATTCGAGTTTCAAAAAAAGTACTTTATTTTTTATATTTTCTCTTTACCAGAGTGTTTCATGTACCAAATCGACCCCCCAGGGGATTTAAAACGACCAAAATTTAACGGTGTATAGATTAAAAATGTTTTATTCGTTCCAAAACACAAATCGTAGATGAAAGGTTAAAATTGGGCGAAGGCAATCAATGACTGGATCCCCAACAACAGGAGCCGGCGACGCGGTAGGCCCAGGAGGAGATGGCGTGACGATTTAGACTCTGGGATAGTAGTCAAGTGCGGGCCTACCAATAGTAAAATAAGTTGTTTTTATACATGTAGTAGATCTTAGAACTGCGGGCCTAAAAACGTCACATGAGCAATTCATCTAGAGCAAATCATACACCGAATTCCTAGCAGATCATAAGCAATTCTTCTAATGTTCGTAAAATGGTTGCACAAATTAGTCGAATCATACTCAATTCACTGCATATCAGAATCATATTCCTTGTAAATATTGCCGTATAAAAAACTGTGATTCATATTATGATTCTACAAAAGTGGCCTTAAAGTAGCCTTTTTAGACCTGCTGCTGATCACTTCATGATGTGATAAATTATAAAACAAGTATGCCTCATAAGTGTCCTAACTCTCTATACCATGTACTTACAGACGTACCTAAAACAAAATACCACCAGCATTACAAGGCCATCAGGAAACCCATAAAAAAAAAGAAATGGCGCGGAAAAGTGCATATTCAGCCGTTTAACCGTTAACAGGCAGTTCCTGTAACTAACGTGCGTACTTAGTTTTTAATTTTCCCTCGAACCCGCCGCCGCTCGGGTCCGGTCCGTAATACCAGTCAAATAAATTTTTGTGTAAGCCGCCATAACCATTGGCTGGTAGTTTTAATTAATATCTGGACTAATATTTAAGAGATATGGTGTCTTCTTGGCTGTAAGATGAGAGTTTTATTGAGGAGTAGAAGATTTTGTAAATCTAAGTAATGTGGGTAGGAAGAGTGAGACCAACAGTACCTACATAATGGCTACGCTGTTTTTTATATCACGATAAATTGTTTTTTTTGTTTGACTTTATGTTGCAATTCCTAACCTGCTCTTGTCCCTTTGCTGCACTTGCCTGTCGCTTTTGTGTGACCGAGGAATAGACTTCCCGTGTTATTGTTTATGGTACGTCATTTCCGTGTGAACCCCGCAAATTTAATGGCGTCGTTTGACTGATCCTGTTAGTGATGCGTCCGCATTCAGAATTCGGAAGTCGAGTGAAATTTGGTGTTTGTACCATGAAAATTGCGACATTGGCTGTGCTAAGCTGTGCCTAGGATAACTAGGTACTAGGCAAACCATCCTTTTAAGGGACGAGTCGTTCAGTCCTATTTTTCCACACGACACGACTATTCCACACCCAGCAACAAGCCGCCCCGCCTGGGCGGAGCATCGCCGTGTCCTCGTGGGGGCGGCGGCAGTGATCTCTCTCGCCGGGCCTTGGTTTAGGCCATGGTCCGTAGTGAGGAGGGATGGCAGGCGGTCGCCTCCTTCTGCGAAGCAGTAATGCTAGCAAAGGAGGAGGCCGACCGCATCAGGCAGAGGCAACGGGGCGCTCGCCCCAGCCGCCGCCGGGATTCCGATCCCGATTTCCGGCCACCGTAGGCGCGGGCTTGCGGATGGCGTGCAATGGGTAGCACGCTGTCCTATCGTCCGGTAACCGGCCGGACCGAGCCCAAGTCGTCGACGGCGCGTTCTGTTCCCGCGCGCCTCAAGGAGCTCAGCAAACCGCAAACCGAAAGCAAATCGTCAGCAAACCGAAGAGGCCCAGCCTGCTAACTGCAGGCAGGCAGGGTTGAAGCCTGCTGGGGTCAAGGGCCGTTTTCTGAGAGGAAGGCTCAGCCCCGGCACTATAGGCAACGAAGGAACGGGGTAGGTTTTTAGTCAGTAAGAGTCTGACACTACTTCCCGCTCCGCCCAAGGGCGGGATTTGTCATTGGATGATTTTACCTACCATAAAAAAAAAAACCCAGCAACAAGCCAAATTTCAAAATTTTAACTCGCCATGTTTCGTCCAAACCGCGCAAACATACTAAATTATCTTTACATTATTAATTCAACTAAATAATAAATGATATTTATTTTGCAAAATAATATCATGCCCGCGGTTTAATGAATTCTGCTATTAAACTGTTGATTTTTTTCAGAAAAGGAGGAGGAGTTTTTTGATGCTATATTCTAGTTAGGAGTAGTGATATTATTAAAGATTAACATGAATTGAAGTTTTAGCAAATAACTTTTTTTTAAAACACTTTTACACGTTATTTTTTTCGTCAATTTAATCTAGATGACGCCGTTTCTTAGCTGACTATCCTGAGAAGAAACACTGTAACAAACTCAGGGATCAAAGTCTCTTTTAAAAGTCCATACAGCAAACATGTAATAGTCACATCGTATGGGAACCATGCAGACTTGCGTCTGAGATGGTCTTTTGAGGAAAGAATCACGTAGATTTGAATGGACCTATCAACAGTAATACCTATTAATTTATTAGTTGAATGAAACGTATTTCATTGAATGACTGATGTCGACACGAGAAACGCTTTGAACCCATTTTGAACAAACACGTCATCAAAATGATGATGCCTATTATGACAAATCTATCTTAGGTACCTCCAATTTCAAATAGCAATATCAGCTCTCATACAAGCATTCATACCACCCAAAACATCAGACATTTAGGCGTGACATTCCAACAAGCCGTCATGTTCAATGTCCGACTACAATCACTTTGACAAACCAAAGTACCGTTGACAAAGGAAAATATAGACACATTTCCTCTTGTAGCGATAATGATGTTCCAAAACAGCGAACACTTCACTAATAATGTGACGAACATCGCCCGTAATTAGAAACCGCAGTAATCGAGATATTAGGCCGAGAATTGGTAATAAGCTGAAGCGATAATCGCATAAATGTTAAAAGATCTTATGAGTGATTATCGCTTCATTGGAAGGTAGCGTAAAATGACCATGGAAAACACTGCAAGAACATGGTATTGTGAAGATAAAAATATAATGAAAGGCTTCCGTATATTTATTATCTGTTTATATTGTTAGGTCCACTTTATATTTTTTTATTTTACATTTATATAAATATTTTTTCCATATAGTGGCTTAACAGCCGTCCTGGCTTCACTAACAATCTAAACCAATAACACCTATCTATATATATAAAAGGAAGTCGTGTTAGTTACACTATTTATAACTCAAGAACGGCTAAACCGATTTGGCCGAAAATTGCTCGGAAGGTTACTTAGAACCAGGAAAAGGACATAGGATAATTTTTATGCCGTCAAATAAAAATAAAAAATAATTCAAAACCTGCTCATTCTTTGGTATAGGGTAGAGTAGGGTAGAGCAGGAGCGAAGCCGCGGGCAAAAGCTACTATATAAAAGCACAAACCTTAAAAAGTATGATTATCTTTCCAAGACTAAACAGAGTAATTTAGCAACATGTTACAGTATTACCTAGTATTGAAAAATAGTAGACAATGTGATGTCTATTAACCCGTACTGGGCTTTCATAAAGTATCATCAAGGTTACCGATATGGCCCGAAGAATCGCCAGATTTAAGTGGCAGTGGGCAGGGTACATTGCTCGCAGAACAGATGGTGGATATAGACCAAAAGTTCTCGAGTAGCGTCATCGCTACTCGAGAACTTTTGGACTATATCCACCATCTACTACGCGTCTTCATAGACGCAGCGTTGGAAAGCCTTCCATAAGGTGGACCGATGATATGGTGAGGGTTGTGGAGATCCGATGGATGCGAGATGCACAATACCGTTCGTTGTTGCAACACTTGGGGGAGGCCTAAGTCTAACAGTGGACATCTTTCGGCTGAAATGATGATAATGATGATGAAACAACTTTTTAAGTAAGTCTTGACTATTTCGTTGACCAAAAGCGTTCGGGTCAGACCTGCGTTCAAGCGGCTCCTGCCCAGTCTGAGGAGTCCAGACGCCTCCGGCCAGAGATTGTATGCGGGGGTCGTGCGATCAATGGTCGGAAGCGACCGGTCCGCCAGCTACCAGAGAATTTGGAGGTAAAGGCATCTTAGTAAGTAAGGCCAGGTCAGACGCCATTTTTCGACACATGAGCAATACTTTTGGATGCTATATCTCATTACCAACTTATAAACCTTTTGCCTGTGTCATATTAATTGATAATGAAAAATAAACAAATAATAACCCTATTAATCAAAATACAAAATTGTTTTTGTTTGTTTCAGCTATTTAACAATTTCAAAGTTTCTGGTTTCCTAATATTACAGTCCTATCCATTGGAAATAGAAGGGTTACTTTTAAAGGTACAATACGGCTTTCAATTACAAGTGGAAATACCTGTTAACCAAGTTGATAGCTTCCGGTTGCCAGTTCCCGTTTTTGTAATCGTTCCTGTTCACTTGAATACTATTTTATTTATTTTAATCGATTATACAACATTATTTTTTAGTATATGCGAAATCCGAATACAGTTTGTTTAGAATCATTCACTAAATCGATTCCAATCATTTTTACACCATGTTATATTTTTTTTCATAAAAACATTTTAAAAAGTCACAAGTTGGACTCCACTGACACTAAGTACAACACAGTTCACGGCAGGACATAACGGGCATAAGGCGCCGGCGCTCAGCTGGGTGCGCGAGCAAAACAATCATACAGTTACCCAGATGGCCTGGTGATCAAATATTTTTGCGGAAAACCAGGAGACATAAAAAGCTTATAACTTTGTGATTTTTCATGATACAGTTATGAAATTTTGTACATAGATTCTTTACATAAAATTACTAGACATATGTTTCGGGTTTCGGATATACTGATATTGATGTTTTATAATTTTCCGGATTATATTGTATCTATATTTGCTTAATTTTTATATTCAGCAATATCCGCTACCCTTAACAGCATCGCCGTGACCGCGGGTCGATCCGACCGCAGCTGAATATCTGACCGTCAGTCCATAATCTCCGGTATGCACCGCAACTCGCGCCGGGCAATCGACTGAGAAATCACGTGGTCTTAAGATGTTATGTCCATCCTCGCATTTGAAGGTTTTATTTTATGGTAGTTAAAATCATCCAATGTCAAATCCCGCCCTTGGGCGGAGTGGGAAGTAGTGTCAGACTCTTACTGACTAAAAACCTACCCCGTTCCTTTGTTGCCTATCGTGCCGGGGCCGGGTATTCCTTTCGGAAGCTGACCCATGACCCCAGCAGGCTTCAACCCTGCCTGCCTGCAGCCAGCAGGCTGAGCATCTATTTAAAGGGTTAGATATGATTGGACGAATATAGTTTCAAAGTTGGATGGCGGACTATTTGAGGGATTGCAAAAGAATTTCTGCGGCCCTTGAACGCAAAGCCCAAAACGAAAGAATATGGCTGAGTCTGGTTAGTAAAAGTCGGACCCTCCCTCTCAATACCTGATGGTAAGCAGTGATGCAATCGTTGATTGTGAAGCGCACTAGTCTATTACATTATTTTTATTATCTATTAGTGAAAGTAGAAAATTATCCCAAAAACACACGTTCCCGGGATAAAAACACACATGGAACGAATAACAAACTTATAAACATACACACACATTTTTTTAAATGACATATGTAAACTAGTGCTTGACTACGATCCCACTTGACGGTAAACAGTAATGCAATCATTGATGGTGAAGCGCGCTAGTTTAGTAAGAGCCTATTCACTTTAGCCTTGAAGACACCTAAATTATAATCGGACGGCAAAAACAAAAAAAAACTTTCACTTTTATAATATTCGCTTCGGAAAGGGGCTTCGCCCGCAAAAAAAGTAGAAAATTCACAGCCTCTGTAACTCAGTGATACAGTACTGTTGTATTAGTGAAAGAATTTTTAAAATCGGTCCAGTAGTTATTGAGTTTAATCATTACAAATAAAAATATAAAATACAAATCTATATATGTTATATTTATAAAAGCGAAATACCACTCACTGATTAATCACGAAATCTCAGAAACTATAAAACCTACATATGTAAAATTTGGCGGATAGGTTCCTTATAGGGTGTAGACTTTCGTTAAAAAATTTGTGAAACTCCACACCTAAGGGATAAAAGTTTGTCTAGAGAACCCCAATTTTACGCGGGCGAATCCGTTAGCAGAAACTAGTATTAGTATAGTTATTGGATATAGTGTGATTTCATTGTTCGTTTTAACAACTTAATCAGGTATTTTCTCTTCACTTACCAAGAAAAATGTAAATGATACGTGTAGCATAAATATAACATAAACAAAAACCATTATTTTTTTCCTCCTAATATTTAGTTACGTACGTCGTAAAGTACGGAATAATATTATGCACAAATAAAAATAAAAATTATTACCCATAACTTTTTTCTGCGATGCTCAGCGTAATTTTTAAAAGACTTTCAAGTACTTACAAAAGTCTTTAAACTGTGGAAGGTGAAAAACTATTAAAGCAAGTCGCGAATAAAAACCAGCTGTGCTTTAAAGCCTTTTGAAGACATAAATTAATGTTCATAACAGAACAAATAGATTTACAACAATGCCAAAAAGCACTCACTAAAATAAATGAACAGACCTTTTAATATTTTAATTTTCCTAAGACTTTTTAGAAAAATCTCTTCATTCAACTAAAACAAAAACTTGAATTGTTCACAAAAACATTTTACATAGAGCAGTAAATATAAAAAGGAATTGCTCATTTAAATTAACGATCATCATAATGCGAAAACGTATCATTAAACCTTAATATAGCCATGTAAAAATATTCCCAAACAATGCTGAGGGTCTAACAGACCCATCAAGATTCCGTAATCAGAGCGGGAATGTACCACGAATGTGACCGAGCATCGGAGGGTTAAGAGTAATTGAAAACAGGTGGGCAGTGCGAGTGTATGGTTTGTTTTAGTGCGTGGGTATTTCAGACCCGCATTAGGTACAATGACAACGCGGACGCTATGCGTTTTACAGAGGTTACGTAATTTCCTTTTATTTGTACTCTGACTTCCGCATGTGGTAGGGAATTTAGTAACTAAGAGAAGTATTTGCTTTACTGCTTTTATGAGTGACACAATAATACGGCTGGAAGATTTTATAAAGAGAAATATGTAATGAAAAATATTTTATTGTTAGTAACTATACCACGATTTTTAATTAGATGAACCAAAGTGACAGCAGTGGACAATGCCCAACTGTCAAACAGCCATTGTTATAGCTGTCACTTTAGTCCATCTAATAAAAAATCATAGTATAGCTTCAGCCAGCGGTTTCACCCGCGTGGAAATAGGTTTTCCCACACAAATTTTAGAATCCCGTTTCATCCCTTTAGGAGATGAATTTTGGAAAATCCTGTCTTAATGCTCGTCTACGTCATAAATGGAAACCTTGTGCAAAATTTCACGCTTCTAGGCCCTGTAGTTGGGGCTGTGTGTTGCTATGTCAGTCAGTTTGTTTCTCTATATATATAGGGTGACTGGTAATTAGTGAATAATACTTAAACACGTGATTGTAGTCATGATAACAAACAACTTTTAATATGAGACCAAACCTGAAATCGCGAAAAAAATCAGCCAAGTTCAGTACATTTTGACCAGTTAGGCGAACATAAATGTACTGACCAGCAGATTTTTTTCGCGATTTCAGGTTTGGTCCAATAGTAAAAGTTGTTGGTTATCATGACTGCAATCACGTGTTTAAGTATCGTTCACTAATTACTAGTCATCCTATATATATAAACTAGTTATTTTCGTATTTTAACAAAATTATTATTTAAATATTTTTTAGTTTAATTGCCTAATGGATAAAATATGTTCATGCATCACTACGAGGTGCAAAGTGAACAGTGCTGGGTGTCTAATACCCAGTTTCTTCTCTTCTATTTTGTGTTTGAAACATATTGCTGTGTCCGTGTCGGACAATTTTATTCTATTCTAATCTTGTTATCGTGGTAAGTTTTTGAGATGCGAAGTCACCGAAGCTTCTCCTGCTCTTATCTTCTTCTTTGTGTCATCCTTCGTACTCATGACATTAAAGTGCTTTTGCTTTGGCGAAAATGCCCAAGGAGGAAGAACTGTTGTTCTTCATAATCAATCTGCTTAGCGTTTTCCCAACTAGTTGAGGTCAGGTTCTCTAACCAGTGGTGCTATTCTCTAAGAAAAGCAGCGCTGCCGCAACGACGAACATCCAAATAGGATACATTGAATTAACAATCCAATGAATAGGTATATTAGGTTGACAATCCAATGTATCCTATTTGGGTGTTCGTCGTTGAAGCAGCGCTGCGTTTTCTTAGAGAATATCACCACTGATCCAGCTGAGTGTGTGTTTTACATAGAGCTACTGCCTATCTCACCTTCATTACTCTGTAACTAGGTTTTATGATATCCTTGGCAAGGTGTTTTTCTTTGAGAATGTAATAACTCTTTCCTTTCTGATCTGTAGAGTGAGAGAGAGGTCCAGATTTTTACTGACTAAAACACACCTATATACGTTCAATGTCTCAAAAGTATTTTTTTGAAAGATTCTGCAGCCCAAACCCTCGGTAAGATTTTGGGGTGAAATTTTCTGACGTCTTACTTTTTTTATTGACTGCCAAAGATGTCAAAATGATAGCCGGACTAAAGGCTTGACGTGCTTTCCGAAGAAAGTCGCAGAAAGACGCAGGAAAGTTGTTGTGCAGTGAACGATCCCACGGACCTACTTAAAACCCTTTTTAAATGCACCCCATTTTCCTACAAAAAAATCCTGAACGAATATCAAGTCCACTTTATATGCATTTAGTGTTTAAACGCCTTTTTAACAAAGAGGTAGCTCAAATGCTGCTTTGCATATATTTGCATGTTGCACGATGTAACCGAGTTTCAGACGAATATCCTGACACAATCGCTTGTGTGACACTCTGTAGAACTGTTAGGTCGGATCCAGGGTGACTACGTGGTGCCTAGGGTAGCGGGCGTTGTGGCAGGCACAATACGCGGCATATAAGTTGAACCAAAATGGCGCTAGACCTTATGCGTAGTAACAGATTTTCGCGTCACTATAGCAAGGAGCCATTTTGGTTCAACTTATTTTCTTTGTACTTATGATACTGTGACAGATGTAGAAGCGATTGCAGGTGCGGCGGGTAGTAAGGTAGCAGATGCGGTGGCAAGAGTGGTAGCGGGAGCGGTGGCGAAAGCGGTGGCGGGCGTGGTCGGTAGTTCGGTGGCAAAGATTTGGAGGGCGCACTGGCTGTCCACCATTTCGTGGTAGCGGGAGAGGTAGCGGGTGTGATGGTGACCGCGATGGTGGTTACGGTGGCGAGCGTGGTAGCAGGTGCGGTGGAGAGTGCGTTGGCGGATGCAGTGTCGAACTCGAAAGCGGGCGCGATTAGAAACGCGACTTTATATCATGCCGATTGGCCAAAATTCAAAATATTACAGAATGACCACGTGATTTGGAACGTACCATGTTAAAACACGTTCAAATGCTCACAGCTGCACCGAGTAGGTCCAGTAGTCCAGTTAGCTCTATCGTTATTACGTTTATAAACGAACCTGTCAGACATCCAAAAAGTGCAAGCTCTATGCTTTATTTGAATAAATAATCTTTTATTTACTGATTTCATTGAATCCTCGTATGCTTCTCACTCTGAACGAGGCCTTAGACAGAGGAATATGTGTGACAGGATGTACGGCGTCCACAATTTTCAGTGTAATTCCTGTCATGATCCCGCATGAAATGCTGTAAACGCAGCAATGATAAACTGAAGTTTCTGTGTACAGTTAGTGGAACCACTTACATGATTGTATTTAGTAGAATTTTGAGGCTTTCGGTCTCGTTTATTTTGTAAACCTAACTGAAACCAAAGCCGAACTGCAGGAAGTATTTCAACCAGTAAATTCTAGTAAATGATAGTTGGCTTCAAAAGGTTTTGTCAGTAAATATTTACAAATACTAGAAATCATCAAAGGACTTCTGCCGCATTGGATTTGAGAAAGATTATCAGGCTTTTACTGACTAAAACCAACTTGTGTTCTTTTAGTTGCCTTGTACGATCCAGGGCCACTTGAACTCTGTCGAATAATCTTACAACCTTAACAAGCATTGCATTATTGCATTGCTCTAGTCATCTTGTAACATATTAAAAGCACCTTTACAATGACAACCAGACCCAATGTTCCACAGACCAGACTAAGCGATTTGCCTCGTCGTTTATATCGCGTAGATTGAAGGACTGGAACAGTTTGCCTGCTGCAGTTTCTAGTTCGATTATAATTTAAGTGACTTCAAGGCTAGAGTGAATAGGCTCTAAGTGAACTAGTGCGACTTACCATCAACTATTGCGTCACTGCTTTCCATCAGGTGGGATCGCAGTCAAGCACTAGTTTATATGAAATAAAAAAAAAAAAACATATTTGGAAAAAATCTATAGGTAGGGATGATGATCGTAAAGCCAAAGAAATTTTGGCGGATTGTCAATTCAAGGTCTAATTGCTTTTCAAAAATAGTTTTGAGAAAGCAATTTGGCTTTAAATTCTAAAGCGGCTGGAAAGTTATAGGAAGGCCATTAAAAACAGGTACGATGTAATTATGAAAATTCTTTGTTTAACTACACAATCCTGAACACTTACTATAAAGCTTATAGTAAGACCTCTACGCTATTGTCTTAATTAATCTCGGAAATAATGAAGATTTCAAAAGTGTGTAAACATACTTTTCAGAATGCTTTGCAGTTTATGGAATAATCACCTACTTTACGAGTTTCAGTATCTCTTGCGCCGGCCCCATGTTCAGGCCATGGTCGGGAGGGAAAGGGAATGGGATGCGGTCGCCTCCGCGTGCGAACCAGTAATGCTAGCGAAGGAGGTGGCCGCAAATGTAAGGGAACAGACATCCTCGCATCCCAGCCAACAGGATCCCGAAGCCAATTTCTTGGCACCATGGGGCTACGAAACTTTGAATTTCGTGGGCTATCCTGCAGAATTCATCTTAACTAGCAAATTGGGGGTGTAAGTATCGTAGGTAAATCATTGCCCGCACGACGAGCAATGGGAAGCTCGCCGATTGACAGTCCCGTAACCGTCCAGACCAGGCCCAAGTCGTCAACGGCGCGTATCGTTCCACGCGCGCCTCAAGGAGATGTCAGCAAACCGTAAAGGCCCGGCAGGATCGAAGCCTTCTGGGGCCATAGGGAATATGAAAACTGAAACCCGGGGCTCTAAAACAAAGGCAAAGAAGGAACAGGAGTGATTTTTAGTCAGTAAAAGTCTGACAGCATCTCCCACCCCGCCCAAGGGCGCGGAGATGTCATGGTGTCATGATGCTTCTACCGAAAAAAGAAGGTATACCATTGCCAATCCCTTTTTGGAATTCTGGTGTGATGTAATAGTGGTATACATGTACGCGACCAACACAATTAGAGGACGGACAGCAGCTTAGATTTAATAATTAGAAAATTACAGGACCGTAATTGTTCAGGAAACTCCCGCCTCATATATTTTTTTCCTAATTAAAATGAAGATTTTCTGTATTATTTTCTGGGTCCGCTTTGTACAGAGATTACTTTAAAATTTAAGGAAATGTTGTTGGAGTATAGAAGTGGGTATTTTAGTTTTAGTGTTTTTTGTGTGTATACTTTTTTGACGATCCAGATTGGTTTTAGACAAGAGTCTGACTAATTTATGTGCACACGATGTGCACCAACATTTAGAAACCAATGAAAATAGAAGAGTAAAAACGTGTTTTATTTTTTTATTATTTTTCTATAGACCTGAGACAAGAGAGCTTACCTTCTAACTTACCTTCAATACACCTAATTTTTATTTTAAAATCCTAGTGTATTTTATGGTGTATATTAAAAAGATTTATGTATCTATCACATCTCTATCTGTACAACTTTGATAAATAACACTGAATAACTTACGAAAACTGAAAGCGTTCTGTAAGTACGCTAAGAAAGTTTTGTATGTCAATCACGTCATAGAAATACCACAAAAAGAGAGAACGATTTTATTCTTTACCCATTCAGAACTATTATGAAGTCAGAATTGGTTTTCGGAAATAATATTTTCTATTTTATGATCTAGTTTCCTTCATTTTATAGTCATCTGTTGCTTCGGAAACGTGATCCACTTACAAATACGCTATCGACTGTTCTATTTTTGAATCGTGATTAACCAACTGCCAGAGTTTTTTTTTCTTTTTCTTCTGTTTGAGGATTTACGATAAAAAGTCCGAATGTGGTAGAAAATGCTGGCTGGTTTTAAAATTGTCATTTTTCTATTGCCTGAAGCTGAGTTCGGGACAGGTTGATTATCGGTTCATTGATGTACTGTGGTGCTATTTTCTATGAAAACGCAGCGCTGCCGCAACGACGAACATCCAAATAGAATACATTGAGTTATCAATCTAATGTACAGTATGTACATTAAGATGTAGGTACATTAAGATGACAATCCAATGTAACCTATTTGGGTGTTCGTCGTTGAGGCAGCACTGCGTTTTCATAGAGAATAGCACCCCTGAAGTGTTTGTACACAAACGTCACCATTATAGTCTGGCTACAGAACCAGAGCTCAAAACTTGGATTGAACGCGAAAAAGCAAAGCAAAGAATATTTCTCTGAAATCACAGCCGAAAGGTCAAGCCTTTCAAAAGTGCCTGTAATGGTTTATTTGAAATAAATGCTTTTGAATCCAGTTAGACTGGAAACCGAGCCCAACGTTGGGAAGCGAGCTTGCGGATGACAAGCAATAGGTCTCTAGGCAATAGTTAGTCTGGCCTTCTGGTAAAGATCAAACTCCAATCGACGGTGCATTAGGTTCAATTAAAAACTAGTGTCAGGTAACTACCACGTAATAGTCTGGCGTTTTTGCTGAACTAGACCTATTTGGCGCAGCTGTGAGACACACAATGTAAGTTTTCTTTTTTTTCTTAATCTTCAGTTCTTACATGTTGTTTCTACTCTGTGTGTATATGTGCGAAATAAAATATTTTTCTTTCTTTTTTTAGATGTCAGCTTAACTAACGGAACCCGCCAGGGTCGATGCCTGCCAAGGCTGCGAGTCACCGCGTCAGGGGAATGCAAAAGTCAACTGAAAGATCACAGGTGGGTTTTAGTCAGTAAAAGTCTGACTCTCTCGGTCCATCCAGAGTGGGAGATGTTTATTTATACTTATATAAAAAGAGTATGTTTGTCTCTCTCTTTAAGAGTAATACACAAACACAATATTAATCTTAGGGCTGATATCATCATTCAATATAAAAACTTAGTTCAACTAAACTGAGCTCAGCGTAATCTAGTTTAAAGACCCATGTCGTAAACATAGGCGATAATAAAATAATTGAAACTGTGTGTAGCGTAAACTAGGTTCAAGTCATCGCGGTGAAATGCAAAATGAAGCTATAATCTCGATTAGGCGCTCAAACTGCGTTTTGTTTGAACGAATCGCGATTAGTTTATTGGTGAATTTGGTTCTAAATGGCTAAAGCGCTATTAGACCTTTTAAAAAAAAGTACTTCTTTCACAGGAAAAAACCTAAGACTTATAAGAAAAACCACGCCGTTTAAGACAACGTGAAAAAACCAAAAAGAAAATTAAGCCAATTTGTTGACATGTATCTAGAAGATTGGATGCTAGGGACCTATCCAATGACAGTTTTATTTCGTTATTTATTTGTGGTACTGTTTTCCTTATACAGTTTATTACCCAATATGTTGTGAAGGAGGAGTGCATGTCTTGGGGGATATTAACCTCATAAAGCCATAAACTGTATTGTTACATAGGTAACGTTGTAAATTATGGTGACGGAGAGCGTAAAAAATGGTTTAGATAGGTTGTAAAAACGACATAAACTACGAAATCCTTGGCTTTATGTGACTGTAGAAATCGTCTGTACCGCAAGAGAAGAAAATATTTGTTTAGTAATCCAAAAGAGAAATGGCTCCATAATAACAGTTATACTAACTGGTACTCCACCATCAAGTGTTATGCGCACAGCCGAAGCACAAAAGAGAGATAGTACAGAAGACAATACATACAAAGCGCGCTCGAGCAACGCACACATAGACACCGCTCAGTGTTCGTTTACGAAGACGCGGCGCGTTGCGCGGCACGTCGGGCGGTCCGTCGTACATTGCTATATGTTTGTGTTTGCGGGAGCGATGACGCGGCCCGCTGCTGCAATGTACGACGAAACGCCCAACGCGCCGCACAACGCGCCGCGTCTCCTTAATCACGGCCTGAGGGATACGATTTCATTAAAACATAACTTAATTTTCTAATTTAATTGTTGTAGAATAAATAGATATAACTGGAATAAAACATAGGTACCGTATTTTTCCAGTTACATTAGTTGTTGATCAATTCTAAAATAAGACATTAAATGTTTTTATACAAATAATAACTTCTTGCTCCTATTTCAAGTTCATATTCCATATTTCAAAAAGCCAATAAAAAAAACTATAAACTAACCAAACAAATAAAAACGTTATAACCACACAACATCAATCCGATCACAAACAGCTCGTCAGTTCAAAACACCAGATGAGAAAATAAAACAATTAGAAGCAACAACTCTAACTGGATGGCCTTTTTATTACTTGAGGCTGGCAAAAAGGCTGACTTTTAACAGCGGTATCAACGCTTAAGATTAGTAATTTTCGGTGTAACACCAATTAAGGGTAGACGCCGCTGAGGTTATGACTGCACTCGCTTGTAAGTAGACTACTTTTAAGATGACACTTGCGTGGAACTGTCGGAATATTTTCTATACTTTTATGTTGATATTCTGTGCTCTGTAAGCATAAAGATTTATTATAATACTGAAACTTAATCCTTATACTTTGTAACAGGATTTTTTCGTGAACATGTTCCTAAAAATTTCGTTAATACAGGTTAAAAACCTGAGGAATTGTGCAGTAAAGTTTAAAACCAAATCATATTTTTTTTTAACAAATATTACATTACCTAATTAACTATTATCTTATAATAATTTAAACAAATTCAAGCAGTTATAAAAATATACATAGGTCTCGTATATATCAATCGTATAATAAAAATGTTAATCTCAGACAAAAACAAATATTTTCTATTTGGTAAATATTATATACCTAATGTATATATTTGTTTGATTCATTGAAATTTGTATTATATTTTTTAATTTTTTGTGTATCTTTGTGTTTGCCTTTTGTTTACTCTTAATATTGTACCCATAGATTTAGATTTATGTACAGTTTTTGTAACTTTTTTGGTGTACAATAAAGTTTTATTATATTTATTTTTGCATCACTTAAAAGTAGACTGATAGAAAATCCCTAAGCCATTATGTGCCATGCCATATATACATAAAGTATTAAATGAATAAATCTAACCACACCATTCTGACACCCATTTGAAATAAGAAATTCAAATCGTTGAAATCAGAAGAAGAATTAAAATGTAACACAAAACTAAGAGTGTCCAAAGCGAAGTTGTCAAGTTACACGATGCTTAGCAAATCCGCAAATGCTTGCAAAAATAAATTTAATTCACTATTAAGTTTTAGTAGCGGCAATTTCGTGGAACAATTATTCTCGCCCTTGGGATCTGTGGCCCGTCACGTTTAGCCAAGGAGATATTTTTACGAGCCCCTAAAACATGTTAGCGTAAGGTGCTATTAAATTCTGAAAATTATATTAATGAAATAAATATTATTTGCTAGAAGTATTAAGCAATAATAATAAATAATAATAAACAAATCAAATATCTCGACTTAGCACACGAGGTTATCGACATGTGGAATGTAGATTCGGCTGTCATTGTGCCAATTGTCGTGACTGCCAATGGCCATACAGCCAAAAGCTTCGACGACGATCTGTCGAAGCTGTCGTTGAGCGGTTGGATCAAGAGCCTGATACAGAAGGCAGTACTCCTCGATACGGCTCGCACTGTGAGGCGGTTCCTTTCTCTGGAGCCCTAACCACCGGGTAGCTTGGACCCTGCTCCCGACACTGGCGCACTCTGTTTTTTTTGTATTTTTAAATGTTTTTTAAACATTTATTTTAGGAAATATTTAAAAATCGTAAAAAATATGTATTACAAGTCTGTTGTGTTGTTTCATTACTTCATGCTAGCGACCACTTTTAGGGGCCCATTTATTGGTCTGCAAGGCACTCATAGCTTTTTTATCGATGTATATTAATAACATTGTTCAGGCAGGAGCAATGTCTTTACATAGTTCTTGGTAACTAGACCACTCCAGCTTTCCAAAACTATATCTTAGTTTTCCATATTTCGCAATAGTATCCCACCAACTTTCCAGGTTGTCCTTGCACTAGCATAGCGCGAACAGGATAATCGCCGGTTGGTACCACGTTCCACGAAAAGTGTCTAAGAGGAAGTGTCGAAGGCCTCTGCGAGTTAGCTTCGACTCTTCCTTTGTCTTCTATAGCTCTAGGGCCTCAGAGTTCTAAAATATCTTCTTCTTCCTGCCCTTATCCCACATTACTTGGGGTCGGTTTTCTTCCACTCTATCCTGTCACCCGTCACACTATCACTAACTTCCTTTTCTTTCATATCACTCCTCACACAATCCATCCATCTCTACTTCGGCCTCCCTCTTCCTCTCCATCCATCTACTTGTAAACTCAGAACTCTTCACATGACCATTTTCGTTACACCACACATCCATCTCAACATTCTCATCTCCGCTACATGCAGTCTTTTTTCATCCATCTTTTTCACAGCCCAACATTCCGATCCATACAGTATGACAGATCTTATCACGGACTTGTAAACTGACCCATAATATTTATTAAGTGTACAGGTGACTGGCACTCTATTGCGTTGTTACGTCACTTCATGGGCCCATTTAGGGTCGCCGCACACAGGCAACAAAAAAATAGAAGCCACACGCTTCTTTTTGAGGTGGCGTTATTTTGGGGCCCGTGTGCGGCGGTGGCGGAGCTTTTTTGAGGCCCGTATGCCGCGACACTTATTGAGTGTGCAAGTCACTCTTACTTTTTTATCGATGTATATTAATAACATTATTAAGACAGCGTTTATATAATCTTTACAAGGTTCTAGTTAACTAGTCCAAGTTTAAGCCATCTGAAACCTTTGTTTTCTGTATTTCGCAATAGTTTCCCACCAACCGGGGATTGTCTTTGAATGCTCCAGCATAGCGTGTACAGGGTTAACCACCGGTTGGTACCACGTCCCCCGAAAAATGTCTAAGAGGCCTCTGCGAGTTGGTTTCGGTACCTCGCAATCCTATGTTATGTAAGTTTATGAGTAAAGGAATAATAATAATTGTAACTGAAATTAGTTAAGTACTAAGTGTTTTCCAAAGAAATTAGTTATCCTAATTGGGAGCAAATAATTTGAGAATCGACCCACTACGTTAGTTGCTGATCGGAATTGGTATCTGGGCCACACAGACACATACACACACACGCACACAAAAACACTAATGATGCAATCAAGATTTGTCAAGAATTTATCAAAATAGGTGTTTTAGTAACCTAAAATAATTCTCTGTTATTTTATAACAAAAAACTAATCTATTTTGAAAACAGCTGAAATCGTAAATCTACTGAAAACGATTCAGTAATCGATTCTGAACATAATACTTTCAGAAAGTGCGTTTATTTTGTTACATGTTGTATATAAAACTTTCAGTGCAACAAAATAGTTTTGTCTAGGGTTACTTTCTTGTATTTACTACAGTCTTTGGTTGTTTCAGACATCCTTATTTCTACTGTGTGCAAATATAGAGTTACAAAGTAAATCACAATGAGATTATCATGGTTTTATGCAAAAGGAATTAAGGGGATGAACGGCTGTGCGCTCGCTAGCGATAATAACAACAAACTACGATTACCAAGAGCTGTTGCTTCAATATACGAGTGTATATTTTAGTTTAAGATCGTCTGGTCCATTAGAAGGGTAAAGGCTAGATATAAAGTGATATTTTACCAACGAAAGCAATGGAGTACTGTCATATGTTTCGGCATTACCATAATTTCAGCCGAAAGACATCCACTGTTGGACATAGGCCTCCCGCAAGTGTCACCACAATGAATGGTCCTATGCGTCTCGCAGCCGTCGGATTTCCGCAACCAGAAAAAAAGAATAATAAAAGTATTTTTTTTCTTCTGAAAAACAACATTAATATTGGTTATTTAATGACTTAGTAATTAGTTTACTCCAATATGGGAGAATGAGGGAGTAAGTACATCTAATTATTTTTGTACGTGCGTAACTTAACAACAACATTTCAGTTTTCGCATCCTTTTTCTGTCATTTGGTATGTATGCGTCTGATTTTCTGTCATTTGGTATGTACGCGTATGTTTTTCTGTCATTTGGTATGTACGCGTATGATTTTCTGTCATTTGGTATGTACGCGTATGATTTTCTGTCATTTGGTATGTACGCGTATGATTTTCTGTCATTTGGTATGTACGCGTATGATTTTTTGTCATTTGGTATGTACGCGTAGATATGATTTTCTGTCATTTGGTATGTACGCGTATGATTTTCTGTCATTTGGTATGTACGCGTATGATTTTCTGTAATTTGGTATGTACGCGTTTGATTTTCTGTCATTTGGTATGTACGCGTATGTTTTTCTGTCATTTGAAATGTACGCCTATGTTTTTCCTATTACTGGTACACACGGTGTCTACATCTCTTTTATTCTAACTCTCCTTTTGCAGGTGTGCTGGAAGAGATTTCTTTATAAATAAGCATCACCTTTGTACCTATTTTTCTGTTTTCTCTTCGTATCTCTTATTTTATGTGTGTAAAAAAATTGTTAAATAATATAATCGTCAAATAAGTATGTACTTGAGAAAAGCCAGCTGTACGCTGTTAATTAACCTTGGGCCTGGTTGTAAAAAAGCTGAGAGTGGTACTAGTTAATAGCTTTATTTTCATTCCTTTACTAAAAATTACATGGGTTTTGTCAGTCAAAGAGAAGAATTCTATGAAAGAGCAATACTTTATACAATTATCTGTTTGAATATTAAAAAAAAAAATATTTTTTATATTGAAATAGATAAATATATAAAGTTTTTTTTTAAACTATACCTCAACTTACTATCTAAATTTGGGCCCAGAAATTACTGTCTCCTTTAGACAAAATTTCAATACAATTCAATTTTAATACAATACAATGCCAATTTGTCTAGAACTTAAAGAAGAAGTCCAGACTAATAATAATAATAATCATTTATTTGTCAGAAAATTATTCCTATATTAAAACCACTACAAATTACAATTTACTCAAACATAATTATTATTATGTTACATTTAAAAAAAAAAATATTACAAAGACAAAAGTTTTTAACCGACTTCAAAAAAAAGGAGAAGGTTCTCAATTCGGTTGTATTTTTTATCATTATTTTTAGAATAATGTATACATACATACATTCTCTCTCTTTGCCTAGCCTTATCCCATTTCATTTGGGGTCGACTCTCCTCGTCATTTTTCGCCAGACATTTCGGTTCTGGGTCGTCGAGTCATTAACTTGGGCTTTCTTTAGGTCATTGCTAATAACAGACATCCAAGTGACAAGGGGTCTACCACGCTTTTTTGGACCAGTATTCATGTGTAGGACTTGCCTAGTCATATGTTCTTCAGACCTTCTCATTACATGACCATACCATCTGAGTCGAGTCTCACTGAGTTTTTCTTTAATTGGGCGGATCTTAAAACTTCCACGTATGTGTTCATTTCTTAACTTATCGTTAAGGGTGACACCCCTGCCCATCTCAGCATCTTCATCTCAGTCGTGTGCATTTTTGTGGCATGGGTCTTTTTCAAGGGCCAACATTCGGCACCGTAGGTTAGAGCCGGACGAACCGCGGTGTAAACTTTACCTTTGACACGCACTGGCATTTTGCTGGACTGGTATACATACATACATTATCCTAGCATATATTTATATGCACGCGCGTATGTTTTCATACGGGTAATCCATATCCTAGAATAGAGCATTTAAGATTTTTACCCGGGAATGTCATCCTTTGGGATATTTTTTAATTCCACGCGAGAACACGTCACAAGCTAGCACTATTTTGAAGCAAATAATTATAACATAATCAAGGGCTAACAAACGAACAAATCTTATTCCGTAGTAACCACAGCTAACTTAAAATCTATAGGCAAAACTTTCCCAAAAACTATCAAAGTAAAGTTAGAACTAAACGGATACCGAGCTTGGAAAATGCAAAATTTCAATGTTATAAAGTTAGAAAACAAGCCTTTGCATTTTATGGGCACAACACATGTGCGGAGACAAAGCAATTGCTCGGCCCGAATCGCTTCGAGAACGATTTCAAATTACATTTTTTAAGAAAAAGTCATAAGAGGTAGCGGGACAAAAGTAAATGCAATTTAAAAAAAAAGCTATTAGCAAGCTTTACAGGCGAGGAGAGGTTCTGGAGTGGCGACCACGTACAGGAAGACGCAGCGTTGGAACACCTCTCACAAGGTGGATCGATGACTTAGTCAGGTCGCGAGAATCCGATGGTTGCTAGAAGCGCGGTATGGCGAAATTAGGGGAGGCATATATGTCCAACAGAAGACGTCCGTTGAAATGATGATAATGATGATGACGAGCCTCACACAGTCCCTGTTTCGTGCATGGAACAATAATCGTACGTGGAATAATGCGCTCGTGAAGATGTTGAACGGGAATGAGAGAAACCATGCATTCGGTGCGGGTTTCCTCTATTTGGCAGAATCTTAATACTCCAAAATTTATTTGGCATAACACACTTGGCATAATCTTCTTTAATTGCATATTTTTAGGGCAGAAAAATTATTTAGCACAACTATCGTTTGGCAGAATGTTTACGTGTTCGAATTTTCAACGGCATACTTTTAACATGGCAGAATTTTATTTGGCATTATTATCTTTGCCATAGTTAATATTACGCATAATTTCGCTAAGCATATTGTTTATTTAGAGAGATGATTATTTGGGGAACCGAACTTTTCCGAAGTTTTTCTGTTTGAAATCATTTTACCTAAAACTATTACCGACCGACATATTTTTTACTATATTTATGCATTATTTGACATATTTTTAAATCATCGAAGTATCATAGGTAGATAATATTTTACCAAACTATATTTCGATTTACAAAATATTTTTTTTCTATTGGCCGAAGACTCTTTTGAACTTTTTTCATTGGTTTACTGATTTATTTGCCATATTGTCACTACACCGAAACTAAATTTTCGTAATTTTGACACAAATATAAAGACGGTTACTCGGTAGCATTTTTAATATTAAAATAAAATTATGTCGTAAAGAGTCAATATATTTTGATACAAAATTTTGTGACAGAAACGAATCGCTACAAAACCGACTTCACGCAGTCTTGTCTGCCCTACCCCTAGAGTGTAATTTGAAATCCACGTAGGTACGGAGGGGTGGAGCGGCCCACGAGCTGAGGAGCAGGTGGTGAGCGTTAAAACAATCTGCGACGAGCGCCAGAGCCGTGCCAGAAACAATGCTTACTGCATGCCTGCTTGCATGCCTGCTTGCATGGCTGCTTGCATGCCTACTTGCATGCCTTCTGCATGCTGTATGCATGCTTCTATACTAGCATGCTTGCTTGCATGCCTTATTGCATGCTTGCTTCCATGCTGCATGTCTGATTGCATATTACATGCCTGCTTGCATGTTGCATGCCTCCTTGCATGCTGCTTGGCTTCTTGCATGATGCATGACTGCTTGTATGCTACATGCCTTCTTGCATCCTGCATGTCTTCTTGCGCTGCATGATAGCTTACATGGTTATTTTATTATAACGACCAAGAAACCGTAAGCCCCCGTAGGAGGCCTTCAACCAACAGTGTTTTGTAATTAATTTTAGGTTAACGTTTTGATATTACTTCCACCGCATCTAATGACTATCGATATAAAACAATATTATTATGCCAAAAGACGATTCTGACTGTTAATTTTCTACAATGTAATGATTCTGTTTTTTACTTATTATGGATATGAAATTTATGCCTAAAGATGATTCTGACTAACAAAATTATGAGTTTTGAATATATGCCAAATGAGTATATGCGAAACGATTTTCTGCGAAATGAAGTTTATGCTATCCGTTGTTATGCAAAATAATATTATGACATAAAAAGTTCTGCTATAAAAGGTAGACCCATTCAGTGCTTGTCACTCAGGCGTTCACGCATTAAGGTTTTTCGAGAAAATTCTCACTAGCAGTTGGCGCCACTTAGCCGAGACGTTTTTTGTACATGATATTGACGTTTGACGTTGACGTTGATGGGTAACTAATGTCATTGATTGTTTTGACAGGTGCCTGGAACTGACGACTCACTGCTATCGCGTGGTTCACGTCATTTTAAAAAACCTTTATTGCGCTCCTGAGAACGCGTGCGTTATTCAAATAACCCCCTTTACATAGCAATTCTATTGCTATGTAAAGGGGGTTATTTGAATAAGATTTTTGATTAATCTAGTGTCAATTACTGCTGAATGCGACAGCAGTCATTTTGATGTTAGAAATTACTCTTGTTTTTTATTACTAGATGGTGCTAACATTTTTTTTTTTTTCGTAATATTGATTTTATATTTAAAGAAGTGCATTAATTAATCCTGTATTTTATGTAACATTCAATCAAATGTTTGAAATATTTACATTTTTGGAAGAATCCCTTTAATTGTTTTTAACATATACTGATTTACAATAAATAGTTTACTGTTTCTACTGACGCGATGCACTGCATCTGGCCAATCTTTGTCTTTCTGGCTAATAATATCGTAAAGAAAATATTTTTTATTGTTCTCAGATTTGGCCATAACATAATATACAAAAGGAAAATCGAAAATCGTTCTTTCTTTACCTTCGATCTCAACCATATCACTTAGGATATATCGCTTTCGGAAGCAAGAACAACCCTTTTCCTTCAACTGACTGAAACTTCCGGAAGAAAACAAAAATAGGGAAGCATTCTTTCCATGTCCCATACTTTGTGCACGTTCTAAGGGAACGCCAAGAGCTTTATCATGCTTACATGGGTTTTTGTACTTTTTGTACTTAATATATATTTTATTAGCTAACCAAACAATATTTCACAAAAAAACTTTACTATAGGTTAGTGTTACAATTGGATTATAACCCATTACCACCCTTTGAGATAAGGCCTGAGTCTCAGCAGTGGGAACATTAACTGCCTTAATCCAAAACGCAATCTAAAATAGTTCCGGAACTATTACTAGGTTTCATCTAAATTTAACGTAATCTAAATGTAGTTTTTGGAACTATTACTAGCCAAATTCATCAATAAACTAATCGCGATTCATTCAAACAAAACGCAGTTTGAGCGACTAATCGAGATTATAGCTTCATTTTGCGTTTCACCGCGATGAATTGAACCTAGTTTACGCTAAACTCAGTTTCAATTCTTTTGTGGTCGCCCATGTTTACGAAACGGGTCTTTAAACTAGATTACGCTGAGCTCAGTTTAGTAGAACTAAGTTTTTATATTGAATGACGAAATCAGCCCTAAGTTAATACCAATTAAACGTGATCTAAATAAATAAATGTATTTCAGGGATTTATTTCCCGGAATTATTTTAGATCGCGTTTTGGATTAAGGCAGTAAAAGGCTGATTATGTTATACATACATGCTATATGTAACAATTTAATGATAATATCGGTTTAAACATTTTTAACAACCAGTTTCTGACAATCAAGAAAATCAAAAGCTAAAGGGTTAATTTTGTTGACCTAGAACCCTGTGATTTGGCATGAACGAAGGTACACGTAAAGAAAAATGTCTGTAAACCGTAAATTTGTAGATAAATCATAAAAAATCTTGTTTGCGATTAGGTAAAACCTTCGAACCTTGATTCGAAAATCGAACAATTTACATAGGTAAGTTTTTTTGGTAAGATTTCAACAATTGAGGAATCATTTAATTCATTATTTCCCAAGGGACGCCGGCGTCCGCACACCTATTGTCTTTCTATTGTGTCTCTAATTACGGTATTCAACAGGTTAATAGCTTGGGTAGATCGCTCTTAATAGAGTGGGAGAGAGGGAGTAAGTCTCTGATTTTTACAGACTAAAATCCACTCGTATTCCTTCGGTTACCAAAGGGAAGCGAAAGAATTACCGTAAAGAGGTACCTACCGGTTACTCTTTCGACAATTCTACAGTCCACTCTAGGCTCTCTAAAAGCTTATCACTTGTACCAAACAGTTATGCATTCAATGCTTAAATGGAAGACGACGTACTTTGACTGGATTTATGGTTTCTTTGAGTGTCCTGCTCTTTGATGTGTCGGTACGTGTGGGTGGGTACCTAAAACTGGATATCAAATTTTTGATAGGTTTTCTGAACGATTGGTACCTAGGTATTAAGGTAAGAGTCGCTATGGGCCTTAAGTACTCTGTAATTTATTTTCTGGATAAGCCTTCTTCTTCTTATCTGACTTCTCAAATTCAATTCCTTTGCTCTGACCATAGTACGTGACGTAATGGCCTAGTGGTTAAGATACCCACCTCATTTTTGCGGGTTCGAAACCGGTCAAGACCCAATGTGAATTCTTCAATTCATAATACGTACTTCCCTTAGTTTATCTAGGACACAGGGGTAGCCACCCTTTCGGTATTTTACAGGATGCATTTTGGAGAATGTGCGCAGGAATTGCATGACTTGATTCCGTCATCTCCTTTCTACCATCGGACAATCCGACGTGTTGCAATAGTCCAACCAAGATTGTTGAAACTTCTACAGTCCGGAGTAAGCATTTTGCCTCGTCGTTTATACCGCGTACATAGAAAGACTGGAACAATTTTCCTGCTGGGGTCTTCCTGTCCAATTATAATTTAAGTATCATCAAGGCTAGAGTGAATAAGCTCTTAATAAACTACTGCGCCTAACCATCAACGTTTGCATCACTGCTTACCTTCAGGTGAGATCGCAGTCAAGCACTAGTTATATTTATCAATTAAAAAAAGACATTACCGACTCCCGGCGCCTCGGTAAGCACGTAAAGCTGGTCCCAGTTGTCATTCGTAGATTTTTGACAGTCGTTCCAGGTCAGACAGTCGTCAGACGCCATCAAAACTGACCATCAGTCTATTTCTATAGCATCATGTTGCCCAGTAACTGGGTTGCGGAGGTAATCGCTTCATGTAAAACACAGGTACCTATTCAGCCACATCCAGTTGTACTGGAAACCGACCCCAGGCTAGTCGGGAAAGGGTCATCTACAACCATATCTCTCATATTGCTTTGGTTTTATCCAGTCTTTCTTCGTTTCAGGCGATCTCTTTTTATGATGAGCTCCCGCTGAACTTCAAGATGGCATCCAGTCGGTTCTCTTTTAATTGAAGTGAGCACATTCGCAAGAAGTTGGTGGAATCATCACAGCGTTGGTTTCTTGTATTCTTTTTTCACAATACCATTGTTAATTTGTATGTCTTGGGATAACTTTCTACTCTACGGTGTCGAAACCGCTGAGATTAGAAATCTGCCCAAACCAGGGTTCGAACCTAGGATCTGCTTAGCATTGTTTGTGATTGGGCACGCCATAATTATGGCGGTAACTCCCCTCTTTAAGGAGTGGCTGGAAAGACGTCACGACGTCCTCACCTTCCGCATGAAGCAGGTCCTCACCGGGCATGGTAAGTTCGGGAGGCTCCTGCGCCGGATTCGTGTGTAAGAAACACCCGGGTGTCACCATTGTGTGGACCGCCCGGAAGATACGGTGGAGCATATGTTAGAGGAGAGCCCGCATGGGCAGACCACCGCCGTATCCTCGTGGGGGCGATCGGCGGCAATAACTTTTCTTGGTTATGTGGAAGTAACCCCCAGGGCTCTGAAATGAAAGCAAATAAGGAACCGGAGTGGGTTTTAGTTAGTAAAAGTCTGACACACCCTCCTCGAGCGAGGAGCAAGTTATTTGATAATTTTCCCCCTCAAAAACCAAACAAGCTAAGAATAGTACCTACTAAAACAAGGTTCAAGGACACTCCCATTATAATACTCTATTGAGGGTCTACTTACCACTCTCATAGTTAAGCGTAAAAGGTACTTAAGGCGGAGACGACGGAATTAACTGAAACGAGTTCGTGGAACGACCCCTTTATACTCCTGTTTGTTTTGCCCGAGGTACACGAGGTACGAGGGCGTTTACGTATAGTTTTTATGGCGTGATAGTGACCGTGGCATGGTCGACGTGAGGGCTTTGTCTTTTGGAAGTCAGTGAGTGAATAGTCTCATTATATGCTCTTTAACGCTAGAAGAATCAGTGTCGTTAATTTGAAAAAAAAAACCTCCTTAAATAACTAATTACAACACTCATTTATAATGATGATGATGATTAGTAACTTCCAGATTCAATAAGAAATCTCTTTAACATTGCAATGAGTAAACATACTATAATTTATTTAGGAGCTAGTGTTAATGTACAAGTTTCTATAAAACGTTTTAATACTTTTTTTCGAGCCATGGCCGGTTCACTCCGGTCCGAATCCTAGTATCCGGTTTAATCTTATTCCGGTTTCATCCATCCGGTTTAATCCGCTTTAGTGCGGCCCAGCCCGGTTTTGGCAAGTGCTGCAATGGTACCGGATCAGAATTTTTGCTTTCCCCGACGCTGTGTCCGGAAATAGTTGCAAAATCCGGAATTTGGGCACTTGCAGTCAATGCGAATTAGGGTGTTGGCAGATGACTCGGTTTTGGTTTATTTTTATTTCCGTAGCTAAGGATATTTTGGTGACGAAAATACAAGCCATTTCAATAATTTAAATTTTTTGAGAATAACTTTTATATGTATAATGTATTTATGTGTGAATTTAGAACCTTAGAAAAGGTTCCATGCAATTTAATTTATGAAAATTGTTTGACTTCGGACTAAATAATGGTTTTCTGACTAGATTCACCTGTATGACAAAGTGCATCATAATTAAATCGACACTGCGTGACCAAAGGACTGGCTCGTTCTTAACCCAAAGAATTAGCAGTGCCATTCGACGTTGCAATGCAGATAAAATAAAGATTGCTATTCAACGTTGCAGCATTGCCATGTTGAATAGCAGTCTTATAAGCACGTTAACGGTATGTTCAGAAGACAGCAATAGTGCTTAAAGGAGGTACTTCTTCTCCCAAGTGTATTGTGTGTATATGGTTAATTAAAAGCCAATTATACAAAGGAAAATGTATATAATGTCTGTGTTTCCTGATGGGTACAACCCGGGAATCTTTAAGTCAAGAGTAAATAAGTTACTTCTAGGTAAGCGCGCTCCATCGTAGACCGCATCGTAGCTTTCCATCAGGTGAGATAGCGGTCAAGCGCGAATTTATCATCAACTACAAAAAAAGATAATTAGCAAAAGTAACACAACCGAAATCTATCAGCCCTACCTCCGCCACAAAAACAGTCAACATCTTAATGTCCCAAAGAAAAACAAAAGACCTTTATTATTAAAAAGTCATGTCTAATTCTGTACAAAAGCGAGTATCATTGCGCTTCCCAGCGGATATCAATCACGGAGGCTCGGAGCGTCGCTCCCAATTTGCCGAGGACATTTGCACAAAATAAGCCACGTTTTTAGCTTCCACACTGGCACGAGGCCAGTACATTTGTATCTTGGAATATTTTGGAAATACCGTAAATAAGAATGTAAAATAAAATTGTTTGTCTTTTTGACGTGTTGTTTGGGAAGAATAAAGCGGATAAATGGTTTCGTCGTCTGTGGCAGTCCTTAAGAAAATCGTTGATGTTTTTACCTAGAAATTAGGTAAGGCATCCTTTCCACGAATGCGTAGCTTCAAATCAAATAAAAAGTATTAATTTGTAAGGTACAAGAGATGGTGCAATTTTTGATTCCAGCATATCCTGCCATACTGTGGCAGAATAAATTATGTAATTAATTAAAATTGTATTGAATAAAAGACTTGTGCACACCACGTTTTTTAAGCGCGCGCTTTTATCTTCTCCTATTAAAGGCCTACAGGCTGCGTCTGACTCGCGTGCATATCGTGTCTGTATCGCTACATTTAAAAAACGTGCTTAAAATACGCTTTAAAATATGTCAGAAAGCTTTAGCAGCATAGCACACGTTTCCAATCATTTGTGACAATGCTATCAGATGACGAAGACGATCCCGATAATTTTTACAAAAATAAAAACGTGCTTTCGCTTTATGTACATCTCGACGCATGCGCATGGCAGGCCTCATGAAACTGCACGCAGCGACGCAAGCACGATGTTGCCGCTCCATCGATAGAGTTTCATAGTTTTGTATGTAAGCTGTGAGCAGGCGTACACCAAGCGTATAATGACGAATAGGCGTCTGTGAAACTACGCGTTCATAGACAGTAGGCCTAAAACGACAACGTTTATTGGGTCACTGCAGCACGTAGGAGTTTTGATATCCTAGTGGAATTGTTCGGTTCCAACGAATGATAAGTCTTAGCTTCGAATGTAGGTACTTCACACGTCACCGCACCTGTCGAAGTCGAAGACATATTATATCGATCGATCCGCATTGGTGGAGGGTGGCGGACTATACCTCCATCTTCTTTGTCCCAACATTGGGAAAGTTTATGTAACTCCTAGTCCTCAAGTAGTAGGATTTCCTTCCTTTCTTTGTTCCATTTAGCCACTCCTACTCTCAAGTGAAACTTTTTTGTATTTATGGCAAGGCGAAACCCGTGCAACCATCTTTTTTTTAATGATTTATTATATGGCTAGTGCTCAACTGCAATTCCACCTAATGATAAAAGCAGTGATGCAATCGTTGATGGTAAAGCACACTAGTCTATTAAAAGCCTATTTGCTTTAGTCTTGAAGTTACCTAAATCATAATTATACGAAAAGATCGCAGCAGTCAAGTTGTTCCAGTCCTTTGATTTTGGCAGTATAAACAATTACACGAAATGGTTAGTCTGGACCGTCGAGGTATCTAAGAAAAGCATTTATTTCAAATAAACCATTTATAAGCACTTGAATTATCAAGAAGCCAGTCAGTCAGAAAAAATATGCCAATTACAAATTCCAAGATCTCTATAGAAAAGAATGTGCAAGAAACTCTATGGCTACTCTTTTGAAATTACAAATATTTCAGTTCTTGTCGCTGCTATTACGTGAGAACGATTTAATAAAGTAAAAAAAAAAAAACAATTCAAAATACAGTAATTCTAACTCATCCCACGGTCTCAATTTTCGTCTGGCTCTTTATCGATTGCTGATCAAACCTTTAACTGTGCTCTGGAGAGCTATGACACTACGATGTTGGATTTAAAATTTTCATTTCATATGTACCGACAGAACTGTCATTATAGTAGTCTTTTACAATTACAAGTGTAATTTTAACTCGACCCACTAACACATTCCTAGGAGCTCAGTAGGGCTATAAGGCCAATACCTGCTAAAGCGATAAGATTGGTTCTCATGGTCCTGGAACGAAAAAGGCAACTGAATAATATAATATAATAATATAATTGTTTTTTTTGTTAATATAATTGTTCTCTTAATTTAGGTTAAGCCCCCGATGTCACTCTCTGATCTTGACTGATTAAACCCTTAGCTCAAATATCATTTAGCTACAAACGTTACTACACTTTTGTGTAGTAAAGCCGTCGAAATAACGTTATTAAAGAGCCGTAAGCCAGACATATCAAGTTGTTCTCACATCTGACGTAAAGCTGTCATCTTACTGAGCTGCGATATTCAACTGTTCAACCAGTTGAAGCTGCCCAAACTGTTAAAAGGTGCTAACAAAATAGGCGAACGTCTGTGAAACTATGTGTCCATAGACAGTAAGCCTAAAACGACGACGTTTATTCACTGCAGCACGTATAACTTTTGGTATTCTAGTGGAATTGTTCGCTTCAAACGAATTATAAGTCTTACCTTCGAATGTACTTCACTCGTTACCAAACCTCTCGAAGTCGAAGACATATTAAATCGATCGATCCGCATTGATGGAGGGTGGTGGACTATACCTCCATCTTCTGTGTCCCAACATTGCGAACGTTAATATAACTCAATACTCAATACTCAATATTTTATTGCAATCCATAAGTATACATAGATGGTATTAAAAAAAAATGTCACAGACCATTATGGACCCTGTCGGGCACAGCAAAAATTAGGAGAGAGGAAGAGGGTTAAGTAGCAATTCATGGAATTCACTAGTACTGTAGATCTAATGGGTCGCGTTTAATTGGGTTTATTATAGTATCTATATTCATCGTTATAATATATATATGTATAAATAAAATATGTCAGGGATTTTGTGTCGTCATTACTATTAAATTATTCAACTCCTAGTCCTCTAGCAGGATTTCCTTCCTTTCTTTGTTCCAATTTGCCACTCCTACTCTCAAGTGAAACTTTTGTGTATTTATGACTCGGCGCAATCCGCGCAACCATTTTTTTTTTAATGATATATTATATGGCTATTACTGGCGGGCAGAAATATGGCAAAAGATCCAATAGCTGAAACTCTTGTGTTTCTATGAATATCAAACATTACTGTCTAGATAACTTTTTTTGGTTGTAAAATTCGATTCCGCGGTTTTGTACTAATCATTGAATTCGTGAATGGAAGAATTCGTGAGTCTTGTATAAACGGTACAGCTATTAGCAAACGTCTTGCTCTTTATTGCGATCAACACTGTGGGGGGACGCGGGTATACCTCTAATGGCTTTTTTACCAAAAATCCAACAGTGATTATTCTGTAATGACTATACGAATAATAAACAGTTGACCAGTCAAGAATCTTAAGAAAATTAAGCATCACGTACTTAATATTCTCCCATAGATTTTTGACTTATCGACAAACATTGTCGCTTACACTTATTGTCTAAGAGTTTTTGTTATTTACCATATGAGTGGTTTCCAGCGCTGTTTCCTTTGGTGCTCGGTTGCTATTTTTGTGCAAAGAACTACACAAATCTTTTGGATATATTATCAGTCCATTCCTATTATTTAATGTCCAAATCAAGACACATTATTATTGTTTGCAGAA
Organism: Leucania comma; assembly: GCA_958295575.1. Lineage (NCBI taxonomy): Eukaryota > Metazoa > Arthropoda > Insecta > Lepidoptera > Noctuidae > Leucania > Leucania comma. The sequence goes on along the minus strand of OY282477.1, from coordinate 2,491,723 downwards.
ACCTTTAAAAGTGTAATCATAATTGTTTTACATGGATTATCTTTAAAAATGCAAAAAAATATTTCATTCAACTAAATGCTAGATAAGGCTGTTTGAAGTTCATTATAAAATAGCTAGTGTAATAGAACACACAATTTTTCATCCTAAAACAAAATTCCTCTCACCAAAGCTCTAGAGAACACTCTAATTAAAATTCTATTCGCTCTTTACGAGAAATTGAGTGTGAAAATGGTTGAAAGTTAAATTGATAAATTAATTCCTCATAAATTACAGTAAAACAGCGGCGTTTTAAACACAAGTCAGAGTCTGTAAACTGATTCACGGGGTATGGAAATATAGGTCAAGCATATTTACTTTTTGCTAAAGAGTTAAGGCCGCTGAAAGAGACGCATAATTAAGTATCGTTCGTTATTCTTAAAAGTTATTTTTTAAAGCTTTCTGCCTTTTGGTTTGTGTGCTGTATTAACACCTTGCATAATTAAACGATTAATTTTCTTATCCTAAATAAACGAGGTATTTTTAATATCGTGAAGATCTTAGGGTAATCCAAGATCAGCATCTAACCCCAAGTGGTCATACATTTGCACTTTAGAGGACTACTGGATCTTAATTTTGAAAGATTTAGAGTTTAAAATGGTCAATGAGCCAATGGACGCAAAGAAGAAGAAGAAGTATCTTAGCCATGACTGTGAAATAGGTCATAATCTTGCCGTTGATTTTGGTATTATAGATACAGAACGAAAAGTATAGATGTATGGAGAGAGAAAGAAGGCCAAAGAAAAGATGGATGGATTGTGGTGAAAGAAAAGGGAGTTAGGATGACGTGTGATTGAACAGCATGGAAGAAAAAACTGTGTTGTTGTGTGTGTTTCAAATAATATGGGACAAGGGCAAGAAGAAAAAGTAGAAGATACAGAACTAAAAGTATCTATTTTGATACACGTGTATAATTAGGTTGAGCTTCAAGTTGAGGTACACGATATCTGACAAATGCTTGCACTGTCTTGACAGGCGCTCTCAAATCAGCATAGAGCTCAAAAGATTATCTCAGACGTTAATGACCCTTAACTATACTATATGATTTAACCATTACATGTTTAGTGCATGGACTATAAAATATACTAAGAAAGAGAATGATGAAACACTGGCCTCATCTAGTTACAATAACGTGTATAAGGTCAGTTAAGTAGTAACCAATTTGTAAAATAAAACTAATTCCTCAATATTCTTTATCACTTAATTTTTTTAAGGAAACTCAGAAACCTAGGAGTCCTGAAAATTGGTTACTGAAATAAAAAAGAACACAAGATTTTATAAATTAAATTAGCACAAGGTGCGTTTAAAAATGACTATTTGAGCCTGGGAAGAATACTGGCACATTGATGAAAATGTGCAGTATGGTAACTTCGATTACCTCTTCCTGTTCCCTAGCTCCCTGGTAGCAGAGAGTCGCAGGTGCATCTGCTACCCTCGTCACAGCTCTGCTACTAATCCCGTCAGTTTAGATCCCACTTAATTTCCTTGACGATCCGACGGCCATTAAAGCCCATGTTGATTTTAGATGACACTTCGTTTTGTGACGTCCACTTAAATTTGGGGTAGTTCAAAATACGTGTGGGTTTTTATTGACTGTGAGGGAATGTGGTGTAATATACAACATTATTTTTAGTACGAGTATAATTATGCGAAACTTGAAACACGTGTCTAGTTTTTTTTTATGTACAGAATCTATGCACAAAATTTCTTAACTGTATCATGAAAAATCACAAATCATGACCACCAGGCCATCCGGGCAACTGAGGGGCTTCCACACCCAGATTTGCGCTAGAGTCTAATGCTCGCTATGACCAGTCGTGGGCTGTGTTGTACTTAGCGCCGGTGATGACGAACTTGTGACCATTTTTAAATATTTTTGGAAAAAAAAATTAGCAATTTGTAAAAAAATATTGGCATCGATTTGGTTACTGATTCTGAACAAACTGTATTCAGGTTTTGCATAATAAACTAAAAATAGTGTTGTAGTGTTAACGCCCGAACTTATTACGATGGAGTTGGTTCATCTACGGGTTAAATCTAACTGGTTACACTGAGCCACGCTTTACCTTTGTACTCCAAGTTCAAGTATGTTGGACACGCCACGATTGAGGCGGTAAGGCACATCTTTGAGGCGTGGCTGGAAAGGCCTCACGGCGTCTTGACCTTCCGCATGGAGCAGGTACTAACCGAACACGGCAAGTTCGGGATGTACCTGTACAAGATCCGTGCGGAGACGACGCCCGGGTGCCGCCACTGTGCGGACCACCCGGAGGACACGTTGGAGCACACGGTAGAGGTGTGCCCCGCTTGGGAAAAGCATCGCCGTGTCCTCGTGGGGGCGATCGGTAGCGATAGTCTCTCGCGCGGGGCCTTGGTTCAGGCCATGGTCCGGAGCGAGGAGGAGTGGCAGGCGGTCGCCTCCTTCTGCGAAGCAGTAATGCTAGCAAAGGAGGAGGCTGACCGCATCAGGCAACGGTGGTCACGTCGCAGCCGCTGCCGTAATTCCGATCCCGATTTCTGGCCACCGTAGGCGCGTTTGCAGACGGCGAGCAATGGGTAGCTCGCTCTCCGTCCGTCCGGTAACAGACTGGACCGAGCCCAAGTCGGTTACGGCGCGCACTGTTCCCGCGCGCCTTAAGGAGTCGTCAGCAAACTGTAGGGGCTCAGCCTGCTAGCTGCATGCAGGCAGGGTCGAAGCCTACTGGGCCCAAGGGCCGCTTTCTGAAAAGAAGGCTCAGCCTCGGTATAATAGGCAACGAAGGAACGGGGTAAGTTTTTAGTCAGTAAGAGTCTGACAGTATCTCCCGTCCCGCCCAAGGGTGGATTTTACCTACCATAAAAACACCTTCCACCTCATGGGAGGCTTTCCAATGCTGCGTCTTTCGGTACGCGGTCTCCAGAACTTTTTATGCCCTCCGACCATCTGTTCTGCAAGCATTGTGCCCTGCTCACTACTACTTAAGTTTGGCGATTCTTTCGGTGTACTATGCCGATAAACTTGGTTCTCCTGAAGATATTTACATTCTTCCTAATATAACGTATTCAACCTTTTAATATTCCCATTGCTGGTACTCAGGCCTTATCTTTAAGAGATAAAATGGATCATTATCCATCACACTGGTCCTTTCGTGCGGATTGGTTGATATCACATATTTTCGAATTTTTGATTCTAAGACATGCTGGTTTCATCACGTTGTTTTTTCACTGTTTTGAGACCTGCTGGTACCATGCTCTTCTTTCTGATATTGGTATATAATGTAACATTCTAATTAAGCATCATTATTCATACCGTGAGTACGTTTTCAAACATGTAAATTCAAATAAACAAGGTAACCAGACTTGGAGCATCTATTTGTAGGCCATACAAATACTTGTTATATAATTACTACACTGAATAACAATGTTTATTCTGCTAGTATTCAGATATATAAGTTTTTATAAGTCTAAATAAATCAGACTTATGAAAAATCTACGTATCTTCGAAATGTAAGAGTAATATTTTTGTTCTACATAAAAATATTTTCATAATCATAATTTAAAACTTTTAAAACCTTTTAAGTAAAGACCCTTTTATCAATTTAACAGAAGTAATGCGAAGTTCTACAGACGATATTCTTTTCCAAAGATAAACATTGAAAAGGATTCAATTTGGAAACTTTGATCAAACCCAAAATCAAATTATAAACTTTTATTACAATTTTATAGTTTTAAATACAATTTATATAAAGTTCAGATAAAATTTTATCTAGAATAAACTTAGGTACCTACATATCGAAAGCAAGTGAAAAGATATGTTTGATTCTAAAAAAACTTATGATTTGTAAGTTTTTCTTTTTTAAACTACAACACTTTGCTTTTAATCTTTTTTTCATACATATTTTCTTGTATTTATTGCTTTGACAAATCAGCATTGCTGTTCACCGTGGCAATGCTGCCAGCATTCTGGGCATTCGCATCTTCTCATACACAGCAATGTCTTTGAAATTTTGACTCAAGCGCATCAAACTCAAACAACAATGTTTCAAGTATGCCTACATGGGCTCTGACAAAATCTCAGAAGCTAGATCATGATTACAATTGATCGTTTCATATGGGAAAGAACTGACAAGAAAACCCATGGTTACTCTTTAAAAAAAAATGATTCTACAATATTTTCACATTACAATATTATTAGGTGTGAGAGTAAAATGCAGACCGGTCAACATTGTCCCAAAGACGAGTGCAGAACTTCATACAAGATCCAACTTGCACTTGATAAAGTTTAGGCAACTTTATGGCTGCCAGTTAAGCCTTTGATTCTATTACCTATGTATGTTTGAACTTTTAAAAAACAAAAAATGAACTCTAAATCTGTAGGTACATGAAGGTCTATTATCCAAAAAAACACTTCTAATAATTGATTTAGCAAAGATAATACACTGTCACAATAACAAAAACAACATTCGAATTTCGAATCCATGTAACAAGACCCTCAATAACATTAAAAACAAAACACTCCCCATAGACACTCATCCTCAATTCCTCTTATCTCTAATTGCTAAACTCCATCAGCAGAGCAATCGGTAATTAAAACAAATAAACATCAAACTAATTGGCGATAGACAAAGATCTATGAGATGACAAAACTGTCAGAGCAAATCGCCTTGAAGCTGCTGTGGGCACGTTTGAAGGAATGACGAGTTATCTTTTGTTATGGGTACAGGAGTAGATAGATAACAGAGACCTAAGGTCGTAAATTTTAAATCTTTTTGAAGGATACTTCCCTTGCTCAAGTCAGTGAAAAAGTCTTGAGTAATCTAGCTAGCTTGTTTTAACCGTAATTCTATGTTGCGGGGTGGTTCACTAATATTAATAAAAAAATGCTTAAAATTTAAACAACGTAATGACATAGTAAGTTTGTCAACTGAACATTGCATTGAACTGTCCTGTGTTGAGCTAGATGAGCATGTTATAGTGTGCGTGTACAGACCCCCAAATCCTCAAAACTTTAGTCTTTTTGAGTCAACAATGGAAGATATTCTAGCAAAATTTGCAAGCAGTAATAAATCTATAATTATTTGTGGAGATTTTAATATTAACATTTTAGAAAATAATTCAAATAGCAGCAGATTTTTAAGCCTGTTTAAATCATTTAATTTGTCCAATGTTTTTACAAAACCAACCAGAGTAACTCCAACCTCTGCAACTTGCATTGACAACATTTTCTGCAATTGTGATTATATAGATAAAACAATAGTAAATTATCTTCCGTCCGACCATAGTGGACAAACGGTAATTTTTAACTTTAAAGCTGCCATACAAAAATCTCAAATTCAATTTAGGCCAATTACACTTGGCAAATTAACAAAATTTAATAGTAACTTACAAAATAAGTTAAATGCTCTGGGCCATAATATAAATGATGCTAATAAATTTTATGATAATTTCTTTTCAGTAGTACTTAATGAATTTAATACAAGTTTTGAAAAGAAGTCGAAAAATATTTTCCCTGAGTTTGTATTTAGTGACTGGGCGACTAAGGGTATAAGGATAAGCAGGGAAAGACTCTTTGAACTTTATGGCCTTAAGCCATTCTTCAACTCCGAAACCTTTAACAAGTTTGTAAATAAATACTCTAAACTTTTTAGAAATATTTGCAAGGTAGCGAAGGCCCTGTTTATTAGCAATAAGATTAAATCGGCAGAAAATAAAATAAAGACCGTTTGGAAAGTTATTAATAGTGAAACTGGTAGGAATAAAGTACGGAACACTGATTTTTTATTGCAGACTTCTCGTGGACCCATAAACTCTAATATCGAAGTAGCCGAAGAGTTTGTGAATTTTTTCACCGATATACCCCTTAAGACAACGGAAGCTTTAAATTCCTCACCCGAGGCCTCAATCGCTTTATTGAAAGAAAACTTGCCACGCTGTCCAGCTGAATTTCAATTCAATCATATAAACCCTATGACAGTTATAAAGGTTTTCAGGCAAATCAAAATTAAATTAACCGAAGACCTTTGGGGAATGTCTATTAAAGTATGTACATCTATTATCGAAACCGTAGCACCATACTTAGCCTTAATTTTTAATTTGTGTGTGGACCAAGGAGTTTTTCCAGATGTAATGAAATTTAGTAAAGTTATACCTCTTTTTAAATCTGGTGAGCACAATGACACCAATAATTATAGACCTGTATCCGTGTTGCCGGTTTTCAGTAAGGTATTTGAAAAAGTTATGCTCGATCAAATGCTTATTCATTTTAATACTAATAAAATCTTACACGATCAGCAGTATGGTTTCACCAAAGGGCGTTGTACGACTGACGCTGGTGTCACCTTATTAAAACACATATTTGCAGCGTGGGAAGAGGCCCAAGATGCGATAGGAATTTTCTGTGACCTCTCAAAGGCATTTGATTGTGTTAATCACGAAACCTTGCTTTTGAAGCTAGAACATTACGGGTTAGGTAAACTTGCACTAAGCTTGTTGAAATCTTATTTAAATGACAGGCAGCAGCAGGTTCAAATAAATGGTGTCAATTCACGGGGTTTAAAGGTCAAAATGGGTGTACCACAAGGCTCAATATTGGGTCCTTTCCTTTTTTTGGTATATATTAATGATTTACCACATTTATTTAATAAAAAACCACATATAGTATTGTTTGCTGACGATAAGTCCTTAATTTTTAAGATCAATAGACGTTCCACTAATATTGATGACATAAACAACGCTCTACAGCAAGTCCAAAACTGGTTCACTGTTAATAATTTAGTATTAAATGAGAAAAAAACCAAGTGCTTTTTGCGTTACCGAATGTTAGAAGTAATGACTTGGAAATAGTATTGAACAAAGAGAAACTTGAATTTGTCGAAAACACAGTTTTCTTGGGAATCACGCTCGACTCGAGGCTACAATGGGGTCCTCATTTAGCATCACTAGCTGGACGGCTTAGTTCAGCAGCATATGCTGTCAGAAAAATCCGTCAATTTACTGATGTTCATACCGCGAGGCTGGTCTATTTTAGCTACTTTCATAGTATCATGTCTTACGGTATTTTGCTATGGGGACGGGCTGCAGACATAGAGTCTATTTTTATTCTGCAGAAAAGAGCTATCAGAGCCATATACAATCTTCGCAGGTGCGATTCTCTAAGGGAACTGTTTAAGGATATAAACATCATGACGGTACCTTGTCAATACATTTATGAAAATATTATGTACGTTCGGAAAAATATTCATCATTTTACTAAGATAAGTGACAGGCACAATTTTAATACTAGGAATAGGCACAAACTAGATCAACCTCGATTCAGATTGGCTAAAGTCTAAAATTCTTTTATGGGGTTTTTTTTTTTTTTTGGGTAGGTAAAATCATCCAATGACGAATCCCGCCCTTGGGTGGGGCGGGAAACAGTGTCAGACTTTTACTGACTAAAAACCTACCTTTCCATTCCTTGCCTTTATCCTGGGGCCTTTGGTGACAGTCTCACATAACCTTTGGCCCCAGTAGGCTTCGGCCCTGCTGGACCCCTACAGTTTGCTGACAACTCCTTGAGGCGCGCGGGAACGGTGCGCGCCGTAGACGACCTGAGCTCGGACCGGTCTGTTACCGGACGGACGGACAGCGAGCTACCCATTGCCCACCGTCCGCGAGCCCGCGGCGGCGGCGGCGTGTCCGCCTTTGCCTAAGGCGGTCGGCCTCCTCCTTTACTAGCATTACTGCTTCGCAGAAGGAGGCGACCGCCTGCCACTCCTCCTCGCTCCGGAGCATGGCTTGGACCAAGCCCCGGCGCGAGAGATCGCCGCCGATCGCCCCCACGAGGACACGGCGCTGCTCTTCCCAAGCGGGGCACACCTCGACTGTGTGCTCCACCGTGTCCACCGGGCGGTCCGCACAGTGGCGACACCCGGGCGTCGTCTCCGCACGAATCTTGTACAGGTACGGACCGAACTTGCCGTGTTCGGTCAGCACCTGCGCCAAACGGAAGGTGACGACGCCGTGGGGCCTTTCCAGCCACGCCTCAAAGAGGGGCCTTACCGCCTCGATCTTTTATGGGGTGCTGTGTAAAATTTTATAATAAGATACCACTTGAGATTATTCAATTGAATGAATCCAAATTTAAAACATGCATTAAACGCACACTATGTAGACAAGCATATTATAAAGTGGAAGATTATATCCTCGATAAAAATGCTTGGCTAAATGCTGGTCCTGCTCCACTAACACTTTTGCCTACTAATTAGTTTTTTGTTTTTTTTATAGTTTTATAAATATTGGAAGAGATGCTATTACCCTTTCCGTATGTTGTTTTTTTTTCGAAATGGTATGATATTGTTTTAATGAAGCTTATGACCTTTTAATGCTCTTATTTTGTTTATTTTTCTTATTTGGAACCATTAGCATTGTATAATGTAGAAGCACTTTTATCAAATTTTTGTGAATGTGAAGTCCCATGGAGCATTTTTACTAGGTTACAATTTGTTTGACTTAAGTGAGCATGGCGGTTGAGAGTTTGTCATTCTCACTCAAATGTCTTGCTGATGGTGGCGCGTGTTATTGAGTCATTCTGTTCCCTTCATAATGGTTGAGCAGAGTGGGGTTGAGGCACGCGTCATGCTCGTGAACGGGCGCCGTCAGTTGAGACTGGTCATCTCTTTGCTGCCAGTGGCTTAATTCAATTTCTATTTTTAGTTAGCTTTTTTTTTCTCACTACTTTTCTACATGGTGCTCACATAATTGTAGCGACAAGAAATATGTAACCAAGATTATTGTAACACTTAAAATGATTTTAAAAGAGTGTCCATGGAGTTTCTTGCACGTTCTTCTCCATAGAGATCTACGCTTTGGAACGTGCAATTTAGCTTCACTTTTTTTTTGACTGACCGACATTTTGACTATTCAAAAGTGCCTGTAAATGGTCTATTTGAAATAAAAGAGTTGATTTTGATTGATTTTGATTTTGAGCGTCGGCTCGCCGACTTGTAAGCTTTTCGGTTTTCTATCGTTTACATTTCGAAAAACGAATTCTACCACGCCAGTTCCATCATCAGTCCACTAGACGTACAACATTGCGTAACCGGTACATGGGGGACGTCCTATCCATCTGTACGTAAAAAACGCGTTCATTGTACATATAGCTAAGATATTTCTTGCCAGAATCTGTGTTTTCTGATGGCTATAAACTGAATGTATTAAGCTTAGAGTACTTCTAGGCAAGAGTTCTCCAATGCCGATCACATCACTGCTTACCATCAAGTGAGATATTTAATATTGAATAATTTAAGGAAGCTTTTTTAGTATTTTTAGTATGTAAATAAATATACCACTGACAAAACAATAATATATAAAAGTCTTTTTTTTAATATGTTTACGACCCTACGTAGCTTTGAATTATCTTTCTGAATAACTATATATCCCATAAAGAGAGTTAAAATGGAGTGAACATTAAGAATGAAGTGAGTACTCTGTTGGTTATCTATTCGAGGTTCTGAAGCATACAGAATAATCTATTGTTAGTAGTATACAATGTTTCGTTTGCTGGCAATTGTTTAGCGATCAATATATGCTCTAAAACAATGTTACACGAATTTTCCCTACCTCTAGGATACATATTGTCAAAAGATCACCATGGCCCTAGAACAAAAAGGGCAACTAAAGGAACATGGTTGGGTTTCAGTTAGTCAAAATCTAAGGGCCGACGCTGCGTTAAGCGGGCAGCCGTCGCGTGTGGTCGTGCGTGTGTTGTTTGCGACAGTCCCCGTAGCGGAAACCGGTTAATTACCTGCTCTAGCGAAATAAAATAAAACTGCAGTATTACTTACTGCATAAGTCCTCTGTTATTTAAAAAATACTCTTTCGAAAAAGTACTGTCCACTTTATAATGAAATTTGACATTTTTTTCATTTTCGAAGACATGTTTTTGTCAATGAAAAAATATGTCATTCTGAAAAGGTTGCTGAGAGATGAACGTTGTTTTTTTGCCTTTGTTGTACAAAATAGCACCCTAAAATACTGATCTTGCGAATAAAGTAAAAAATAATATAATAAGTCCTTTGTATGTAAAGGCATCTGTCCGCACTATACGCGAATGCGAAAGTTTTGAAAACTAAAAGCGCATTGCTTTTTCATTTGCTATTTTTTAATTAGCTTAGGCTTAGGATTAGTTTTACACAAATTTATGTTTTGATTTTTAATGAAGCCTAGATCTACAAGATATCTGTGTATCCATTTATCTGAAGAAAGATGTGTAATAACATCATAAACACGTAAGAGCAGTTGTATGATAATGACCCTCGGGTTAGCTGTTCTTAAGAGCTCGTGATAGAGCTTCAGTTTCTATGAAAATGCGTTGTAACATCATTGAAAAATTGTCACGGCCTGCCTGTCTGCAAGTTACTAAAACCTTAGCATTACACAACCGTAAATTCCTCTTACGTAAACATTACACACGTTCACGTCACAAATTTATTCCATTACATCCGCAATCATGCAAAATCCAAATAAAATGCGTGTGAATAATATATGGCAACACATCACCCGTCCCATGTTTGTCAAACGTAAATATTACTGGGAAAAGTCCTCCAAAAACACGGTGTTTTCATTGAAATCGCTTATGAAATTATATTTCTATCTGTTAGAAAGTCGCTTCACGTATAGAATGGCGAGTGAATTCAATGTATCAACGAATTTACAGCGTCTAGACACATTGGCGATGTAAAACTGTCACCTGGCTAGGGTGACTACGTATAAGGGAATCGTGAGACAGAAAACACTTGGATTAAATCGATAACTAACAAACTCGACATCTTATGATCGACATCTTATAAGGGAAATGGAATTTGTTTTTTAACATTAATATTGTCAATGATTTAGGTAATTATTCAGTGTATTTGTGGCATAATTGACGGTCACGCAAATTTGTAATCAGCTATTACATCCACTCTTGAACTGTACGTGTCGAGATTATATCACATCACGAAGGTGTAGTTACTCAAGCCCCAAGCGGTACACCGGTGTCCACACACCTATTGTCTTTCTATTGTCACTCTAATTACGGTATTCTATATTTATTTTTAAGGATTAAGAGATTGTGGCGTATATATACATATATGCTTGAAGATAAACTAGACTTTGAGAATCGTGCAGTTGGAGTTGCACCATAACACTAATTTTAAGTCGTTTATGGTGCGAATTCTCACTTATCATTAGGAGATTTTCCTTGTAGAGGAGTTTTGACCGAAGGGGGTCGTGTCTCGACGATTTCGTGAAAGGATACCGACGTCGCAGCGAAACATGACGCCGTCACTTTATGTGCAATAATTTTTCATAATAAATAGATAAGTTTTGTATGTTATTAATATAGTTATAGTTTATTATTTTTAAGATTGTTTTTTATTGTGTATAAAAGCGGTAGTAGCTTGAAAACAAAGAATTATTAAAAGTAAAGGGTGTTTCGAAGCAATGAATTTACGTAGGTGATTTAAGAATGAATCTGATAGATGTCCACTTGATGTAACACCAAATACTAAATGAACTACTAACTACTGTGGTGGTCAAAATATTATTCATACTGCATCAATTGTATTAAAATAATTGCGACTTGCTTAGTATATTAAAACAAGTTACGTGTGTATGTGAAACAAATTATAAAGAATATTTTTCTAAATATTTTTATTAAAAATAATTGCAACAAACAAGCTTGGTTACCCTACAATCTCCCGATAAAGTACTTGTCATAAAAACTGGATTTTCTTGAGATACGTTTTTATTATCATAAATCGTTTGATTCATTGGCTGATTTTATATTATCTTTTGTCTCATACATATTTTTCAGATCAATTTGGTAAATGGAATGATTCTTGTGGGGATTACTCTGTATTGCTTAGAATTTGGATCGTTGTGTGTCGTGTAGTCGATGTTGTATGTTAAATTATTGTGGTTAAGTTAGAAGCAATGGGGTTCAGGGGCCTTACCATGACGTGCTAAAATGTCAGGCGTGTGAATGACACCGTAGGCTTGCGGATGGCGAGCAATAGATAGGTCGCCGTGCAACCGTCCGGTTATCCGGTAACCGTCCGGCCCGAGCCCAAGTCGTCAAAGGCACGTATTGTTCCACACGCGCCTCTAGGAGTTGTCAGCAAACAGACTACAAACAAAGGGTTTACTTCTGAAAGGAAGATTCAGCCCTGGTATGAAAGGCAAAGAAAGAACAGGAGTGGGCTTTTTGTCAGCAAAGGTCTGACACGCCCTTCTGCTAGAGAAACATTAACTATTTAAAAAAAAAGTATCTACACATCTGGAATTATCTTGATGTGATATTTTACTTTCCCAAACTTTATAGGCGCGTTCTCAGTGAAATACTGATAAGTTTATTTGTAGTATTAACCTTCTTATTAGCGAAAAAAGCCGAACAATCTGAAAAAAAAAACAATCTTGGAACTGGCTAAATGGACAAACTATGCAAAGCAAACTGAGGATTCCGTACAAGCCAACTTATGTAAATACTTCAAAATACTTAATTCTTGAATTGAGCCTCAAAGATTTTTCCTAATAGAAAAAAAGCATATTTTTTAACGTAACTACAAAACAGTTTTCAAATTTATTCCTATACTTGTGCTCAAGACCTTGCATCAGGGTTCTAGGTCAACGGGAAGTACCTTATGAAATTTGTTTGCCTTGAGAGTGTCGAAATATACGTTTTTTGTGACATAAACAGCCGTTTCTTTTTTTTTCTTTAACTTAGAATTTTGATTTTTAGCAGTTTCAAAGGTAACTTGATACGACTCATTCTCGAGATAAAGGGTCCTGACAGACAGCAAGACAACAAAGTGACCCTATGAGGGTTGCGTTTTTCCTTTTGAGTTACGGAACCCTAAACGTAGACTTTAAAATTTACCTGATAAGTTTAGACGATCTTAGATTTGCGTGCCTCGGAAAGCACGTCAACCCATTGGTCTTACTTCGGTGATTCGGTCGTATCAGATTGCCGTCCCATCGGACTATGAGAGTAAAGGAACAGAGAGTACACCTCTGTTTGCGCATAGATTTGTGTGTCTACTAAACATCCATGTGTCTGTGACTAATCTCTGTTGAGATTGGCCACGTGATCGAAAGTTAGTCGGGAGGATTATGTATTTTAAAAGCTAAGTCAAATTATTTTAGTGGAAGTTTTTTTTTTAAATCTTTATTTAACCTTTTGAATACCGTAATTAGAGACACAATAGAAAGACAATATGTGTGCGGACACCGGTGTCCTCTTGGTTCTTAACAGTTAAAGAGCTTTTTCGCTAGTGTGAATATGACACTCTATATGTATACAAAACATAATAAAATAAAAATAAGCGTTAGCTTACCAATAAAATAAAAATTACAGATAAGTTCTGGGTCGGTTCTTCAGGACGAATTTCTTCCATAGACTTCTCTTCTTCTCTCATATATATTATTGGGATTATATTATCTCATTCAGGGTTCGATAAGTTAATGTCATCCGCGCCATTTTATGTAAGTGGAAGTTAGAACAATTATCTATTTTATAGATTTAATTTAAAGGAGAATGACCAAACATGTACGGAGCTTGGTCCAAATGTCCACCCCTAACGAGAACTATATTAGGTCGACAAGTAATCTACATAACAAAAAATCATTATGTTAGAATAAATATCTAAGTATTTTGGTTGCATGTAAACTCTACGTTAAACTGTCAAAAATTTCTAGTTACTACAAGTATAAAACTAATACTGTCAAGACCTAAATTACTTTCCTTCCTCTATTTTTCAATTTATTTAATTACCTTAACACGTAATTATTTTACTTTACTAAACTAACACAGAGTTTCACATAAAACTGACGCTTAACAACACCATTTCGTTTTACTAAAATAAAACTCATAGCTAACTGTCCAGGTAAAAAATGTGACTTAATCTACGGTTATGCTCACTAACAGGGTTCAAATGGGTTTGCATATATTTTGCTGACGCTCAAAGACCTGTGCTACGATATCATGAAAGAAGCAAATAATTTGCAGCGACGGTTGTATTTAGACGCCTAATTGCACTCCGCACACCACTCATCTGGTTAAGGGTAAGTTGGCAAAAGCTGAAAAAAAAATTGTAAAAAGTTTTTTTTTTTTGTGAGGTTTACTATTTTTATACCGTGATTGCAGATTCTTCAACAGATAGTGAAGATGAAGGATCTGTAATCAAAAGACTGGCTTTCCATTTTTATACCTTCGATTCCAATTTTTTTGAACTAAAGTTCAAAAAAATTGGAATCGAAGGTGCAAAATCAATCGGATTTTGGTTTAAACCTAAACCTATGCAATGCACATACCTACCATATTCTGTCAAATAAATGAGTATGATTAAATCAAATCAGTTCATATTTCCGAGGTAGATGCCAACCATATTTTTACCCCTCACTCGTGTCCCTTTGTTTTCCTCAAGGCAAAACTCAAGGGGTATAACCCATATATAATGTAATTCCGTTTACCCTTGAACAAAGATTCGAAACCGCACCAAATCAGATTGGTCAACTGGTAACCCCCCGTAATTGGGCCGAATCCTTTGTAAATTGACTTGATTGATTTGATAATCGTTGAGGTGGTCTCAAGGATACTCGACTGGAATAAAAAATGGCGCTCGGACCATGGATTTCCTTAAGCTTATTAATTTAAATGGACTCTGGTGTCTCTGGGACTAGGTTTGATTTATATTAGTGATTTAATAATCTTGGTAAAAGGTTTTTGTTTACCTTGTAAACCTTTGTCTTCGGTTTTGTATCGGCACGTGCCTGATTATTTCAGGTCAATCTAAGATTAACAACTCTCAAAGCTTAGTAACTTTTTGTAACAAGATTTTAGAGGTAAATATCAAATTTTAGGCTAAGTTCGCCTTTTAACCTTTACCATAAATAGTTCTGAGAAACGAAGCCGATTATAATATTATTTTTAATACATTTAGTAGAGATGTACCTACCAGATCAGCTGGATGCGAATCAATTGAGAAAAGAGGCAAGACAATCATTGCCAATGCAACTCCTCGAGTCAAAGCTTCGAGTCTTGAGCCTCGACGCTGAGTTGCCCGTCGGTTTTCTACCGGTTGCATTTCGGAGAATGTGCATCGTGCATCGGCATAACTTAAATACTGCCAAGTTCGATCCAGTATCAGTATAATATATGGTGAACATGCCATTCATACGTTTACACATTGGGAATGCATTCATTATATGTACACACATTGGGAACGCATTCATTATAGTTCATACCTATATAGTTCATAGACCTATTAACTATACGTAAATTATATATCCTACATGTCATTCTAAAAAAACATAAATCGCTTCCAGTTGATCCCACTATATTAACAAAAAGACGAAATTACATAGTAACTAAAACACGTGTATGTAGAACTTATTTCGCTAGACACCAATATTTAAATCAATCCTCGCATATATATAACAACATTAATAAAATTCTTAAAATATACACAAAAACTACTTTGGAATGTAAACGGATAGTAACAGTTTGGCTAAAAACTCTAGACTATGTTGCTACAGAAAATATAATTGTCCATATTATTAAGTAGTAAACAATGTTTTATATGTCATATATACGCTTGTATGTATTTATAAAAATAAAGATATATATATGTATGTATGTATAAAACAAAATAAAAGATTAATACACAAACTATTACTCGTTATATTTATATATATACATCTATTTTCACACACACACACACACACACATATACATAAACACAGTCACTGACACACACACAGATAAACACCTCCACACATCACATACATAAACACCATAAATCACGCTCGCACACACACGTGCGCACATTGTGTGCGCGCACGTAATAGACTTAGTTCACTGTTGATTAAATTATAGATAATATACTCAAATAGATTTAATATAAGTAATAAGATATAATATAAATGTAATCAAGTTATGGGAGTGCGGCCTCTCCTGGCACAGGTGTTTTCACACTTAAAAGGAGAGGTCAACCTGAATGTTGTTAAACGTATCCTGTTAATGAATAAATTTTTGTTTGACCACTATCTCACCTGATGGTAAGTGATGATGTGGTAGACGATGGATCACGCTTACCTAGAAGTAACCTATACTCTTGACTTAAAGACTTCCATGTTGTAGCTATCAGGAAACACAGACTCCGAAAGGGACCTCCATTCCTTGCTACAACTTAGGGAGCGCGTACGCGAGCCTAGCAATAACAAAAAAAAAAACAACCAACCAACCAATCACCAGGACCAATACCAAACCAACCAACAAATTTTTTTTTGCTTAACTTATTGACTACACAAATTTTATTTATGTTGTTTTATTTATTAAAAAAAAAAACAAAGCAACAAATATGTGTAAACAAACAGCTCAAAAATTTGACTACTAACAATTACAAATAACAATTGCATAAAAAGTACCACTTTTTTATTTCGCAAAAGGCCTCTCCTTAAGCGTTGCGACATTGGTGCATATAAACAAGCTCTAACGCGGCCGCAGGACTCCAGCCCCTTAATTAAGTAGGAAATGCAAAACCTACAGTATTACAACGCAAACACATAATTATTGCTGCTGTACATAAACAGTATTGCTGGAATAAGAGAGGATTTATTTTTAATTTGTGCAGCTGACGGTAGATGGGGTTTTGTAATTATGCGACTGGGTTTTTATTTGTTGGTTGTTACCGGGTAACTGAGTGTAGTGGATGGTTTTTACGTGTGGGTCTTGGGTTCGATACCCAGGTAAGACAAATATAATTTATGAGATTTCTCGAAAGAGTTACCGTGGTCCTAGAAAACAAAGGGTGACTAAAGAATACAGGTGCGTTTTAGTCAGTAAAAGTCTGTCACTGATTCCCGCTCTACCCAGTGTGGGTGAAGTCATTTGATGATTTCCAAACAAAAAGGCAGACGCCGAGCAATAGGTAGCTCGCCGTCCTACTGTTCGGTAACCGTCCAGACCATGCCAAATTCGTCGACGGCGCGTATTGTTCCACGCGCCTCTAGATCTCAGCAAACCGTAGGGGCCCAGCAGGGTCGAAGCCTGGGGCCATGGGTAATGTGAAAGTCAAACTCCCGGGTTTGACTTTGGAACTGGGACCTGGAACGAAGGCAAAGAAGGAACCGGAGTGGGTTTTTAGTAAAACTGTGATATTATCCTCCGCTGCGCCCAAAGTTGGGAGATGTCATAGGATCAAAAAAGCAAAAATGTTGTTTTGTTTTCTTTTTTTAATTATCTAAAAACGAGCATTTAACTGTGTATTTATATATAGAGATTACATATTTTATGAAGAGTTTATTACTCTTCATAAAATATGTTATCTCTAAATTCCGATATAAGATTCTTTTATACCTCCATCATAAACTAAAAACGGGTTATTTATAAAGTAATCACACTCGTATTAAAAGCAAACAAAATACTTATTTATTTATTTAAACTTCATGTACAGTAGTGTTACATAGGCGAACTTAATGCAACAATGCATTCTCTACCAGTCAATATTTTTACACACAAATAATGTCTGAAAAAAACTATATTATCATGTCATACACAAAATATCGAAATAATACTCCATGCTACAAAATTATAACGCCATCTAGTCCCAAGATATGCAAAGCTTGTGTTATGAGTACTAGACAACTGATAAACATATTTATGTATTTCTAAATACATACTTATTTTAGATAAATTACACCCAGACACAGAACAAATGATCGTGCTCATCACACAAACATTTGTCCTGGGCGGGAATCGAGCCCTCGACCTCTGGCATAGCAGTCAGGGCATAACTATGGCACAATGCCAATAGTCATGACAACCAATGGTATAATATTAAAGAGCCTCAACCAACATCTGAGGAGGCTTGAGGGCTTGATCAAGAAAGCTAGCTGTACGTCTGGACCCAGTGCGCATTGTTAGGAGATTCCTCTCTCAGGAGCCCTGACCGCCGGCAGCTTGGACCATCTTCTCGATGCCGGTGGGCAACTATTTTTCATCTTTTTTAATATTTTTTTAGTAACCATGTTTATTGAACTAAATATTTTAAAATGTATAGATACGTATATCTAAAAATAAATGTAGAAATACCAAATTTCCTAGATTATTTAAAAGGGTTCTAATTAGTTCCTAGTATAGTGGACATTCAATAGTAATGTGTGTATTTTTTTCAATATTATTCAGTTGGCGTAATAATAATTATTATTTTTATTAATATTTGTATGCCACTAACCGTGGCAGAACACAGAGACACTTGTATAAATTTTTGTAACACCTAAATTATACCTGTGTGCACAAATAAACTTTTTGTATTTGTATTTGTAATAGTTTTCTAATAATCATCATTCTCTTACCATTATCAAAATTTATTTCGGGTCAACACAATATCTTTCGCATCACGTCTCATTCGTCTTCATTCGAATAACTTATTAACCTGCATATTTAGTAGCAATCAGCAAGAAACTCAATTCCTAGATTGAATTTAGTCGTTTGATACTTAATCCCCTAGTATCGAATAATATCCAGAAAGCTTTAGTACTGAACCCTATTTATTGCTTTAATTAAAACAGTTCCACGAAGCAAGTTACTGTCGAATATTTCGCTGTTTTGTGCGAAAAAAGGAAAACCCGAGTTTTTTCTCTAGTCGTAAAACTTCTACTAGGCTAATTGGGTTTTCATGTCAGAACTAGGAAATGAATTCATTAGATTCGGTCAACGAATCAGTATTGCCATCCAACGTGACAATGCTGCCAACATTCTGGGCACTTTTCCCATTGATATCGATGTGGATGAATTTTTTGATGCCCAATAAGTTCTTTTTCTACCCGTTTCTACATATTATTATTTTTAATTTGTATATATATCTATTAAGTTTTATATAGAACTAGATTTAATTATTATTAGATCCCAGTTTTAAAATATATCAAGAGAAAGGTGTGATGTTATCATGTGACTATTCATTAATTTATATTATTTAACTAGATATTTTTTTTAATGTTTTGTAAGTTGTGGGAGGAACATCTCTTCACTGCCTGATTTCGTTCAACCCCAGCCTCCCTAGCTAAGTTAAAATCGTTTCGTTTAGCGTGGACGCTTGGAGTTGGCCCCAATTATTTTGTTCTGAAGTCATCTCAACGCTGAATCACGTGGTCAGAATAAAGGAATTGGGGGCGTGTCCAACTCCAAGCGTTCACGTTAAACGAAACGATTGTAACTTGGCTAGGGGGGCAAGAACATCTGCCACTGAGACGCGTTCTGCAGATCCTAGGAAATACGAATCTTATTTTTTTTTTTTTAATAAAAACCATTCATCATTGACAATCTCGATTAAATGTTCCAGGTCTATACTTATATTTTTAGTTTATGAGTACAACATGAAGGCCCAAAGTTTACTCAAAGTAGCAAATTGAGATCTTGGCTGAATTAGTTTTACACATGTTTTGATTTCAATAGAAACCTAGCTAATATCCACAAGATATTGGTTCCAAAATATCCAGAGAAAGATGTGTAATAACATCATAATCACGTAAGAGCGGTTGCATGAAAAATAATTAAAATTTATTTCAGGTTTCATACCGTCATTTGAAATGGTAAAAACCAAAGCTATCAATCATACACTTATATATCTAATTTCTACAAATATTTACACTCATGGCTCCTAGCAAATATATTAAGTTTGGTCTACTGAATGCGGGTTCTCTATGCACTAATCAAGATGAGTTTCTGATGGCCATGACCAAACATTCCGTGGACATTATGGCTATCAATGAAACTTGGCTACGCAAAGGAGAAATCGACCGAGCTCCTAGTGTGCCTGGGTACAAGCTTAGGCACATTCCACGACCTATGTCTATACGAGGGGGTCGTGGCGGGGGTATTGGTTTTTACATAAAGGATGGAATAAACGCGAGGGTAAAAGCTCATCCTGAACACCCTAATGTGGAACAGCTCTGGTTGGGTTTGACAGTAAATAGGAAAAGGCTTCTCATTGGTACCGCATATCGTCCGCCTTGGCAGGATTTGGAGGTATTTCTCGATGCTATAACTGCCACAATTAGTGCTTTGGCCCCTTATGATAATCTGGTATTTTTGGGTGATTTGAATGTCAATCTATTAGATGCAAACAGCTCAAAAGCTAAACAGCTAACAGCTTTTTTAGATTACTCAAACCTTGTTCAGCTTGTTCAAACAGCGACACACTTCGTAGGTGATAGCAATTCGCTCATTGATATAATATGCACTGATGCCTCAACGCGAAATGTAGTGGTGGATCACATTAGTGAGCTCAACCATCACTCATTTATCACGTGCGAAGCTGTTTTCAGGAAGCCTAAGACCAAACCTAGGTTGGTTGAATTTCGTTGTTTTTCCGACATCTTACAGGATCAGTTCAATGCTGATCTTAACATGATTCCATGGTCAACTATAGGGGATATAAGTGATGTTGACACTATGGTGCACACTTTTAATTCATACATGATCCAGCTGTATGATCTTCACGCTCCCCTTAAGTGTAGAACTTTCAGAAAACCACCTACACCATGGATAACTGATAATATACGTCTGATGTTCAAATTGCGAGATAAAGCTAGGGCCAGATATCATTTGACCAGAGTGCAACATCACAGGAAATACTATCTGGATCTTAAGCATGAAGCTGCCGCAGCATTAGTGAGGGAAAAAACTGCATACTTTGCTAAAAACATAAATGAGCAAAGGAGTGACCCCAAACGGCTGTGGCATAACCTTAAGGCAGATGTGCTTCCAGATCACAGCCAGAAAATACTACCTGGTCACTTCGATAACCCAGACAATATTAATGCAGCATTTCTGGATGTCCCTGGTAACAGCTGTGATAATGCCTCTAAAATTGCCTTATACAAATCTCGCAGACACAGTCCAGCTGAGTTTTCACTGGCTACAACCAGTCAGGAGACAGTTCTGAAGATAATCAGGAATTTAGGGTCAAATGCTCAGGGTGTTGATGGTATCAGTCTGGAGATGTTATCTCTCACATTGCCAACTACCTTGAAGGCCATCACTGACATCATCAACAGATCCATCGTAACTCGCACCTTTCCTAAACTGTGGAGATGTGCAAAAGTGCGCCCTATCCCCAAAACCAATGACCCAGCCAACATGAAGGATCTAAGGCCTATTAGCATCCTGCCCTGCCTTTCGAAAATCTTGGAGCGTGTTGTGTACTTACAAGTTATTGAGTATCTGGAGACAAATAACATTCTTCCAGACCTCCAGTCAGGTTTTCGGAAGGGCAGAGGTACTGCTACAGCTCTGGCTGATGTTGTGGGCAATATCCTGGAGGCACGTGATCAGGGGGAGGGATCAATCCTGGTCCTATTGGATTACTCGCGGGCTTTCGACGCAATTAATACCAATTTGCTGCTTTCTAAACTATCATACTATGGCTTTGACGGAGACGCAGTGGATTGGTTCAGTAGCTACCTAACTGATAGGTCTCAATACGTGCAAATCCATAGGGAAGATGGATCAACAATATCATCCCTCCCCCTTCCTGTGACAAGAGGAGTCCCACAAGGATCAATTTTGGGTCCTCTTCTGTACATCCTTTATAGTGCTGATGTAACAGAATCGCTCATTAACTGTAAATATCATATGTATGCTGATGATATCCAGTTATACCTAACCTTTAAAGGGGACGACACATCATTGGCTGTGCAGAAGGTGAATGAGGACCTGGCTCGGGTTGTGGCCTGGTCTGAGGAGAACTCTTTGGTTCTGAATCCACTGAAATCGAAATTCATGGTGCTGGGCACAAAGAAACAAGTATCTGCGATTCTTTTAGCTAAGCCTGAGGTCATGATAAAGGGAGAGGTAATTGAGCGTGTGGAGCAGGCATGCAGCCTGGGGCTGATTCTGGATCCAGAGCTGCGCTTTGAAGCCCATATAAAAAGTGTGCTAAGACACTGTTTTTATAGGCTAAAGGTTTTATATCCATTACGAAAATACCTTAGCATACCACTCCGTAAACTACTTGTTGACAGTCTAATCTTATCAAAATTAAACTACTGTGACACTGTTTATGGGCCATGTTTGCTTGCTCGGACAGACAGAATGATTCAGCGCATCCAGAATGCATGCGTTCGATTTTGTGTGTATGTCCCACGTAGGAGTCATGTCACTCCATACATAAATCAACTGAAGATTTTGAAAATGGCTGCTAGGCGTAAGCAGCATTTAGCCAGTTTACTGTTCGGTATTGTAAATACTCAAAAGCCACGCTACCTATTTGATAAACTTACTTGGCGACAAACACATTACAAGTATGGTCTTCGCTCTGTAGTGGGTCCACTGTCGGCGCCGCGACACAGAACTGCAGCCTTCAGGGGTTCTTTCAAGTATGCTAGCACGCATATTTGGAATGACATTCCGCCGCCGCTGCGAGGTCTAAAATCATTACAATCTTTTAAATATCACCATAAAAAGCTACTCTTGTTAGCGCAACTTTCACAACAATAAACTTTTTTTTTTTTTACCTTAAGGGTTTAGACCTTCAGCGCTTGCTGTGGATCTGTAGCGGAGCTGTGGCTTGGAATTCTGTGTCTTGTCCCTGTGGTGTTTCGTTGCTGTCGGCGTGCGATTCCACACTAATTAAATTTCCACATCATTTTTAAGAACCTGCAAACAAAACAAATATTAATTACAAACTTTAATAATATCTTATGCTTTTTACAATTCACATATAATATTAATGTTACAACTTTATTTATTTTTGCTATTGTTCTCACTTGTTGACTTAGTAATCTATTGATTCGTATTACAAATACTAATTCTTTTTTAGACATCGTCCCGCTTGGTTTCCTAGAAATAAGTTTTCCACAAAGCATTGTTGGTGAACAATTAATCAATCTTACCTGTACATATGGTCTCTTTTCTTGAGTCCATCTATTTCACACTTCGGTATAAACACTTTCAACATTGTCATTTAAATCAAATATCATACTTTACGCGAATAAGTTTTTTTTTTGAACTTTCCAAAACCATTACAATATGTCGTCACATTTGGTCATATCCTTTTGTTGTCAACCGCAGTCACGGACGCGTCCAATCACGATTCGCGTCTATGCCAAAGAGAATACATGCGCTACGTTACCACCACAGACTATAAAAACGAGTTGCACAAATTTTGTTTAAGAGTGCGTCGTGGTGTAGCTACTTTTATTATAACTATATTATGATTGTATTATTCACTTTTTTTTTATTATTATCTTATTTATAATTCATTTGTACGTGTCATTTTTTACTTGTTTTGTTCACTTTGCACCGTTCGGCGTCTTTATGTCGACACCGCCACCGGCCCTCGCTGAAAACCAGCGCTGTGAGCTTATCGCTTTATGCATGAGGTCACAGCTTCATGCTGAGCGTTCGGCCGTTTTACGCGGATTTGACGCATATATTCCTTAGTTTTTAATGTTTATGTCTGTTATCTAGCTTTAAGTTTGCGTCAATTCGCATAAATAAACTGTTTTTCTTTCTTTCTTCTTTCTCATAAAAAAAAACTTACTCATAATTTACCACTATCTTGCCTGATAGTAAGCAGTGATGTGGTCGACGATAAAGCACGCTTGAAGTAACTTATCTACTAATAACTCGAATCAAGGGGTTTTTGGCGGAATAGTTTCGAGTTCCTACTGGATATTGCAAAATTGGAGTAGTTGGTGGTTTTGGCGAGATATTACCCATTGGGTTTACACAGGCCAGGTATTGTCCAATATGTGGAATCATTGAAATAGACTGAGAGAGAGTTGAAAATGTTGTTATAATATCGACTATCTCAGCGAAACTTGCAGAGCAGCCTAACCTGATACTGCCAAACACTACAAAAATATTAGAACGGCATCCTATTAAAACTCAAAGTGACTGAAAGCTAGATTTACTTTCTAAACTTAACACTGACAAAATGTACAAACCTTTTGAAACCAAAATAAAAATAAAAAAATGTCGAATCAAAGTCAAAAAATACTAGCTGCATGTTGAGTAATTTTTCCTCAACAAAAAAAAAAAAAACAACATCTCAACAAATTACGTTAAAATAAACATCAACTTCGTTAGCTGTCAAAACCAAATACTCATAAAAGCGAAAAGTGAAAGAAAACTCATTTGATTTTGCAACCACGTTGAAGTCACGCTGCGTCTTAATGAACTAATTACAAAACGACTCACAACATGGACCTCACTTGTTTTCCAAATTAAAAACTTCCAGAACCACGAAGAAATCAGTGAATAAGACTTTCAATGGTGTTTCAACATGTACATAGAGAACTGGATTGAGCTTTCCCTGTTTAGCTAGCAAGTGAATCATCATAATCTTCCAGCCATTATCCAATTTTATTTGGACTCCGTACAATTTTATTCTTCCATTCTCATCTGTTAAGCTTTCACTGACTCCCTTTTCTTTATTATTACCCCTCACACATCTATCTTCACTTTGGTGTCTCTCTTTCCCTCCTCTCATAAACATGTACATGTCAGTGGAAAATTGACAATGATGTAAGATTGTAAAATATAGCGAGAAATTGTAAACTATTTTTCTAAATAATCCATGGATAGGTTGGAAACTAATGAATATGATGTATCGTATACAAAACGATTTTTTCACAATATATCGAGAAATTTTAATCTTATAAAGATTTATTACAATCATACAGAGTCTGCAATTTTCCGGTAACGTATGTATATTCAAGCTCTCAAGTGAATACGGTCCAAAAAGTGTGAGGGGGACAAAGCAGCTGAGCGTCCTTATGTTGTCTATCTCTAAAATTCTGATTAGTCTATATCCACAAGCTGTCATTATCACGTTCGTCATTACAACCTAGATAGACCTTTTTTTTCCTTCTTACCTCTAGGTGATTAGAACAGGTATTGGTACCTGTTCTCTAGAACAGGTACCAATACCTGTCCTAACTAGCTTCGTCTCTTTCTATAGATTAGTAAATTTGCAGACGGTAATACTCAGTCCAGTTCTCTAAGTCAGGGGTTCCAAGAATAATGAAGGTCATTTAAATTAGCCGGGGAACTTGCGAAAAGTCTTCAAAGGGCAATAATTAGCCTTTTGTCTGATTCGGGATTAAGTTTCATCTTTGCTCGTAAATCATTGATAATAAAGCCTTTTACCGTTGTTATGATTAGTTACTTAAGAGATTAGAGGATGGACCACATTTTGGCAGTGCAATTTTCAACAGGAAGTTACTTTTGACCCCGTTTAAGGAGGAAGTCAGATCTAAAGTGAAGGTTTTTGTGAATCGTGTCAGGAACTTAATGTCTTTTGATGTGCCTTTTTTTGTTTTCGGTGGGATTTTTTTTTCACAAAGTGTCTGGACTTTTGAGGAAAAACCAGAGTATGTGGGATTCTTACCTCACTAAAACCACCCCCGTGATCACCATCAGCACATGAGGGCCCCGTAACTCTAGGACAACACCGAAACTCCCCTTGTACAACACATGTTAAAGTAAAAAAAATTATAGCGAATCTCTGAGGAGACTGTGAGGTGTCTCCCTTGAGCTTTTGACGTGCTGGTTAGATGCCATTTTATAACATAATTAATCAGCTTTTTAATGTTCCCACTGCTGGGACTTAAGCCTCCTGTCTAAGAGAGATATTGGCCGTAATCCACCACTCGGGCCTAGTGCGGGTTGATGAAAGATCCTCCATGTTCCTATTTAAAGAGCAGTGGTGATGAAATAAATTACATAAAGTCATGCGCCAAACTTTTGAGATGAGACCTCATCAAATGAGTTCTCCCGCTCCAGAGCGGAACCAGAAGATGTGTCCTTCAATTACCTTTTGCGTTTTGGAGCAAAGAAAACTTAAAGTTACCCAACGGGCAGTAGTCAGGGCAATGCTTAGAGTTTCTTTGCAATTGCAACACAATTAAGGTTACCGGCATAACCCGAAGAATTGCTTAACATCAACGGCAGTGGGTAGGGCCTACTGCACGTAAAACGGAAGGTTTATAGGGCCGAAAACTCCTGGAGTAGTGACCGCGTACTGGAAGACGCAGCGTTGAAGACCAACCGCAAGGTGATCCAATGACCTAGTTTTTTTTTTTTTTTTTCGGTAGGTAAAATCATCCAATGACAAATCCCGCCCTTGGGTGGAGCGGGAAGTAGTGTCAGACTCTTACTGACTAAAAACCTACCCCGTTCCATTCTTCGCCTTGGTCCCAGGGCCCCGGGTGCCATTTTCACATACCCTTTGACCCTAGTAGGCTTCGGCCCTGTCGGGCCTACTAGGGTCGTATCCAATTACCTAGTGAAGGTTGCAGGCCCGATGGATGCGAAACGAAGGTACATTACCTACTGGACGTTGTGGTGAACAAATGGGAGAGTGCTATTTCTTTCGGTTGTAGTGATGAAGATACTTCTTCCTAGAACAGGCATTATAGCTTTAAGCAGCGATAAAACGAAGAAGATAATACATTGTCCTAATTTATTTTCTTTTACCAATTTTTTACGCATCCGTCACTCAAAGTCGAGTGATGATACATTGCCCATTATAATGTAAATTTTTGCCATACAATATCGCTTTGAAAATGTAATCCATCATATGATGTGTTCTGTACACGTAATTACTTAGCTACAAATTTGTAACTAATGTGGTGGGAAGTTATAATATGTGTTGATTATAAAGGGCATTTTGTCAATGAGGAAATTGCCGTGAAGACAGCTGTTGAGTATGAATGTGCAAATGAAGAAGTATTCCTCAAAAGCCGCATGTCGGGCCTTGGTACAGGCCATGGTCTGGAGCGAGGAATGGCAGGCGGTCGCCTCCTTCTGCGTAGCAGTAATGCTTATAAAGAAGGAGGCCGACCACATGAGGCCACGGCGCTCACGCCGCAGCCGCCGCCGGGATTCTGATCCCGATTTACGGTCACCGTAAGCGCGAGCTTGCGGACGGCGAGCAATGGCTAGCTCCAACAAAAAAAAACATAATAAAATTAATATTATAAGACATTATTATAAGAATTCTCACAATTGATATTCCGTACTCTCTTCTTCCTACAGTAAGAAATGCATTAGGCATTCAAAATCAAGTTTTTCTTAAGAAGTTCCGAAGTGAAACTTGGCTACATCTCCAGGAAGTGAAGCGGCGACTATGTGAATTCTAAGAGCTGAGAAACTTTCACGCGGGTTTGTTAGAACGAACTTAACTTTAAAATTGAACTACATCTATGAATTACTTTAGTTTATTAAAATATATCTTGGAGTTTGTGATTGTATCTGTGTTTATGAATAAATTTTCTGTTTGGCAGTCCAGGAGCAGTGATGGCCAAGTGTTAATGGCTCCGTCTCACGAGTCGTACGCCGCGGTTCAAACCCAGCCGGCATTACTATGTATAATTTATTTCATCACTAATACTCTCAAAACAGTGAAGGAAAACATCCTGAGGAAACCGCATGTTCTAGAACCAAAAATTCGATGACTTGTTACATTCACAAATCCGCACTGGGCCCGCGTGGTGTATTACGGTCCATTCCCTCTCTTAGAATAGAGATGGGCCTGAGTTCCAACAGTGGGAACATTAAAAGGCTGATAATGCTAATGCTGTCATGTGAAGAGAAGGGATGAAAAGGGAGTTAGTGATAGTGTGACGAGTGACAGGAGAGAATGGAAGAAAAAAACGTGTTGCGCCGACCCCAAATAAACGGAATAAGGGCAGGAAGATGAATGCTAATGCTGTCTTCAACAATAATTAATATCACCTGTATTAATTCTTGCTAACTCAATTCTATCTTCCTTGCAATCGCCATTCAAACTTTAGAATGAGCAGAACCTCGAGCTGCAAAAATCTTGAAACACATTTTCGAAAACCAATTGAATAGTCGAGTAAAACTCAAAATGTCCTTAATACCATTCCATAGATTTACAAAGACAATGTATGTTAACCGTTGATTGCTAGCTTGTTATAACGGACGGATCTTGAATTCATAATTGTTACTAGGTAGGGTCCAATTTCCATTCATATTTGTTGTTCAATAAGCTCGTAATAAACGAACAGGGTTGTTCGTGTATTATGAGTAAAGTAGATAAAGTCAATTGTCCAATATTGTTAGGGTATCTACATTTTCAATCCCATTACGAATATAATATTGGTCCTGTAAACAAATCAAAAACCTTTTTTGCCAAAATATTACAAAAACGTGTTGTTCTTGTAATATTTTTTATTTACTTGTAGTGTACGATCAGAATCAGAATCAGAATAGTTTATGTCAAATAGACCAATTACAGGCACTTTTGAATTGTCAAAATGTCGGTCAGTCCAAAAAAAGTGAAGCTAAATTGCACGTTCCAAAGCGTAGTCTCGTATATATATTATATTGAAAAAGAAAGACATAACATTTCGAAAACCACGATACAAAAAGGGTCCCAGCATCTCCTCCACATTAAAAAGTAATAAAATACATAAAATAAAATGTAGAACTAATTTGTAGGCAAATGTGGCTGTGGCTGTGGAGCAGGACCGGCATTTAGCCAAGCATTTTTATCAAGGATGTAATCATCCAATCTATAATATGCTTGTCTACATAGTGTGCGTTTAATGCATGTTTTAAATTTTGACTCATTGAGATGGAGAATCTCAAGTGGTATTTTATTATAAAATTTTACACAGTACCCCATAAAAGAACTATATTTTATAATATTTTGGTAAAGTTTGGCACGTAGTTTCCAACTATGTCACCTAATATATAATATAATATTCCACAACTGTCACACAACACCGTCTAATCCCAAGCTAAGCAGAGCTTGTGTTATGGGTACCAGACAGCTGATAAACATACTTATATATTTCTAAATACATATATATTATAGATAAATAACACCCAGACACAGAACAAATGATCGTGCTCATCACACAAACATTTTTCCTGGGTGGGAATCGAACCCACGATCTCCGGCATAGCAGTCAGGGCCACTAACTACTAGACCAACAGGCCAGTCAAAATAATGATAATGAATGATATGGTCGAACACGCTTTCTTAGAAATATAAGTTACTTCTGTTCAATTTTTACCTGAAGACCTCATGATAGAACACACAGAGAGTTCCACTCTTTAGCTGTGGGTACAATAAAAATACTATCTAAATCTTTTGTGCGCAATAAATAGGACGTTGAACATAAACCTCGGAATAAACCAGTATATCTATTAATCCATTTTTCCACTACAAAAAGCATAAAGACCATTTTGGAGAAATTGACTTTTTAATGGACTTTTACATATTTTTTTCCTACTCAACATCTCCTTAAACCGCACACCTTTCCTTTTTTACTTACTGCCAAAAGTATGAAATTTAAAGTTACGTTGTTTGTCCATTACGGGTACTAAAGGGTCTATAAGTATATTCTAAAATAGCAATCTCTAAGCCCAGATTTTTAATTAGATATCAAGCAGAAAAACAAGATTCCTGGAAACGGACTAGAAACTCGCATCCCATCTTCAAAAACCCCCAGACAAGGGCAGCCATATAAAAAATATTATAGATACGCTAGCCAACCCTTTTAGCGAGCCAGACTAAAACAGGTGTAAGAGACATAGAGACCGCACTTCGGCAACCAATTGTTTTTAAAACATTATCTATAACACGCAGTTTCTATAGACCTTAAGTCTTCGAAATTAAAGAGGATTTTTCAGTGTCTACTGCTCGTATAAAATTGTAGCCTACTTATCTTTTCAAAGGTCATTGAGAATCACGTTGACATGGGACAGAGTATTGTATTACAATCCTAATTTTGTTCTATCTTTCCACATGAGTTGTTACACATATTTTGAAAAGCCATAGAAGAAAGAATTTTCAAATCTTTTACCTTTGTTCTAAAAATATCTGGAATGTCGGAATTTCTGAATTACGTTCGTTCCTTTTTCAGAAAGGCCTTTCTGTTTTATGAGTCGTATTTTTACAATTTAAGCTTTCTCTTCAACGAGTGGCCTCGGGCAAAAGTGAAAATCGGGACGTTTTCCCAATAATGCCTACGTGGCATTATCAGTGCAATATGTGTATTGCGTCTGTACTCTTCTGCAGTCTGGTCAGATAAAAAAAAAACATTTGCAATTTCATTTCGGCTACAATCAATGTCAACTGAAACTTGCCAAAATCTGAGGAAATGAAGAGGTGTTTTGATTGATCGAGACCGAGATTCGAACGATTGCTTATGGGAAGCGCCTTTCGAATCACAAGGCTTTATATTCATAAGCTAAGTCAATACAATCACGAATATGATATGAACTCGTCAAATACGTCAAATTAATAATGATTAAAATTTAAAGGTCCAGTGGTACCTCACAACGGGACAGCTTCTAATGTTATACAAAGCACAGGTCCGATCGTGTGTGGAGTACTGCAGCCACATATGGGCTAGTGCTGCAAAATACCATTTCACTTGGCTCATTCAGTGGAAAGGCGTGCGAAGAGGCTAATTGCTGATTCAGATTTGGTTAAGTGCAATCTACAAGGTCTGGAGCACAGGCATAGAGTAGCCAGCCTTTCATGTTTTACAGAATGCAGAGAGTTTGTGGAGAGTGCATGATTTGATTCCGCCATCACTTTTCTACCGACGACAACCAACCCAACGTACGATCAGTATCCAACCTTATATTTTTTTTATTGTTATGAACTAGTGTTAACTTGCGATCCCACCTGATGGAAAGCAGTGATTTATTTATTTTCTACTACAAGAGCATATCCAAAACGCTGCCCAAGGAAATTTATAAACTAAAAATACATTTAATAAGGTGCTTTGCACATGGAGCAACTATTGCAGCAACTGGCAACTAGCTGTTTACATATATTTCAATTGGACACACATAGCAACTCGAGTTTTGAGTTCCGGTGATCATCAACAGTTTTCAGTTGCGGTTATTGATGAATAAGTTGATTCCTAATTGCTGCAACTAGCAACTGTTAAATATTATACCAGTTTTTAAAGTGGCCGGTTTCCTCAACTGTCAATATAGATAGATAAAAAATTTATTCGTTGCAACACAAAACGCACTCTAAAGCATAGCTAAAATATACAAAACTAAGCACTTACACCGAGACAAACAATAAAATAAAAAATTACAAAAATATCAACGCGTCGGGCGATTTCACACCCATCCCTCTCCCTGTGCCCGGCAATGCCAGTGTCGCTATGAAACTTGTTATAACAACTATCAACTTTTTGCAGGAAACTTTTAAAAAGTTGATAGTTGCCTCAACTTAAGTTGCTCCATGTGCAAAGCCCCTTTAATAATAATAACATTTCCATAACATTGAACAAATAAATAAAAGCAAGTGCACCTCACTATCAATGATTGCGTCACTGCTTACCATCTGGTGGGATCGCAGTCAAGCACTAGTTTATATCATTATAAAAAAATATTGTTTTTTTTTTTAATTCTACTAAACCCTACTCTCTACTCTATGACTACGTACATTCTTCTGTTTTTTTATTTCATTTTTCACTACAAAGATATCTTGCTCTTATTTGGAATAGCGACGAAGAAATAAAAAATGTCGCAGCCACAATCCTCTAGTTTTAAACTATGCAAAGAAATTCCAGCAGACAAAGTCCTTAAGATTCATAAATTAAATCTTCTTTGTGTACAACACTATGAGGCACAAGGCACAACACTAAAAGGTAATAAAAACTATGTCTTTACTTGTTAAGACATAGTTCCAGTTACAGAGCTGCTATTAATATACCTGAAGACTAGCTTCAGCCAACGGCTACGCCCGTGTGAACGTAGTCTTTTCCGTACCAATTTTAGACCCTTTAGGGATAAATTTTACAAAGACCTCTTTTAGTGCTCGCCTATTTTATAAAAGGTTAGGCCAGCAGGCACAGGCAGGTGTAGGTCTGCTGGAAAAATTATCATTTGGAAAAAAAAAAACAAAAAAAAATGATTTAAGCAGTTCCTTTGTGCTCTTTCATTTTGAATTGTTTGTTATAAATAAAAGAAAACTGTGTTTAAATTCGCACGTTCCTAGTCTCAGTAGTTCAGGCAGTGCGTTGGTATGTCAGTCAGTCAATCAGTTTCTCCTTATATTTATAAAGATTTATCTATATAGTTACACTAATAATACTTCTTCACGCTTGAACAGCTAAGCGGATTTAAATGAGCCGTTGAAGCGTTAAAGAGCAACAAACATATATCGTCGTGGCTTTCGCAACGTCCCCGTCAGGGGGCGTGGCAAGCGGCTTCAGGGCTTCGCCCTCTGGCCGCGGGATCCTGCCGTGGTCCATAAATATGGACCCGTCATTTTGTTAGCCACTAGTTGGCATGGCTTGTTGGGTGAGTATTTCACCCATATGTTATTGTATGTATGTGTGTACTGTAGGCGCGTCACGGCGCCATGTCTAATAGCGCCGACTCTTCACGACACACCGGCGGTCAGTCGCCGCCAGGTGAGACCCCTAGTTACCTAGAGGAAGCCCAGCGGGGGACGACCTGCGACAGGTGTGTCGGCTTGGTACGTACCTACAGTAGGCAGTGAGACTCTCGTCTAACTCGCTTCCAGAGCGAGCCGGTCACTAGTTAGACCGCAGAGTCGAGTTATGTATGTGTGTGAGCGGCATTGTATTGTGTAACATCGCTCAGTGCGCGTGCACCGAATAGTAAGCTTGCGCTATCTATTCGGCGCGTGAGTCTTGCGTGTGTAGAGTTGCGAATGTATGGTTGATTCGCATCGTGCCTATATTAACCTAGCACACGATGCTTATCGCGGTGTGTGTATTTATGTGGAGTCTTATTGTTTGAGTAAGCCGCGTGTAGACTGGTACGACTTACTCAGGCGTCAATCCGGTGGTGGGGGGTCGCTGTCGACAATAAGGTCGCGGGGCAGGGGTCTCGCGTCAGGGGGGCGCGCGTGCCAGGGCGCCAGGTGCTTGACGTGAGGCCAGGCTGAGGCGTCGGCACGCGCGAACATTCCTTTCGCGAGGCGCCGCACAAACTCATCCAGGCTCTCAATCCCGAGGTCGCGCTGTATGACGTCATTCCTCACATAGCGAGGGGCGTCAACTATGCTCCGTAGTGCCAGGTTTTGTTGCGCTTGGAGGGTCTTCCGGTTCCCCTCGCTTGTGAGGGCGAACCATGCAGGTGCGGCGTACGCCAAGATGGGGCGCACGTATGCCTTGTATACGCCCAATTTGACGCGCGCCGGGAGTCGGGACGAGAACACTGGTTTGAGGAGGTTGCGGGCGACCCTGCCCTGTGCGGCGACCTTATGGACATGCGGCCCCATAGTGAGCCGACGATCGATGGTCACGCCTAGGTACTTGACCCGGGGCGTCCATTCAATGTCGGCTCCGCTGAGTTTCAGGCGAGGTGGTAGGGGCGTTGATCCCGTGATCATTGCCTGCGTCTTACTCACGTTAACCGAGAGTCGCCATTTGGCGAGCCAATCTGGGATGAGGTTGAGGGCACGCTGCATCTTCACTGCCGCGTACTTAGCGTTCATTGATGTAGTAATGTACGCGGCGTCGTCAGCATACAGCGCGAGCGTCGAGTCTGGCGTCGTGGGTATGTCGTCGGTGTAACGTGAGTAACACGCTGGCGACACGCAGCTGCCTTGAGGCACACCGGCCGCGATTGGGCGAGGGGCAGATAGGGCCCCGTCTACCACCACTCTGAAACACCTGTTTGTCAGGAAAGCCGAGACCACTTTTACAATACGACGGGACGCGTTTGACGTGGCCAGTTTGTATATCAGGCCTTCGTGCCATACCCTGTCGAAGGCCTTTTCCATGTCGAGGAATACTGCCACTGCGTACTCTTTCTTGTTCATCGTAGATGACAGCAGGTGCAGTACCCTCGACAGTTGGAGCGTCGTACTGTGTTCCGCCCGAAACCCGAATTGTTCCGGTCGCGGCGGGATGTGGGGTATTAGATGTCGCAGCAGGAGCGATTCGAACACCTTTGACATTGTAGGCAGTAGGGTGATTGGCCGATAGCTTTCTGGCTTCAGGATATTCTTCCCCGCCTTGGGCAGCATGATGACGCGTCCCTCCTTCCATGCGGCGGGGAAGGCCCCTGTACGCAGTATCCCCGTGTACAGGCGCGCCAGTGCCGCGATGGTGCGGTACGGCAGGTGGCGCAGCGCTGTGTTGGTGACACCGTCAGCACCAGGGGCCTTCCTGGGTTTCGTGCGTAAGATGGCGCGTCTGACTGCGCCCGGTGAGAAGAATATGGGGTCTTCATCAGTAGCTATCGGCGTAGTGAAATAGTCCGCAAGATATCGCTCGACTGCTGCGACATGGTCATGCTTGGTGGTCGGGTTCGGTTGGAACTGACGCTCCAGGTGTTCTGCAAAGACCTCGGCCCGGTCCTCTGCAACATACTTCATCGCCCCGTCGTTTGCAAGTAGTGGGCGCACTGGAGCTGGGGTGCTGGTGAGCCGGCGACACAGTTTGTGTAGAGATGGCCAGTCGCCTTCTGCGGCGTCAATTTGTCCCTCCCAGCTCGCAGTGGCCAGTGCCTCGAGCTCGGTCTTCACCCTCTCCGCTAGATGATTAAGCTGCGTTTTTAGGGTAGGGCAGCGTAGCTGTTGCCACTGCTTGCGAAGGCGCCTCTTCTCAGCAACCATTGTTCGGACTCTGGGCGGCAGGGGCGGCTGTAGCCCTCTCCCCTGCGGCTGGGATGTCGTTGTCGCCTCCTCTAGGGCACATTTTATACAAGCAGTGACGTCATTTGATAACATATCAACGTCCGCGGCACTAGTAATAGACCGAGTCGGTGTTGTGGTCTCGAGCTTTTCAGCGAATTTTTTCCAATCTAATGATCGACGTGGCGCTGGTGGCTTCAGTCGGGTCGGCACACCCGACAGGACGACGAGCACAGGTTGGTGGTCCGACTGCAGTTCGTCGTCAATCACCTGTTGGGTGATCTGGCAGTGTAGCCCCCGGTGGACCACAATGTCCAGTACATCCGGCATCTGAAGGTGGTTGTCAGGATAGTGGGTGGGCGTCTCGGGGCCGGACACTGTGTAGCCGAAGGCCTCCGCGTCTGCTAAGAGCCGTCTCCCCCCGGTGTTCTGTTGGTTTGCGTTCCAGGCTGGATGTTTGCAATTCAAGTCACCGGCGAGTATAGCAGGTGCTTCTGTGGCATTCAGTATTGCCCGCAGCTCTGCCAGATCTAGGTGGCTCGCGGGCGGCTTGTAGCAGGCATATATTCTTATGTCCTCGCCGGCAACATGCAGCTGGACACCCAGTGCGTACAGCGTATTGAGCGACGACGGGGGGGCCTCCTGATGGACGACTCTACGTTTCACCAATACTGCCAGGCCACGGTATCGGATGTTGTGTGTCGACCTTTCATCCTTTCTATAAACGAGGTAACCTGGAAACCTGAGCTTGTCCTCAGGCCCCAGGTGCGTCTCGTTTATCAGCGCCACGTCGATGTTCTGTTCCCGCAGGAGATGGCGGAGTGGGGCGACCTTTCCCCTTAGGCCTCGGGCGTTCCAGTGAATTATCCTCAACGGCCTAGCCATGGCACAGGGTGAGGAGTTGTGCCAGGCCATCGAGGATAACCTGCTCCGGGCTATGTCCCTGTCTGATGGCCTTAATAAGGTCCATCAGCAGCTGAATGGCGCAGGTTGTGAATTCGTTGCTTACTCTCCGGTTTTCTATCTGGGTTGTGCCGGCATTGTAGTCTTTATGTTTAGTCACTTTTGACGTGATGTAGGTGGGGTTTGTGACGTGGGTGGTGGTCGTGAGGGTTGGCTTTCCCTTTTGTGCAATGCCGGCATTCGCACCTGTGCCCTGTTTCTCCTTCACAACCTGCGTCCCTCTCGAGGCAGGAGCCGTTTTAGGGGTCTCCTCCCGGGTCGCCGGGGGCACAGGTTTGCCTCCCTTGCCCCCACGATTCCGCTTCCTCCGCCTTGAGGAGGTGGCCTCTCCGCGCTTCGTAGGCCCGTTGGCTGCCGCCATCAGCGACACGCCTTGGTCCCTTTCATGTTGGTGTACCACATCGGCTGGTTGTTGGCGGCGTGTCGCGCTGGCCGTGCTGGCGACAGTCCCCGCTCGTCTGTTTTGTGTTTCCTTTTGAAACACTGGGCATCTGACATGGCACGCCGGGTGCGGGCCCCCGCAGTTTGCGCAGGTGGCCGGCTCTTCCCTCGGTCGTGGGCAGTCCCTCGCTGAATGTCCCTCTCCACATCTAACACAGGCGAGCGGGCGGTGACACTGGTGGGACGAGTGCCTAAACTTTTGGCATCGGTGGCATTGTGCGGGCCCACGTTTCCCACGCCATGCTTCTATTTTAACACCCCGCATGTATAGAAACACGGTGGTGTCAAAGATGCTGCGCACATTCTCTGTGCGCCGCAGCACGGCGTGAAAGATACAGCCGGGTTTTCCTTGCCGTCCCTTAATATGGCGCACATATTCCGGCTCGTAACCTAAGGCACGGAGTTCCTCCTCAATTTCCTGCGGGCTGGTCTCAGCTGGCAGCCCCCTAATGGCTACCTTGAAATCCTTCTCCGCTGGAAGGGAGTAGGCAAACCAACTTACAAACATATATACACACAAACTTTCGCTTTTATAGGTGATGTGATAATTTTTTCACATTCAAAATAAGCACCCAATTTTATTTCTAATACGAATTTGTTCTTTTCCCACGACACGAACATCGCATTCAACGCGGTTAACATCCCAAGAACCAAACCAATAAATTCTCCGTGTCGCTCATTCTTCGCATATCTTTCAATGGAAGTTTTCCCACACGAGCATAACTTCAGCAACATTTTAATATTTCGCAACTCACAACTTCAGGGTAAAAGATATTAAAAATTCCGTCCCACCTCTATTTCTTTATGTTTGTGGGCCATGCGGGATGGGCATGTCTGCTCAAATTGTGAATGAAACTGTTTTACTAAAAATACTTGTTGAAGTTTTAGAGCTGAGCCAGCCCTAATCGTCCGCGTTTATAATTTTTTTTTTTTAAATCTAACCAAAAATGTTTATGTAAAGTAACATTTTCAGAAACAGGAGTATTTTGTTTAAAAGAAGTTTGGTTCTGCTTACACACAGTAATCAGTCTATGTGTGTAACAGTACAAATAATAATCAGCTTTATATTTGCAACAATTTTATCACAGATACAAAA
Organism: Leucania comma; assembly: GCA_958295575.1. Lineage (NCBI taxonomy): Eukaryota > Metazoa > Arthropoda > Insecta > Lepidoptera > Noctuidae > Leucania > Leucania comma. Next base: position 2,454,568 of record OY282477.1, on the reverse strand, counting down.
CGCTGATCCTGAATTGACTATGTACGTACAGAATCGGATACTAACTCAAAAATAAATCAGCACTTCTATCATGAAGCCGTAAATGGTAACCGTAAAACTACTTTAACTGGATAAGATTTTAGACTAAAGCCAGGCAGGTAAAACTTTTATTGACAAATTAACAGTACTGAATGTGACAATGTTTTATATACCAGATTATAATCTATTCATCAGAAAACAGAAACCATTTGGCATACTATTCAGTTCACTAATGTAAAAATGTTTCAACACAAACAATGTAACCACGATTACAAACTGCTTGCCATTCAAAAACTTCTTCAGTCTAGTTCTCACAAAGCCTTCTGAATAAACCGCAACACCTTGATAACTGAAGGAACAGCGCTTACACAACAGCCTGAAATTTCCCAGGATCAACCCCTTAGCTGGGCCATTTACATAAATATTGCACGAGACTAAGACTTGAATAGGTATTTAATTCTCATTCAGGCTGCAGCTTGGACCTTTAAAACCAACCGTGTTTTTCCTTTCCAGAACCCCAACTCCCACACACATGTCCTCTATCCCTTCAGCACTAAAGACCATAATAGCTGAGAAAATTTTTGGGTGACCCGAAAATGTAATTTTGTCGACTTTCACACTACAAATCTTAATTTTCAATTGAATTTTAGCTGGCATTTCAAAAGGCGCTTTAACGAAATGATAAGAAGGCCTATATTGAGATGATATCGTTTTAGAAGTGCAGAGTTATCTTGGCAGACTTATTGTACAAGGAAGACGGACACAAATAGCGAATGCTGATAGTGTGGTGAAGCAAGATTGCAATGTGCTCGGGTCAAGTTTATTTTGAATCAATTTACATATAGAATCGAAGGGATTACCTAATAGTATTGGTCCTAAATTCTTGAATAATAGAAGTTTAGGGCAAGCAACTGTGACAATGTATCGAAGGTCCTTCAGAGTGCTTATTGGTATTGCCAACCTTATTAAATTTTAGAGACGTTTCCAGTTGACCCATTTTCTATGTTCTTTGTTTTGTTTTGTAGTTATGTAGCAAGGTACAGAATGCTTGACTGGATTCAGGGTGAATGAATAAAACTAACACGTGAGAAGGTGAGGTTAAATCGTAATATTTGTATATATTATTATTAGAGCCAATAGGGCTCTAAGCTTTTTATGCACCTCACAGTATTTAACAGTTTGCATCATATTAGAATATTCCACTTCCCTTAGTTTTTGCGCACAGCCATAACTATTGAGTTAGGAAATCATCCAATAACTGTTCTTGACTCTTACTGTCACACTTCAGTTGGCTTTGCATTTCAAGATCACGGTTACTCTTTCAAACAATTTCGCAACCGTAGCTGGTATCGGCCCTAATCCTAGGGCCCCATCCGTTTTGCTGACATTTCATTGAGGCACGTGCACAACACACCGCGCCATAGACTCGGGAAGAGTCTTTACCGGACGGTGAGCTAAACTATTCAAACAGAAAAGATAAAGGTGTCATATGGTCGAACAGAAAAAAAAATGAAATATTTAAATCAGTTGACATAAACAGGGCATTGTTTGTAAATATGTAGCATAAAAGTAAATAACAATAAATCTTTATTTTTCCAAAAAATACACAAGTATTGTTACATTTTTAAGGAACAGTGCTAGGCTAGAACCAAAAAATCCCTGACTTCTAAACTAGGAATTACCTGTTTCTTAGAAGTAGCTGTTAGTAAACTCCTGGAATAATGATCAATATATAAAAGCGAAATACCACTCACTGATTAATCATGAAATCTCAGAAACTATAACACTCAGGTAAGTTCCTTATAGGGTGTAGACAACCGCTAATAACGTATTTTACGAAACTCCACCCCTAAGAGGGTAAAAGGGGCGTTGGAAGTATATGAGGGCGAAGCCGCAGGCAGAAGCTAGTGCATGCTTACAAACAAGTTGGATACCAGTATTTTCCTAGAGATGAAGTCTGAGTCCCAACAGTGGGAACATTAAAGGGCATTAGCATTATCAACGTTTTAATGTTCCCACTGTTAGGACTCAAGCCTCCTCTCTAGGAAACGGAATGGGCCGCAATCCACCACGCGGGCCCAGTGTGGATTTGTGAATATCACATGTCTTCGAATTTTTCTTCTAGTACATGCCGTTTTCCTCAAGATGTTTTCCTTCAAAGTTTTGAGAGCAGTGGTGATGAAATAAATTACACAAAGTAATACGCAAGCTGGGTTTGAACCCGCGACCTACAACTTGTAAGTCGGGGCCGTTACCACTAGGCCACCACTGCTCGCAAAGGGTAATAATGCTAATGCTATTGCTACGTGGAGAGACTATCTATTTGACATCCAAAACCCACCAACTGGGTAACGTGACATCCTTTGGTAAGACTGGAGTCAGATTATCTGACTTATGACTATCTGTAACGTCAAAGACCTACAAATAACAATCGGAACCAAGTATGCTTTCCCAGCCACGGGGAAATTTCTGTTTGTTAAAATGATCACCCATACGTTGACTCTGTATGCATACGTATACAAGAGAATTTCCAATTCATACAGACTTCCATAGATAGAAGCATAATGTGGTTTCCATTGCAGATTCCAAGAAATAGTATTTGCAAGGAGCAATAAAAGCAATTTAAAGCCAGACCACACAGCGAGCAGATTCGAGCCTGCATATTCCAATATGCAATGTTACTTAACAAGCAAATTGTTTGCTTTATAGAAGACTAGCTGCTTCATGCAGCTTTGCCCGTGTGAATGTAGAAAATTGTCACAAGGGAACACACTTCCGAGATAAAAAGTATCATATGTGCATTTCCAGGATATAGTCTACTCGTATGCTAAATTTCATCCGAATCCGTTCAGTTTTTGGGCGTGAAGAAGCACATACACACCCACAGACTTTCGCTTTTATAATAGATATTAAACACCTTTTTTGATCATTTTAATCCCGTGGAGGCTTACAAAACTTAGCTTTACGAATAAAAAAAAAAAGTTTCATATACCGGATCGACCCTCCACGGGATTTAACGGTGTATAAGTGTGACAGCATGATTTTCCAGCGAAAATAGTAAGCATATTATAGTGAAATTTCTGGAATATATTTCTTTTGCCGGGATTATATACGTGAGGGTCAATTTTCCAGCTGAAAACTTTCTTCAACTAACCTATTGTAGTGCATCATTTCATGCTGCACGTCCAACAAAAAAGTAATTTCAAGCCTGACAACACATTTGCGCCACTACATTTGGAAACTCAACATTTTAAAGGAAAATGAACACACAAATTTGAAACGAAAAACCGAAAATTGGTCTATTTTCGTATCCATTATATAAGTGCACAGCTGACGCAGGCCACAACCGCTCATGCGCTTGTTAGGAAGCCGTTATATTATTTGCACGACAGTGTAAATGCTGTAATTACACTGTCGAGCAGTATTAGTAAGATGCACGGAACCGCTGCAGTATCACTATTGCCGTTAGAGTGGTATTTGAATACTATCGGCCGGAGTAATGTTTGCAGTTTTGGTTTTGTTAATAGTTTTGGAAGTCATCATCGGTTTGTTGTCGTCGGTCTGGCTATACCGGATGGCGACAGTCGTTGGCCAGTTTTAAGGTACGATCCGGTGGCATAAAGTAAGTTACGCTTTCGAATCTGTTAAAAGAGCAATATCGTTTGGCTCACGTTTGGCTATTCCAATAGTAATTGCTAATTCACCTTTATATTATACTCGTACTAACTCGATGGGGCACCCAGGATTTCGTGTTCGTGTGCGCGTCTAGTAGACTCAATGGGGACTGGGAACCTGGATGTCCCCATCGAATCGTGATGACCCGGTTCAAAACCAAGCAAGAACTGAATCTACATATCTATATATTATTATAATAATATATAGCGAAATACCACTCACTGACTAATTAAACAAACTTCGGCAGGTAGATTCCTTATAGGGTGTAGACATCCGTTAAGATTTCACGAAACTCCAACCTCAAAAGTTTTTTAAGGCGTGGCTGGAAAGGCCTCACGGCGTCGTCACCTTCCGTTTGACGCAGGTACTAACCGAACACGGCAAGTTCGGACCGTACCTGTACAAGATTCGTGCGGAGACGACGCCCGGGTGTCGCCACTGTGCGGACCGGCCGGAGGACACGGTAGAGCACACAGTCGAGGTGTGCCCCGCTTGGGAAGAGCATCGCCGTGTCCTCGTGGGGGCGATCGGCGGCGATCTCTCGCGCCGGGGCTTGGTTCAAGCCATGCTCCGGAGCGAGGAGGAGTGGCAGGCGGTCGCCTCCTTTTGCGAAGCAGTAATGCTAGCAAAGGAGGAGGCCGACCGCAATAGGCAAAGGCGCACACGCCGCCGCCGCCACCGGGATTCCGATCCCGATTTCCGGCCACCGTAGGCGCGGGCTCGCGGACGGTGGGCAATGGGTAGCTCGCTGTCCGTCCGTCCGGTAACAGACCGGTCCGAGCTCAAGTCGTCTACGGCGCGCACTGTTCCCGCGCGCCTCAAGGAGTTGTCAGCAAACTGTAGGGGTCCAGCAGGGCCGAAGCCTACTGGGGCCAAAGGTTATGTGAGAAAGTCACCACGGGCCCCGGGACAAAGGCAATGAATGGAAGGGTAGGTTTTTAGTCAGTAAAAGTCTGACACTATTTCCCGCCGCGCCCAAGGGCGGGATTTGTCATTGGATAATTTTACGTACGAAAAAAAAAAAACTATAGTTTAAAAGTCGGATTGAAAGTTTGTACGGAGAAACCGACTTTCACGAGGACGAAACCGCTGGCAGAAGCTAGTTCTCATTCACTTTTTTATGTTTAGGACATTACCTACTGCCTCAGAAAGCACGCAAAGTCTTTGATCCCGGTTGTCATTCGTAGATCTTTGACAGTTATTACAGGTAGTCAGACGCCAGAAAGTCTGAACATCAGTCTATTCAAGAAGCATCGTGTTACCGAGTAACTGGGTTGTAAAGGACTGATAGGCAGTTGCTCCATACATGGGCATTCAGCTGCAAACGGGTAGACCGGAAGCTGATCCTAAGCTATTTGGAAAAAGGCTAGTGAATTGATGATAGAACATAGCATAGCATAGCATCAGCCTTATAATGTTCCCATTGCTGGGATTCAGGCCTCTCTAGGAGAGGGAATGAACTGTAATCCACCACTCGGGCCCAATGCGGGTTAGTGGTTGTCACATGTTTTCGAATTTTTGGTTCTAGGACATGCCGGTTTCCTCACAATGTTTTCTTTCACCGGTTTGAGAGCAGTGGTGATGGAATAAATTACACAAAGTAATGCGCCTGGCTGGGTTTGAATCCGTCACCTACAAGTCGTTATTCGAGGCATATTATAACACAAGCTCTGCTTAGCTTGGGGCTAGACGGTGTTGTGTGATAGTTGTGGAATAATTATGGAATATATTCCCGGTTAAAATCCTGTCCTATAGCCTATTCTAAAATAGTGTGTCTATGTTCCATTTTTCAACCAAATATATTCTGCTTTCAAGAGGAACGGAATAGGATGTTAGAAGTGAAAAGGTACCAATCCTACATTGTTGAAAGAGTAATCTTATTAAATGAAAACCGGGCAAGTGCGAGTCGGACTCGCACACTGAGGGTTTCGTACAAACTTACCTATGAAAATGGTTCTATTCTAGAATCGTGTGTGCAAAAAAGTTTTTTTTTTTATGACGTAACTACAAAACAGTTTTCAGATTCTTTCATATACTTGTGCTATGGGAACTTGCTTTAAGGCAAATTTCAAGAGTTAGGTCAACGAGCAAGTATGATTATTGATTCCCTATTATTTTTGATTCCTTTGAGGGGTCAAAATATGCGTTATCTTTTTTTCGTTAACTTAAGAAGTTTGATTTTTTCACAAATTTAAGGGACCGCGTGGTTTTAATTTCAACTCGATACGTCTATGCAATTGCGTGATAAAGGTTCTTGACAGACAGACAGACAGACGGACATAAACCAGTTCAACTTCATGACATTATCATAAAAAAATTATTCATAAACACAAATAAGTAATTTATGAAACCACAGATTGTAATCAACCACACTTGAAATTGATTTCAAATTAAACCATTACCTATTTGACACTTCATTATCGAGCAATTTAACGTTATGTGGTTAATAATGAGAATACAAATTGATTAGTTTGGAAAATACTTTTTTATCTTTTTATTTAATATTAAATTATTATTGTATAATGTAGAAGCATTTATTTTCAAAGTTTGTAAATGTGAGTACCATGGAGCAATTTACGGTTTTTGGATATTGGACTTGTTTGACATAAATGAGCATGGTGGTTGAGAGTTTGTCATGCTCACTCAAATGTCTCACTGATGGTGGCGCGTGTGTTGGATCATTCGGTTCCCTTCAAAATGGTTGAGCTGAGTGGTGCTGATATGCGCGTCATGTCCGTAAACGGGCGCTGTCAGTTGAGACTGGTCATCTCTTAGCTGCCAGTGGTTTATTTTAATATCTTTATTTAGAATGCCTTTTTTTTGTCTTTACTTTATTTTATTGACATTGTTCTCACATAATAGCAGCGACAAGAAACATGTAACAGAGATATTTGTTATACATAAAATGATTGAAAAGAGTGTCCATGGAGTTTCTTGCACATTCTTCTCCATAGAGATCTACGCTTTGGAATGTGCAATTAGCATCATTTTTTTTCTGACAGACTGACACCTTGACCTTTCAAAAGTGCCTGTAAATGGTTTATTTGAAATAAATGCTTTTGAATTTTGAATTTTTTGAAAATTTTGAATAAAATGCCTAAATTAAATATTAGTTTTTTTTTTAGGGTCCCGTACCTCAAAAGGAAAAAACGGAACCCTTATAGAATCACTTTGTTGTCCGTCTGTCTGTCTGTCAATATCTTGTATCTTGCGAACGCGTAGAGAGATCGAGTAGAAATTAAAACCTTATACTCAGTTCAAATTAAACTTCTAAAAAGAAAGATACAGCCATGTATATCGCAAAAAACGTATATTTCGACATTCTCAGGGGAATCAAAATTCAGAGGGTACTCCCGATGACCTGTCGCCGTGAAAGGCATGAAGCAAGATCTTATAGCTCAAGTCACTGACAGACAATCAACTCTACAGAAATTTAATGCAATAGCCCCAGATATTAAAATTTTAGAGAAATGTTCACTGCACCTCCTAGGCTCTCCAATTTTTGAAGACAGTTTTTCCTTATTCATTGACGATAAAATAAAATCATTCAACGATATTTCGGACAGACTATCAAAAATTAACTTACATTCCGCTTTCACCCTCATTAGATATTGCTGTTTTGCACCAAACTTTATGTATTTTCTCCGCTCTTCCCCTTTATGGAAACAACCACATCTCTTAGACAAAATTGACGAAACCATTCGATACACTCTAACGTCCATCTTAAATGTAGCTTTGGATGACCGAGCATGGCTGCAAGCCACACTACCCATTCGCTTTGGTGGGCTCGGCATCCGCAAAATTTCTAGTGTCAGTCTACCGGCGTTCCTGTCTTCGGTCCACAGCACTCAACAGTTAATCAAAAGAATCTTAACTCCATCACTGGTTGACTGGGAGGTGCCGTGCTTGACCGATGCCGTGAATGTCTGGAAAGTGGCTTGCCCGGACAAGGCGTTACCCGAAAATCCATCTTCCCAGAGACAGTGGGATGAGCCGCTCTGCAGGTTGGTACGGAATAATCTCATTAATACGTCCACCAATACTGCTGAGCGTGCCCGCCTACTGGCTGTGGGGGAATGGGAGTCGGGTCTCTGGCTACAGGCTCTACCGTCACCCAACATAGGTACCATGCTGAGTGACACCACCTTCCGGATCACTACATGCTTGCGTTTGGGTGCTCCTAGTGGAGCTCCACATCGATGTCAATGCGGTGAAGCAGTCGACCGCCTCGGACACCATGGCCTGTCCTGCAGTAGAAGCGGTGGTCGGATAGCACGGCATGCCAGCATTAATGACATCATCCGCCGAGCTCTCGTCATCGCCGGGGTGCCAGCTGTTTTAGAACCTATCGGCTTGGCACGTGACGATGGAAAGAGGCCAGACGGGATGACCATAATGCCCTGGAAGTTGGGTAGGCCTCTGGTGTGGGATGCAACTTGTGTCGACACCCTTGCGCCATCCCATCTTCTGAGTACGGCAGGCTGTGCTGGGGCGGCTGCTGCAGGTGCAGAAAACCTCAAACGGCGTAAATACAATAACCTTATCGGTAGTTACATGTTTGAGCCGTTTGGGGTTGAAACACTAGGGCCATGGGGTCCGAGCGCTCATCGAGTTGTTCGTGACATCAGCAAACAGCTGGTCGACTCTTCGCGTGACCAGAGAGCTGGGCTTTTCTTCGGTCAACGAATCAGCATTGCCATCCAACGTGGCAATGCTGCCAGCGTTCTGGGCACTTTTCCCATTGTGGATGAATTTTTTGATGCCCAATAAATTCTTTTTCTACCCGTTTGTACATATTATTATTTTTAACTACTACTAGATAATGATATAATTATTATTCGATAAGATTTTGCTTAGTAACAGTAAGTATAGGAATAAATCTGAAAACTGTAAATTTTTAGTTACTTGACAAAAAAATCTTTTTAAAATTCGGAAAAATCTTCGCGACTCGACTCGGAAATTGAATTATTTAAATAAGTTCGTTTGAATGGAACCCTCAGTGTACGAGTGTGATTCGCACTTGTCCACTTTTTAAGGCAGAAGATCATCCATCCACATTTATGTTCTTTCAGTTGCCCTTTGCTCTTGTAGAAGTCACCCCGTGGATCCAGTAAGCTTTGGTCCTGCTGGGCCCCTTTACAGTTTTTCTGACATCTCTTGAAGGCGGTCCAGACAGTCACCAGACGACTGGATGGCGAACTGCCCATTGCTCGTCGTCTGCAAACATACACCTATGGTGCGGTGGCTGGTAGTTGAGGTCAGGGTCTCGGCGGCTGGGGGAGCCCTTTGTCTCACGCGTGCAGTCGCCTCCCTCGCTAGCATTACTGCTCCGAACCACAACCATAACCAGAGCCCGGTGCAAGAGGTCGCTGCTGCCGATCGCACACACAAGGACATGGCAGTAATCCGCCCAAGCGGGGGAACACCTCTACCGTATTGTCCAGCGTATCCCCCGGGAAAGTAAATATTGATAACACTATTATCTTATTGGTATAAGCATTCTTTCATGTTAATAAACAAAGTCACCGACCGCATTTGTCTTTTAGTCTGTTTGTGATAACCAAAAAAACAATTGGCCAAGAATGAGTCGAATTTGCACTCGAAAGGTTCCATAAAATAATATTAAAACTGAGCTAAATACACCGACAAATCAGCGTTTTTTGTATGGCCCATTAATTTTTAATTTGGTTTTATCATGTTATTAATATTATTATTGTTGTAGCGACAATAGAAATACGCATACTATGAAAGTTTATGAGATACATCTTGCTTATAGACGAACAGTGGTGGCTTAGTTATAAGGTCCCATTGACCCCCTTCGGGTATGAAATCCTAAGGACTACTACAGCCTAGCCAAGTCACGACCGTTTTATTTCGATTCTTCGATCGCCTCGAGTCGGCAACGTCTCCGATTCCTTTATTCTGACCACGTGACTAAGCGTTGAGATGACGCCATTCCTATACATTTGAAGTTTTCCACTAGCGTAAAAGATTGTAGATTATCTACTTGGCTAAGCCCTCTGATCGGATTTTAATGCGATTTTCATCAACAGACAGTGATTCATGAGGACAGTTAAGAGCGTCCAACCCCAGATATATTTACACGCGTTCTTGGGCGGGGCGGAAGTGTCAGACTTTTATTGACTAAAACCCACTTCTGTTTCTTCGTTGCCTTTCATACTGGGACCGAACCTTCTTTTCGGGTATCAATCCTTGGCCCTAGTAGGCTTCGACCCTGCTGGGCTACGGTTTGCTGACAACTCCTTGGGGCGCGCGTGAAACATTACGTGCCGTCGACGACTTGGGTTCAGTCCGGACGGTTACCGGGCGGTACCGGCGCCTACGGTGGCAGTAGACTAGTTAAAGTGGCTTGTTCACTTTATAGTAACCAATTTAATCAGTCGATCCAAGAAGTAGCTGGTTGTGGAAGTCTAATAAGCAGCCACTCCATGTAAAACACGGGCACTCACATCCGTATTTATAAAGAAGTATTTACTTGTTACTACGTAAAATCTTATTAAGTCATTACTTGACGTTTAAAGAAAGAAAGAAAATCGTTTGTTCGTTTATCTGCATTCAAAATTCAAATTTTTCTTAACTATAGAATACAAATAGTTGTTACTTTTACTCAAGTATTTAGTTTTACTTGTTTATAAATTCGGGTGTTAGTAGTTTCAGATAGTTACGAAAAGGCTTAAGAGATGGTTAAGGATTTGATCCCTTATATCTTGTGGCCTATTTTTCATAAAACTTTATGAACTCGTGTGTATATTTTATCATGTTTCAACTATTTTTATGAACTATACCTTGATAAATAATGTAGGTATAATAATTTTGTAAGTTTACTTTAACGGCATAACTGTGCAGGTTGATGACTACTCTTTGGATTATACGGGGTCATATTCGGTTCCGGTTCCGTTCCTTCGTAGCCTATCGTGCCGGGGCCGGGTATTTCTTTCGGAAGCTGACCCATGACCCCAGTAGGCTTCGACCCTGCCTGCCTGCAGCTAGAAGGCTGGGCCTCTACGGTGTGCTGACAGCTCCTTGAGGCGCGCGGGAACAGAACGCGCTGTCGACGACTTGGGCTCGGTCCGGTCGGTTACCGGACGATCGGACAGCGTGCTACCCATTGCACGCCGTCCGCAAGCCCGCGCCTACGGTGGCCGGAAATCGGGATCGGAATCCCGGCGGCGGCTGGGGCGAGCGCCCCGTTACCTTTGCCTGATGCGGTCGGCCTCCTCCTTTGCTAGCAGAACTGTTTCGCAGTAGAAGGCGACCGCCTGCCATCCCTCCTCACTCCGGACCATGGCCTGAAGCAAGGTCCGGCGAGAGAGATCCCTACCGCCGATCGGCCCCACGAGGACACGGCGATGCTCTGCCCAGGCGGGGCACACCTCAACAGTATGCTCCACCGTGTCCTCCGAAAATTATACAGGTTGTAAGTTTGTGTGTGTGTGATGAAACTTGTCACAAAAGCAGATCTTGTCCAAAAATAGGATGTAGGATACTTTTTATCCCAGGAGTATAACCTTTTGGGAAAATTTTTGACTTTCACGTTCTTGAAACTGCAGAAAGAAGGTAGTAAATAATAAGTAATAGTAATGCTTGACACAATAAACTCCCGTATATTTATAAGCCAACACCAGTTATCTCCCCATAAAACATACGCACTTAGCTTTTACCGCTCCATATTTACTACCCAGAAACATTGTCATACAATAGTCATACAATGTTGAATGTCTTATATTTTTATTTGATTTTATTCCCTTCTAAGAGCAATGCAGTGTTCAAAGCGGAAATAGTGTGAGACTTATTTTGTAACTAATATTCAAGACATTTTTTATTGTTGATAGGTTCGCGCTTGACCGCTATCTCACCTGATGGAAAGCGACGATGCGGTCGACGATGGAGCGCGTTTACCTAGAAGTAACCTATTCACTCTTGACTTAAAGATTCCCGGGTTGTAGCCATCAGGAAACATAGACTCCGGCAGGGAATTCCACTCCTTAGCTGTACGCACAATGAATGCCTAAAGGGCCGATTCTCATCGGAATGGTAAAGGCCGGCGGTCACGGGATGTATTCCCTCTTGGAACTTTGACTTTGACCTTGGACCTGCAGATAGGTGTTTTGAATCTGGATTGTGTATACTAAGTTTACACGTTTGTGAACAGGCCCACGATACAAGAGCCACCGTAGGGCTTCCGGACAATGTGTAGGTGGTCTCTAGAGATTGCAAACCGGGCCCGGCCGGGCCGGACCCGGCCGGGCCCGGTGCCCTTTTAGACATGCACCGGGCCCGGCCATTCATACCGGGCCCGGTGACCGGGCCCGGTAGGTACAAAAATTGCAGCACGGAAGCCCCAACTTGTAGAAAATTGGCATGGCAAGCGTTGCGATGCCAATTTTCTACGCGACTGCGATGTTGCTATAAAAGTTTGATTGTTTACAGTTACAGTTACATTGCAGCCCAGCCAGTAGTTATAAGATTTTGCTATTTGCTCAATTATAGTTAAGTCTATTAACACTTAATAGTCATAATAGCTAAAGTTATTGTTATTATCAAAAGAATATTGTTATTGCTCTTAAGAATTTGTTTTTTTTTTACTAATGCTACCAAAGTTTATCTATCTACTCTCTAGTTACATTAGTATTAGTAATTAACTTTAAGCAAGCAGGTTTTTCTCTTTACTCTGTATAATATTAGTAATTAAATTGCGGGCGACTTCTTAAATAATCTGACTACTTTTCAAACTTTTTCTCGAAATCCTCTAAATCCAGGCATTTCATCAGCGCTAGAAGATCATTGCTATCCTAAACTTAATTACTGAATACTAATGCTTGCTTTAACTTAATTTGTAACACTAATGTTACTATTCCGTTCATAAGTGAAACTAACTAATTCTATACTAAAAACTCGTGATTTTGAGACTGATTAAGACTGATTATTGTTGATTTGCAGGTTTGAAATAAATATTTACCGTAACCTTGAATCATTGCATTTTTCCTCCATTTACTTAAAGCGAATTTTCATAAAATAATTTAAAAGTTTCATCCTAACACATCAACCCGCCACATTCGCCGCCAACCCGGCCGGGCCCGGCGGGCTCGGCCGGGTTGGCGGCGAATGTTACCGGGCCCGGCCGGGTTGAAAAACATACCGGGTTGCAATCTCTAGTGGTCTCCGTTCGGTCGTCCGGTAACCGACCGAGCACAATTCGTAGACAGCGCGTAGTGTTTAACTGCCTCATAGGTCTCATGGGCGCAAGCGCGACTTTTCAGCGTGGTACTCTGGTTTCGATTCCTCGAGCAACAAGGGATAATGGGTTTTCCATTAGGAATTACTCTATAGCTGCCTTTAGTTTGGCATTTAATTGTGTGATACCCCCGTGCCTCGGAAAGCACGAAAAGCCGTTGGTCCTGCGCCTGATGTCTCTCTGGTCGTGTCTCGAATGATTGCCATCCCATCTATTACGAGAGTAAAGGAACAGAAAGTCCACATGTGATTGCACACACACTTGTGCACTATAATATCTCCTGCTTACTTGGCTAATGTTTGTTGAGATTGGCTAGCGTGATCGAAATTCGGTCGGGAGGAGTATCATACATAGTTAAGAGTTTTATGCAACGGTCTTTGTTAACTCATTAATCTTTAATATAATAATAATACTATTCCACAACTATCACACAACACTATCTCGTCTCAAACTAAGCAGAGCTTGTGCTATGAGTACTAGACAACTGATAAACAAATAAATAAATAAATAATAAATGATCATGTGCATCACACAAACATTTGTGCTAGATGGAAATCGAAACCATGACCTCCGGCTTAGCAGTCAGGGCCACTAACCACTAGACCAACAGGCCAGTCCAGTCCAGTTTGGGTAATAGAAGCCTGAAAACATGGTAGTAAAAATATTATAATATCTACACATACAAATAAAAGACGAAGCACATCACAGCTAGTTCCATCTCATCTCCCCTAACCGAAGCCATTTTCGCCGAAAATGTTGCCATAAGCACCTTCCTTGTTTACCAAATAACCAACGAGTACAGCACTACATCGTCAAAATATGACGTTTCCTCAAATATATTAGCCGCGCGTTGCCAAGCACGGAATATTAACTTGTCGGCAGTGGCGTAGCTAAGTGATCAACGGCATTGGGGCAAAAAAAAAAAATACTGGGGCCCCTTTTTTACATGGAAAATCATCAAATTTTATATGATAACTCCTCTTGCTCTAGGTGTAGTGGAAAGGAGTGTCACAGTTTTACTGACTAAAATGAGTGGTGTTGCTACCTATTTTATTTAGATTTTGAAACTGGGAGAATTTTTCGATATTTCAATAAGAGGTTTGCTAATCTGCAGGCTTGGCCAAGTTGATAATCGTTAACGCTAATAGAAAACTAATCAAATGTATGTGAATGACATCATCTCAATGTTAAGTTACGTGGTAAAAACATTCGAGTAGAAAATTAGTAGCAAAGTTCAATTTCAATGTTCATCGCTAAATTCTATAGTTTTATGGTATAAATGGTAGCCAAGTTACATTTTTTGTAGAACGAGCGATCCACTCGGATCTTACTATCGAACTTGGTTACTTACTTATTGTTTTCTAAAATCGCATATGCGTCGAGGCGTTACCGATAGTAGAAGACCTTCGAAAGCAAAGCCTCGTATCTAAACTCTCAGGTTTCAGGGCCCCCTGAGCTTAGGAACCCTGGGGCACTCCCCCGCCTAGCCCGTTGGTAGTTACGTCAGTGCTTGTAGGCCTTTATGAGTAGATTTATTGCCCCTCCATCTTGGATTGTAGAAGCAATGTGGCGGTTATAATTAAAAATTGATGAAAGATCGTGTGAGCTGGTTTATTTTTAATTTTTTATTAGTTCATGGTATGTGATTAGGTTGGTTTTGATGTTCCTTTTTTCTTTGGATTTTTTAAAATTTTATTAGTAATGTACACAACAGAAAAAATCTGGGCAAGTGAGAGTCGAACTCACACGCCGAGGTTTGGTACCGTGGTTCAATTTCCGAATTTGTCTCGAAGATTTTTTCGAATCGAAAAGTGTAATTTCTTTTGTGAAGTAACTACAAAACAGAGATTACCAAAACCTTGCTTCATGCCAAATCTCAGGATTCTAATTCAACGAGAATTGATTTGAATTTTGTTTGAATTTTGATTCCTTTACGGGTCGAAATATACGTTTTTTGCGATGTAAACGGCCATATCTTTTTTTTCGTTAACTTAAAAGTAAAGATTTTTTCACAGTTTCAAGCGCCCGCAAACATGAGTATATGGTTTTAATTTGAACTCGATACCTTTACCCGTTCCCGAGATAAAGGGTCTTGACAGACAGACGAACAACAGAGTGATCCTATAACAGTTCCATTTTTCCTTTTGAAGTGCGGAACCCTATGATTACCGAATGGCAATATGGTTGTACTGAACCTGCCCGAACTGAAAGGGTCACCAACTCAGCAATTGCTGGGCATCACAAACCCAGTGTTGGTCTGCTGGAGTCATGGGTCAGCTCTATTGGGGTAACGGGTCAGCCCTGCTGGGGTCATGGGTCTGCTTCCGAAAGGAATACCCGGCCCCGGCACGATAGGCAACGAAGGAACGGGGTAGGTTTTTAGTCAGTAAGAGTCTGACACTACTTCCCGCTCCGCCCAAGGGCGGGATTTGTCATTGAATGATTTTACATGCCATAAAAGAAACCAGCGTTGTGGACGTATTTCGACTGAAATCTTGATGACAGTGTGATAATTCACGCTCCAACCTAAATAAAAATGAATCCGTTCGAAAAAACAAAATCTAAACCCTAACAAAACCAAGTACTTTCAAGCTCAAAGTAAAAACCCATCGAGTTTTGCACACAACACCCTCAATTTTGCTCCGGTTTTAACCAGATCGCTGGAAGCCTCTCTTGTCGAGAGCTGACTAGAGGCTGACGGCGCAAGAGCCTCGTTTTATCGGTTTCTAGGGCCTTTAAGAGGCTCTTTGGCCGCGTTAAGCCACCCATTAGGGATCGCGGTCTTGCCACTCAATGTTTTGAATACGCTTGACACATTTTTTGGTGTAAGGTGAGTTGAAGTAGGTATGTCTAATTTTGGAAAATATTTCTCCGAATTTGGATAACATTTTTTTTTTTTATAACTAGCGACCCAACCCAGCTTCGCACAGGTGCAATGGTGTATTAAATTTATATTATGCATTTATTATACGTACTAAATTTCCTCTTGATTCACTCTCAAATCCGTTGCGTAGTTTTAAAGATGTAAACATACATAGGGACAGACAGTGGGAAGCGATTTTGTTTTATATTATGTAGTGATAGTCTAAAACTTTTTCACACAAGGCCATCTAGTCCCAAATTAAGCAGAACTTTTGGTATGAGTAATAGACAAGTGATAAACATACCTACTTATATATTTCTGAATAGGTACATATCTTATTTCTTATATTTATATAAAAATGAATAGCTGTTCGTTAGTCTCGTTAAAACTCGAGAACGGCTGGACCGATTTGGCCAATTTTGGTCTTGATATACTTGTGATACTCCAGGGAAGGTTTGAACGGTGAGAAAAAATGCTAAAATTCACGAAAAAAAATCCGTTATCACAATATTCATAGACTATTAGGCGGTACGAAGTCTACCGAGTCAGTTAGTTATAGATAAATCACACCCAGACACGCCGCCCAGAACAAATGATCGTGCTCATTACACAAACATTTGTTCTGGGCGGAAATCGAATCCACGACCTCCAGCATAGCAGTCAGGACCACTAACCACTAGATCATTAGGCCAGTCGTTCCTTTCCTAACCACTAGATCATCAGGCCTGTCACTTCTATTATTATATTTTAAACAATTAATTTACGTTTGACGCCCAAAATAGTACAGACAGACTTCAATATTTTTGGTAAAGAAGCTTGAGTTAGCTTTGTTATGTTATAACAAATTGTGCCTCACAAGCTAAATAAATATCATTTATTATTATCATTGTGGTATCCAAAACCTTAGCATAATAGTATACGAGTTATTTTTTATTCACCCCATGATATTATGGGGTGCATAAATGATAACTAGTCCGCCATCTCCAGAAGTCCGCCATATTGGATTTGAAATGACGTCACATCGCATGCATTGTCATTCGAACTGAAAATTTCAGCTCAATCGGTTAGGGTTAAGTACGCGTAGCTTCATAGACGTATATTGTCATTATACGCTTAGTGTACGCCTTCGTGAAGCTTACAAACAAAGCTATGAAACTCTGTCGACAGAACGGCAACGTCGTTTCGTCATGTCATTGCCGCCGAATGACGGATACGCGTCTTTGAAGCTACGCTTCCGTAGACAGTAGGCCCAACTACTTTTAAATTATCCTCAAGATTTGACATAAACATAAAAGCATTGCAAATTAAGTAAAAGCTTGTAAGAAAAACAGTGTTCTCATCCTTTTTAAACTGAAAATATTAAGAGTCGAAATAAACAACATCTTTAACTAAAGTAACAACGCTTTTGCTATAAAAACTTAGTGTAAGTACAAGTACGCTTACAGCAGTAAATAGCTCGTACTTAAGTAATGTTGGAAACAAGCCTATTCCGCCACTAATAGGTTCCGAGCGCTCTAATATTAACCACATCGCGTAGCGAGCAATGGACCAGAAAAATAAGAAATGGTTTTAATGAAAACAAGATGGAGAAAAAGGAGTTTCGTGAGCTCTGTTTTATTTATTTTATAATTTATGTACATGAAGAAGAGATACAGTATTATAAAAAAAAATTGTACAAAGGTGCTGCTTATTTCTAAAAAAAATTTCTTCCAGCAGACCTGCGAAAGGAGAGATAAGAAAAAATGAGAAGAGATAAGAGAAGAAAATGAGAAGAGATAAGTGAGAAGAGTTAGTGAAATCTTAAATTAAAGCAATAAATACTTATATAGCTATAAATACCTTTTACTAAAAATAAAAAATACTTGTTTTTTTATTTAAAAAAGTTTATTTTAAGGTGTAACTTCTTCCAATAACTTCTCCCACTCTAGGGAGGAGCGAAAGAGGGCGAGTCAGATTTTTACTGACTGAAATAACACCTCTAGAACCACGAGTATCCTTTGTATACTTTTACCCATGGCCCTAGCAGGCATTGGCCCTACTGGGCGTATAATTAGCTGGCATCTCTTTGAGGCACGCGGAACACTATCCGCCTTCGACGACTCGGGCTTGATTCTTATAGGACGAGCGAACGGCGAGCTATCCATTGCTTGTTGTCCGCAAGTCAGTCCGCAGCTCTGCAATTTCCAACGCCTGGGATGTTTGATTTTTGCCCAGGTTGTGATTACATCGTGTTCTTTATCAAAATAC
Organism: Leucania comma; assembly: GCA_958295575.1. Taxonomy (NCBI): domain Eukaryota; kingdom Metazoa; phylum Arthropoda; class Insecta; order Lepidoptera; family Noctuidae; genus Leucania; species Leucania comma. Next base: position 2,436,509 of record OY282477.1, on the reverse strand, counting down.
ATGAAAGATGTTTTTAAGATTTAAGATACAGCAATATTTAAAAATGTAACTTAAATTATGTATTTAATAAATAAAGGGAATATAATATAATAATAATATTCCACAACTATCACACAACGCCGTCTAGTCCAAAGCTAAACAGAGCTTGTGTTATGAGCACTAGACAACTGATAAACATACTTATATAATTCTAAATACATACACATTATAGATAAATTACACACAGTTGATTTTTAACTAATGTAGTTAAAAAAAACATAACCGTTTTGACACTGACATGCCGCCTCAGTGCTCAATTAACTAACTTTGTTTATGTGTTTATTAACGCAAGTTATTCATTTACTTACCTTTTGAAGTTTTCTGTCTTAATTTGGAGACCAAGTCTTTTGAGGATAGCTTCGCGCTAAATTTTCGAAATTCCAATTATAGCTTCTCTAAGCAAATATTTAAGTAGAATCAATTTAATTGAACATCTCTTTAAAGTCAGAAATACTCTTGAATTTAATATTCAAGAGCATCATTAGAAATTAATTTCTTATAATAAAAAGCAGCTGATCGAGTGTACCTGTACCTGTAGGTGGTAAGTAAGCAACGATCAACAACTACCTACAGGTCATTGGACTCCTAGACGGCGAGTGTGATAGTTGTGGAATATTATCAAAATGGGTAATATTTTTATTTTAAAATATTTTTTTATTGTTTTAGGACAAAAATAGCTATTTTAATAAAAACAGCTGAAATCGGTTCAATAGCCGATATTGCAAAATTCCTGACTGTGACTTTGGCAGCATAAAAGTAGATAATTATTTAAGGAGAAGAACTTCAAATTTCTTTTGTCAGCTTTTGTCAGCTTCTTCGCCCCCGTGGAATTAGTACTTACCCGGACTTATTCTGTCCGACCAACCGGTAACCGTCCGGACCCAGCCCAAGTCGTCGACGCCGACAGCGCTTTGTGTTCCACGTGCAAGTCAAAGCGATGTGAACAAATCGTAGGGGCCCAGCAGGGTCGAAGCCTACTGGGGCCATGGTTATGTAAAAGTGAACCTCGGGGCCCTGGAACGAAGGCAAAGGATGAACAGGAGTGGCTTTTTAGTCAGTAAAAGTCTGACACTATCTCCCGCCACCCAGGGGCGGGATTTGACATTTGATGATTTTACCTACCATAAAAAAACCCGTACGTTGTTGAAACTTCTATGGTTCGGATATTCGCCGTACGCCGTGTTTACTAATTTATGCGTGAAAAAGTAACAAAAATTCATTCATCTTTACAAGGTAAATGACGAATTATGTTACAAAAAACTACTAATAACTCTTCTCCTCCATTAAATAACTCAAATATTCCAGACAGATATAAAAATACCAAAGAAAAGGTTCTTTAAACATCATTGAATAAAAGAAACGTATATCTTTAAACGAGAAAAACAACATCGGATTATCACGTTCCAATATTAATAGTGTTCACTTATACCAAGATGGCCGCCGCTGCCGAGCCAGCTGACTAATTAATGGAAAGGAAACAGACCGGGCGCGAATTAAAGAGAATCACCAGAGGAAATAAGTGGAAGAAATTGACCGCGAACAATGTATTTAATTTTAATGAAGCCACGTTTTATTTACACTGGTTTAAGTTTTCAATGTTTTGTAGATAACCTGATGGTTTGGGGGATATTTATGCTACTTTGTTTGCTATTGTAAAGCCTGGTTTTCACAGGCCCAGTAGCTGGCGGTCATTGAAGTAACAACTATAATAATAATATCCACAACTATCACACAACGCCGTCTAGTCTCAAGCTAAGCAGAACTTGTGTTATGAATACTAGACAACTGATAAATATATTTATATATTTATAAATACATACATATTATAGATAAATTACACCCAGACACAGAACAAATGATCGTTCTCATCACACAAAATTTTTCATAGGTGGGAATTGAACCCACGATCTCCGGCTTAGCAGTCAAAGCCACTAACCACTAGACCAACACGTCAGTCGACAGTCGAGTTACAAAGTTGAAGCTGTACTGACCGGTATTTACACGGACACAGTAGCTATCAAACAGAAACTGTCCTACACTGACCGCCAGCTACTGGGCCTGTGAAAACCAGGCTTTAAAAAGGTAAACAAAGTAGAATAGCATTTTGCCCTACCCTATATTTTCCCTGTCCTGTTGTGTGGCAGCGTTTTTTTTTTAAATATGTCTTTCAAAATTCTTTCTTCACAAGAACTTAAACACGAACCGTCAGCAACGCTCAAACCCTTTGCAAGCAAAAATACACCTGACCTAGAATTAAATATACATCTGACCTAAAATTCACGATTCTTGAAAACGTCGAGTCAACTACTTACTGCCACTAATAGTGTTCATTTAAATACCTAGACTTCAAAGGAAACTAGACACAGCTAAAAACGAGAAAATGAATACTCAGCTTTTACTAAGGAACAGTCTGTGTATTTCGTAGTGCTGTTGACAGAGGTATAAGGGTGGGGTTCCATTGACACAAAACTGGGTGGATTGGAGACGAGTGGACTATTAAAAGACCAATCTTAATCATCAACTATCTCCCGCCACCCAGGGGCGGGATTTGACATTGGATGATTTTACCTACCATGAAAAAAAAACCCCTATTTATTCTATTTTAAGTTCTTACAGTCCACCCCAAGGTTGTCTGGTAGATATTGCTGGTAGCGATAAGATCGCCATTTTACCTATAGATTTAAGTTTATTTAAAAGCTTTTGTTACTATTTTGGTGTACAATAAAGTTTATTCTTCTATTCTAATTTCGTAAATATCGTGTTACAGTCACAAACCATATTTTATAATCGATAGACTTAAACATTTAGGACAATTTGGATTTCACGGTCTGCTTTATTGATCAAATTAGTGCATCATAATAATTTTTTTTTAGGTGGGAAAATCATCCAATGACATCTCCCACCCTTGGGCGGGATGGGAGATAGTATCAGAATTTTAACTGAATAAAAACTTCTCATATTCCTTCCTTGCTTTTCATACCAGGGCCAAAACTTCCTTTCAAAAGTAAACCCTTGGCCCCAATAGCCTTCGACTCTGCTGGGCTCCTACGGTTTGCTGACATATCCTTGAGGCGCGCGTGAAACAATACGCGCCGTCGACGGTTACGCAAAACGAAGCGATTGTAACCTGGCTAGGGGGTTTAGGACTCCCTGGTCAGAACAAAGGAATTGGGGGCGTGGCCAACTCCAAGCATTTACACTTAGCGAAACGATCGTAACTTGTCTAGGGAGACAGGTTAGTGAATTTGATTAAGTAAAACTCATTTATTAAAACTAAAGTATTAATTAATAAATGGAACGCGATGCACCGCATCATAAGTGCATGTGGTACTAAACAATATAAAATGAGAGCAGTGGTGACTGAGTGGTAACGGCCCAAACTTACGAGTTGTGGGTCGTGAGTTCAAACCCAGCCAGGAGCATTACTTTGTGCAATTTATTTCATCAACACTGCTTTCAAAAACGGTGAAGGAAAACATCGTGAGGATCGTCTACGTGCCAAACCGGCATGTCCTAGAACCAAAAATTCGAAGACATGTGATATCCACCAATCCGCACAGGGCCCGCGTGGTGGACTACGGCCCATTCCCTCTCCTAGAGAGGAAGCCGGGCTGGGACTCACCCAGCAGTGGGAACATTATTAGGCTGATGCAATGCAATGCAATATAAAATGTACGGTGTGCTCGTACATTTCCATAAACGTAAATAACTTTGGATGAACAAAATTCACCATAAAATAAACCAAAACCTTTCAAATTTTCTGCAGTAACTTAAATAATTGCTTTTCTGTTGTAGATTTTCCAGAGCAACTTAAAACAAAGTAAACAAAAACAAGATAACTTTCTATTTAAACATAAACGAAACACTACAAAGTGTAGACTGTAGGGCTACGTTGAAAACGGTTTTCTGTACTATCAAAATAGTAGCGGCATAAAATATAGTTTTGAAAGTAGTCTGAAATTAAAGCAAGCACAGGAAGGGGAGTAGCGCAATTTTCTACAACGGATCCTGGGCGGCGACCACAAAAAACTGGAGGATGGAAGAAACTGAATGTCTTTGGATGCGGCACTTAGCATTATTTTTATCGTAAGGCCTGCTCTTGACCACTATCTCACCTGATGATAAGCGATGATGTAGCCGACGATTGAGCACGCATATATGTCTATATGTCTACATCGTCACCGGCCCGCACTGAAAACCAGCGTAGTAGACTCGTCGCATTCTGCGTGTGGTCACGGCATTAAGCTGAGTGCTCGGCCGTTTTGCACGAACGTGGCGCATAGTTCTCACAAAATTAATTATTCTTTGTTAACCTGTAACTTGCGCCTTTATCCAGCTAATAAAAAGTTTTTCTTTCTTTCTTCTTTCCTTCCAACCTATTCACTATTGACATAAATACCTCTTTTTTTATGGAAAGGCCTGCTCTTGACCACTATCTCACCTGATGATAAACGATGATGTAGCTGACAATGGAGTACGCTTGCCTAGAATTAACCTATTCACTCTTGACATAAATACCTCTAGGTTATAGCCATTAGGACACACAGACTCTGGCAGGAAATTACACTCTTTAGCTGTACGCACAATTAATATATTCCCAAAACTACACTGTAGTTTTTTTACGTATGGGTGATATGTCCATCATATACCGGTGGCGCAACGTCTAAGTCCAGTGGTCCAATGATGGAACGGACTTAGCAGAATTAAATTATGCAAATCCAAAGCACACTCCCCGAAATATAAACGATAGAAAACAAGCAGTTAATAATTCTCCTCCCAATTGAATTTCGGTCATAATGGTCAATCTCCACAGGGTTAAGTCAAATACTCTTATCAAGGAGATATCATAGTGTGCGAATAATATCAAGCTTGGGCGCAAATACAGATACATTCCCTATTATTCTCATAGCGCGATAGGACGGTAATCTGACACAACCAGGGAGAAATCAAACGCAGGACCATCGGCTTCACGAGCAACCTGAGGCGCGGGGGTGTCACACCATCATTTGCATAACTCCTAGCTGCTACACAGTAATTCCTTATGGAAAATCCAATCAGCACTTTTTGCACGGCCAAGGATTTGAAGAGAGAATCCCACGCTCAACAATCTCGATTATGACCATGACACTAACGACATCCATATGAATAAAGTGGATGATCATCCGTACACACACGAGCCAACTTTGGAAAACTTTAGCGATCAATTCGTGTGGCTGTCACTTTTTTCTCACAATCTACCAGGAAATATATTAAGTAACCATAAAGGTAGCACGTTTCTGTATTATTTTATGCTATCTTTTTGTTGGAGCTCACTGGATTAACAAGGTTAGGGTCAGATCCAACTGGAAAACCTTGGAGGAGTTTTATGTCCGAAAGGGAGCTTAACCAACCGGAATTAATTTTTACTATTTTTACTATTATTTTTGTTATTTTATTATTTGGTTTATCTTTTATTTAGATTTTTTAATATATATACATATAAACTAATGCTTGACTTCGATCCCACATGGTAAGCAGTGATGCCATCGTTGATGGTAAGGCGCACTAGTTTATTAAGACCCTATTCACTCTAGCCTTGAAGACACTTAAATTTTAATTAATCGGACGGGAAGACCGCAGCAAGCAAACTGTTCCCTCGATGTACGCGTATAAACGACGAAGCAAAACGCTTTGTCCGGACCGAACTAAGCTTTTACAAAATAATGTTACAAAGTTAAGGAAATAAAGGCATTATTATTATTTATTTATTATTCTCTTTTTATTTAGATACCACATCCAAAGTAATTCTCAGTTAGCACCTCAAAGTGGCCATTACAGAGATCTCGCAGGGAAATTGCTTTCTTGCGAGCTCTTCATTTCTTGTGTAAATTTTATTTTTTAACCGTTCACGTTCCCTTGGTCCGTTTAGGAAGCTGTTTACTCTTTTAAAAGCCTTCGCTTACTAATAATGCTTTGAATATGTAAGAAGTTAGTTTTTGTAGCTATTGAAGTGACGTAAATGTGAGTGGGTGATTATTTGATGATTTAACAAATAAAAGGAGCTTATTTCTTTTTGTAATATGGAAGGGTCAGGTTGTCTTGATTCGTGAGGTTTTAGGTTCGATTTTATGATGGAGTATGGGTTTCCACGTTGAGCCTTTTGAGGCTGAAACGTTTATGGAGTACAGAGCATTTTTTCAAAAATATTTCACGCTTTGATTTGTAAGCTCTTTGAGTCACACGGCGGGTCCAGCACAGGCACGAACTTGCGGGCGACAAGCAATGAATAGCCCGGCGTCCGGTATGAACCAAGAACGAGTCGACAGCGCGTTGTGATCCACGCGCTTTTCAAAGCAAGATTGATCGAGGTGTGCCCCGCTTGGGAAGAGCATCGCCGTGTCCTTGTGGGGGCGATCGGCGGCAGCGATCTCTCGCGCCGGGGTTTGATTCAAGCCATGCTCCGGAGCGAGGAGGAGTGGCAGGCGGTCGCCTCCTTCTGCGAAGCAGTAATGCTAGCAAAGGAGGAGGCCGACCGCATCAGGCAACGGCGTACACGCCGCCGCCGCCGCCGGGATTCCGATCCCGAATTCCGGCCACCGTAGACGCGGGCTCGCGGACGGCGGTCAATGGGTAGCTCGCTGTCCGTCCGTCCGGTAACAGACCGGTCCGAGCTCAAGTCGTTTACGGCGCACACTGTTCCCGCGCGCCTCAAGGAGTTGTCAGCAAACTGTAGGGGCCCAACAGGGCCGAAGCCTACTGGGGTCAAAGGGTATGTGAAAATGGCACCCGGGGCCCTGGGACCAAGGCAAAGAATGGAACGGATTAGGTTTTTAGTCAGTAAGAGTCTGACACTACTTCCCGCTCCACCCAAGGGCGGGATTTGTCATTGGATGATTTTACCTACTATAAAAAAAAGCAAGATTGATGGGGACAGTTAGGCCTGCCATATTTTACGTTAAATAAATAAAAAAGTACACAATTATAAACACAGCTTGTTAATAAATAGTTCCTGACATCGGTCGGTTATACTTTGATATGGTAAACAGTTATTGTTTAATTGTTTTATCTTCTTATTATTGTAATATATGACGAGTTGAACGGAGTTGAATAGTTATATTAAAGAGGAAAGAGTTGTATTTTTAGAATTTTATTGGAACCCAAAAGCTACTGAATCGATTTTAAAAACATTTTTACCAGTAAAACAGTTTATCACTGAGTGACAGACTATTATGTATCCTACTATTACGCGGGTGAAAGTGCGGGGCAAGTTAGTACCTATATATATTTTTAAATATTATTATATATGTTAATTGGAATTTTTTAAATTTTTCTAACGTTCACGCTTCAGAAAATGACAAGAAAAACCCTGTTTGTGCTGGTCAAAATATGTATTTATACAATTTGCCTTTATGACGACAAGGTGATTGGCCGCTTTTTTTCTTCCCCACTGCTGGGCAAAGCCCTCCCCCAAGTTCTTCTAGATATTCTTTTCTCGAGCCATCTCAAACCAACCCTTGCAGTAGGCGTCTAGGTCATCTCGCCACCTCTTCCCACGTCGACTTCGTCGAAATTAAACCTTGATTTTTTTTCCCTAAAAATGTACCCGTTAATTACGAGATGTGATCCCAAAAAGACACAGCCTCCCATCTAAAACGAGTGTCACATACACTATTCATTTTGTACATCCATCAACCCTTTGACTAGCACATATCCTACCGGTCACAGGGTAGAGTATTGGCAGAATGCTCTTTTTTTTTTAATTCATGCATTTCAACCCACAAGGATGCAGGTTAGCCAGAACTTATAAAAAATCTAAAATATTCTAAAAACTAAGCCACTACATGCTAAGGACACTGTGGGATTTGGAATTCATTTCGTAACTGGGGAGAGAAAAGCAAGAGATAAGTTGAATCGAAAGTGCTTGTTTACGGAAACGCGGCGTGTTAGGCGGTCGTCATACATTGACATATGTTTGTGTTTGTACGTGCGATGACGCTACCCGCTGCTGCAATGTACTATGTGCTGCTGATGTAACGAACGATGTGCCGCGTCTCTGTAAAAAAGCACAAACATCGATCAATTTAGTTCCCACGTCAAAAAACCAATGCAATACGTGGCTCCACACTTTGGAAGTCAATCACTCTGTTTAGGTGCCAATCATGTAGGTAACCACTCCGTTAACTATCTACTCCATGCCCCAGATCCTATTCCTAACTGTCGGAACTAACGTAGCGTGGAAATGTGGCTGTCGGTTTGTTTCAACGTTGTTTCGTTAAAACAGTGTGCTATGGAGTATAAGATTTGTTTTCTGGTAATATTAGGTGTTAGCTTTGGCACAGTTTTGTTGGCAGAGTATGATGACGTTCAGTTTGGAAATAAGCTAATATAAGTTTGACACTGAAATTACATTTGCTTTTGATTTTTTTGGACTGTCATTGCGACTTTTTGGGGAGGCCTGTGGCTAACAGTGGACGTCCTATAACTCCTCCTGCTTCAGGTGCAGCGGACGGGAGTGTCGGTATGTTACTGAACAACACCTACTTGTAATCTTTGCGTTCCAGGGCCATAGTTGCTGGGACAAAAGATCATAGAAAACCGCGGCCAACCTGTATCCGCAGTCAGTTAAGAGATTTCCAGATTGGTACTGTACATGGTTCGCGTCCAGGGGGGACATGTTCTGATGAGGTAATGACTTCATCACTCATACTTATGAAGAAGTTAGAAAGAAAGAAAATATGATTACTTTGCCCAAATAGACGTACAAAATATAACAAACTGCCAGCCATTTAAAGATATCTCAAACCTCATTTATAATAATAATAAATTTATTTTCCAAAAAATCTTAGTACTATGTTTACAGGTTCAGTTAGGCAAGATAAATTTTAAGACAAATTGATGTAGCTTATGTAACCGAGCTAGGCAGTGCCTGTATTACGGTTATCAGTGCAATTTCCTTTAACTTTATACAATAATATATGCCAACAAAATGATTTTTCCTTATTGTACAATTCCTTATTTAATGTGAAGATTCTGTGGTGTGTGTGTGTTTGAGTGTGATTGGATGTATGCGTGAGTGAGCGAGTGTGTGTTTAGTTTGATCTGTTTTAGGAAATATTTAAACTCTTAATGGTAATTACCTACTGTGCAACAACTAGTAAATGTTCCGTTTCTTCATAAGTAAGTTTTTGTAAATACTCGCTTACTATTTGTTTGCATTTTAATTTAGTAAGATGGTAGATGTTCAATTTTTTATTTATTTTATCATAAAGAAACGGCCCAAGAAATTCCATAAATCGACCACTAAATTTAGTTTTGAAAGTTGTCCTTTCTAGACATATTCTATTTTTTATATTCTATTTTATTTATGAACCAGGCATTACTTTGTTGCACCATAAATACTAGACAGAACACAGTTGCCTTGATCCTTGTCTATGGCACTGACTTGGACCAACACAACATGGCGACATGCGATAAACATTTATACAACAAAAAAAAAATCAAAACAGAGTGTAAAATATACACCCCTATTATTTAATTAGTGCACAAAAAAATAGGGCTCAATCAGTACCCATTACTGATCATATTTGTGTAGTCAAAAGTACAAAAAACGAAATCCCAAAATTGTCCACGAAAATTTGTCATTATTGGTAAATTCATAATTGAATCATCAATCATAACAACTACTACTAGAAAATACTAAGCGCAGTGTTTATCCATTTTTATTGACATTCTTTCATTCATAAACAATAAACCTGTACAATGTTTCCATAAATTGAGTGAGATTTTGGGATATATACAAACGTTCATAACTTTGCTGTTTATGAATATTATGCATTGAGACTTTACTTAAATACCTAATAACAAGAGCTTTTCTAATAAGCCCTTTAAGTATTTGCCATAATTAAAAAATAGTGGTGTATAGACATGTATAAAAGAAAACAGATACAATATATATAAATCCAAGTTTTGCGTCGCATTTAGGTGAAAAAAGGTCATTGCTCAGCTTATACCGTGACGCTGGACAAATCCAACAATCTTCCATGTGTGCGCATGTCACATTCTCTGCACTGTCTTTAATCTTTCGAATAGGTTGTAAATGACGTTGATGACATATTTGCAGGATCAACCTCGTCACTGTGAACTATAGAGAAGAGACACTCTGTCTCGTTGTACTGAGTGAACAATTTGTGAAGGTTATCTGTCAGTTCATTTTCTATGTCTATGATTGTACCAATGGCTAAGTTGACTATGTCATTAAGCCAACATAAACATTAATTAAACGCAGATCAAACGATATCTTATTGCTTCACTGCTAAACTATAATTAATATTCGTAATATAACGCTACTCGTGTTAGTATATAATCTGTTATATATATAATAATGATCTAATTGCGGAAGGGTTCGTAAGCTTAATAATTATATACTCAACCTAATAAGTATACTAATTACAGCAATGCTTGGTGGCGCAATGGAAACAGCGCTGACTTATTTATTTCTTTGGAAAATCAAAGTCACACAAAGTTTCTTAACTAATCTTTATAATCTAAAATAGTAGTGTATGTGTAACTCACAACGTTATCCACATGTGTTAACAATTATACACCATTAAATTTTGATCGTTTTAATCCCGTGGAGGGTCGATTCGGTAAATGAAACACTATCGATTTGTAAAGATAAAATTAAAATATAAAGTTTTTTTTAAACTCGACTTAATATCGTACGCATGTACGAAATTAATTTCTTTAAGTAAACGACAGCCGGGCAAGTTCAATGACCTGATATTAATTCAAGTTTAAAAAAGACAAATCGATAGTGTTTCATGTACAGGATCGACCCTCCACGGGATTAAAACGATCAAAATTTAATGTTTTATTGTTTATATTTAAGAACTAACAAGCATGCGAGTGAATTTACACAACATTTGAACTGCCTCTACGTAAACTCTCGAATCTGAAAAATTTGCATTTTTTTTTTGTTTCTATTTCAAGCTTCATAAAACCTAACTAGCTTAATAAATATATTTTTGTCCAATGATTCTTAAACTCAACCTTATATAATATATGTAATAAAATTTATATACAGATAATCGTTATTAATCACAAAGTTATCTATAAAATAAACTTTAAATTGCTCTCCTGTAAAGTAAATTTTTTCGCTTTCGATAGTTTACCGAGAGACAGTCGTTTTTATAGACTTACGAGTAAGTAAATCACGGGTTGGGTACAAACGCATTACTTTGTATAATTTATATCATCAACACTGGTCTCAAAAAGGTGCAGGAAAATATCATGAAGAAAACACTAATGTCCTAGAACCAAAACTTCGAAGACCGCTCCGTCCAAGGGCGGGATCTATCATTGGATGATTTTAGCTACCATAAAAAAATAAATAAAAAAAAGTCTTCGAAGTTTAGTTTTAAAAACGGTACCGTTTTTATTGTGTATGGCCCCCATACACAAAAAAACACTATATTATCGACGTCCCCTTTAAATTTAAACTTTATTTTACTTTTAATATGTGTTTCTATTGCCTATATGTTATAGCTCCAATAAAAATACATATTCAGTGAAAATTTTACCTTAACCTTTTTCGGTTTATGAGATAGGTACATTACACTGACAAACAGACAGTCGGATCATCATCATCATTTCAGCCCAAAGACGTCCACTGCTGGACATAGGCCTCCCCCAAATGTCGCCACAATGATCGGTCCTGTGAGTCTCACATCCATCGGATTCCCGCAGCTTTTACCAGGTCCTCGGTCCACCTTGTAGGAGGCCTTCCAACGCTGCAAATTGGGTTCTGTTGGCACTCTTCGCGTACGGAATCCCCATTTTTTACCCGACTGCGCCAGAAGGAGGGTTATGTTTTTCGAGAGTATGTATGTATGTATGTACGAGTATGTATGTATGTATGTATGTATGTATAATTGTTTGGCACGCTCTGCAGCCTGAACGGCTCGATGGATTTTAGCTTGAGAGGTGTCGTTAGATTCGTATTTACTTTGAGAGTGACACTGGGTATATCAAAATAAAAAAAAAACAAAATGGCGGGTTTTTGGCGCCAAATTCAAATGTTTGGCACGCTCTGCGGCCTGAACGGCTCGATGGATTTTAGTTTGCGAGGTATCGTTAGATTCATAATTACTGTGAAAGTGATATCGTAATAAAATAAAACTAAAAATATAAAAATAAAAAAATGGTAATTTAAAAAACTAAAAAACCCGACTGCTTTTCTGAGTATTCATGAAAAAGCCCTAAAACAAGAAAGTCGTTGTAGCAGTCGGGACCCATTACATCATAGATCTACTGAATAGACGGCTGACTTTTTAGAATGGGTCCCGACTGCTACAACGACTTTCTTGTTTTAGGGCTTTTTCATGAATACTCAGAAAAGCAGTCGGGTTTTTTAGTTTTTTAAATTACCATTTTTTTTTCCATACAGCCTTTAAAAAGTAGTAACTAATTTGTTTAACTACCAACAAACACCATTTTCCCCAGAGTACCTGAAATACTCGTACTAAAACGTTGCAGATCCTAAAAATTTATAAAATCGTTAAAATTGCACTGTTTAGCGCGTAAACAAAGCGGCGTAAATTACGCATTTTTACGAGAAACTTTTAATGGAATAACATAGTGATGAGTGGCTCTGGACCGTGGCAAACTTTTATTACAAACTCCTACGCACTTTGCTGAACAAAATTGTTTGATTACATAGTCTTGAAGGCAGTTGGGGTCATTTAGGACGGTTTTCCTTGATTGGGCTAAATTAAACAAGAAATACGAGAAAAAATTGCTACAAAAATCCGTCTGATTATAATTTTAGCGTCTTCAAGGCTAGCGTGAATAGGCTCTTAATAAACTATTGCAACTCGCCGTCAACCATTGTATCACTGCTTACCTTCAGGTGGGATCGCAGTCAAGCACATAGTTTACACCTATTAAAAAAAAATCCGGGCAAGTATGAGTCCGTACCAACTTACAGTTGTACCTATGAAAACAGATCAATTCCCGAATTGTGTTACGTAGATTTTTCCCAGTCACAATTTTTTTTTATTATGTAACTACAAATTCACAGTTTTTTAAATTTTCTAGAGTAGTAGATTCTAGGTCAACGGGAAGTACCCTATGAATTTTGATTCCCTTGAGAGGGTCGAAATATAAGTTTTTGGCGATATAAACTCCCGTACCTTTTTTCCGTTAACTTAGAAATTTGATTTTTCACAGATTTCAGGGACCATAAATCTAAATATATGGTTTAAATTTCAACTCCATACCTTCACGCGTTTCTGAGATAAAGGGTTTTGACAGACTGACAATTTCCAAAGTTAAAAATCCCACCTAGTTTCTTCGTTGCCTCTCATACCAGGGCCGAGCCTTCCTTTCAGAAACAGACCCTTGGCCCCAGTAGGCTTCGACCCTGCTGGGCCCTTACGGTTTGCTGAAAACTCGTTGAGGCGCGCGTGTACAGTATGCACCGTCAACGACTTGTGCTCGATCCAGACGGTCAGACAGCGGGCTACCCATTGCTCGCCCCGCGAGCCCGCGCTACGAGTTGTAGGTAGCGAGTTTAAACCCAGCCAGGTGCATTACTTTGTGCAATTTATTTCATCACCACTGCTCTCAATACGTTAAAGAAAAACATCGTAAGGAAACTGGTAGGTATACTCTAAAACCAAAACTTCGAAAATATTTGACATCAACCAACCGCGTGCTGAATTACTCCCGATTCCCTTAAGGGGATTACATCGCCCAAATCCAAAAAAACACCTAGGTTGATTTTTTTTTTTTTTTTTTTTTTTGTGGTAGGTAAAATCATCCAATGACGAATCCCGCCCTTGGGTGGGGCGGAAAACAGTGTCAGACTTTTACTGACTAAAAACCTACCTTTCCATTCCTCGCCTTTATCCTGGGGCCTTTGGTGACAGTCTCTCATAACCTTTGGCCCCAGTAGGCTTCGGCCCTGCTGGACCCCTGTAGTTTGCTGACAACTCCTTGAGGCGCGCGGGAACGGTGCGCGCCGTAGACGACCTGAGCTCGGACCGGTCTGTTACCGGACGGACGGACAGCGAGCTACCCATTGCCCACCGTTCGCGAGCCCGCGCCTACGGTGGCCGGAAATTGGGATCGGAAACCCGGCGGCGGCGGCGGCGTGTCCGCCTTTGCCTAAGGCGGTCGGCCTCCTCCTTTACTAGCATTACTGCTTCGCAGAAGGAGGCGACCGCCTGCCACTCCTCCTCGCTCCGGAGCATGGCTTGAACCAAGCCCCGGCGCGAGAGATCGCCGCCGATCGCCCCCACGAGGACACGGCGCTGCTCTTCCCAAGCGGGGCACAGGTTGATTGAAGTTTATAGATTATTCCTTATGTACGATTACCATATAAAAAATGAAGGGGATACTTAAGGACATTACTAATAAATTGTATTGATAACGTTTCTCAAAAAAATACCCTAACTCTAGAAAAAAAATCTGGTAGATAGGCCTTTTTTGAACATTAATTCCATATTTTCTCGAAAACGGCTCTATATTTATACATTGAATTTATACCAAAATATATGTTACGATAAATTGAATAACTTGTATTGATTTTTTTTCTAATTTCATTGAATATCGATAAGTAATCAAGAAAAAATCGAATCAGTACTAACACCCCGCGGGCAGCACCCCCTGCAATGCCTGTGTAGAGGTCAATTCTTCTCTACTAGTGTAGAGGTAAATTCTTCAAGTTCATTGAGCAATGTTATACCCTTAACTAGATAGGAAGCCTGAGTACCAGCAGTGGAAATATTATAAGGCTGATTACTTCATATACAAAAAGGATAACGTGTCATAATACAGAGAGCTTAAATTCAACCAATCCCTTAAGGTCCAAGCCGTAATCCTTGTTTACTTATTAATAGAACTGGGAATTAAAATGTCCTAAAACACAGCATCAAAGCCCCGGCTTCCTTAATAATCATGAGAGTTTCAATGACATAGGCCGTAAAAGAGACGTAAATAAAATAAATTGCAACCAGCAGAAATCACTTGGAGGTGTGCCCATGTAAATTGATGGCGGTTTTTATAAGGATACAAAATATTTCTGGATGTGACAGGGTTTTTGTTGCCAATGTTGAATGTTTGCTGACGTAAATCAAGTTGGTGTGTTGACCTGACCCGAATGTTTTTTTTATTTTTATTGTAGGTTAAATCATCCAATGACAAATCCCGCCCTTGGGTGGAGTGGGAAGTAGTGTCAGACTCTTACTGACTAAAAACCTACCCCGTTCCATTCTTTGCCTTGGTCCCAGGGCCCCGGGTGCCATTTTCACATACCCTTTGACCCCAGTAGGCTTCGGCCCTGTTGGGCCCCTGTTTACAGTTTGCTAACAACTCCTTGAGGCGCGCGGGAACAGTGCGCGCCGTAAACAACTTGAGCTCGGACCGGTCTGTTACCGGACGGACGGAGAGCGAGCTACCCATTGCCCGACGTCCGCGAGCCCGCGCCTACGGTGGCCGGAAATCGGGATCGAAATCCCGGCGGCGGCGGCGGCGTGTACGCCGTTGCCTGATGCGGTCGGCCTCCTCCTTTGCTAGCATTACTGCTTCGCAGAAGGAGGCGACCGCCTGCCACTCCTCCTCGCTCCGGAGCATGGCTTGAACCAAACCCCGGCGCGAGAGATCGCTGCCGCCGAACCTGAATATGTAGCTATGGTTAAAAATCTACAGTAATTCTTAGTATAAGTAGTTTGCGCAGTAACTACTGCGCTGCAATATCTCCTGTATAATTATTTGATCCAGATCTAGATGTTTTGTGTAATTGGATATACATCTACCAGAAGCACACACCCATGTTCCAGAAGTAAATCTTAGGTTCTGTACCTTTATAGAACACTTTGTTGTCCGTCTGTCTGTCAAGTTCCTTCATCTAGGGAACACGTGGAGGTGGCGAGTTGAAATTAAAACCAAGCCGGCGGTCCCTTGAAGCTGTGAAAAAATCACACTTCTGAGTTAACTAAAAAAAAGATACAGCCGTTTACGTTGCAAAAAAACGTATATTTCGACACTCTCAAGGGAATCAAAATTCATAGGGTCCCGTTGACATAGAATCGTGAAATTTGGCAAGAGGCAAGGTCTTATAGCACAAGTATAGGAAAAAATCTAAAACTTTTGTAATTACATCACAAAAAAACTATTTTTTGCAATTCAGAAAAATCTTCGTAACTCAATTCGGGAATTGAATTGTTTTCATGGGTAGTTTGTACGGAATCCTCAGTGCACGAGTCCGACTTGCACTTGCCTGGTTTTTTTTAATATTATTATATATTACTATATACTAGAGAGCCGTCTCTTAGAGAGGAGGCCTGTGTCCCAGCAGTGGGAGCATTAAAAAGGCTGATGATGATATACCAGTGCTTGACTGCGTGAACAGCCCACTTGCTGGTAAGCATTGTCACAATTGTTAACAGTAATCTGTTGACGGCGAAGCGCACTAGTTTACTAAGAAAATATTCACTCTAACTTTGAAGATATCTAAAAATGTTTAAATTTAAAAATAAAACAGACTCCTACCGGTTTTTAACACATCCATTAAGCTTGCATCCTTTGTCTGATCACCCTAATGAACTTTTCAAATTAAAAAAAGGTCGCAGCTAACATATCATCCCCTGGCACGCACCCACCTCAGAGTAATTTAATCGAAAGTCCCGTTCCGTCACCCTCTGCGGTTCATTTGCTCCTGTTTGTGGCGCATTTCACCCTTCACCATAATTAGGGTTTGTTTTAGACTTTTAATGATACTTTAGCTTAGAGTTAACATGAAAAATAATTGTCGGGGTTTTTGCGGAGGTAATTTTTTGCATAGGTAATTTTTTTGCAAGCCTTTATCAGGGTTTCGTACAGTGAGTGATCCAGGTTTTTTTTACCAGTTTATTATTTATTTATTATACACCTCTTATTGTGGACAGGTTTTTTTTTGTAAGAGTTAAAAAAACTCATTCTACGATACGCGGTCTCTTAGAGACAACCTTAGAATGGACTGAAAGAAAGGAGATTGATAAAAGGTAGAGAAGATATGGGTAGAGGAGATAGAAGCAGTGTACAAAAATAATAAATAATATTAATCAGACATAATACTATAAAATATATGTATACAAAACCAATTAGTATACTAGTAAATCTTATTTATAAAAAAAAAAATAATAGGTGTTCGTTTCAACAAAATGTTCCGTACAAAATAACTTATGCAAATTGTTCAATTCTCCGAACCAAGTTTTTTTTTGTGATTCGACTACTTACTAATTTACAGATTTCAGATTTATTCCTATACTTGTGCTATAGGATCTTGTCTCATGCCAAATTTCAGGGTTCTAGGTTACTTGGAAATAAGGTATTAATTTTGATTCCCTTGAGAGTTTTGAAATGTACATTTATTGCGACTTAAACGGCCGCATCTTTTTTTTTCGTCAATTTGGATATTTAATTTTTTCACGGCTTCAAGAAACCTCGGAGAACAACTTACGAGATCCTCGGAGAACAGCGGCTCGGAACAGAGACGCGAATTGTGGAGGAAAAGATATCCCATTCCTCCTAACTTCATATCCCTCCGGCAGAACATCTGCCACCGGGACACGAACTGCAGTGGCCAATCTGGAAATCTCTGAACTGACTGCGGGCTCAGGTCAGCCACTGCAGAGATAATCTGGCCAAATGGCGGTTCCTTGACCCATCGCAAATACAGTGCCAGTGTCTAGGTTTTTTTTTTATGGTGGGTAAAATCATCCAATGACAAATCCCGCCCTTGGGCGGAGCGAGAAGTAGTGTCAGACTCTTACTGACTAAAAACCTACCCCGTTCCTTCGTTGCCTATAGTGCCGGGGCTGAGCCTTCCTCTCAGAAAACGGCCCTTGACCCCAGCAGGCTTCGACCCTGCCTGCCTGCAGCTAGAAGCCTGGGCCTCTACGGTTTGCTGACAACTCCTTGAGGCGCGCGGAAACAGAACGCGCTGTCGACGACTTGGGCTCGGTCCGGTCGGTTACCGGACGATCGGACAGCGTGCTACCCACTGCACGCCATCCGCAAGCCCGCACCTACGGTGGCCGGAAATCGGGATCGGAATCCCGGTGGCGGCTGGGGCGAGCGCCCCTTTGCCTTTGCCTGATGCGGTCGGCCTCCTCCTTTGCTAGCATTACTGCTTCGCAGAAGGAGGCGACCGCCTGCCATCCCTCCTCACTACGGACCATGGCCTGAACCAAGGCCCGGCGAGAGAGATCGCTGCCGCCGATCGCCCCCACGAGGACACGGCGATGCTCCGTCCAGGCGGGGCACACCTCATCAGTATGCTCCACCGTGTCCTCCGGGTGTTCCGCACAGTGGCGACACCCGGGCGAATCCTCCGCACGAATCCAGAACAGGAACTTAGCAAACTTGCCGTGTTCGGTAAGAACCTGCGTCGTGCGGAAGTTTAGAACGCCGTGAGGTCTTTCCAGCGGCTGTCTAGGTGGCTAAATATTGGTCGGACAAGATATGAGTCAATTCGACACGAAACGAAGAAGAAGAAGACGGCTTCAAGGAACTTGCGTTTATGGTTTTATTTTCAACTCGACACCTCCCCTCCACGCGTTCCGAGATAAAGGGTCTTGACAGATAGATAGATAGACAACCAAAGGTTTTTGATTTTGAGGTTCAGAACCATAAGAAAACTAGTCAAGTGCATGTCAGGCGCCGAGGGTTATGTACTAACTTACCTATATAAATATATACTCGTAGTTCGGTTTCCGAGAATTTTTCCGAATCGAAAATAAATAGTTATTCTTTGACGTAACTATTTGTAGACCTAGCTTTTTGCCAAATTTCAGGATTCCAGATCAACGGAAAGTAGATTTTAATTTATTTGCTAGTACCAAAATTTATGCGGCTTAACAGAGCGTAAACAACCTTATCTTTAGAATAGGTTGACTTAGGCCGTGTTTAAGAAGACACGGCGCGTTGCGCGGCGCTTCTCCGTAAACACGGCCTTAGAAGTTATTTTCACTGTTTCAAAATCCATAATCCGGCCGAAAAACTTCGAACTTTTGGTTAAGCTAGTTTTTGGTTTGGTTGGTTCTAGGTTATGCAGGTTTCCTCACAATGTTTTCTTTCACCGTTTTGAGAGCAGTGGTCATGAAATAAATTACACAAAGTAATGCCCCTGGCTGGGTTTGAACCCGCGAACTACAACTCGTAAGCTGGGGCTGTTGCCACTGGGACACAACTGCTCTGGATAGAGCATGAGCTGTTGTTAATATTTGATTATATTATTTGCTAGCAATATAAATATGTAGGTTATCATATTTTTGCGATTGCCATGCCAGACGCGATATATTTATCCGCGATACCAGGTTGGTTTAGGTATCTATTACAGTTATAGTACACTAGTATTTTACCAGCGACTTTTTTGCGAGAATGTTTATAAAAGCTTAAACCGTAAATAACCGTAAATTGAATTGAATTTTGACAGTTTTTTTGGGTTATTCCAGAAATCCCCACCAGGGGGATTGTTCCTTTGTTTTTTTCAGAAATCCCCCCTAGCTAAATAAGATCAGCTGAGAGGGGATTTTTAGAAAAAAAGTAAGAATCCCCACCATAGTTATTTTTTTTTATTAGCCCTAACAGTCCCACTGCAACGGCCTCCTTTGAAGGAGGTCTTTCCAAACCATAGTTATTATTAGTTCTAAATTATTTTATTTATTCATTGAATATATTATATTGAATAAATTATATTTTAAATATTCAAAAAAGAAACACAAAAATAAAAACATTTAAAAATATAAAAAAATAGTGTCCCACCGGTTTTTTTTTTTATGGTAGGTAAAATCATCCAATGACAAATCCCGCCCTTGGGCGGAGCGGGAAGTAGTGTCAGACTCTTACTGACTAAAAACCTACCCCGTTCCTTCGTTGCCTATAGTGCCGGGGCTGAGCCTTCCTCTCAGAAAACGGCCCTTGACCCCAGCAGGCTTCGACCCTGCCTGCCTGCAGATAGCAGGCTGGGCCTCTACGGTTTGCTGACAGCTCCTTGAGGCGTGCGGGAACAGAACGCGCCGTCGACGACTTGTGCTCGGTCCGGCCGGTTACCGGACGATCGGACAGCGTGCTACCCATTGCACGCCGTCCCCAAGCTCGCGCCTACGGTGGCCGGAAATCGGGATCAGAATCCCGGCGGAGGCTGGGGCGAGCGCCCCGTTGCCTCTGCCTGATGCGGTCGGCCTCCTCCTTTGCTAGCATTACTGCTTCGCAGAAGGAGGCGACCGCCTGCCATCCCTCCTCACTACGGACCATGGCCTGAACCAAGGCCCGGCGAGAGAGATCGCTGCCACCGATCGCCCCCACGAGGACACGGCGATGCTCCGCCCAGGCGGGGCACACCTCTACAGTGTGCTCCACACATTCTGTGTCTCTCAGGTGGAGTAGACAAAGAAGAAATCGAGCTTTTTTCGTCCGTAATGAACTAATGACCAGCTGTTAGAGATGGAAACGTATTTAAGTCAAGCAATTTCGAAAATATGATCATAATTAATGTAAAGCTAAGAACTCACAAAGCGATTTTCAACCGCGCTCGCGGCGGTTTAGGAAACCGATCTTTATTTCTAAACGCACGAGACCGCAGTTTTGTGCTGTTACGCAGCCGTCGCGGTTGCGATTTTTGCCAGCAAGCCTGGCGGGTTATTATCACAAGACATGCGGTTGCAAGATGACCCGCACTAGTGCAACGGCAGCCGCGAACAAAAGCGTACACCGCGGGCGTAAAGCGCGTCAAGAAATTCGCTTAATTTATTAAAATACATATGTATCGTAAAAGCAAACACAATGTGATGAAATGGAATAACTGCACCATCCATCCAATAATCAATACGAATACAATACTTCTGCAGGGCTATTGGCTATCTTTTTCAAAACAGTTGACATTTGGCATTTGATGTACACTAAACTTTGTTGTCAACTAACAATTTCATAACTTTGGTATTACGTATGTGTCGGCGCATGATGGCCATCGATGTCGACGTCACACAAAATTCACAGTCACAGTAATATAGAACGGCAGGAAATATTATAGTGATGATAAAGAAATACCTTACTTCAGTTCAAGATGTTTATTCCATGGGCGGCAATAGAGTGTGTCCTTCAAAACACATTACATCGGTTTTTATACACAGAAATTGAAAAGTAACAAAATTCACTATGAAGGTAGAAAACTATTTTTGAATAAATAGAACGGAAATCGTCACAGTAAATTCTTATTTAAATATGGCCGGATGCTCTGATATTTTAAAGAAATAAAAAGGAACTGGTCAAGTTAAATCCTCACAAGTTTAACCGGGTACTGTAATATGTTTTTAAAATAAGAAAGGAAGTCGTCATTTGATTCGTTATAAATTGAACAGGATGTTGTAATATTTAAAATAAATCGAAAGAATGTTATTAAATTAAATCCTAGTTTAAATTCAACAGGATATTGCAATATTTTAAAAGAAATAAACAGGAAGTGACAAAATTAAATCCATATCAAAATTATCAAATATTGGTTTTGCGCCCATACGGCCATTCTGATTTCAGCGCGCTCTCTGCGCTGTACAAAACTTTACATTAACTCATTATCACCCTTATTGGGTTTAGTCTTCATTATAGAGCATCCGACATTTTACATGCAATCTATATCACCCAGATCGGGTTAGCCTAAAATTATACAACATTAAACATTGTGTGGGAATCACCCTTGTCGGGTTAGCCCAAAAATACACAGCGTCAAACATTTTACTGGCGTCAACCACATTGAGTGAGCCCAAAATTACACAGCATTAAACATTTTACCAGCGTCACCACATAGGGTTAGCCCAAAATCAAACATTACCAAATATTTTATCGACGTCACCCATAAGGGTTAGCCAAAAACTACACAGTGTCAAACATCTTATTGGCGTCAACCACATAGGGTTAGCCCAGAATCTAACGTTATCAAACATTTTGTCGGCGTCACCCACATAGGGTTAGCCAAAAATCAAAAGGTATCAAACATTTTATCAGCGTCACCCACATTGGGTTAGCCCAATATCAAACAACATCAAACATTTTATCGGCGTCACCCATATAGGGTTAGCCCAAAATTACACAGTATCATACATTTAGTGTGAATTGGCTGATTGACATTACATGGCATAACTCGCCTTTTAGTCCTAACTTGGCAATCACCCGCCTAGGATCTAGCCATACCAAATGGCATCACCCGCCTTGGATATAGCCCCCTAACTAGCATCACCCGCCTTGGATCTAGCCATACTCCATGGCGTCACCCGCATTGGATCAGCTCTGGTAAGGGAAAAAGGATACGCATGGTGGCCAGCCAGCGTAATGGGTGGGAAAGGGACTAATTAAGCTAATGATTCTAGATCGCGCTTAAATTAAAAATGGTTAGAATAGGTTCGAACCAAGAAATCAATATATGTAATTTATTTTAAAAGCAATAAGCCAATTCACATTATAACCACCTATCTACGGCATCACCCGCCTTGGATCTAGCCATATTCCTTCATGGCATCACCCGCATAGGATATAGCCCCCCTAACTAGCATCACCCGCCTTGGATCTAGCCATATCTCATGGCGTCACCCGCATTGGATCAGCTCTGGAAAGGGAAAAAGGATACACTGGTGATCAGTCAGCGTAATAGGTGGGAAAGGGACTAATTAAATGAAATAAATCTAATTCACAAATTCACCGCCCATACGGTCGGTTCATTATCATTACAAACTAAAAATCGTGAACAGCGATTTTTTCAGAACATCTTAAATAATAACCGTAACCGTGCTTCAATTTATAGCACCATTTGACAGTACTTGTAAAATTTTAATAGAAACTTCTAAATCTTTGATTAAGTTTTGCCATTGTCTTTCATGTGGATACATTAAGACATCAGCTCGCGTCAAATATTAACTTGTCTCGAAATTATCGCTCGTCCATCCTTAATTTACATGAAAGCTTAAAACTCAGTGGCAACACGTTAATGCAACACAAATATGGGAAACTCACGTACTATCTAACGTAACATAAGTATAGTCAACTACAAATCTCTAATAATGTTGCCACTATTTATAAGCTCTACAAATGTCGACGTGACAGTTTGCCCGACCAGTATCGTTAGCTATGCAACTATGTTTATGATTTTTATTTTTGATTTGAATTTTATCAAAGCGGTTTATATTACGCAAATATCAGTCATGTCAACAAAACTAAGTTGTCGAACTATATTTAATAATTATTTCCAGTTTTGTTGTACGAGACGCTAGCCGTTATGATTAACCGTAGGAAACTTTACTTTCGCAACAAAATATTAACTTATTGCAACTGGATATCCTTATTATAAATTTTACAGGGACCTGCACTTTACCAGCGACTTTGTTCGCGAGAAAAGTTTACTAATCCTTAAACTGCAGTTTTGAGGGTAGTTTTGAAAAACGAATAACTACAGTCTTTACTATTCATTTTGATTAGATTTGTGTTAAGTAATGTTACTAAAACATAACTACAACTTAATCAAATGAAACGGAGCGCAAACACCTAATCAGACCTAAAATAGTCTATTACTTTATTCGATCTCAGGATGGCAGTACATCCTAAACAAGATTGATTGTCTAAAGAATCGATTTAGTAATAAATCAAATTCTAAAAGAGCTGTCCGTTGGTTCCCTGCATATAGGTTCCGAACCCTAAAAGGAACAGTATAGATGAACCTACAATGTTCATTTCGCGATTGAATATTTAAAAATTAGCTTGATGAAAATAGAGATTTTGAACGTTTACAAATAAAATCGTTTCAACAATCGATCCAACAACCGAACTATTCAATAATTTAATCGAACTAAAATCGATTCAATAATTTAATATTATTATTTATTTATTTTAAAGAAGGCTTACAAACTAATTGCAAAATTATTCGAATAATCTAACTAAAATCGATTCAATAATTTAATATTATTATTTATTTATTTTAAAGAAGGCTTACAAACAAATTGCAAAATTATTCGAATAATCTAACTAAAATCAATTCAACAATCGAACCACTAGAATCGATTCAACAATCGAACCATGAGAATGGATTCAACAATCGAACCATGAGAATCGATTCAACAATCGAACCATGAGAATCGATTCAACAATCGAACCATGAGAATCGATTCAACAATCGAACCATGAGAATCGATTCAACAATCGAACCATGAGAATCGATTCAACAATTGAACCATGAGAATCGATTCAACAATCGAACCATGAGAATCGATTCAACGATCGAACCAAAAGTCGATTCAATAATCGAACCAAAAGTCGATTCAATAATCGAACTAAAAATTGCTTCGATTTCCTTCACCTGTATAATTGATTCATTTAATCGGTCTTAAATAGCTATTCATAAGTAATTCGAACATTATTCTATTTTTCAGACCGTCTCGTGGTTACTAGACTAGAGGGGCCATTCGAAATATTTTAAAGAAGTTCCCAAAATATCTATGGCAGAAAATGAAGCTCACTTTGTCTAGTTGGTATTTTTAAAACAAAACTACCTACAGCGAACGATATATTATTTGAACTTATAGTTTGCGCGTCGCGACACAGATCATGCTTAGAAACTATGGCACTAAAATCTTACTTTTTGCTAACCAAAATATCCAACGCATTACCTATGTTTTGCTTGCATTACTTTTTTTTTTTTTTTTTTTTTTTAACGATTAAATTTTACTAGCAACCTTACAACGATCAAAACCAATTAGAATTTCACTAATTGTGATTGACAATTTGCCTGGAGTCGAACCAGTACTAAAAAAATCTGTTTATGAAATGAATGTTTAAAGTTTTAGGCGGTTGATTTTAATCTTTCGTTATCTGGTTTATGGAAACAAGAACACACTGATATTTATTTATTTTTTAGCCATTTTGACAGTCAACTAACTTGCGGTTTTATTTTAGCCGTCTCTGGAAAATATTTCGCGGAAATATTTCATTCAAAAGTTGTCGACTTCTCCCTGCATTAACGGATAAGATGACCAAATTTTTTAACATTGAAAACAAACGGAAGACTGACCCTGCGAGCCAGGACTAAAAATGACAATGACAACTACTAAAAACGTTTTTGATTTGAATAATTCTTGTTTGTACCGTTAGTTTTTAATTCGTCATGTTTACGAAAAGTTTTAAAAATGGAGACTAGTTTGGGCAAAGAGTCAGGGCACAAGTATTTCACTACAAACACATTTCATAAAAACAATATAAATACCAGTGATTAGAGAATCAGTTACCTCACCATCCGTTTGGCTGCAAAGCGACCATCTTTTGGTTACGTAAACCGCGTGGCTGTTCAGTTGCGGCGCCGCTGGACGTCGTCAGCAGACCGGGACTCTTCGCCAAACGTCTGGATCAGGTCCTGCTTGACTTGCTCCCATGTGTTTTTGCAGCCCAGGTCTTCGGTCTTCCTTTCAGTGTGGGAGCGTACCTCGGGATCGAATGGCAGTAGATAGGAATTGCCATGATCTCCGGAAGGTAGAAGAGTAGCGGACAGTACTGCAGTCACGGCACTTGATTCGGAATCCAGAGGACTTCAGTAGGAGCGAGCTGGATCCCACCGCTGCTGTCGGCGCATGATGGCCATCGATGTCGACGTCACACAAAATTCACAGTCACAGTAATATAGAACGGCAGGAAATATTATAGTGATGATAAAGAAATACCTTACTTCAGTTCAAGATGTTTATTCCATGGGCGGCAATAGAGTGTGTCCTTCAAAACACATTACATCGGTTTTTATACACAGAAATTGAAAAGTAACAAAATTCACTATGAAGGTAGAAAACTATTTTTGAATAAATAGAACGGAAATCGTCACAGTAAATTCTTATTTAAATATGGCCGGATGCTCTGATATTTTAAAGAAATAAAAAGGAACTGGTCAAGTTAAATCCTCACAAGTTTAACCGGGTACTGTAATATGTTTTTAAAATAAGAAAGGAAGTCGTCATTTGATTCGTTATAAATTGAACAGGATGTTGTAATATTTAAAATAAATCGAAAGAATGTTATTAAATTAAATCCTAGTTTAAATTCAACAGGATATTGCAATATTTTAAAAGAAATAAACAGGAAGTGACAAAATTAAATCCATATCAAAATTATCAAATATTGGTTTTGCGCCCATATATGCATGACATCAAGTGGCTAACAAACTGCGGTGGATAAGTGGTGGCTAACAAAAATTAACGGTGCATATTGTCCCGGCTCTAGGTTTTATCGATAATTATACAGCTAAGTTAAATATGAGCTTAAAGCTCACAATCACAATTTTAAAAGTATCGATACAATAACATCTGTCAAAATGTGTTACGGTGGATATCCAAGGCACCGGTGGATAATGACGTCATATCAGTTGGTAATTAAAGATAGGCAATACAAAATTAGCTGTTTGACAGTTATACGATGTACATTCAAGCAA